>CM062811.1:772175845-773375845 GCA_031772625.1 Pinus tabuliformis
TTGATGTCATAAACAAGTATGTCTACATCCTCCAATTTTTAATATGTCTGTGCGGCGGCGATTTACATTTGTACCCTTTCTTTTTCTTTTTCCGCCATTTTTTTTGTCAACTACCATCTCTAGCTTATACACACCATTGAATGGGTGTGTATTTGTGGCATACCAATGTACTTCAACACTTGTAACTCCTCATTTTCTGTAAAGACCTTTATAACTTTAGCAACCAAAATGGATAGCCATTGGGATCTCCATCTGCTAGCACTGCAATCATGCAACCCTCCTTAATATCCTGTACTGAACCCCTATAAAGGTCTTCCATGGCTTCACGGTGGTGCACGAGATCTTCTGGAACCAATATACATCTCTCTTTCCTCTACCTGTGAAGAATTAATAATACTTGAGATTGTTGCTGTTCAACAATGTTTACTTCCTCATGTTCATTCGACACATTATGTGGCCAATAAATGGATTTTTCAAAGGTATATCTTCATTTATTTTTGTCGAAATGATATCACTTTGATTATTGAAAAACGACTCCCACCAAACTGAATCAGCAATGTCAAAGTACTCATATGTATATCTAATACATTTTTTAATTTTCTTCCAGGCAATCAGAATAATATTTAGCCTGTTCTGTCTACGTGCATTCTGAACTTCACCAACTGATTGTAATAACAATATTTTTGATGCAAATATTGGATGATCTGGAATGAAACTTCAAAAATTGCAATCCTGATGACGGTGCCCATTCTGTAGTAGTTGAATACTTCTTGCCCCATATTAGTGTTTTCCCATCAATTTTTTTGATACGAAATTGATGTTGGAAGCTAATGTCATTAAGTTGTTCAATGCATTTCCCTCACCATATGATCCCAGAATAAACCTTCGCATGTCAATAGTTTCTTCCAACACATCAAAAGTAGGCTCTGGCATGTATGATTTCTTAATACATTCAATTAGTGATGGCAGCTACCAACTTCCTTCCTCCTCAATGTGACTGAAAAACGCTGAACATCTGATCAATATGGTCATGAGTGTGCCCAACAAGAAGGAAACCAACCTTTACCTTCTGAAAAATTCCCAATTCAACAAGCATGTTTAGATATCCAAAAACAACCTGATTTTTGTTTTCACGGCAAGTGTTGTCCAATTGTAGATACAAAACTTCAGGAAGATTACCAGACCAATGAGAAATCACATCATGAATTATAGTTATGGTCAGATTTGCATCATTATGAATATTTGGAGCTGTGAAGTACACCCTTGGCAACATTTTCCCATTGAAGACCATACAACCGACCAAGTGAAATTGAATAAAGTTTTCCTCCTGTAAATTTTTGGGTGTGCGAACAAAATGTGGTAAAAGTGTTTTCTTCTGGTCCATACCATCAATTATCAAACCCAAATATTTATTCGGATTATCATAGCACTTTTTTCGATGCTTGTACAACTTCTTCCTTTCGTTTGTTTGTTGTTCGCGATGCTCCTGAAGTTGTTTGACAATTAAATCTACACAACATAAAAGAGATTCATTAAGAAATATGTTTTCATAGTTGATGACTATACAATTTTAAAAGTTAAAGTTATAAACGCTTACCTCTTTCTGAGCCTTCACTTTTGTCCCTTTTTTATTTAAGAGAAGCACATGTACTGCAAATCCCCATCCTTGTCTTCTTAGGAATACGGACATTGTTGAATTCTTTCTTCCATACCTTCACAAAATATTGATATGTAATAAACTGGCCATGTCCCTCAGCACCTTCTGCATATTCTTTGTATAAGTTGTAGATTTCTCGTCTTGAAAATTATCTGGAATATGTATTGTCTCTCCATTTGGCATACACTCTCCATGCTTTGAAAAGAAATCTTTCATCCATGACATTGCAGTATTTGATAATGGACCAAACTGTCTTTTATGACGTACTTCTGAATAAAATGTGGGATCCTTTCCAAATTTTCTTGAATTCTCGAGAGACGAAAATTCCCAATCGAATGAAACATTTTGAACCTTTTTCTACAGATAAAAAAAGTCCCAATATGATAATCATAACCTGACAATGTAGATTGCATGCACCCAACTAAATATGAATTTTGCATGCTTTTATTCATTGACAAATATCTCTTCCTGCTTTCTAATGCAAATTTGAAATCCATATGTTTCAAGCAATCTTTTTGGCAACATTCACTTGAAATGAGAGCACTGATAGAACTTCTTCTCATCAGATATTCTGCTCTACCCCTTGTATAACTAGAACAACTTGCATTGATACGAAAAGGTCTGCTCCTACTCCTTGATACAATGTTTCTTGGCAACATCTCCATCATTTGATCATCATTTGTATAAGGCTTTTCATCATCATTAAGAGGAATGTTATCCACACTATGATCATCCTTGCTTTTCAAATATTGACTTGGAGGATATTCTTCATCTTCTGCTTCTTCAGTGCTACTGTCGTAGTCCTTAGAATTCGGACTGAATGGAAAATCTGACTCGATGTTTTAATGGATATTCTTCCTCATATGCATTGCCAGTGCTACTCTCATAGTCCATAGAATTAGGACTACGTTGAAAATGTGACTTACTTATTGAAGATGCTACATCATGTCCTTTGTCACTGCTACCTTTATACTCATTAGAATTAGGACTAAGTGCATCATCCTGTCCTTCATCACTGCTGCTCTCATAGTCCGCAGAATTAGGACTAAGAGGACACAGTGACACTCTATTATTTTGAAATTCATCATCACGCTCTTCATAACTATTGCTCTCATAGTCCGCAGAATTAGGACTAAGTGGACACTGTGGTACTCCAATCTTTTGAATTTCATCATCCCACTCTTCATCACTGCTGCTCTCATAGTCCTTAGAATTTGGACTAACTGGACACCGTGACACTCCATACTTTTGAAAATCAACATCATGCTTTTCATCACTACTGCTCTCATAGTCCTTAGAATTAGGACTAAGTGGACACTTTGACACTCCATACTTTTGAAAATCAACATCATGCTTTTCATCACTACTGCTCTCATAGTCTTCAGAATTAGGACTAAGTGGACACCATGACACTCCATTCTTTTGAAATTTGCCATCATGCGCTTCAAAACTGCTGCTCTCATAGTCCTCAGAATTAGGACTAAGTGGACACCGTGACACTCCCTTCTTTTGAACTTCACCATTATGCTTTTCAAAACTGCTGCTCTCATAGTCCTCAGAATTAGGACTAAGTGGACACCGTGACACTCCCTTCTTTTGAACTTCACCATTATGCTCTTCAAAACTGCTGCTCTCATAGTCCTCGGAATTAGGACTAAGTGGACACCGTGACACTCCATTCTTTTGAACTTCACCATCATGCTCGTCAAAACTGCTGCTCTCATAGTCCTCAGAATTAGGACTAAGTGGACACCGTGACCCTCCATTCTTTTGAACTTCACCATCATGCTCTTCAAAACTGTTGCTCTCATAGTCCTCAGAATTAGGACTAAGTGGACATCGTGACACTCTATTCTTTTGAACTTCACCATCATGCTCTTCATCACTGCGGCTTTCATAGTCCTTAGAAGTAGGACTAAGTGGAATCTGTGACTCTTTATTTATTTGAAATTCTCCATCCCCTCTTTCATCAGTGCTGCTCTCATAGTCCTTAGAATCAGGACTAAGTGGAAGAAGTGACTTTCTATTCATAGTGGAAGAATTCCCGCTATGTTCATCAATATGAATAGAGTTGTTACGCGATGCAGAAGTTGATGGTGTATAAATCGAAACTTCACTATCAGAACAATCCATCCCTTTCAAATAGAAGATGTTGAATGATACAAATGGAGAGTCTCCTAAAGATATTATATAGCTTAAAGAATGAAATTTTCCCTCCAAAAATTTTCCCTCCAAAAAATTTCGCGAAAATATTTCCCTCCAAAAAGTTTCGCGAAAATATTTTCCCTCCAAAAAATCTGTTAAATTTATTTACCTTTATTACTTTGTTCTACAATTTATTGGAAAATGTAAACTAAATTTTTTTATGATGAAATCATAATTAAAATTGTACACTACAACTTCTACAATTATTATAATAGTTAAACCATATAATATTCGCTTTCCAATACTACAATATTCACTTTAAAATATTTTAAAACAAATTATCCCACATTCAACCCGTTGTAAAACAAATCAATAATATTCACTTTATAATATTGTAAAACAAATTATCCCATATTAACCGTACAGTAAAACATCCTTGTAACTTCACTTACATATTAAAATTTCATTATCACTATTACTAACATCACATCCAGGCTTTCTGAAAATCGTTGAAAGAGGTCGTGAATTTGTGGAGCAGCTAAATTGCTATCAACAACATAATCAACGAAGAATTCTCGCAATTAAAAGGTAAGTTAAATTTTTTTCTTGAAAACTTTCATATTAAATTAGTTTCATGAAAAATCGTGAGCATGGTGGGCCCGGTCAACCTCATTTTCTTAACACCAGTGGGTGCTCCACACCCCCCCTCGCCCGCCCGCCCACCCCAGCCCCTCCAGGCGCCTTAACAGTGCCCCCGCTCACCCGCCTGCCCGGCCCCTCCGGCGCCCTGACAGCCCCCCTCACCCACCTGCCCGGCCCGGGCCCCCTCACCCGCCCGGCCCACACACCCCGTCCCCCCTCACCCGCCTACCTGGCTCGGCCCGGGTGCCCTAACCCGCCCGCCCCCACCCCTCCGGTCGAACCACCCACGCCCCCCTCACCGCTCGCCCGGCCCAGGCGCCCTCACCCGCCCGCCCAAACCCCTCCCGACGCCCTCACCCAGGCACCTCACCCCTTCGGGCAGGCCACCCACCCCCGGGCGCCCTCACTCGCACGCCCCACCCACCACCGGGTGCCCTGACCCACCCGCCCGCACGGCACGGGCACCCTGACCCACCCGCCCCAACAGCCCCCGCCCGGCCCGCCCCACCCCGCCGCGCCCGCCCGTTCGCCCCACCCACCCACGGGCGCCTCACCCACCCGCCCGCCCACGGGCGCCCTCACCCACCCGCCCGCCCGCGGGCGCCCTCACCCGCCCGCCCCACCCGCCCGCCCGCCACACCCGCCCGCGGGTGCCCTCACCCGCCCGCCCCACCCACCCCGAGCGCCCTCACCTGCCCGCCCGACCCACACTCGGGCGCCCTCAACCACCCACCCACCCCCCCCACCCGGGCGCCCTCACCCGCCCACCCGCCCGCCTCACCCGCCCTCCGCCTGCCCGCCTCACCCACCCCCCCCCCATCGGCCTCACCCACCCTCCGCCCTCGGCCTCACCCACCCTCCTCAGCCCCATGAGCGGGGCTCGTGCAGGCGCACCCGGGCCGCCCGCGCCCTCGCCCTGCCTGTCGGGCAAGGGCGCGTGCGGCCCGGGTGGCGCATGCACGAGGTTGGGCACTCTCGTGCAGGCGCCACCCGGGCCGCCCGCGCCCTCGCCCGGCAGGCAGGGCGATTCCCGGAATCGCCCTGCCTGCTGCGCGAGGGCGCGGGCGGCCCAGGTGGCGCCTGCACGAGGGGGGGCGCTGTAAGGCCTTCGTGCAGCAGGGCGACGGTGGGCGATCGTGCACGGGCACACGGGCGGGCACGGGCGCACGGCGGGTGAGCGCACACGACGGTGCGACGTTTCTGCGAGTTAGTTGCGACGATACCGTGGAGTCATATGCGACAATAATGTAAAATCATAATACGACTAAGTATTATGTGGACGACACATATTATATGTAATATGGAGGTTATATACGCATGGAATAATAAAACAATTAAATATAAAACGGATATGAGGACATACGTTATAAGCATTCAACGATGGAATATAATATTATGTGAAGGGCTTCATAATACCATTTAACATGTCGGCTTTGATTTTATATCCCAAAGTGTAAGAGTGTATATATATACATGAGCATGAGAGCTCATTAAGGCAAGTGACATTCGCTCAAGCCTTCGCATAAAGGGGTAAAGGAGTGCGCAGTCTTAGGTAGGTAAATGCGCATATCTCATGCGCATTAGGCTTGAAGGAAGTGTGAAGTTTATCTTGGCTGAAGGTTGGCAAAGAGTGCCATTTGTGAGTGGATTCTTGTACACGGTTTATGCAGGATTTGGTAGGGAGGTTGAGTGGCTCAGGTGAGCACTCCCTCTTATGCAAGGGTGCATGAAATATTGTAAAAAGGCAAGTGGCCTGTCCTTTGTAAAAAATTGGCTAAGTGTGAGACTTGGTTCAGCCAAGACACACTTGTTGTAAAATCTGATATTCTTGACATAATATTATTGTTGGGCAGACTGTTCGGGGAGTTGCCCCTCCCTTTATACTTGTATTGTTCTCGGTTTATTGATGATGGTTAATGAATGAGAATGTTCTTTGTGAAAGTATAAAGGATAACATTTTATTTGGTTATAAGAACACAGTTAAGCAAAGTTTATGTTGGAATAGGCGTAGCCCATAAACGTTAGTATTGTTAAAAAGAACGCGTTCGGTGGTGCCGCACCTCGCTACAAGCGGTTGGAAGATCACCGCAGGTGTAGGGGCGTGACAGTTGGTATCAGAGCTCGGTCAGAGCTGGTGAGCAAGGGTTGCTCATAACATGGCAGATATGGAACTCAAGGAACTTGATGATCTTCAAGAGCTCTTTGATGAAAGGGCCCGGTTGAAAGCCGAAATCAAGCAAGTTGAGGAAGAGATAAATAAGAAGCTTTTGGTAATAAGGTTGTTGTAATTGAGCAGGAAGAGCTCGACTACATTGACAGGTTGGGAACTCACTACCGAGACCAAGAGAGCATTCGGGAGATAAGTTCCATGAACTTGGTCAATGGACACTTGGTTGGTGCACTTGAGCAGAACAAGGTGGAAGGAAAGCTTGAAGCAGGTCAAGCTAGGCCGGAACCGAGTTCCCTAGAAGAGCCAAGCAAGGAGGTGAAGTACCTTAAGAGGGATGTCAAGAGGGGACATGAGCCTATTGACACTTCTGAGGCCGAATTCTTGAAGAAGGTTGCTGAGGTGAGACACAAGACAAAGCCAACAGAAGGAGATGATTCCTTGAAGCCAAGTTTTGTGCAGGTAACCGTGAAAGGGAAGAAGTTTGCAGCTTTGGTTGATACAGGAGCTACTCATAGCTTCTTAAGTAGGAAAGCAGCAAAGTCCTTGGGAAAGAAGACAAAGATGGAAAAGGAATGGAGTGCTTTCAAGGCTATCAACTCTACCATTAAAACAGTTGATGGTGTATTGAAGGACACACAGGTGAAAGTAGGACCGTGGTTCGGGAAGTTGGACTTGAGAGTCATAGACATGGATGATCATTCTATGGTGTTGGGGCTGGACTTCATGGAGCTAGCACAAGCCATGCCAATGGAGGACCGGGACATTCTCTTGATTACAGCTGAAGGAAAAACCACGATGGTGCCTATGAATAGGAGGAGTTGCTTGGGTTATAGACCAAGGATAAATTCTATGATCTTGTATCCCAAAGATCCTAATGTGAAGCATGAGGATGTGGAGCAAAGAGGACTTGGGAGTATTGTGCAAACAAAGGAAAAGAAGTTGGAGGGCTTCGTAGCAAAGGCTGGGAAGAAGAATGGAGGAAGTGAGAAGAAGGTCTCACGAACTTGGAGACACTTGATGGGGGCATCTTCTACTAAGGATCTTCACAATGGAGTTGCAAATGAAGAAAGCCCGAGTGCTACTTCAAAGGCAGTGGTTGATGAAGGTTATGAGGGTAGAGATCCTGTCGGGATAGTGGACTTTTGCAGGTATGCCATGGGCATATATGACTTTCAGCTGACAAAGGACAAGCTAGGTGAGCTTGGATGTACATGTGAGGAGATTGAGGCTGTGCACAGATACTTGAGGACACAACATCAATCCGATACATGGGTGGATGAGAGTCAGGGAGGGAACTTCCTGGCTTTCCTTTCTCAATGAACAACCTTGGAAGAAGGTTGGTGTGGAGGCCTTGGTAGGGAGGAACCACACCAACTCTATAAGGAGCCTTGAGAGAAGGCTTCCTTGTGATGATGATGAGATGGTTGAGTGACCGAGTTCACTAAACCGAAGTTTGAAGACATGAGACTTGAGGATGGCACATTGCAGATGATGGAGAGAGCTTCATGGACCTGAATGGGGCACATCAAGAGTCGGTTTGATATGGACAACATGTTGCAGATGAGATGGATGGAGCTTCCATGGACCTGAGCATGGATTATGGATAGTGAGCTTGGTGGTAGTGGTCACTAGGCCGAGACATAGTGAGAGAAAGAGTCTCTACATATGTTGCAAGGATGTTTGCCTTGTGTAGAAAGGTCAACATCCTGAATAATGATGATCTTGGTGAGAGAGCTACCGAGATGATATGTTGTCGAGGACAACAACGATTTCAGGTGGAGGAGAATGTAAGGCCTTCGTGCAGCAGGGCGACGGTGGGCGATCGTGCACGGGCACACGGGCGCACGGCGGGTGAGCGCACACGACGGTGCGACGTTTCTGCGAGTTAGTTGCGACGATACCGTGGAGTCATATGCGACAATAATGTAAAATCATAATACGACTAAGTATTATGTGGACAACACATATTATATGTAATATGGAGGTTATATACGCATGGAATAATAAAACAATAAAATATAAAAGGGATATGAGGACATACGTTATAAGCATTCAACGATGGAATATAATATTATGTGAAGGGCTTCATAATACCATTTAACATGTCGGCTTTGATTTATATCCCAAAGTGTAAGAGCGTATATATATACATGAGCATGAGAGCTCATTAAGGCAAGTGACATTCGCTCAAGCCTTCGCATAAAGGGGTAAAGGAGTGCGCAGTCTTAGGTAGGTAAATGCGCATATCTCATGCGCATTAGGCTTGAAGGAAGTGCGCAGTTTATCTTGGGTGAAGGTTGGCAAAGAGTGCCATTGTGAGTGGATTCTTGTACACGGTTTATGCAGGATTTGGTAGGAGGTTGAGTGGCTCGGGTGAGCACTCCCTCTTATGCAAGGGTGCATGAAATATTGTAAAAAGGCAGGTGGCCTGTCCTTTGTAAAAAATTGGCTAAGTGTGAGACTTGGTTCAGCCAAGACACACTTGTTGTAAAATCTGATATTCTTGACATAATATTATTGTTGGGCAGACTGTTCGGGGAGTTGCCCCTCCCTTTATACTTGTATTGTTCTCGGTTTATTGATGATGGTTAATGAATGAGAATGTTCTTTGTTAAAGTATAAAGGATAACATTTTATTCGGTTATAAGAACACAAGTTAAGCAAGTTTATGTTGGAATAGGCGTAGCCCATAAACATTAGTATTGTTAAAAAGAACGCATTCGGGCTGCCGGGCGGCCCGGGTGGCGCCTGCATGAGGTTAGGCGCTGTAAGGCCCTCGTGACTTGGGTAGGCACGCGACGGGCGGGCACCCCTTCACGCGACAGGTGAACACCTCTTTGCATGGCAGATGAGCGGTGGGCACAACCCGGGTAGGCACACACGGTGGGCGGGCACCCTTGCACGATGGGCGGGCGCCCCGTGCACGACGAGCGGGCATGGTCACTCGGCGAGCGCGGGCGCGGTCACCGACGAGCGGGTGCGGTCACCCGGCGAGCTGGCGGTTCAACAAACAGGCGGGCGCGGGCGCGGTCACCCGACGAGCGGGTGCGGTCACCCGGCGAGCTGGCGGTTCAACAAACAGGCGGGCGCGGGCACGGTTACCCGGCGAATGAGCGCGGTTCGACAATGGACGGGCGCGATCACCCGGCGAACAGCGCGGGCGCGGTCACCGGTGAGCGGGCGCGGGCGCAGTCACCTGGCAAACGGGCGTGGGCACGGTCACCGGCGAGCGGGCATGATGCGACGAACTGTGCGACAGAAAAATACGACAAAGGCATGCGACGGTTGAACTAAGTGCAGCGAAACACTTAGTGAAATAATGCGAAGAGGCCGAAGCTTTATACCTAGCGTGGAGAGGCTTTGCCCATGGGCAAAGGCGGACTTGCAAAAGGTTAAGGCAGGGGCTTGTTAAACAATTTTATGGGGTCAGCCTAATGGCTTGACACCCCTTCACCAAATGGCAAGCAAGCGTATATATTGGATGGCGCAAAGCTTCATTTGGACAAGTTCATCAACGCACTTCGCTCTCTCTTCTACGATTGGAGCAGGGGTAAAAAGAGGCGCAGTTGAAGTGCGCATATCTCATGCGCTGAGATAGAGTGCACAGATTTTACCGGAGCTTGACGTGGGTTGACAGTGGGCGGTTTTAAAGGCAGTTTTGTGCAGAATCGAGAGGAGTTCTCGGTGTCTCGGGTGAGCACCCTCCTACCATGGACGGTTGGCACATGGTTGTAAAAGGCTGTCTTTGCCTTGATTGTAAATATTTCTAAGTGTTGGCTTGGATTTTTCCAAGCACACTTGTATGATGTATTATTGAAGATTATCATAATATATTGTTATCGGGCAGACTTGTTCGGGAGTTGCCCTCCCTTTATACTTGTGTGCAATTGTTATTGTTCTGGTTAATTGCATATTGGATAATGAATGTGTATGGGCTTCATTAAGTATAAAGGTTAATGCATTTTACTTGGTTGCGAAACACAAACTAAGTATGTTAATGTGGAAAGGCGTAGTCCATGTGCACGAGTATTGTTAAAAAGAAAGTGTACGGTGGTGCCGCACCTCGCCGGACACGGTTGGAAGACTACCGTAGGCCTGGGGGCGTGACAGGTGGTATCAGAGCAGCTGATCCGGATATTGAAGCTACTACACACCTTTACCGAAGTAAAGGTGGTATCAGAGCAGGGTTGCTCGTAGAGGCTTGAACAAGGTTCAGGTGTTGAAGCATTTGAAGGTGGTTTCAGGACTCGGTTTGAGCAGGGTTGCTCGTGACAGTTCTTGCAGGTGAAGGAAACCGTTTCACACGAAGTGAAACAAGGGTTGGTTCTATTGCAGGTGACTTGGTGAAGATGTCTATCTTGGAGAAATTGGGTTATGCTACCATTGAAGAATTTGAAGAAGAAATACTTGAAGAGTCAAGGAAATTAAGACAAGGATTTGCAGATTGTGGCAAAAGGTTGTCTGAAACGAGGAGTGCTCTTCGTGCCTTGGTAGAAAGAGGGGCCTCGGACCTGAATGAGGAAGAAGCCCTTCAACTTGCAAAGGAAGGAATCTTACTTGAAGCAGAACTCAAGGGACTAGGGATAAGACATGCTTTGAATCAAAAGAAGAAGGAGTGCTTAGCCCTTGAAAGACAACTCAAGGTCTTGAAGGGGGAAATCAAATCTAAGGAAAAGCAAAAAGAAGGAAGTGGGGAAGGAACCTCACGAACACAAGAACACTTAGTAGTAGAAGTCTCTTCTACTGATGATCTTCATGATGAAGCTGCAAGTGAAGGGAGCCCGAGTGCTACTTCAAAGACAGAGATTGATGAAGGTTGTGAGAAGAGATCCAGAAAGAAACGAGTTGGACTATGTTCAAATGAAGGTTGGAGGTGCCGATGTACTCACTATGGTGGATAGTGGGGCTTCACACAACTTCATGAGTGAAGATACTGTGAGAAGGATTGGGCTGAAGTTTGTACCGGTGAAGGCACAAATGAAGACAGTGAATTCTCCTCCTATGGGAATTCTTGGTATAGCTGAGAAGGTGGACACTACACTTGGTGAATGGACCGGGAAGGTGGACTTCACTATAGTGCGGATTGATGACTATGAAGCTGTATTGGGGATGGAATTCATGAAACAATTTGAGGCTATGGTTGTACCACATTTGAGGAAACTCTTCATTTATGATGGAAGGGAAGATGTGCCCATTGGTGTTCCAACCATTGGTGTGACAAAACCTGATCATAAGTTAGGAGGAATGCAGATGGAGGATATGGAGAAGGTAAACAAGTGGTTGTCCACTGTTGAGGCAAAGCTTGTGGAGCAGTCATTGGTCATTAGATCACTTTCAGATGGCATCTTGGATTTATCAAGAAGGCTAGAGTTAGTGGAGGATGATGATGATGTTGATGAGGTATGTGAGGCCGAATATCCAGAAGGAAGATCGGGAGGCATATCTACAAAGGATGGAGGTTGAGGATCCTGATAGATGGATTGAGCTGATCAGTGAGGGAGAGCCTTCAGGCTCTTCTCCCTCCACATCTTCTTAGATGACATAGAAGATGGGGCTCATTGTTAGCTGCTCATGGCAGTGAGCCCTTAAACATGTTGAGCAGGTATGATTGATGGTGCAGGGATGGCTTGGCATCAAGCATCATGACATGTTGCAGATGGATGGAGTTTCCATGGACCTGAGCATGGGATTATGGATTCTTGATGAGTCGAGGATGTGGCTGATGTTTGAGAAACAGTTGATGGAGACATGAGAATGTTCACTCTCATGGATTGGGCGTGATGGTTGGATTAGCTACCCAACTAGTTCAGACATGGGGTCGCGAAGTGTACAGAGATGTGTTGACATTATGCTGGAGTATCATGACATGAGTTCACATGATGATCATTGAGATGACTATTGATATAGTGTGGAGATGAGTTGTTGACACATGGTTGAGATGTGTAGCACTTGTTGACATATCATGGGCAGTTTTGCACATGGAGATGATGACATGATGGAGATGGAGCTTTATATATGTTGCAGTGATATTTGCCTCATATGGAGAAGCCCACATCATGGTTGATGGCGATCTTGGTGGAGAGCCACCGGGATGGTGTGTTGTCGAGGACAACAACGATTTCAGGTGGAGGAGGATGTAAGGCCCTCGTGACTCGGGCAGGCACGCGACGGGCGGGGCGCCCCTTCACGCGACGGGCGAACACCTCTTTGCACGGCAGATGAGCGGTGGGCACGACCCGGGTAGGCACGCACGGTGGGCGGGCACCCTTGCACGATGGGTGGGCTCCCCGTGCATGACGAGCGGGCATGGTCACCTGGCGAGCGGGCGCGGTCACCTGATGAGCGGGTGTGGTCACCCGGCGAGCTGGTGGTTCAACAAACAGGCGGGCGCGGGCGCGGTCACCGGCGAGCTGGCGGTTCAACAAACAGGCGGGCGCGGGCACGGTTACCCGCGCGAACGAGCGCGGTTCGACAATGGACGGGCGCGGTCACCCGGCAAACGGGCGTGGGCACGGTCACTCGGCGAGCGGGCATGATGCGACGAACAATGCAACGAACTGTGCGACAGAAAAATACGACAAAGGCATGCGACGGTTGAACTAAGTGCAGCGAAACACTTAGTGAAATAATGCGAAGAGGCCGAAGCTTTATACCTAGCGTGGAGAGGCTTTGCCCATGGGCAAAGGTGGACTTGCAAAAGGTTAAGGCAGGGGCTTGTTAAACAATTTTATGGGGTCGGCCTAATGGCTTGACACCCTTCACCAAATGGCAAGCAAGCGTATATATTGGATGGCGCAGAGCTTCATTTGGACAAGTTCATCAACGCACTTCGCTCTCTCTTCTACGATTGGAGCAGGGGTAAAAAGAGGCGCAGTTGAAGTGCGCATATCTCATGCGCTGAGATAGAGAGCGCAGATTTTACCGGAGCTTGACGTGGGTTGACAGTGGGCGGTTTTAAGGCAGTTTTGTGCAGAATTGAGAGGAGGAGTTCTTGGTGTCTCGGGTGAGCACCCTCCTACCGTGGACGGTTGGCACATGGTTGTAAAAGGCTGTCTTTGCCTTGATTGTAAATATTTCTAAGTGTTGGCTTGGATTTTGCCAAGCACACTTGTATGATGTATTATTGAAGATTATCATAATATATTGTTATCGGGCAGACTTGTTCGGGAGTTGCCCCTCCCTTTATACTTGTGTGCAATTGTTATTGTTCTGGTTAATTGCATATTGGATAATGAATGTGTATGGGCTTCATTAAGTATAAAGGTTAATGCATTTTACTTGGTTGCGAAACACAAACTAAGTATGTTAATGTGGAAAGGCGTAGTCCATGTGCACGAGTATTGTTAAAAAGAAAGTGTACGGTGGTGCCGCACCTCGCCGGACACGGTTGGAAGACTACCGTAGGCCTGGGGGCGTGACAGGCGCCCTCGTGCAGGCGCCACCCAGGCTGCCCGCGCCCTCGCCCGGCAGGCAGGGCGATTCCGGAATCGCCCTACCTGCCGGGCGAGGGCGCGGGCGACCCGGGTGGCGCCTGCACGAGGGCGCCCGGGCGGAGGGCGGTTCAGGTGAAGCGGCCGGGTGGGTGAGGGCGCCGGGCGGGGGGGCGGGTGAGGGCGCCGGGCCGGGGGCCGGGTGAAGGCGCCCGGAGGTGTGGGGGGCGGGCGGGCGGGCGAGGGCGCCTAAAGGGGCGGGGCGGGCGGGTTGGAGCGGGCGGGTGAGGGGGTGCGGGGTGTGCGGGTGAAGGGGTGCGGGGTGAGGGGGTGCGGTAGGGAGCTCGGGCGGAGGGGGGGTTCGAGTGAGGCAGGCGGGTGGGTGAGGGCGCCGAGCGGGGGGGCGGGCGAGGGGCGCGGGAGGGGTTGAGCCGGTGGGTGAGGGGTGCATGATGGGGTGCGGGGTGGGTAGGTTGGGGGAGAGGTAGGGAGCCCGGGTGGAGGGGGGTTCGGTTGAGGCGGGTGGGTTGGGTGAGGGCGCCGGGCGGACGGGCAGGCGAGGGCGCCCGAAGGGGTGAGGGCGCCGGGAGGGTTGGAGCGGGCGGGTGAGGTGGTGCGGGGTGGGCGGGTGTGGGAACAGGTAGGGAGCCCGGGCGGAGGGGGGTTCGGGTGAGGCGGGCGGGGGGGTGAGGGTGCCGAGGGGGGGGCCGGGTGAGGGCGCCCGGAGGGGTGGGGTGGGCGGGTGGGCGAGGGCGCCCGGAGGGGTGGGGTGCCGGGAGGGTTGGAGCGGGCGGGTGAGGGGGTGCGGGGGCGCGCGGGTTGGGGGAGAGGTAGGGAGGGCGCCAAGAGGGGTGGGTGAGGGCACCTGGGTCAGTCGGTCGGGTGGGCGCGGTCGGGCGGGCTGAGTAGGGAGAGAGTTGGGGTGGGCGGGCAGGTGAGGGCGCCCGGGCTAGAGAGGGTTGTGGGGGTTGTGTAAGGTCTTCACAACTCGGGCAGACAAGCGACGGGCGCGCGGGCACGGTGGGCGCACGATGGTGCGACAAGCGGGCGGAAGTGTGACATTCATCCGAACCTTATGCGACATTAATATGCGACGATGGGAAGTGACACTTAAAATAAACTAAGTGTTGAACTCACATTTATATGCGATGCAACATGGAGCTGGGCCGACTTGTGTTGGAGCACGTTTGGGCATTGAAAGTTGGTTTATGGGGTCGGCCTTAACGCTGGACACCCCCTCCAAACATACGCAGAGATGTGTATAAATACAGTGAGCCTAGAGCTCATTTGCATCACTCATCCAACGCAGTTCTCTTCTACGCATTGACAGGGGTAAAAGGGGCGCAGAACAAGTAGGAGATGCGCATAGCTCATGCGCTCTACAGTAGAAGTGCGCAGTTTTACCGGGAGTCAGGTGTAGGTGATGAGGTACGGTTTTGAGGTGGATTTGTGCAGAACTTAAAGGAGGAGTTCTTGGTGTCTCGGGTGAGCACCCTCCTACCGTAAGAAGTTAGCACATGTATTGTAAAGGCTGTCTATGCCTTGGTTGTAAATTATTCTAAGTATAGACTTGGAGTTTTGCCAAGTATACTTGCTGATGTATTATTGAAGAAGCTGTTATAATATTATTGTTGGGCAGGCTGTTCGGGAGTTGCCCCTCCCTTTATACTTGTGTATTGTTCTCGGTTTATTGTTCATGATTGATGATTGGGAATGTTCTTTGTTAAAGTATAAGGGATAACACTTCATTCGGTTATAAGAACACAAGCTAAGTAAGTTTATGTTGAAATAGGCGTAGCCCATAAACGTTAGTATTGTTAAAAAGAAAGCGTTCGGTGGTGCCGCACCTCGCTACAAGCGGTTGAAAGATCACCGCAGGTGTAGGGGCGTGACAGTTGGTATCAGAGCAAAGGTTGCTCGTGGAAGTGCAGGATACTCGGTGGAATTGTTGAATGGTCGAGACTAGATCGCAAAGGAAGAAGAAGCTGGACGAAATGGCAGCTGGGTCTCAGGCCGGATCTAATCATGGCGATACTACTATTGGGTTCATGGAAAAGATGTCGGAAAAGATAGAGAGTATGGAGATTTCTTTTAAAGAAGGACTCGATGAAATCCGAATGCAGAATGATGAGCTCAAGACACAAAATGAGTACACTGAATATAGGTGTGCACAACTCGAACAAAGGGTCAGAGAAGTCGAGGAATCAAGGGATCAAGATCTTGCAGAAAGTCGTGCAGAAATTGAGAACTTGAAGAAGACTCTTGAAGATACAAAGAATGAACTTACAATTGTGAAGAGGGCCATGGGGCATTATTCATTTGGAGGAATGCCTCATATGAAGGTCAAGGAACCAGAATCTTATGATGGAACAAGGAAGGCAGCAATTCTTGGCAACTTCTTATGGGACGTGGAGCAGTACTTGGAGCGGTTGAACCTGATTGATGGTGAGACACAAGTCAAGGTAGCTACTTAGTTCTTGACAAAGGATGCTAAGATGTGGTGGCGAAGGAGGGTGGACCAAATTGCCAATGGCAGTGCTGATGACATCACTTCGTGGAAAGACTTGAAGAAGGCTTTGCAGACCCACTTCAGTCCTCAGGATGACACATGGGAAGCAAGGACCAAACTCAAGTACATAAAGCAAACGGAAGCCTACAAGAATACCAGCAAGAGTATTCAAGTGCAGCTTTGGAACTTCATGACATGGCAGAAAAAGACAAGGTGTTCAACTTCATTATGGGATTGAAACCTTGGGCACGCAATGAGGTGAGGAGACAGAAGATTAGAACACTTGAAGAAGCTTTTGCTGCGGTTGATAGGTTGGTGGATCACCTTGATGAGACTTCTGATGACAAGAAGAAGAAGTCCGAAAAGCCGAAAGAGAAGAAGGATGATGGTGCTTCGAAAGCAGATGATGGTTCGAAGACAAAGAAGCCTTTGAAGTGTTGGATATGTGCAGGACCACACATGGTGAAGAATTGTCCCTCTAAACCAAAGGTGGCTACGGTTGCACAGTCTGATGATGAGAGTAATGATGCTTCTGTGGGGATGATGCAGATACTTGGTGCTTCTGCTACTACAGAAGTAGTCTCTAAGAGAGACCCAGAAAGAAACAAGTTAGCGTATGTTCGAATGAAGGTTGGGGACACTAATGTGATCACTATGGTGGATAGTGGAGCCTCCCACAACTTCATGAGCGAGGATACTGCAAGGAGGATTGGACTAAATTTTGTACCAGCAAGGGCACAAATGAAGACAATAAATTCTCCTCCGATGGACATTCTTGGTGTAGCCGAGAAGGTGGATACTACACTTGGTGAATGGACCGGGAAGGTGGACTTCACTATAGCACAGATTGATGACTATGAAGCTGTATTGGGGGGGTGGAATTTATGAAACAATTCGATGCTATGATTGTACCACATTTGAAGAAGCTCTACATATATGATGGAAGAGAAGATGTACCCATTGGTGTGCCTACCATTGGTGCAACAAGACCTGATTGTAAAGTAGGAGCAATGCAAATGGAGGACAAGGAAAAAGTAAATGAGCGGTTGTCCACTGTTGAGGCAAAGCTTGCGGAGCAGTCAGTGATCATCAAGACACTTTCAGATAGCATCTTGGACTTAACAAGAAGGCTAGAGCTGGTGGAAGATGATGATGATGATGATGAGATATATGTGAAGACAGATGTCCAGAAGGAAGACCGGGTTGCTTATCTACAAACGATGGAGGTTGAGGATCCTGATAGATGGATCGAGTTGATTAGTGAGGAAGAGCCCTCAGGCTCTACTCCCTCTACATCTTCTTAGATGAGTAAGAAGATGGGCTCATTGCTAGCTGCTCATGGCAATGAGTCCTCAAGCATATGGAGCAGGCTTGATAGGTAATGGCATGTTGCAGATGAGATGGATGGAGTTTCCATGGACCTAAGCATGGATTATGGATGGTGAGCTTGGTGGCAGTGGTCATTAGGCCGAGACATAGTGGAGAAAGAGTCTCTACATATGTTGCAAGGATGTTTGCCTTGTGTAGAAAGGTCGACATCCTGATTGATGATGATCTTGGTGGAGAGCTACCGAGATGGTATGTTGTCGAGGACGACAACGATTTCAGGTGGAGGAGAATGTAAGGTCTTCACAACTCGGGTAGACGAGCGAGGGCGCGCGGGCACGGTGGGCGCACGATGGTGCGACAAGCGGGCGGAAGTGCGACGGGCGGGCGGAAGTGCAACATTCATCCGAACCTTATGCGACATTAATATGCGACGATGGGAAGTGACACTTAAAATAAACTAAGTGTTCGACCTCCTTTTATATGCAATACAACATGGAGCTGGGGCCGACTTGTGTTGGAGCACGTTTGGGCGTTGAAAGTTGGTTTATGGGGTCGGCCTTAAGGCTGGACACCCCCTCCAAACATACGCAGAGATGTGTATAATACAAGGAGCCTAGAGCTCATTTGCATCACTTATCCAACGCAGTTCTCTTCTACACATTGACAGGGGTAAAAGGGGCGCAGAACAAGTAGGAGATGCGCATAGCTCATGCGCTCTACAGTAGAAGTGCGCAGTTTTACCGGGAGTCAGGTGTAGGTGATGAGGTACGGTTTTGAGGTGGATTTGTGCAGAACTTAAAGGAGGAGTTCTTGGTGTCTCGGGTGAGCACCCTCCTACCATAAGAAGTTAGCACATGTATTGTAAAGGCTGTCTATGCCTTGGTTGTAAATTATTCTAAGTATAGACTTGGAGTTTTGCCAAGTATACTTGCTGATGTATTATTGAAGAAGCTGTTATAATATTATTGTTGGGCAGGTTGATCGGGAGTTGCCCCTCCCTTTATACTTGTGTATTGTTCTCGGTTTATTGTTCATGATTGATGATTGAGAATGTTCTTTGTTAAAGTATAAGGGATAACACTTCATTCGGTTATAAGAACACAAGCTAAGTAAGTTTATGTTGGAATAGGCGTAGCCCATAAACGTTAGTATTGTTAAAAAGAAAGCGTTCGGTGGTGCCTCACCTCACTACAAGCGGTTGAAAGATCACCTCAGGTGTAGGGGCGTGACAGGTTGGGCTGGGGCGCCCGGGCGCTGGGGTGGGGGGGTTGGGATGCTTGGGGGGGGTGGGTGGGTGAGGGCTCCCATGCCATGCGGGGGGGGTGGTGGGTCGGTGAGGGCGCCCCAGCAAAATGTTTTATTCATGATTTACTTTTTTACACTGGAATGTTAATGCATGTCCTTTTGGAATATGAGGGGTGGTGGGTGGGGCGATTGTTGATTAAAATTTATGATATGTTTTCGTTGTTACTTTAAGTTAATATGTTTTTATTATTTACTGATTTATGTGTTTCTATTTTTCAGGAAAATGGCATCAAAGAGAATTTCAGTGAATCTTTCTGGACCAAAGACTCATAAAGGTGCATCTAAAAGAAACATTGGTGAACGAACTCCACCTGAGCTCATGACTACAAATCTTTCAAGTGCCTCAAGTGATAAGAAGATGATTTCAGACTGGAAGAATTCGAAAGAGGTGAAATTTCCATCAAGAATGTGGTATGTGAAAGAAAGAGAAAGCGCAAATGTGAATATATATCTATATATCGATATACCGAATGATAATGGAATTTTTGAGGTGATGGGAAGAGTCGTAGATATGTGTTCGGTACCAGACACTGAAGTTGTTTACGTACTTACAAAAGCTCCCAAGTCACATGAAAGGGTTAAATACCAACTATCATATTCATTGTATGACACGAGCGAGGTATCTACAAAGTTGTGTAGTCAAATCGTAAATGAGATGACAGAAAACATCGTAAGTATTATTATTTATATTTGTATTTTGCGTTTTTTAAAGTGTCTCACTATATTTTTTAACTTTGTTTTTTATTGACATATGATATTTTGTTTGGCAGAATTTCGTTGAAAGTTGTTCAATTAGGTTGGGAGGCATTCATTTCATTGAGAATGATATCATGAAAGTTGTCAGCAGTTTTTACTCAGTGTCAGAAGAAAATATGGGAAAAAGGCAAAATGAAGTAATTGATAATGCTACAAAACTACATCCAAAGAATCAGAAAAAAAGGTCTCTGGTGGATAAATCTAGCAAGGGTAAACAAGTTACTTTTGAGAACGATGAAGTTGAAATTGACGATGAAACATATGTTGTCATTACTGAAGATGACATTGGAACTGAGAAGAGCCATAAAAATCCAAAAGTAACAATGCCCAAGAATAACTCTGGTGGGAATGTTATGACCAAGAAAAGTAGAGTTGATGATTTTGAAGCAGTCATTACCAGCAGTCAAGAACCTAGTGAAACTTCAAAAGAAAGCAGAGAAATCATTACACCAGGAGCTGATTTAGAAGATGGCATTATCAAAACAAAACAAAATGTCATTCGAGAGAATTTGACAAAGAGAAACTTAATTGATGGTGGTCGCACATTTCAGCTTAATGTCAGGCAAACCTATAAAGCAAGTGAAGGACAATGTCAATATCAAGTTAGAAAGCCACATCATCTGCATGTTCACAACTTGAAGACATTGATGAGGTACAATCCATATGCTCATGTGGTTAGTTATGTGCTTCTTGTTGATCCACTTCAAGTTCCCAACAAAGAAGCATTTGATAAGTCAAAATGTTTTGAATACAATTATTATGTGCTTGGGGGGAACCATTCTGTAGAAGCTCAAAGACAATTGATGGAGGAATATCCTAATAACCCACGTTTTGAAACAATGAAATGTATCATTTACGCTGGTTTATCTGATACAGAAGCAAAGTTAGTGGCATGGGATCATAATTCAGATAATGAATATAAGATGTCTATGACTTTCATCCAAAGGGTTAGATTTATTCATAGTGAATTTGAAGAAAAATGTGGTGGGGATAGGACAAAAGTTACTGCAGAGTTCCGAAAGGAATGTTGTATGGAAATAGGATATAAAATTGAAGAGAAAACCAATTCAAAAGGTGGAAAGGGCAACAAACATAGTGATTTATTCAGAGGTGTTGATAACATTTTCCAATTGGCATTTAGAACTGGAGATGTTTGGAGGTTGATTGATGAGATTTTTGGCATGTGGGAAGACATTGCCATTAAAAACCAGAAGGTCAAAAAGTCTAAGCCATTCATATGTGGCAACAGTAAATTAGCTCCTGAAATGAAGCATCTTCCAGACGATATGACTATCACACCTTGGAGGGCGATGCAAGGAGTGAAAGATGAGAAAATTGTCAAAACAATATTATCTCGTGTGAGGTCAGGGGAATTATCATTGGAGGAAATGTCTGAAGAATTTCAAAAGTAAGTTTCTAGAAATACTTTTATTTATTTCTAGATTATAATTATATTTTAAATAAAACATGCTGTTCTTGGTAGTATTTGTTATACATATCATTATATTAACTTTTTGTTAATTTATCTATGCAGTCACAAAGTTTACATGAAAATTCAAGAACAAATGGTTAGATTGTTGAATGAAGATAGTTGGGATGATGTCGTACGCAACTATCCAGATTCAAGTTCTACATCAACATTAAAATCTTTTTATCTTGCATTTAAAAAGGTATCTTGATTTATACATTCATTTTTATTCACCTGTGTACTATTTTTAATTTATAACTTACACATATATTTGTTTATTTTATAAAAGATGAGGAAGGATGATAATGGAGTGCCAGATAATTTCAAAACCTTTATCGAAAAGATAAAGATCGAAAGAATGAGGAAGCAACGTATTAAGGATATTCAACTTGATCCAACTCTTAATCATTTCATTTGGAATGGGCTAGACACTATTCAATATCAAGTAATACAAGGCGACTGTGAAGACATTGCTAAACTCATACCTAAAAGTGATTATGCCCTAGTCATTGCAGATATTCCCCATGGTTTCAATATTCCAAACATTGACTATGATAGTGACCCTTATAATTATCAAGCTTTTAGTAAAGTGGTTGCGGGATTTGTAGAAGTCACGTCATCACCATTATGGAGATTTGTGACATTTCATTCAGACACACAATTGGCAATGATATTGTCAAGCTTCAAGGGGAAAACAAATTCAAGGATGCAGCTTACATGGTAAGACGTTTAAAATGTATATTTGATTAATGTTGAAAATTTTATTTATGTACAAGTTAATTTAACTTTTACTATTTCATGTTACAGGGAAAAGTCAAATCTTCTTCACAATGAAGATCAACAATTTATAAATGATTGTGAGTTCATTCATATTGATAGTTGGGCAAAAGATGATAGCCATATGTCTATGATTTTTAATCGGGTAGACAGAAAGAGTCATAGCCAAATACTGAGTTATGATGCTGTTGTGAGAAAACTAACATATGAAGACAGAAGCAAAAGGAGAGATAGTTAACATTTATCAAAAACCACAGTTATTGATTAACTATCTTATAGACATTTGTTCAAATGAAGGAGATTGGGTTTTGGATTTATTTTCTGGCTCAAGTAAGTTTTATTATATGGAATTGAATTTCAATATGTTATTTTTTTAATTAATATGTCATTGTACTAATTTAGTTCATTATTTCTTTTGTGCTTGAAAATTAGGTACAACACTAGCATGTTGCCTTCAAAAAGGAAGAAATTGCATTGCAATTGAAAAAGATCCAGTACAGTGCAATTTCATTCAGCAAAGAATTAATGCTCTTCAATTTGTTCTAGATGCAATGCAAGAAATTGGGTTGAAGAAAGGGGACTTTAGTGAATCACGTGTGGCAAAAAAGGCAAAGGAACCCCAACCACCATTACACGGAATGTTTGGAAAGACATACATTGGGAGTTTCGCAGACATCAAAGACCCATTAGAAGAGGAAAATGAGCAAAATGAAACAGAAAATATTGTGGAAGAGGACAATGATGAAACTCTAGAGGACGAAGAGTTTGGATTACGTGACATTGTTGATTAAATTTAAGTTATGCTTGTAAATCAAGCTTTGCAATGTTTTGACTTTGACATTTTATGAGAAGAATAAACACTCAATTAGGGTTGTTATACGTTCAATATTGGTAATATGTGATTTTTGCATTGATTTTTAAGTTAATCATTATTTTTTGAAAAAAAAAAGTGATTTTTATTATTTTTTTGACATGAAATTCATAGAAAAAGCTATTATTTAACCATTTTTAGTTAAAATTATCGTATAAAAATTGTGATTTTGACATGTCAATTCTAACAAAAAATTATCAAAACGTGTAGTTTTTTAGTTATATTTATGTTAAAAATGGTTATTTTTATGTCCATTGTTAAAAAATATTGTTTTTTAGAAACAATTATTTCATGTCGATTGAAAAATTAATTAAGGATGTATAAATATGTAGAATATTGAAAAGTCTAAATATCGACCTTCTAATTTAAAAATGCAAAACAGTAAAAACCTCACGAAAAAAAATTTAAAATTATAATAAAAAACAAGAAAATGTGAAGAAAACGACCACTTCAAAAATTATCAAATTTACTAAATAATTATTTACATTTTATACATTAAAAAATTTAAAGCCAAAAAACAGGGCTTTTAAAAAAGGAGTGTGATGCAGAATGCTCACTTTTTAAAATCAGCATGAAAATCACTACCATTCTAAAACGTGATGTACATAAAAAAAACTAAAGTGCCAAAAACTATGCTCTAGAAAAAACATGTGCGTTCTGCATCACCCATTTTCAAAATCAGGTCACTTTTTAGCTATCTCTACGAAACGGGTAACAGTATCAGTTCCCGTTTCAAAGTTTACATTGTTTGGTGTAGACCGTTGTTGGGCAGCTTGTGAAGCTGGAGCTGTAGATGGACCTTCTTCGACTTGTTGTGGTAGCTTGAAAGTTACCTGGTCAAAAGAATCCAAGTCAAGAGTTTTTTCTAGATCTTTGACATTTTTCTCCATAATTTCTTCATGAGTAAACTCCTCAGCTAGTGTCCCTGCCAGCCACTCATCTTGGTTGGCATATTGTTCAATTTGCGGGACTCTACAATGCTCATATACTGTCAGCCTATATTTAACTCTTCTGGCACTAATAAAGCCATCCGAGTCATAAGGAACCCACCAGAAACTCCTTTTCAACTTGAGCTTCTGCCTCAATATTTGGTCAGCCTCTTGCCAACCCTCTTTCTTGTTCATAATAAAGGGGCCTAGATGGTCTCTAAATTTCAGGCAAGCTTTCTTCTTGGCACTATGAAAATGAGTGAGATTTGAATTGATGAGTTGCTTGTAATATAGGGCAAAAAGTCTCATTGGTACATACCTTGGGAGCCTGTAAGGACAGAGCTCACAACCATAAATTCTAATGACAGTGTGATTTTGGTAGAGATACCAATCACCTATTTTGTAATTCTTCGACAACTGCAAGATCTTCTACATGTCATATGATAATCTAGGAGGAGGAGTTCTCATTAGGAGACAAGAGACTAGGTATACAAATTGGTCAATGAACTCACAGTAGGAAAATGGAGAGTTTTGAACCTCATGAAAAACTGATGACCAAAAGATGACAGACCTTCTTTCACCCTTCGAATCCAACTTCTTGATGGGGCATTGGAAGCATTCAGACTGGTAATACATGAATAAATGATAGATATATGACGAATATTTAAAGATTCCCTCCCTATCCAGCTTCACTAGTTGGTCATGCATTTTATTGGCTATGAACTTGGCATAGTTATACTTGACAGCAGGGGGTTGTCCTGGGCTGTATGCAGACAGCAGAACCAACACTGTTTCATCAATGTGCTCACTTGTTTTAAAACCCAGCACATAAGAGATCATATCTACAAGCAGCTTGCCCACCTCATTGAAGTTGACATATAGGAATGGAGGTGGCTCAGTAGGTTGGTGGTCTGCCCTCATGAATGTCTTGGCAATTCTTGCAATCTCAGAGCTGGAGAGCTTGGAGCCTTCATCCAGCAAGTAGTTCATAGAGAAAGGAAACAATAGCTGAGTCTGTTTGAAGTTTAACATCTGGTTGATAGAGTCAGGAGTAATATGAAAAAGTATGCTCCCAGATGGAGACTTGACAGCTCTCTGAGTTGGCTCATAGTTCTCAGCACACAAAAAGATAATCTCAGGAAAAAATATTAACTGGCAGAAGGTTTGCAAGTGATTCCTTTCCCCAACCAAATCTTGAATGAGATAATCTTTATCAGTTAGGGGCATGGCTTCAAGCTCTTTGTTTGGTGGATTCATAGGAGTGATGTTTAGAGCTGTTGGAGTGGCCATTCCAAATTTTCTGAGCTTATGCTTGAAATAAAGATTAAGGCAACAACTGGTTGAACAAACTTGCTTGTGAGGATTAGCAAAGGAACTGGGGACTGAGCTTAAATGTGACAACAGTCTTGACTGTCTAAAACTATGATGAAAGAGACAAATTTTGCAGAGTTTTCAGACCAGTTTCTCTTCTCCTTGATGAATTCTGTGGATTAAAAGACTGTGGGCAAAATGCAGAGGGGAAAGGGGATAATTTTCAGCCCAATTACTTAAGTTTTTTGAGTGGAATGTGGCAGAAAAGGATAATGCCGAGCTGTTATTGAATTTTGTCGGGAACCCGAGCTTTAAAATGGTTTTCCACGGTGAATTTGTGAATGGACGGGGGTTGGCAAGGTTTTCTTCTAACGGGGGAGAGTAATGAGTGAGTTTGGGCAATATTTAGGCGTATAAGTGATTTGAATTTAGGAATTGGCAGGTTTTAAGCATGTAAAACGGAGAAAAATGGCAAGAACAGGGGCAAACATTCGAAATTGGGCAAATACATGGTTAAAATGGCGCCGAGGGCAATTGGACTGGTGCAATGGTGAATAATGGCCGTGAGTTTGAAGACAGCAATGGCGTAATTGGTCGAATTCAAATTCTGGACGCAAACGGACGAAAAACGGCATAAGCAGCTCTCCAACATGACCAATGAAAATGACAAAAAACGGTCGAAACGCGTGTCTTTTATAAAAATTTGGCATATTTGCGCTTTTGGCGCTTTTCTGCGATGACGTCAGCATGACATCATCGGCGGGTCCTGGGTACAGCAAGGTGACGTGAGCGGCGATGGGGTGACGACGTGGCACAGGACACGGTGACAGGGTGGGGGCGCATGCAGATGAGGTGGCAATGACACGGGGCAGCAGCGGGTCGACGCGAAGGTGACGTGAGCGGCGACATGGTGCTGACATCAGGGGCGGAGAGTGGTTTCCGATTTCCTCCCGCACCACTTTTCAGCATAGGCAGTATTGGGGGAGGGGCCTCCAAACATGTCGGGAGGACGACACGTGGCGGGGGTACGACAGGGAAACCGCCCATCCCCTGGACGTTAACCTCCGGCGGATCGGGGAGTAAGAACGCCCGCCCACCTCTGATCTATGGTGTGGGGAATCGAACGGCGGATGGGGTAGGCGAGGCGACAGATCGTTAGGCACGGTACCTGCCCAAATATTAAAGTAATAATGCGCCATGTTAGGTGAAAAACTTTGGTTAACGCGAGTTAAGGGTTTTTCTGTGTGGATAACAATTAATTTAATGTTTATCAAAACTATTAAACATTAAACCTTGGGAAAATGACTGCGGAGGGGCGGAACTATAAGGTTTTGATGGGTAGAAGAGTAGGTATAGGCTATTAACCTAACCAGAGGTTAGATTAATCCCAGGGTTAGGACGCGGAAGGGTTCATAATAGTCCCAAATGGACTATTATTTCCCAAAACTATGTTACAAAGCTATAGTGCTTTAGGGTAGGATATTTAGTATTTTTTGGGGGTTTTTTATATGATTTTTTGTAAAAATAGGGGTGAGAACATAGTTTAGGGAGCTACATAATAAAATTAGAAGTTAATATGAGTTTGTGAGGTGAAAGAGTAGGGGAGAGGCTAAGTTTACGAACTAAAACTTAGACATCAGAAGTGAAAGGAATGTGGAGGAGTGATTTTATACAAGAAATGTGGCTTCTTTTTATTGAAGAAAGCCAAAACTTGACTTAATATCTCTCAAGAATGAAGTGAAAGCAAGACATTTCTGTCATTTGATGAGATGAGCCCTGATTGATAATACATGAGGTAATCAGAACCTTGCTTCTGCAACCTCAAACTACCTACCCAGCCTAATACACCTAACATTTTTTCTTCCTTTTGAATGGGTGCACTTAGACTTGCAAACCTTGATTGTCCTCTTTCCTTTTGATTGCCTTCCTATCTAAATGTACCCTTATCTCTTCTAAGGGCCCAGATTAAGCAGTTTGGCTCCTTAACTTCTCTACCTAGCTATTCATCTACCAAGCTTAAGCTGTTTGGACAGACATTCTTTCACTATTCTACGACATCAATTTAAACATGGCATGGTCCAGATTGAACTGTTGGGCCACCCATCCAGTGATAAACCGCAATACTTGCACATTGTGGAATTGCAAATAAGATAATAGTGGCATTTTGAGTGGCCACTTTCCTGGTCATTCTTTGGGGTTCCTTTTTATTTTTCTTTCTGACCAATTTACTCTGTTTTCCCTTTGATAATTCTTTTAGGGCATACCCTCTTCACATTTTTTTAATTCTGTGTATCTGCATAGAAAATATGGAACCTTTGCAGCATCAAAGATGAACATATTTGGCACTTCCACTGTCAATCATGGAAAATGAAACCTATTGGTATAGGAACCTAACACTATCTTTTTGTGAGCTGGTTTCATAACTTTTGGTATTAGAGCTTGCATTCTAGGGTTTCACTGCTCCAAACAGGTCATCTTGGAATTTTCACTATAACGTTTTTTCTGCGACGTTTTAGAAGAAAAAAAAAAACCATTTTAGCCGAAATCGCTCTGAACCTCGAGTCCGAATTTCAAGTATTGTATCGCTATATTTTCAAAGATATGATCCAAGGAAGTTAGGGTTTTTACAGGATCCCGAATTATATCTCAAACAGGTAACCTAGGGAAAATCATCATAATTTTTTACAGAAGCATCTAGAACTACTCAAGCGTTGAGGACAACACTTTTTTGAAGGAAGGGGCATGTTGGATCCCTATAATACTAGTGATTCCCCCTTTAATATTGTCATTGTATCCCTTATTGTTATTGTTGTGCCCCTATTGCCCCCATATTGTTATTATTGTGCCCCATAGAAGCCCATTATTGTTATTTTTGTGCCCTTATATTATTATTGTTAGGTCGGCTTTGGTTATATTATGACCCCTTAGACTCTTTATCATCCAAGAATTGTTCATTTGTGTAATGTAAAGGAGGTTTCCACCTGGAAGAGGCTGCTTTCTAAGTCGTTGATCTATCTTTTCTATCTTTTTGTGCACTAGTTTCATAACATTAGGAAGGTTGTAACTTGGTACAAAATTTCAAATTCAAATTAAAATTTTTTATTAGGACTATTATCAAATAAACATTTTTGTATACCACTACCAATAAGAAAATTTTCATTCAATCTTTATTAAAAGAATTCATATCTGAGAGAATTGTTAAAAAAAATTGAATAGTGGGATGGATGTCGAGATGACATTTGTTACACAAAATATTGCACATTATAGAAATGCAAACATAAGCTCATCAATCAATGCATGCAGTGTAATTGGTACTATGCATAATAAAACAAAATACACATGCATTACAAAATATGCATGCATAGGAAAATATGAAAAATGATAGTAGCATGTATATGTTAAAGTAGATTTTAAGAGATTTTGCGGGTGTTAAATTTAATGTAAATTAGGCTGCTTTTATCGAGGTAAAAGTTAATTTTTTATGTCACTGATATCATAAATTTCATAACACCTTAATAGCTTAGATTTCAGTCTTTGCATTTATACAATTAATGTTTTAGGATTATTAAATTTATTTATAATTTAAATAATAATAATAAAATACAATTTCACTAAAAATTATAGGAATTTTAGTAAAAAAAATTATGGCCAAATCTTCATTTGTGTTGTTCAACACCAGTTCATCTGTCAATCTTGTGATTTCAATGAATCCCTACCACATCCTAGACAAATTAGATAATAAAAAAATAAGATGGAAAACTTTCAAAAAAATCACACTTAAAGAATATTCAAATTTGAAATATAAATCAAATTTTCATAAAACTAAACATTAATAAGTAATGTGTTTTTTTTAATAACTAATCATATTATTTTAATTTTTAGGAAATATTTAGAAAACTAATTTAATTATATAAGAATTAAATAGAAATTTTAAATTTCAATAAGTTTTCCCATTACTCCAAATTACTAACTAGTGTTCGTTTTTAATAACCAATTATATTATATTTAAAAACTAATTTAATTGTAAAAAAAAAATTAATAATAAATTTGAATATGAATCAAGGTTTGGGATAACTCCAAATTACTAAACAATTCCAAATTACCAAACAACGTTTGTTTTTAATAGCCAATTATATTCTTTTTATTTTTGGTAAAAATTTAAAAACGAATTAAATATAAATTTCATCAAGTTTTCTCATGATTTAAAGATTAGTACATTAGGTTTGTTTTTAATAATCAATCATATGTTTGTTTTTAATAATCAATCATATTATTTTTATTTTAGGAAAAATTTAAAAACTAATTTAATTGAATGTAAGATGTTTATAGTTGTTTATATTGTAGAAAAAAATCCAGAAAAAACTATGTAAATCTTTTTAGTTTTATGTAAAAAATTATAGTTTTGTGTAAAAAAATAAGAACTAATTTAATTGAATGTAGACTTTCATAGCTATTTATATTGTAAGAAATTTTCGAAACAATGTTTCGACTAAACATTCCACCCATCTAGTGCTTGATGATGGACGCAGTGTCTACACAAAATCTACTCCACTTTGATGATGGATGCAGTGTACACACAAAATCTACTGCACTTTGGAATTCCTATTAACAAATCAAACCATGTGCTTACATCTTATATTTTAATGGTAGATCTACTTGCCTGAATTTTGATCTCAAATATACTAGTGAATTTTGATCGCAATATTGAATCTCCCACTGAATTTTATGACCACTAACAAAACTTTGTTGACGCTATTTGATCAAATCTACCAAATATATCTGATTTCATTTTATTTCTTCAAAGACCGACATCAAAATTAGTTCACTCGGATTAAGATCATCCTATCTATATACAAATCCTGCTCGAAATTACTTAACACCTTTTTGGAGAGTAAATCAACCCTCAATAAATGTTGGAAGGAAATGTTTTTTTTTTTTTTCCTGCACACAATTGAATTCTAGTGGACAGTTCTAATAGCCAATGTTCTGCTGGACAGTTCTCATAACCAATGTCACATAGCTCTTTTATTGTTTTTCACTTTAATTTACCTATATTTAAGCTAAGCAGCAGGGAATAGTTACTATGTAGCACTTGTTATTTAACATATACAATTTAGTGTTTTAGATATATTGTAAACAAGAGATTGAGAAATGTGTAAAATAATCTCTCAATCATTGGTACCTTGATTTCTTATTTTTGATTTCTCATGTCACTCTAGAGTCTGTGCTTTCACAGTAACAATATGGAACTCATTATGATTGATAAAAATATCACTAAAATTGTATATCTAGACGCACCTACTTCAGAAATGTTGAAAGTTATTCAATTGTTGAATCAAGTGCTTTTATCCTTGTATTTATTAAGCAGAGTAGAACTATGTTCAATATTAATTCAGTTTCATTTAGCCCTGAATTGCAGGCAAAAGTTGTTATTTGCATCAATGCACCAATCAAAAACATATGTCAAATGAGCATGTTAAAACATAGTTACGAAGTATAACAGAAAATGTGTCTATAATTTCTCTCGAGCCACCTGTTTTTATTGTACCAATATTATCAGTGAATCAATGGACTGGGGTCAATGACAGTCCAAAACACATGCCACACTTCAAACTTCAGAATGACTGAGAGAGCAAGAAAGCTTGAATTTATGGATAAAGAGTAATGTGTTTTTAAAGCACTTATTACCTATTATTTAATATTGTTGGGAAGTTTTATGAAATAATATTTGAGTACACTCATATGCCAGTTGATATACTCAGTATAGCAGTATTATGTATCGACATAATCATGATACAATTAATAATACACTCATTTCTGAAATTGAAACTAGTCTATATGTATTGCACGTTTTAATATTTTAATGTTAATAAGATAATTGATCTCAAAGTTTTATAAGTTACTACACTAGGTCACTAAATCCATAAACTAGGAAAATGAAAATGATGTTAAACTCAATTCTAGGTAAACCAAGATGTCATAAATGGCATGTTTTACTCTTGTGCTTTTTGAACTTTTTTGCTTTACATTGATACTAAGGCCTTTTTTTCACAAGATGAATTATGATATATTGATTTTTTTTACTAGGCCTCTACAAGGTCTCCCTATGTGCTTCGACTCAATATTGATATCGAGTAAATTATAATTATTGTTATTGTAATGCAACGATTAAGAAAAAAAAAAAAAACATGCTTTCATGTACAAGGGAAAAAATGCCCTTTGTCACATATTAAGCAATATATACATGGTTATGTTTGACTTGTGTTTATATTGTCTCAGTTGACAACATTGCGGGAAATTTCACGATTCTCAAATACTAGAACCGCCATGTGTCCTGGATACTTTTTTATTGCCCTCGTTGTTAGCATAACAAAATTTGCAGGTTTGCCTTGTTTTTCATATCTCTCTTTTTATTTTCTCATCCAATTTAACTAGAGGTATAGAAATGTTATTTCATTAGTGAGCTATGAATAATAAAAAAACATTGATTAAGATTAAGTCAACCTAAGGATCCTTGGACATATAAAGCATCTCTATGCAATCCTAATCATAGTGCTTATTAATAGATTTTTGTTAACAAAGGACACAATGTATATCTTCCAATCATTTAGCAATATTCCATTTTCCTACTCCTCTTTCAAGATTTTGATTGAAATAAAGACAAATGTTATCAATGTTATTTCCTTTCATGTACTTGGTCAATGTTCATAGATTTCCTCTTGTTGATTTTGCAGTTATGCATTGTGCAGGATAATCGGAAATTTGTGCCATCGGAGAGGAAAGCAATGAAAAACATGATAGCTATGATATACATGATGATCTTAGGTATACTCTCCTTTGTTCAGAGATTCAGAATCCATAAAGTTCGTTACTCATTTGTCCCTACTATTTTGATATGGTTCTTATTCATTGCTTTCACTACAATATTGCTACACATGATACAAGTGTCTTCAAAGCATTTTTGTTGCAAAAATATCTTTGATTGCTTTGAAAAAAAAATCAAAACAATTTTGTATTTTAGTTGGAGGAATAGTTCTATGTATAGCAAGTCTATAATATGCTTTTAGTTGCCTGAACAATTTACTTTGTGGTTATCAAACACAATCTACATTAGTAACTTTAACTATGACACATGTAAACAATTATTTAGAAATTACTGAATCTAGCCTTGATCGTTAGTTTCAAGTAACTAGAATCCAAAAATTTATTTAGACATTTAGTAATCGAGTCTTTATTGCTAATATTAAGTAAATAACACACAAGAGCTAAAGGTAGAATTGCATATGTCAGTCATTTTTCATTCTCAATTGTAGTTAAAATATGAGCATAAATTAATTATACACAAGAGGAATAAAAAACCTATGTATTACTGCTAATGTTCTTTGTGATTCAAAATAAAAAAGCAATATTCACTAGTTCCATGATCCATGTTCTGTAATTTTTTGATACGAAAGATATAATTTAAAAATCTAGGGAATAATTTGCATTCCTGTTATCAGGTTTACAAGAAGCCTTTTTTCTTTTGTGCATCACAAAATAAATTAAAAAACAAAAAACAAAAACAAAAACAAAACAAAACGTTAAACAAATTAACCTCTAGACTACGCAATCTTCCGACCATGCGACTAGAAAGTCGGGATGAATAAGAATTTTATTATAAATAATCTTAGCGACCTCCGGGCCGCAAAATTGCAAGACCTTCGAACTAACCGACCTTATGAAACCACTCGACTATGGTATAATCGACGTCGGGATATAATAAGTGAATCACAAAACAAAGAAAACTCATGATTGTCTGTCCTCCTGAATGTACGATCGATGCAATAAATAGAATAGTTGACTATGATATAGTCGAAATTGAGATATAAAAAATTAATCATAAAATAAAAAAATGCTCGACTCGTCGACTGCCCGACCTTTGATTCGTCTGATCATGTGAATAAAATACTATTTTTGTTGATTTGTGTGTAGTGCGCTTTTTAATAAAGATTTTCAAAATTTCTTGTTTCACGTTCAATTGATTATTTATTAAATCAATCATAAATTATTTAATTATTTTTTGATTCTCGAAAACCTATTTACAGGGAATTTTAGGTTATTGTGCCTGCATGCTCTTTTCTGGAGTATTGTTTGAGGAAAATTTGAAGTATACTGAGTACTAGTTTCAAAAACCTCTTTGTAAGCATAATCTCATTTTTTTTAGAGATTCCTGAGTGCAATTTCAAATTTTAAATTATAAAAACTTATGTATGTTGTATTCACATTTATAGGTTATAAAATACCAAAAAAAAGGAAACTCTTTAGTGTCAAATTTAAGATTTTAAAGTCTTTTGCCTGCATGTTGTTCTTTTAACTCTTGTTCAAAGAAGAAGTGAATTGAGACAACACGGTACCAGTTTCAACAAATTATGTGTAAGCATAATGTTATTTTTTTTGCAAATTGCTTAATTCAATTCCAAATTTTGAGTTTTCAAACTTATATATGCTTTCTTAATGTTTACAGATCTTAAAATGCTAAAAAAATGCAAAATCTCCAACTACAAATTTAAGATTTTAGGGTGTTCTAGTTGCATGCTCGTTTCTTGAGTCATGTTACAAGAACCACTAAATTAACGAAACACGACAATAGTTTCAAAACACTCTGTGTAAGCATAATGCTATTTCTTTTAGAAATTTTTGAATTCAATTTTAAATTTTAAATAAGCAAAGGTGATATATCTTATGTTACTCTTACAAGTTATACAATGGGAAAAAAGGGAAAATCTGCAATAACAAAACAACAAATAGAACTTATTAAAGAAAAGATTAAGAGCATGGATGTTGGACCAGAACAGTAAGTGAACTTTGATTCATTACTCATGTTAAATTCAACCTACAAGACACAAAAAGCGGTTATGATGACCTGGCAGGAGATATTTGAATTCTTTGAGCAAAGGGAATGGTTAAGAAGTTCAAAGGCTACTAAAACAAAGAAAAAAATGTTTGAAACAATCAGAGCAATAGAGTTAGATAAAGTAGCAACTAGAGCCAAATTGTTTTCCTATTTTGACATGATTTCGTGGATTCTCTCTTGCGCTGATATTAAAATGATCCAGATCTTGGGGGGAGGCCCCCATGATCTAAAAAAATGAAATGGATCTTGGGGGGGGAGGCCCCCCAGATCTGAAAAATTGCAATGTCAAAAAGAAAGGGAGAGAACACACAGTAAATAAAACCACAAAGAAACTTTTTTATTATTAAAACACATTATAGCTATAGAGGCTACATTGTGGTGGACAATCTGTCCTTTTACAAAATGTGACTTGTTACTTATAGCATTTTTTGGTTACAATACCACAGGTAAATTCCATGGGTGGGTAAATACCATGGGTTGATGTCACGTAGAATACCATGGATGGATGCTACTTACAATACCATGGGTAAATTCCATGGGTGGATAAATACCATGGGTGGATGAATACCATGGGTGGATGCCACTTACAATACCATGGGTAAACTCCATGGGTGGATGCATACCATGGGTGGATGAATACCATGGGTGGATTTCATTTTCCATTCGGATCATTCCTCCATCCTTAAGAAGCAATGGTCCCCATTGCATGAAGTTCCCTCCTAAGAAGCCTTTGTTGAATATGAAGAGCCACTAAATAGAAGGGTTTTGTGTGGTTAACCCATAACCATTATGAACAAAGATCCGAGGATAGAGATACCCTATAATGCTTGTGACCAACTATGATATTGGTAATGTATGGCCTAACAAATGGACTTCGATGAAGTATGGGTTTGTGGATGACCCATAACCATGACAAACGAAGATCTGAGGATAGAGATACCATGTAATTCTTGTGACCAACTATGATACTAACAGTGTGCGACCAAGGAAATGGACTTCGATGACAAGGATTTTGTGTGGTTGACCTATAACCGTGATGATGACCGTTGATGAAGTAGTAGGTGCCTACACAACCTGGGGAGCAGGGCACGTCTCCAAAGAACCCAAGCCGAATGCTTCTATGTTGAAATTGATGAATGTGGAGTAGGTGCCTACTAAAGCGGGGTGGAAGGGCACGTCTCCAAAGGGAACCCGCTCTAAATGTTGCTCCAGATTTAAATGGACATAAATCAGTCAATATAACTCAGAATCTTTACTATAACTTGTTTTTGGAAACAGAATGACCATTCTGCATCTTTCCATGTGTTTGAAATCCCTCTTTGGACACTCTGGAAACTCATATTCGTGTTGCAATTGTTCCGTCGTCACAAAAGTTCTGAAAAAATAGTTGATTTTAAATCAATGATATCTCCCTCATCCGAACTCCGTTTCGACCAATTTGTTTTTTGAAATTGGATGATTTTTTTAGAGGAGCTCAAATATATGATCATTTTTCTTAAATTATCCACAAAAAATACAAAAAATGATAAGATATCCACCATCCACGAATTTCCATTACAAAAATTTCTGCAACATAGCTTATTTTAAACCAACGATATCTCCCTCATCCGGACTTAGATTCGGCCAATTTTTTTTTGAATTTGGGTATTTTTTCGCAAGGAATCTAGATATGTTTTTTTTAATTTTTCACCAAAATTTTTAGATCTTATCTGCAAACTCGCCACCCAAAAAAAAATTCTTGCAAAAAAATAAAAAATGGAAAATTATTCCCGCTTGGCCCAAGAAAGTGTTTTGTAGAGGTCATGGTATGTGCCTGAAGTTTGTTGAATATTTCTTCAAAAATTTGAAACTAAAATATGCATCAAACCCTCATTCCCATGGAATCGTAACCTAACTCTAATACCACTGATCTGGATCTTGGGGGGAGGCCCCCAAGATCTAAAAAATTGAAATGGATCTTGGAGGGGAGGCCCCCAAGATTTGAAAAATTGTAATGCCAGAAAGAAAAGTAGAGAACACATAGTAAATAAAACCACAAAAACTTTTTTTTATTAAAACATATAATAACTATAGAGGCTACATTGTGGTGGACAATCTTTCCTTTTACAAAATGTGACTTGTTACTTATAGCATTTTTTTGTTACAATACCACAGATAAATTCCATGGGTGGGTAAATACCATGGGTTGATGTCACTTATAATACCATGGGTGAATGAATACCATGGGTGGATGTCACTTACAATACCATGAGTAAATTCCATGGGTGGATACCACTTACAATACCATGGGTAAATTCCATGGGTGGATGCATACCATGGGTGGATGAATACCATGGGTGGATGTCATTTTCCATTCGGATCATAAAACCTGAACAATATATGACCATCAAGAAATTGTGATAGCCTCCTGGAAATCTGAAGTGTTATCAGCCATATATAAGCTTAGTGCCCTGCAAATCTCACTTAATTTTGAGTTCCTTCATAATTTTTGAACTATTGTCTTGAAGAAATGTCAAGAGAATTATGATACAATAATTGATGAATGGTCGAGAGAAGAAGCAAAAGGTTTCAAGCTCAAAGGAAAAAAGGACTATCCAATAGCTATTTTTAAGAGCGTGTCAGATTTATTATTAAAATGCTAAGCAAATTATATGGGGAACAAGATCCTAAGCATTGTAAAATTAAATGGATCTCAATAATCCATAGCATTTTGAATGAGGGGAAACGCCTAAACTAGGCTGAGTTGTTGTCACAGAATATCATAGATTCAGTGAAGTTGTCAGTGTCATCTCCCCCTAGGTTCAATTATATTTTTTGTATGTCTGCCTATTTGTTAGATGTTGTTATTTCCTCGGTCCCATTTCCCCTCATGAAATGGAATTACCCATCTGACCAGCAACTACCGATTCAAAATTATGCTCCTATTCTATGGGAGTCTAATTTTAAATACCATTTTTATGATATTTGCCACTATGTTTTGATTCCTTTGCATCAAGTCCTGTTTGGAACAATACCTCCCAGAATAAGTGATAATCTGAAAGAAGGCCTAGAATCAATAGGTCATTGGTTTGTTGAAGAATTATTTTCCTACATCATACTTTTTTGGTAGCGAAGTTGGTCCCCATCTTCTACCCCGATATATTCCGGAAAGACTTGCTTTGAGAGAAGTGGCTAATCAAGTTGTTTTGTATGGGCAAGCCAAAAAGTTGAGTAAGCTGCAAAAGAAACTTTGGCCTAATTTCCCAATAAAGTTTAGTGATATTAATATCCGAGACAAAGGGCATGGAATCAAAGAAGTCGAAGAGCTTAAGGAAATTTGTTTATTTACTTTGCCCTGTTATGACTATGATCCTCAAGGTTGCATTAGTAATCATTATATAGGAGTCAGTTATATTAAAAATTGTATTCATCAGGAACCACTTTTCGATGTGGTTTTTATATGCATTGATGATTTTTAGCAAGCTATTGAAAGTGGAAAACTCCTACATAGTGAATCAAGATGATAATTGCAAGAATTTAGAGAGGAATTGTATGCAAATTTTCTAAAGGAAAAGGCTCTACACCTCAACATTTCATTCAAAGAGTTAAAGTCTACTGAATTTTTGCAATTTAATTTCAATGAACTCACTTCATAGGCTTCTATTATTTCTCAGAAGGGAAAAGTAGTAGAAATTGAAAAATTAGAAGGTTTTGTTGTCACAGGTGAAGAAGTTGAATCCACATCAATACAAAATATGAAAGAGGAACAAGAAACTACAGGAAGAGAAAAGACTCCAAAAATAAATAAATAAATAAATAAAAATAAAAATAAACAACTGAACAAGAGATTATTTTCATTAATTCTCTTGAGGAAACAGAGCAAGAAAAACCAGAAAGTGCAAAAGTCAAAGAAATGGTGGCACCCATGGACAAGGAAAAATAGGTATCTACTGAAACCAGTGCCAAGGAAAATGAGCAAAAAATGGAATCATATAGTAGAGTGGATATATATCTATTGTATCTCCTCAAGCATCAGTAACACCAATTTCTACTAAGATTCCTTGGGAATCATTCTTGTTTAAATTGGTTTCTAAATTAGAGCCAATTGCAGATACTATTCCATCTTTGACAAATTATTATTTTAATAGTCAGACAAAATCAATTGTCCAAAGAACAAAGAAAAGAAAACATGATACTCTGGAAACTATATCTGAATTCAACTAGCAGGCTCAGGGAGACGTAAAAGAAAAAGCTTAGGAATCTTCCCAAGATTTAGGAGCTTTTGTCAATTACAATCAATATCATTTGAATGAGCTTGCAGCTTCATATGATGACAATTTATAGAAAATTAAAGTTTTGGAGGAAAATTTGAAGAAAAATGAATTGTTTAGTGAAGAAAATTGGCAACAACATTCTATTAATTTAATTCAAGGATTTACTATAGAAAAATAAAACCTGCAAAATGATTTTCAAAAACAATTGGAACAAGCAAATGCAAAACATGAACAAGAGATTCAACAATTGAGAAAATTACATGAAGATCAAATCTGCATCTGGAAAGAAGAAGCAGAAAACAATTATGCCATTATTGTCACAACTTTGCAACATGAAATTGAATCTCTTAAATATCAAGTGAATGAGAATCAACAGGCAACACAGAGTCTCAATATTTTCAAAGATCAAGCTTTACAAATTTGTCTAATTTTAAGGAAGAATCAAGCAAAGTTCTATAAAAAAAATGGATAAAATCTCAATGGTTTATCAAGAAATTAAAGATTTAAGTGAAAGAATTGATTTGTTGGTAGAAGAAGACAAATCAATTAAAAGGAAGTTTTTCTCTATACTTGACTAGGAAAATGAATTTCAATCTACTGAAATTCCAAGAGTTTCTAATAGAGACAAAAGGTTGTTGCTTGCTTCACTAAGTTGTAAGGAGAGAGAAAAAAAAAAGAAATATGAGCATGTATACAAACCACATATGAGCAATGTTTATCAATTTGGGAAAAAGGAATAGACTTTATAGAATAATTTGACCTATCCAATAGCAAGTCATTAAAGGAAGTAGTTCCAGAAGAATTGAAATTGCCCACAAAATATCTTGTTGTCAAGAACTGGGTAGAAATAAAAAACATTACAGTTTGGACACATCAAAGTTTCCAAAATTTTCTGCAACTGTCTTTTGCGCAAATCAGGCTTATTGCCAAGTTTGAGGTCAAATATCAAAGGAAGAAGAAAGAGGCACAAGGATTAATTTCCAATTGTCAAATCAACATCAATCAATTTCCTCCCATTTATTTCTCTGCAATGTACGTATATTCACAATGGGCAGCTTATGTCGAAGTACATGCACCTAACCTGCTACTTAGTATCAATTACGAAGACTCTGAAGATGAGGAGAAAATCGTTGCTTTCCTGCCAAATTTCAATTGAACATACAACATTTTAGAATTCAGTCTTTAGTTTCAGAAAAACTGTTGATTTTCATGTTCCAAGACCTATTTTATTTTATTGTATTTTAGTATTTATAGACCTTTATGTGTTGGTGCAAAGGGTCCAAAATCAGTGAAGACTACAGACTTGAATGTTTTTAATCAATTTTGAAATGCCAACTTTTTTCAATACCATTTTCAATGCTCATGTGTAATGAATTGTGGCATTTATGTCAGTGCATGATTTTAATTACTTAATAAATGCTTCTGATTTTATTCTATGACTTGTGTTGTTTGATTCCCAATGAGTGTTTGATAACTTTGTTTAAGATTATGTAGAAATTTCTCTATGGATCAGCTAGCTCTGATACCATGTAGAAATTCTCACTGTAGATTAAACTGATTATGCAATGTACTAAATCAAAATACTTAATCTACTTCTACAATCAAACTTGCGGAAGCTTAATCGATTTTGAGCAAGATCAACTAGAACACATATAACAGAGAAGAAGAAACAATCACACATGAAACACAGAAGAATACTCTGGGGAAACCCTCGGCTAAAACCCCGTTATCTGTATTATCATACAAGTGGAAATATCTCAGGATTACACAAAGCTTTAGCTCACAAGCTTTCCAGCTCTTAGTACAATCCCTCATTGCTGCTCATAGACAGAATAGACAACACATGTGCCTTTCTTCAGTCCTCCAAGCCTCCTATTTCCTTGCGCAGTTTCTCCTAGGTCCTCCAGCTACAACCTGTGTGATTCTCACCTCACACAACACTGACCTCTGAAATAATTGCGCAATCCTGAAGGAGTTGATTCCTTCTGCATGGATGAGTTTCCTTTATAGTAAAATTCCTCCCACTAATAGTACAATGTCCCTGTCTTTAATCTCAACTGGGTCTTTGTCTGAACTAACATGCATGAGTTATTTATGAGAGAATATTCAGTTATCTAGAGAACGCTAGTTGCATGCATGCATGCATTAACTAACTGAACTCACAATCAGTTCCACAAACTGTTTGGAACTAATCTAACTGGACTTAACTCAGTTAAATGAGCTAACTAATTACAACTCAAATACAACTCATCCTTATCTCCTTAATTAGGGGATAACTTCCTCAATCAAAGGGATAACTGTTGCATGTCTTCACAAAGACTTCATGTTTGAATTTTACCAACTAATTAACTCAAGATAAATTAATTAATTATTTTTCAAACAGCTAGTGAGACTAAATTCAAATTTTAATTCAAGGACAAATTAAAATTGGAATATTCTGAATGTTATTTTTAGCATTTCTTGTTGCTATTTTCAACAGATTCCTTATGAAAATTTTGCAATTTAAATCTTTTTATAATCAGAAATTATAAAATTGTAGATTGACTTATTCCTAGTTTATCGTTGCAATAAAAATACTCAAATATAGGCAAATTTGCTCTCCTCTATGACATAGAAACTATCATTAATTTAATTTAAATTATGCTTATGTAGATATTCCAAAAAATACTAAAAAAATTGGTTGGATAGTATCAAAACCTGAAAATATTTTTGGATATTTTATTTAAATGTTCAGCCAAAACTTATCTATTCAATCTTGTGAATTCTATTATAATTAGGAATTTAAGTTTCATGATATTATGTGCACTGTTATGCTCATTTAAACCCTTTGATTGCTTGTTTTTAGATTAGTTAAATCATTTGTTAAATGAGCATTATAGTTGATATTGGTACATACATAATGTACAAGACTTTGGAGCAAGTGTTTGATGAACAAAATCTCAAGAAAATATCTTTTGTTTCTGTATTGCAGATATATATGTTAACATCAAATAGTTCACAAATTCTTTGTATTGCAAAACCTTTTTCCTCTATATGTCGATATGCATATGGCAGTAATGAGTTTATAGTATAAGCTTGTAAATCATTGATACATTGCTCTTGTTCAATGTTTCTAGTATCCAGGTGTTGTTTTAAGCAATTGGTAGCAATATTCTCACTACAAATGAAACAATTATAAAAAACTTGTGCAACTATTTTTTTCATATTAGACATATCGAAACATAGTGTAGGTGTGAAAATAGGCTCAAACAATCATCACAATCATTGATATTTTGTCCATAGATCTACAAACCTTGTTCAAGTAAGATTTTCTCAATTGACAATATGTCAAAGTGTACAAGTGAGAACTTGTATGCACATTTGCATGGGCCAGTTGCTTCAATTATTGAAGGTAGGATATCTATTGTTGATCTGATAATCACCCTATGAGTGACATCAGTTAAAGATTTATTGTTTAAAGGTATTACAGACTCATGTGTTGGTGTGTTTTTTGTGTTATTTAAGCAACGGATCGATCAGATTGCCAATACATAGATATTTAAATGGAAAGACAGCAGAGAAATACAGTAAGCAAACACAAAGACACGAGAAATTTTAATAAGGAGTTCACCCTATCCTCCAAGGCTACATCTTTGTTCCAACTTTCAGTGGTGACCTTGTTTTATTGTGTCTTTAAGCAGATAAATTACAATGCAGGGACTAATTATGAGTCTCCTGAAGCAGGTTTGCTTCGCAGGGTGGCTCTTGGATTCCCCAAGCCACTTGAGTACACAGACTTCTTCTTCTTCTACCAGCTCTGTGACCTTCTGGTCTACAATGGAGAGCCCAATGTGGTGCTCAGCCTGGACAGATCCTCGATGGGATGGCGCAGATCTCTCAAGCCTCTAGTGCTCGACGATGCCTCTAGTTAGCTCGGCCCTCTATCCTCTTTCTGCTTTGCTTTACTACCTTCTTTCTCTATTTTCTGTCTCTCTATGTTCAGTCCTCCTCTCAGGGTTCACTGTTCCACTTCTCCGTCTCTCGACTTCGATTAACTGCATATTCTGTCTCTGTTCATGGCTTTTAGGCCATCCGTTCCAAGATTGTTCGGTTCCTCTTCCGCCTCTGTCGATTCGCCTTCTGCAGCTGTGCTTGGAGTTCCCTGTTCGGTGTCATCATCAGCTCGCAGGGAGTGGCCACATGTCCTCCTCTAACTTGCGCCAGCCTGCTTCGTTGGTTTGTTTCTTCAGTTACATCGTGGATGAATCTTTCCTCCACCGTGGCAGTCAAACGGATTCCAAATATTTACAAATCACAGCGTATTCCCTCATCAATTCCGCTTCCTTCATCGGGCGCGATCTCAACCATCTAATCTGGGTCCCCCAGATCCAACGCCATACACACATTTCGAGCGGTTGACTTGCTCGGCCGATAGCGCGCGATCAATGGCGGTTTTCTCTCACCTCTGCTTGCCATGCATCAATCATTGAGTGGAATCGCTCTGCCTTCGTCCAAAACCACTTACCATTTGAGGGTGCCCCGATCAATACTGATGGTTTCCAGCGCGGGTCCCGCCTTTGTCCTTTTAGCACTTTTTGCCTTTCGCCCGCGGTTCTCCGGTTCCCCATGCATCCAAGTGCTCGGGCTTCCCCCATTTCGGGTTGTTTCACCCAGCGATGAATCACCTCCTTTTCCCGATCCAGGGCTCCCAGGGGCTACTTTGACCTCCACCACAGTCTCCATGGGCCTCGGTCAGCGTGCTTTGACCGAGGTCCTCGTCGTTCCACACTGGTTGCCATTGCCACTGGTTCAGGGTGTTTTTTATCGTTGTTTTGGAATTCTTTAGAGATTTGTCCCGACCTGATACAGTCATGGTTCTTTGACAGTTCTTTATGGATCCAATTTGGATCACAGCCTTCCCACTGAAAAAGCTTTTGGACCACCAAAAGTTGGTTTTCAAGCATCGACTAAGTGAGGGTATTGTTTTCTCACTTGTCCAATCTCAATCCACTTTGCACTGCTTGGCTTTGAACCTTTGAGCCCAATCCTGAGGTACTCAACATCTCCCCTGCGTGTTGTCCTCACCTTCCTGTCCAGCACTGTGTCTTCCTACAACTCATTAAGATATTCAGGTAGCAGGTCATCAATAGAAGGCAATTGACTCTACTCTTCAGGGTCTTCAATCACTGAAGGTTCAAATAATATCAAGCAATCTACATTTACGACTGAGTAGATGTGCATGTAAGCTGGTAGATCAAGGCGAAAATCATTTTCACCAATCTTCTCAAGTATCCTAAAGGGTCCATACCTGATAGGCTTTAGCTTTTTACCTTCACCTTGCATCCTGTCCTTGCTGATATACAGCCAGACTTGGTCTCCAACTTGAAAACTATGCTCCATCCGATGCTTGTCATGCCTAGCCTTGTACTTGGCTTGGCTCTTTTCCAGTTGTTCCTGTACTGCCTGGTGGATCTCTTGCATCTGTTCAATGAACCTAGTTGCCTTGTCCACATCATTGTGTCCATCAACCATGGTATCTTTACCAAAGAAAAAATCCAAAGGAGACCTTGGTGTGGACCAAAATAGGTCTCAAAAGGAGATCTCTGTGTAGAAGAGTGTTTTGCTCTGTTGTAAGCATGTTGCACATAACACAAGTGTTCATCCCAAATCTTAGGATGTTTGCTGCAATAACCTCTAAGTAACTGGATCACTATCCTGTTAACTACTTCTGTCTGGCCATCTGTTTGTGGATGAAAAGCTTTTTTTCTTTAGTTTGGTGTCCATCAGTTCCCACAGACTCAACCAAAACTTCCCCACAAATCAGGGGTCTCAATCAGATACAATGGAAGTGGGTAATCCAAAGTGAACCCATACATGTTCAAAGAACAATTTTGCAGTTTGTTCAGTTGTAATTTGTTTATTACAAGGTATCAAAATACACATTTTGTTGAACCTATCCACAACAACATATAGATAATCATGACCTTTCCTATATTTAGGCAGTCCTCCAACAAAATCCATGGAAACACTTTCCCAAGGGTGAGAAGGAACTGGCAATGGAGTGTACAAGCCTAGTTTTCTATTGCTGGGCTTGCTTTTAGCAACATAGAACACCCTCTTACATATCTAGAAACTATCTCATTCATTTTCGGCCAATAGCAAAATCTTTGCAGCTGTGCAACTGTTTTACTTACCCCAAAGTGACCTGATATCAAAGAAGTGTGTGCTTCCCTAATTATCTTTATCCTCTCAATTTGTGGAATGCAGAGTTTCCCAAAATGATATAAGAGTAGGTCCTTCATATGATAATCCAATTCTTCTACTCTTTTGCCTTGACTCAAAGTTGCATATACATCTTTAAAGTCCATATCCTGAGCATATTGTTCTATGTAGCTTTCTTGTAGCACAGAATTATGCTTAAGTATGGTAGATGCATTTATAATGGGTCTAGATAACATGTCTACAACCTTGTTATGTATGCCCTTTTTATATCTGATGACTAAATGAAACTGTTGTAGAAAACCCATCCACCTGTAATGTCTTGATTACTACAACTTAGTTTGGGAATGCAAATATTGAAGTGGTTGATGATCAATATGAATTACTATCTCTTTGCCCACTAAATAACGTTTCCACTTTTTCACACTCTGAACTAATGCATACTATTCTTTATCATATGTAGGATAGTTAACTACTGCAAGATTAAAAGTCTCAGAATGATAACATATGGGTTTACAGTGTTGTGTCAACACTGCTCCCATGGCATAGTCACTGGCATTAGTTTGGATCTCAAATGGTCTTTGTAGATCTGGCAGTGCTAGCACAGGTGCTATACTAATATTTTCTTTCAAGGTGTCAAAGGCTTTCTGATGTTTGCCTCCCCACTGAAACACCTTATTCAATCCTGTTAAAGCATGTAAGGGAGCTGCAATTGAGGAAAATTTAGAAATGAACTTCCTCCAATATTTTTTTGCTCCTAAGAAGCTTCTCACTTCTGTAGCAGACCTAGGTTTAGGCCAGTTCACAATGACTGCCACTTTAGAGGGATTTATTTTCAATTTGCCTCCCCATACTATATGACCCAAGTAGTTTAGAGATGTTTTGCCAAACTCACATTTTGAAAGTTTAACATAAAGTTTTTCTCTTTTCAAAACATCTAATGTCTCCTTAACATGCTTTAAATGTTCTTCCCACGTTTTACTAAAAATTAGAATGTCATCCAGATACACAATAACAAAATCATCAAGAAAAGGTCTGAGTACATCATTTATCAATCTCATGAAAGTAGCAGGAGCATTAGTTAAGCCAAAAGGCATAACCAGCCATTCATACAATCCCTACTTTGTTTTGAAAGCATTCTTCCATGCATCTTGCTCTGCAACTTTGACCTGATGGTATCCACTGTGCAAATCCAGCTTGGTGAAATAAACAACTTCCTTCAATCGATCTAAAAGATCATCTATGCGAGGAAGGGGGTAACGATTTTTTATTGTTATCTTATTCAGTGCTCGATAATCAATGCACATTCTCCACGAGCCATCTTTCTTTCTCACCAAAACGATTGGTGACCCACATGGTGATGTGCTAGGCCTGATGAACCCTTTCTCGAGCAACTCCTGCAGCTACTTCTTGATTTCAGCATTCTCTAAAGCAGACAACCTGTACATTCCAATGTTAGGCAATGGAACATCTTGCTGCAAAATAATATCATGTACTATTCCCTTTTTGGGTGGCAGACCTTTAGGTTCTTGAAATAAGACATCATACTCTGAAACAACCTTTTCTACATCAGCTTGTTGTTTAGCATTATAGCCCTCAAATACATTGGTTTTATTAGGTTTCTTTTCCTTTACAACCATCAGTAAGAATTGTTTGCATGAATTTATAATTCTTTTCATTTGCCCTGAGTTTATGAGAGTATAATTATTATTGAGCTTATGAGCTCTTACAAAGTATTTGATTCCATCTTTAACAAGAAGATACTTGTTCTTAGCTCTATAGAAAATAACCTTTCTATCATACAAGTAAGGACTTCCTAAAACAATTCCACATATATCCAAAGGAATTATGTCTAACTCAACCTCATCTACAAATGCTGACCCAAAAGAAAACTTGAGTTTGCACTGTCTAGTCACTTGTAGTTGTGCTTTTTCAATCAACCATCCTAATGGGTATGGTTTCCTGTGAGGTGTAGTTGCTAATCCCAATTTCTTTACAATTGCTTCAGAAATTAGATTTACTTGTGATCCACTATCAAACAAAGTATCAATCTTTTGATTTTTGGAAATAACTCGAATATGGAAAAGCTCATGTCTTTTTCTCTCATTTTCTTCATCAATAACAGATTGAGTAGAATTGCTAGTAGATGCTTCAAAATTATTACCTTTTATACCTGTGGCTGCTATAGTTGTTTCATCTCCTGAGTCTGACCCCAAATCTCTCTGAATAGCTGCAACAATCTTCTTCTTCTTGCCCTCAGACTTCTTAGGTCTCAGCTCTAGATGCAGAATCCAATAATGCTCATCATTATGCCCATCCTTTTTACATTGAGTGCCTGAAACTTTGGCTTTCTGTGCAGTGTTAGCCTTCCTTGCTTTCCACTTCTGCTTTCTTTTCTCCTTGCTCTTGCTTACAATGGGTTGGGATGGTCCCCCAACTTCTGGATTTCCATTCTTTCCTCTAGCTTCTAGATGAGTAGCTTGTACAGATACCTCATCTATACTAGTGGGATTAAACATGAGGATGGTATGCCTCATGTAGCTGTGTAGACCACCAATGTACTTCAAAAGAGTCTCTGGTGAGTCTAATGAGATACCCAACATCAATGCTCTCTTTCTAAATTCTTGAGTATACCCTTGCACACTTTGCCCTTTTAACTATCAAAGAGTTTGCCAACTCATCATGGCTTTTTGCATGTAGGCCAATGGATAGAACTGCTTTTTGATTGCAGAAACAAATTCACTCCAAACAGAGATGGTCTTACCATGTCTTTTCATATCAGCTTGGGTTCTGCCTTCCCACCAAACCAAGGCAGTGCCTCCTAGTCATAGGCTTTCCAGCTGAATCTTACTATTGTCTGAGTCTATGTTATGTACCCTGCAATACACATCAATTTGTCTAATCCAATTGTCCAACTTTTCAGTATTTAGCTCTCCATCATATATAGGCAAATCAAATTTAACATATAACTTAATCAAAGATGCTTTCTTATTATGCACAGGGCTATTAGGAGGTTTGAGAAATCTTTCCTCTTTCCCCTTTCCTTTGGAGTGGTCATGGAAGTGAGACTCATCTTCTTCTTTATCTTGTTTAGAACCTGATGAATCTTTAACCTTATGCTTTCTAAAGTCTCTGTACATTTCTTCTACCATAGACTTTATAGCTAGGAAACTTTCTATGAATTGAGGGTCTGGCCCCACAAAACCTTCCTCTGACATTGTCTTCCGAGGATAGACTCTCCCAATTTCAGGATTAGTTTCCACCAACTCTCCTTCTCTTAATTTGAGCTTTGATCTAGTGAGCATTCACAGCTAAACCAACACAAGCTTGTCTATCCTTACAGCCTAGAGCTCTGATACCACTTGATCTAATAATCACCCTATGAGCGACATCAGTTAAAGATTTATTGTTTAAAGGTATTACAGACTCATGTGCTAGTGTTTGTTTTGTGTTATTTAAGCAACGGATCGATCAGATTGCCAATACACAGACATTTAAATGGAAAGACAGCAGAGAAATACAGTAAGCAAACACAAAGACACAAGAAATTTTAATAAGGAGTTCACCCTATCCTCCAGGGCTACGTCTCTAGTCCAACTTTCAGTGTTGGCCTTGTTTTATTGTGTCTTTAAGCAGAGAAATTACAATACAGGGACTAACTATGAGTCTCCTGAAGCAAGTTTTCCTGGCAGGGTGGTTCTTGGATTCCCCAAGCCACTTGAGTACATAGACTTCTTCTTCTTCTGCCAACTCTGTGACCTTCTAGTCTACAATGGAGAGCCCAATGTGGTGCTCAGCCCAGACAGATCCTCGATGTGATGGCTCGGATCTCTCAAGCCTCTGGTGCTCGACGCTACCTCTGGTCAGCTCAGCCCTCTGTCCTCTTTCTGCTTTGCTTTACTGCATTCTTTCTCTGTTTTCTGTCTCTCTGTGTTCAGTCCTGATCTCAGGGTTCACTGTTCCACTTCTCCATTTCTCAACTTCAACTAACTGGGTATTCTGTCTCTATTCATGGCTTTTAGGCCATCCATTCCAAGACTGTTCGGTTCCTCTTCCGCCTTTGTCGATTCGCCTTCTGCAACTGCGCTTGGAGTTCCCTATTCGGCATCATCATCAGCTCGCAGGGAGTGGCCACATGTCCTCCTCTAACTCACGCCAGCCTGCTTCGTCGATTCGTTTCTTCAGTTACGTCATGGATGAATCTTTCCTCCACTGTGGTGGTCAAACGAATTCCAAATCTTTACAAATTGCGGCGTATTCCCTCGTCGATTCCGCTTCCTTCATCGAGCACGATCTCAGCCGTCCGATCTGGGTCCCCCCAGATCCAATGTCATATGCACATTTCACACGGTTGACTTGCTCGATTGATGGTGCGCGATCAACAGCAGTTTTCTCTCACCTCTGCTTGCCACACGTTGATTGTTGAGTGGAATCGCTCTGCCTTTATCCAAAACCACTTACCATTTGAGGGCACCCTAATCAATACCGTCGGTTTCTAGAGCGCAGGTCCTACCTTTGTCCTTTTAGCGCTTTTTGCCTTTCGTCCGTGGTTCTCTGGTTCCCCATGTGTTCGAGTGCTCGAGCTTGCCCCATTTTGGCCTATTTCATCAAAAATCACCTCCTTTTCCCGATCCGGGGCTCCCAAGGGCTACTTTGACCTCCCGCGTAGTCTCCATGGGACTCGGTCAACGCGCTTTGACCGAGGTCCTCGTCGTTCCACGTTGGTTGCCATTGCCACTAGTTCAGGGTGTTTTTGATCGTTGTTTTGGAATTCTTTAGAGATTTGTCCCGACCTGATACAATCATGGTTCTTTGACAGTTCTTTATGTATCCAATTCGTATCAATTGTGATAATAATAATAATAATAATAAAATAAATAAATAAAAAATAAAAGTTGAACTTTGATCAAGAACATACTGACTTGTTCCAAGAGGATTTTTTCCACCTGTGAACAATTGCTTTTATAAATTGAATGCAAGCATATTAATTGTTCCAATCATAATTTTATCTTGATCCCTTTTCACATTCACAATGCTTATAATATAGCAGACTCATATACTTCTTGTTAAAATGTTTATCATTGTATATGGCACACTAAAGTAACTATTCTTTTGAGCACAATTGTATAGGTTTCCTCAACAAGATACATTTCATTAGTTCTCGTTGCACTATTGTTTCTTTTTATGTATTTGTGTCAATATGTCCATGAAAATCAGTATGCCTATGAGATGAAGCACAGCATGACAGTGGATTCCATGTTGAACTTTGGTTGCACACTGAGTATGCCCAGAGTCCTAGCAGAAGATTTATTATACACAAAGCTAGCACAAGGAATTGAGCAAATACTTGCACATTTTGTCAAAAACTTCTCTGTCAATTACTATGTTCTTGTATTAATTTGTGTAAATTATTTAGCTCTAAATACAACTGCAACTATAGAAACCAGAGTTATCAGATTGTTGTTCTAACAAAGTAGGTATTTTCAGAACATATGTTATTTCTTCATCTCGATTAGTGTTCATGAAAATTGTTCTTCTAGTAGCTGAATACAAAGACAAACACAAAACAATGTGCATTGCTTGTCCACTTGACATTTGTTGTATATTTAGCAATCTGTTTCCAAGTTTACGAATAGCTTCAACTTTGTTGTCTCGACAATACATACAATTTTTTTCCGAATTTGTTTAAAAGCAATTGTAATGGAACATTCCATTTTTGTCATGAAACCTGGAATATGTTACTGCACGATAGAAGTCTAAAATAGATTGAGAATCTATGTTTCCTTGCTACACTATGTTCTTGTATTCAATTGTCTCACGTGTTTTGCTATGAACGCAATTGTAACTAGATATAAATGTATTACTAGATATCAATGTAAACACAAATAGTCAGAGAATATAGGCTTTGAGAAACAGTTACTGAAATTCTAAAAAGAATTTATAGTGTCATATACCATATAGACTTATGATATCAATAATTAAGCTGAGAGTCAAGAAAAGAATTGGCATTGTGCACATAGTAAACTCTTTTCATAGTCTATTGGATAGAGGCAAATCCAATTTTCTGTATTTCTTTTTTCTGTAATTATTTGGTATGAAACTTATAATCTAAATATTCAATGAATAATTTTCATTCTTTTTGTCATGTTAACAACAAGCTTTTCTTCCCTTTGTGTGTCACAAAATCAATAAAAACAAAAGCCTTAAATAATGTGTTTTTTTAAGATTTAAGTCACAAGTTGCATTTAAGAAAATTTTATAAAAAAAATACAAGCTCCCGAGTGCCCAAACACACGACCAGAAAATTGAACTGACCATAATTTTTTCTATAAATAATCGAGGCTGACCTGACGACCTCGACATTGTCGGACTTCTAGCCGACCTACCAACCTCAACATTTCTGGACTATCAAACTACCAAACCTAATGAGTTCACCTGACTATGGTCTACTCCAGGTCAGGATAGAATACAAAAATCATAAAACAAACAAAAACGCATGATTGTAAGTTCGACTCATCAAAAAAAAAAAACGTGACAATTACAACATTGATCTTGTACTTTTCATGCTTTCAAAGTCAGTTACTAAAACTCTAGTCTCCTTTATTTGTCTGTTCTGCAATTTTTTCTTTTTTTCGTCACAAAATGCATAAAAAACAAGAGCCTTATATATATGTGTGTGTGTGTGTGTGTGTGTGTGTGTGTGTGTGTGTGTGTATGTATGTATGTATGTATGTATTTTGAAATTTAAGTCACAAGTCAGATGCATAAACATTTTGTAAAAAAGAAATACGACCTTCTGACTACCCAACCTTCTGACCACCCGACTACCAACACAGAGTCACTACGGATTTTTTTATAAATAATCGGCCCAACCTCCGACTTCAACATTGTCGATTGTCAAACTACCGACCTCTCGACTTCAACGATGCCCGACTATGAAACTACTAAACTAATGAAACCACTAGACTATCAAATGACCTGACCTTCCATCCACCCGACTTAGAACACTGAGTGACTACGATTTTTATAAATAATCCAAACGAACTCCCGACCTCAGTATTACCCGACTGTGAAACTACCCAACCTTCAGACCTCAGTATTCCTGAATATCAAACTACCAGACTTTCTGACCTTAGCATTTTCTGACCTAATGAAACTGCTCGACTATGGTATAGTCGTCTCATGATATAATAATTGCAATAAAACAAAAAAACACCTGACTTCCTGACCTCCCGATTGTACAATCAACCAAATATTAAGTCTAACATCGAATCCAAATAATAATAATAATATTAAAATTAAAAATTAAAAAATTAAAAAAAAATAAAAATAAAAAAATTGACAAAAAATGTAACCTCCCAAATACCTGACCTTCCGACCAGCGACTACCAACTCGAAGTGACTACAAACAAATATGGCTCGACCTCCCAAGCTTGAAGTAAATGGATTTTGGCACTACTTTTCTTATGTTAATATGCAACTATTACTATGTCTTGTCAACTCTCCATTACCCACCACATCACTTGAACCCTGTAGATAATCCATGTACGATGTCCAATCGTACAACAGTAGAATTGTGTTGCCCAAATCACAAGTTTTCCCGCCCACAGTCCTAACTGCAATAGGATAAGCCTTATCCAATTATCTCTATAAATTTAGCATTTTTCCCCTTTGCTCAACATTGAACATCCTTTCTTATTTTTAAAGAATGGTTGTGTCATGGCCCTTTGGCTTTGCACCACACATACACTTTAGTTGACATTTATGTATTGTCCTTAGAGACCAGATGTGTTGCTGCATCAACTACCTCCATCTAATCCTCTCGATTGCGGACTACTCTCAGGAATTCATTTCGCCTGTAGATCTAAATGAGCACCTCACCACTTTGTCGAAGTCATACTAAGACATTCCATGATGTTACCCCTTTTGAGCTTGGGCAATAGTTACATTAAGGAATTGATATCCCTTGCCGTTTATTTGCTTTCGGGTAGAGAATTCCTCGCATAGTGGCACAAGAGATCCTACAGTTCTTATCTCACAGAAGCTTGGAGCCACATTACATCGGCCTTCCACCTCACCTGCCACACACCAACTATTATAGAATGTTCATGAACTCTCTCAGCAACTCCTCGACACTGCTCACTGTGGCGGGAATGGAAGCGCGTGCACAATAAAGGCTAAAGCCTGTAAAAGCACTACAAGACATAATTGGCCCAAGTACATTTGTTTGATGTTTCACATATTGTTTGCCTATCAAAACAGTATTTTGCAAACAAATATCTTAATGTACACATTGACCGTCTCTGTCAAACAGAGTGTCTTTGGTATAGATATGTACATTAATACAAAGGCTCTCATAATTTGAATAGATCATTGAGATCCTTAACTTTATTTATTGAATTTTTTATGATATCACCAAACATTTAGGGAAAACACTTATGGGACTCTTTGTAATTACTATTGTTTACTATATTAACTTATTTACATTTTCATGGAACCATAGGACACATGTGCCTATTCATAATCATAACCACAATCAATATACAAATTAGGAAAATATTGGTTCACGGTTGCATCACAAATATATTCAAAACAACACATATTCTATTTATCCATATCTATTACAATGACAATGCAACATAACCCATTAATTGGAAATTGTAATCATACAACATTTATCTTTTTTGTCTGTAGTAAAATTAAATCTAGCACTCTATCCACATCATCTCTTCCAAGTGCCTCTTTTTCTTTTGGAACAATTTTTTTGTCCCTCCCTTATTACTACATCCTTGTTCTTGCAATCAGTCCATAAATTATGTTCCCTTTGCTCCTTGTATTATTTCAAAAAAGCATGGACCTAAATATTTTCCTAATGCCATTTAATTTCATGAACCATCCCCTTTACTTCATGGAGCACTAAACCTTTAATTCTTATCGTCAAGTTCAGGTTTCTTCTTTGCCCAATAAATTGTATCATCCCTAACATGAATTCTCTATTCCTAGCTCTACAATCCATGTCCTAAGACTCAATCACCTCTTTGTTTTGTTATTCCAAACATTACAACATATGTACATTCTTTTTACAATGCAGCACATGAACCTTTGGTAAGACTATGACATAGAAAATAAAACTTCTGAAAACTAATAACCAACAAATACCCTTTTGTACTCTCTATTCTTGTTTGTTGATTTCATGCAAAGTGAAGCAAATGTCAAATTGCTCTAGTTGTTTACTTATTTGTTTTAGCAAATAGTTTATCTATCAAACTAATAACTGTAAATATCAGTACACAATTAAACAAAAAAAACAACAACACGAATGTTATTTTTCAAAAACATAGCTAAAAGTAATTCTTGCAAAAAAAACGTTTTTTCCCATTCCATGTAAATAAATACCAATAAAAATAGAATCAAATCACAAAAAAAATGATATAATCAAACCGCCAAGTTTTTTTCTTCAATTAAGAGCAATTTGTAAAATTACACTTGGAAATTTAGATTCAATACTTTGAAATTAGAAACTAAAATAGAATAGTTTGGTATTAGTTTCAAAATACTTGGCCTTTTTTTTAAGCAATTAGTTAGGTCTAAACTTTCCTTGTATATATGAACATGAGCTCTAGGTTCATTCTCTTCTTCACAAATAACATCATAACTAATTGAACTAAAAACTACATGCATATGAATCATCTATACAAATAAGCAGTGACATGCCACCACATGGCTCTTGTTTAGCTAAGGTACCAAAGAATGTATCATTTTTTGGTAAGGTACCGAAGAATGATTACAAAAGAGAAAAAAATTACATTTTTTTTATTTTTATTTATTTTTTAATAAAAAATGATTACTTTAGCAAATATATAAATGGTAAACATTGTTGATGTTACCTATGTTTAAAGGAATTTTAGTTGGAAAATAACTGAAAGGAAAATTCAAATTTCAACATGGAAAATGTAAATATATATTAATAGAAAGAATTAGATTGCTTTTTCACAACACTTATTGGTAAAATAGCAAAATCAAGTAAAAATGGAAATTTAATAAAATATTAATTAAACATGTAACACTTCACTTCTAAAAACAAATATTATTGGTAAAAATAGATTTTTTTTCATATTAGAAAAAGTAAGCCCTTATGAGTAGCCCAGTTGGTTGAAGCTCTTGCGAAGTCTTTTGCCCTATGTCATGAGGTGTGAGTTCAATTCTCCTTGGTTCCATCAGGGTCAGGCTTTGTTTGTTGATTCGATTGGGCGTGTGGCCCCTTAGGGTGGGCCAACCTAGGGGTCATTAGGAAGAAAAATATTAGAAAAAATAAGAAAGGTTATTTAAATCACAACTGCATAGACAAAAATAAAGGTATTTTAAAAACAAGTTACATGTCATGCAAGTGCAATGGAACTAAATCTACACAAGAAAGATATACCACTTTCATAATAACCCTTGGTAAATGACAATAATATGTCTAAATGTCTTTTTCGCCAATAATTAGTTGCCCTTGTATTTATATAAGGAGATATGTAATAAAGTGTAATTTGTTAATATATGATAGTGTATACCAGCAAGCAACTAGAAGTATTGCCATAAGGTATGTGTTCATGTTAGTTTGAGACATTATTTTCAAATCTCACTAAGGTATGCGTTTATGTTGTTTAGAAACATAAATTTGCAAATTGCACTAGCTTCCACCTATTTTAGGAATCAGGTGGCTTTCCATTCAATTTTTTACTTTGATTATATTTTTTTCTTGTTAAATTCTTTTTGGAAGTAAATTATGTGTCAAGACGTTACTTTTACTTCCATAAAGATTACCAAGATCTTGATTGACTGTGAAAACCTACATACTTATATTGCACTTTTTTATCCAAACAAGCACATTTTAGAACAATAGTGGAAGCTAAAAAATATAAGGAGCAAAATCTAATTAAAAAGATTCATAGTAGATATGTGCCCTAGCCCATAACAAAATATCAATTTTCTCTTACCTCCCTTTGTGCCATGAAAATGACCATGTCTTTGCTTGATATAATAATAAGGTACTTTCTCATTCTGCCACCATAAAGGACAAAGCACAAAAAGCTTTAGATTGCCAATATCACATTGAAGCAATGGAATTTTTTTATTTCTCTTGCTTCTAGTTTGTTCTTGACAAGAACATGTTATGCTTCACTTGCTACTGTGTACACAAGTTTACAAGTCTTTCAACTTAACTTGCAACCTTTTCTCCCCATCAAGCCTTGATCAAATTGCTCTTATTTAGAATTAATACTATTTCAAGGTAATTCTAAAAAACTATAAAACTAGTGCCCTAATTAGGCTTTTGATAAGAAATAAGTACAAACCTTGAACCAAAAAATATTTACGTTCATATGCTAAACCTAGATTTAGTTTTTAGTTCAATTGATAAGGCTCCAATAGAGTTCCACTAGCCTAAGGTAAAAGAAAATATGTATATATACAATCTAAATCCATAAACTAGAGAATTGCTACCCTAATGAAAAAGGAAAACCGTGTTTTTGGCACTTCATCACCTTTCCTCAATAGACATCATGACAAAATATGATTACACACAACCTTTTATATTGAATATGACAATAGATGCAAAATCCATAAAGGATTCATAATAAAAATCTCTCTAATGATTCACTCTCGGTTATTACCTATTCATGTTGTAACTTAATTTTGTCACACTTATAGTTTATCTTAGGGTTTATTTTCTCTAGCAATTAATTTTCTTTGTTGAACTAATAATAACATCTAAGTATGTTTAGCTTGTAACTTTAACTTGTGAACACATAACTAAACAACTTGGCAATATTTCTATCTAGAATAGAACAATAAACATGCATGCATTATAATCAATTCAAATAAAACTAAATGAAAAAATCTTGCCATGGCACTAGTAAACCCTAACTAATCTTCTCAACGTTTAAGTAACAAAGAAAAAATCTAATTTGCATCTACTTCACAAAGTCATCCATGACAAATTCCTAGCCCACACAAGAAAAAACAAACATTGTAGAAGACCAAAGAAAAATAGTGCCTATATCCCAAGCCAATATAGTGCAAAGGGAACACTAAAAGTCATGTATGTACTCTCATAGTCAGTCATAATGAATTCTTGGTCAACAAAGGAAAATGTAGTAGTAATTTAGGAAGAGCGACAAATTTTCCCAATAAAAAATTATTACAATTAGAATGTGCACCTTTTGGGGCTAGCCTGTAGGCTTCTAAATTAAATGTAACATTCATCAGTTACCTCATAAAGTTGTGCATTGTGAGTTCCTACTCCACACAAGAAAGTTGGAATAGTGCCAAGCAAATAGTGAAACCCATGCTAGAGTCTCTCTCAACCACAAGTGGAATGTAAATACCAAAGAATGCCCCTTCTATAAATCATAAGGTTACTTAGATTAATATTAAATTTATTGTTGAGGTAAGCATAATGATAATCCTGCAGTAGAGAATCAAAGCAACATTGGTTCAGAGCAATTTGAAAATGATCTTGCCTTGCCTTAACCACATAGAATTGAGGGTCTCAGGTAAAGGCTAGGAAAGACAACTAGGATATGGTAAAATCCAAAAGTGCAAAATGTAAAAAAAACACTTGACAATTTGGAAATAACACATGCATATGCAAGTGCCTAACCCAATGCTTGAGGTCCAACAAACAATTATACTCCTCTTCGTAATGGTTCATTATAGTCCTCTTGGAACTACCCAATCCTTTATACCAAGACAACATAAGGGGCTTCTATTAGTCAACTACTATACCTTCCACTCCAAATCCTAAGGCCCATGTCCCCACTGCTACAAAAATGATCACAATTTTAATAAATGGTGAAAGTATACTATAATCATGGCAAAAATCAAACAACTAGATGGATAGATTAATAGCTCAAGGAAAACACTATATGCCACATAATGGCATAACAAATGAACATCGCCCTTTAGTTTTATAAAATGTTCCATTATTTATTATTGATCTCAACTGAATATCTATGTTGATTAGTTAAGCTAAAGCAATTAACGTTCTCAATTTAACAATAGTTTAAATATGGAAAAAAATTCCATTATCTCCTCTCTACACAATGTGAAATAAAAATGAAAATCAATTTCGAAAATGATAAAATAGAAGAATTTTATCACAATGACTAGTATCCAATTACATAAAATTTCTTAATATTAATTTTATATTTGGTACTTTGATTTTTGAGAGGCATCAAGGGCAAATAAATAACATTCTCTTTTGTTGTCCATAACATTAAAACTTTAAAAGAAATTATCAAAGAATGTTGTTTTATTTTCTTGAACAACTATGAAACCTACCAATTCTTTCCCAAGGATAAGTTAATTACCACTAACCCCTCCCTTTACTTAGAGAAGGAATTGTTAGTATTGACATTTCTTGATTGTTGTATAGCATTAGGAGGTATTCCCGTATGGCTAAATGGTTTTCAAGTCAACCTAGAAGAATTATGAAAAAATAATTTTTGAAGTAACAAGTCAGGCCAACTTATGAAGGGGTGTGCCCCTTGGGTAATTTCACCTCATTTGACAAGTATAAATAGAGGATGTGATGTCTCATTTTCTCCACCAATCAAGAGCATTATTCCCTTATATTTCTTAGACAACCACAAGTGTGGAGAATCAAGATGAGTTTGACTATTTTAATCGAGTTGATTTGACCTTTGTTTGACTAATTTTGACTTGGCATTAACCGAGCTGATTTGACCTATATTTGACTGAGTTTGATTGGGCATTGACCGAGTTGTTTAACCTTAGATTTGACTATGGTTTGTATAGTGTTGACCGAGGGCTTGACTGGAGACCACGTGTTATTGATTGTTGTTTGTTGATTGCAGGGTTGAACTTGACCACAAGCTGAAACTTTGACCAAAGTTGACTTTTGACTCGATTTTGACCAACATTGACTAGTTGTTGGAATTGACTAGGTTTGATTGGTATTTGACTTGGATTATTGGACAAATTTCTAGACAAATTGTTGATTTGTAAACATTTTAAAGAATAATTTATCCTAAGAAAAGTTGCTAAATTTTCTACCAAGGTTGGGTTTCCCAGGGTAAAATTATTCTCTTTTGCGCATGGTTGCCTTTTTGTGATCTTCATTGTTTCCGTTGCATTTACTATTGAGATTTTATGAAGTGAAATTATTCAATGTTAACAATGGAAAAAATATTGGTTGAAAATCATTAGGAATTAATTACTTGGCAGAAAATTGTATTATATTACTCTAGCCTTAGAATTTCAACAAAATTGACCTATCATGGATAAATTGGAAGAAAAAAAACATCTAAACATGATACAATCTACAAATTTAATTGCGTATGGTTGTCTCTTAAAAACCTTAAACAAAGATATCAATGTATTGGAGCTCTTTCTCAGGAAATGTTATCATAATTCATATATTAAATGTAAAGGATATTTCCCTCTTGAATTTGTCTTTTTTATTAAATATAACGTAAGTTTTTGATGAGGCACCTTCGTTAACAATTAATTGTACCCTCTTTTATGAACTTATTGTTATATTTGGGTGTTAATTCTCACATGGAACATTTGATAGAGATCTCGATATGAGTAAGTTTTCCCAATCTCCCTTTAGAATACTAAAATGTTGCCTCTCTTTAGGCCATCAATAGCACCCAACAATTTTATTTCCTTATGTCTATAAATTAGAAACCCAGTTTCCAATACTTATGCTCATATGTGCATTGAAATTTATTTAAGTAAAACCTTGCATATACAATTTATGTCGGAGAGATAAGAGAGGGAGAGCGGAGTGGAGACCTTAAAGTTGTAGAAACTATACCGAGATGTCAAACACAGTATCTTCATCATGTATTATATAGTTATAATTCATTGTTTATTATCATAGACATGATCCACACAACATTTCCCATAAAGCAGGAGGGAATCACAAGCAAGCACACATAATTGCCTCGCAACCAATCAAGCATTATGTTAGTAGGAGGGTCACTACTTTTGTGGACACCCCCATTGGCATGCACGCAATGGTGTGTTGGAGATTTTATGCTATTGTGAACTAATTCTCACAACTAATGATAAATAATGCATAAGAGGAGAGGAGATCAAGGGCACAGTTGAACAATTTTATTTTTATTTTTAATATTTTATAATGGAAAACTATTTGAATTAATTTACAGGGGCCACAGTTGAAGCATGTAGCAAGTTACATGGGACATATTCATTCATTTTAGAAAAAATGTCACACTTCTCTATGAGTGCAACATAAATCTCGAGGCTAATTACAAAATACATATTCCAAGTGGGCTTGCAAGTGGTATACCTAACATAAGATCCCAAAATACATAAAACTTGAAAATACATTCATTGTTGAGAGATAAGGCACTCCCAACTTCCCCTTGCTCCTTGGCTGAAATTGGAGCGCATTCTTCTATATCCATTGGATCAACTAATTAATGGATTGATTCTTCGTATGTTAGTGTTGATTGAATAGATTTCTTTGTGTCTCTACTATTATAAGCCATAAATAGATAATTGAGAGAGTTATTTGTATCTCTATTATTAGAAGCCATAGTTAGAGAAGTGATACATTGCATAAGTGTGAACTTTTGGAATCTTTGACATCCCATTTCCGAGGTTCTATCTGTTGATTCTAGTTCTTCGAAGAGATTGTGAGATTGCTTAATTAAGCAAATTGAAAGTACTCATACTTTGCAACTTTGGAAGAGAGAGCAAACAAAGCACTCCTTCTATCTTGAATCAATTCTTCGTGGAAAAGTATCACCTTATGATGTTCCCGATCATTTGATTGGTCCATAAATAAGTAATTTGCTTCACCTTCATGAATGATTAACAAATTCTTCTTGGCTCAAGAAAGAGGTTAATTGAGTGTGAGAGTATCCTTTTAATTGCTATCTAAGATTCATTGAAATGAACATGGAATTCTTGAAAAGATAACTCTGAGGAAACCTCAAATTCTGTCACCACTACAATGCATGTTTTAGACCAAATTCTAGAGTGTGCTAATGTTAATTTCATAACCTAAAATTACTCTTGATATGGATGACCTTGGAGAAGGCTTTTTCGATCAAACTCAAGCTTTGCTAATGTGAGAATCAACAAGACTTGATGTTGATTCCCTTCAATGATGTTAAATTTTAAAGTGTCAAGGATTTTTTTAGAGGTGAAAATAAAAAATCATAACCTATCCAAAAGGTAGAGAAAATATTGTAGACATAATGTTCCTTTATGAAGAGAGAATTTAATGTAGAAATTTGATAGAAATTGCAACTACTCAGGAATTTGAACTAAAATCAAGAGACATAAATTTCTACTCTACTAATCCACAGAATGAAAATCAAAATTCAGAACAACATGAATAGACATGGAAAAAGCAAAACCACAAGTACACAGTGATTTCTAGGGGAACCTAACTAGGAAAAAACCCTCAAGCCTCTTTGCATTAATCAGTTGAATAGATAAACTATTACAATTGCATGCTCCATCTCTGAGCACCACCTTCAAAAGCAAAATTGTTTTCTCTACTGAATGAGAGCCTCTAGCCAACATTTAGCCAAATTTTTCTTCCTCCATCCTCTTATATCCTTAACACATTCCTAAGCTAATTCCAGCTCCTAAACAATAGGGAAGTCCCTATTTCCTTGTGTAATTCCCAAGGAATTGATCTCCTTACTACATGCAAGAATTGTTCACTCAACTAGTATAACTTACTGTTACACTAACCTTTGTCTCCTCCACTTCAGCTGGGCAATCCAAATTCCATGCATGTCTGGGCTATTATGGGTTGATTGATCAGTTAACTGGTAGATCTCTGAGTTAGACTGTTGACTCACTGCACAACTGAACTTCATCTAACTTTATTAATTGTTAGAGGTAAATTAACTTAGTACAACTAAAAATAATTGAACTAGATTGCTAAAATTTAGTAATCAACACATGCATGACTGAACTCTAAGCCCACTAACTCAAATTTACTTAGCTAAATTAGTGACAAGATCCATGTCACACTAGTTAACTGCCTCCAAGTTGTCTTGATGATGTGGAAATTCGATTTACTCAATTTGACTAAGGCTAAAGTTAAATTGAGCCTCTCTTGCTACACTTTATAACACTCCCTCTTAGCAAGAAAGGGATTTTTCACCACCCCTATCCTGCACCTATGGAATTCAAATTTACCTCTTGACAATGCCTTTTTCAAGATGTCAACATCTTTCTCCTCAGTTGGAATGTATTATAGCAACATAATTCTCCTCTGCACATAGTCTTGCAAATGATGATATTGATTATCAATTTGCTGGACCTATCATGAAATACCATATTCTAAGAGAGCTTAATGCAACTATGATTATCACAATATATCATTGTTGGATCCATATCCTGACTAAAAAGACCCACAAGTATTTTCCTCATCCATATGGCCTCACATGTTGCTTGACTTGTAACCATGTATTTAGCCTCTGTTGTGCTGAGCATCACAGACCTTTGTTTCCTATTGTAAGAGGAAATAGTTGCAGACCCAATGCTGAAGATAACACTTGAAGTACTTTTCCTATCTGATAGACTCCCTACCCAATTTTCATGGGTGAAGCCTTGGATCTTCACTCCCTCTGTCAACCTATAACATAATCCATACTCGGTAGTGCCTCTGAGGTACCGTAACACATGCTTTGTTGCTTTCCAATACATCTTGGTAGGCCTCACTATAGTTTGACTAAGATGGTTTATTGCATATCACATATCGGGTCGTGTGTTCACAAGATATATCAAAGACCCCACAATCTGCCTATAAATGGTAGCATCAACCTCTTCACTTAAAGTGACATTATCCTTCCTCGAATTTGTATCTAGAGGTGTGTCCATAGGCTTACAATTCTCCATGTGAAATATATGAAGTATTTCAAGAATACTTCCACTGAGACACAAACAATTCACCATCACCTCTCCATACTTCTAGCCCAAGAAGTAATTCATTAAGCCCATGTCTTTCATCTCAAATTCCCTTGCAATATCCTCTTTGCAAGAGTAGATCAACTGCTCATCACCTGTCAATATTAAATCATCAACATAAAAAACAAAAATAAGCAACTTACCATATACCACAATGTGATAGAGGATTGCATCTCCTTCACTTTTGGTGAAGCCAAATCCACTAAGATAATTATCGATCGGAGTGTACCATGCTCGGGACGCCTGTTTGAGACCATACAATTCTCTCCTAAGTTTGCACACATGTGACTCCTGATCATATGTCTCAAATCCTTTTGGTTGCTCTATGTAAATTTCCTCCTAAAAAACACCATTGAGAAAGGCAGTATTCACATCCATACGATGGATATTCCACTCCATCTTGCAGCTAATGCAAGAATTGATTTGGTGGAGGAATACCTTGCCACAGGGGCAAATGTTTCCTCATAGTCAACTCCCTCTACATGAGAAAATGTTGGGTCCCTATAATACTAGTGATTACCCCATTACTATTTTAGTTATACCCCTTATTAATATTGTTGTGCCCCTATTGCCCCCATATTGTTATTACTGTGCCCCATAGAATCCCTCTATTGTTATTTTTGTGGCTTTATATTATTATTGTTAGGTCGGCTGGATTATATTGTGACTCCTTAGACTCCTATATATAGAAAGGAGGTTTTGTCATTTGAATCATCCAAGAATTGTTCATTTATGTAATGTAAAGGAGGTTGCCCCCTTGAAGAGGCTGAATTCTAAGGCGTTGATCTATCTTTTCTATCTTTTCTTGAGCTGGTTTCATAACATTTGGTATCAGAGCTTTGGATTCTAGGGTTTCGCTGCTCCAAACAGGTCATCATGGCATTTTAGCTATAATTTTTTTTCTGCGATGTTTCAGAAGTTTAAAAAAAAACCCATTTGAGAAGAAATCACGCTGAACCTTGGGTCCAAATTTCAGAGCTTTTCGCGCTATATTTGCGGAGATATGATCTGAGGAATTTGGTCTTTTGCAAACTCCTGAATTACATTCCAAACAGGTGACCTGGGGAAAATAGTCATAACTTTCTCTCTGGGGATTGGATTGAAATTTCGTAAGAAGGTAAAGAAAGAGGACGGACTGTAGTTTCTTGTATGCATTTTTCAGATCCAAAGGTCAAAACAGTGACTCGTGGCACGTCGTACAAGTTCACTCTACTGAACTAGTCTATAATCAAGTCACTGTGGGAGATTTCGCATAACTCTTCCTTGGAGAATCCAATTTGGGTCAGACTTGTGGCATTGGAAAGAGGACACAAAGGGCTACTGCAGGTCACAAATTCAGAACTAGATGATTGGAAAGTATAGAGATACATCAGAGGCAATATCGAGCTCCTACAAAGTGAAAAAAGGTGTGTAGATTTTCTTAAATTTTTGCTTAAGCTTGGTTTGAAAATTTATTTTGAAGGAATTCAAAGGGAATAATAGAGCATTATTATCGGTAACTGATGCCCCGAGGAAAGAAAATGCAAACACCTAGTAAGGAACCTGAAAGCTCTAGCATGACTCATGAAGAAGAAGAAGAAATGCTATATGATATATCAAAATTACAAGAACAAGTGCAACAAGTGTCACTTGCACAAAAAGCAACAGAATCTAAGATGGATGGTTTAAGGAAAGATGTAGAAGCTAAGATGGATGGTTTAAAGAAAGGTGTAGAAGCTAAGATGGATTGTTTAAAGAAATGCGTAGAAGCTAAAATTGATGGCATGGATGATAAGATGGAAGAATTGAAGATAAATATGAATAAGTTGCTACAAGAAATGGTCACTAAGGGTGAAAGGGTACTAAAGGAAACTCATGATGAGAACAAAATAAATGTTAATCATGATTCCATAAACTCTAATGTTGGATCAAAGACTCACCATATTCCAAAAATCGATATGAGGAAGTTTGATGGCAAGGATCCCGCCACATGGATATTATAGATGGAGCAATTCTTCGATCTCAATAATGTGCAAAACACACAAAAGGTACGTATGGAAACTTTATATTTGGAACCAAATCAGTTTGTATGGTATCAATGGCTTTGCTCTCGTAAACAATTTATCACTTGGGCAATTTTTACGGAAGAATTGATAGCACATTATGAGGATACAGAAAGCAACACTTTTTTTAGCCAATTGATAAGTCTCAAACAAAAGGGTTCAATAATGGAGCACATTGAGGAGTTCCAAAAATTGAACATAAGGGTAAAAGATATTCCAGAGGAGCATAGGATTGATGTGTTCATAGGGTCTTTAAAGGATAATATCCAACATGATGTTCGCCTTTGGGAACCTGATTCATTAGAGAAGGCATTCAGGGTAGTAAGAAAAATGGAAAGCAAAATTATGGCAACCAGGAAGCATACCACTCACAACTATAAAGACGGAAGTGTTGTTAACCCTAGTCTTCCACAACCTATAAGGTTGACACCACAACAATTGGAGAAAAAAGAGCAAAAGGGCTTTGTTACAGTTGTGATAGCAAATACACTAAAGGTCATAAGTGTGTTGAGAAGAAATTATTCTACATAGATTGTGAAGAGGAAGAAGAAAAGGAGAAAGAAAGGTCAAAAGAAGAGGATATACTCCAGGAACAAAGCCTAGATGAAGAACAAATAAATCCGACCATATCTTGTAATGCATTGGCGGGAATTACCACTCCTCAAACCATCAAGATAGAAGGACAAATCAAGAAGAAAAAGGTAATAGTGTTGATTGATTCAGGAAGCACCCACAATTTTATTCATTGTAAGGTAGCAAAAGAATTGAATTGCTTCCTATATCCAGCACCAGAGTGTCAAGTGATGATTGCAAATGGAGGAACAATAAATTGCTCTGGAAAGTGCCATAATATCAAGCTATCCATGGGAGAATATGTATTGACTAGCCCAATGCTTTCCATTCCAATGGGAGGTGTTGATGTTGTACTAGGAGTCCAATGGCTACAATCCTTGGGTACAATAGCTTTTAATTTTCAAGAACTTTTCATCAAATTTTCTACGGAAGGAAAGGAAGTTGAATTAAGGGGTATTGCAGGGAAACCAGGAAAGATAATCAGCTCTAATGGTATGACAAAGCTTCTAAAAAAGGAGCAAAGAGGTGTAATTGCACAATTATGTTCGCTAGATGTTTCCACATCGGAATCATCTATTTCTCCAAATCTCCAAAAAGTCCTGGACAATCATTCCAAGGTATTTGAGACTCCCAAAGGTCTCCCACCTATGCGTGATCATGATCATGCTATTCATCTGATTCCAGGAAGTGTTCCTCCAAACATCAGGCCGTACAGATATCCCTATGTCCAAAAGAGTGAAATTGAACGTATGGTTGCAGAAATGCTAGAGGCTGGTATAATTCAACCGAGTCAAAGTTATTTCTCTGCTCCAGTAGTATTGGTGCACAAGAAGGATGGATCATGGTGCATGTGTCCGGATTATAGGGAGCTCAACAAGCTCACTATTAAAGATAAGTTTCCCATTCCTGTCATTGATGAATTACTGGATGAATTGCATGGATCAATTTACTTCACCAAGTTGGATCTTCGTTTAGGATATCATCAAATCAGAATGAATACTGAATACATTCCAAAAACAGCATTTAGAACTCATGAGGGTCATTATGAATTTTTGGTCATGCCTTTTGGCCTTACCAATGCGCCCTCAACATTTCAAGGTTTGATGAATTCAATTTTCAAACCATTCCTTAGAAAATTTGTGTTAGTATTTTTTGATGATATACTGATCTACAACAAGTCTTGGAAGGATCATGTTGAACATGTTGACAGGGTGCTACAACTATTGGAGGAGAAACAATTATATGCAAAAAGATCCAAATGTTTCTTTGGAGTACAAGAGGTGGAATATCTGGGTCATATTGTATCTCATGAAGGAGTTAAGGTAGACCCTAGCAAAATTAAAGCCATTAAGGAATGGAAAATCCCCACATCCATAAAACATCTGCGAGGATTTCTCGGGTTGAAATCTGGCCTTGTGCTTCTCGATGCTCACATCAACTGCATGCTTCACTTTGTAGATCCATCTGGAACCAACCACTAATTTCCCTTCTGGTCTTGACACCACTTCCCATACAATGTTCTTCATGATGGATTCATATTCTTCCACCATGGCATCAACCCAAATAGGTTGATAAAATGCTTCCTCAAATGAAGAAGGCTCTGACTCAATAAGCTTTATCATGAGAGCCATTTAACCAGTGTACCTATTACGTGACCTCCTCTGCCTGCACTGTGATGTAGGGACTCCCACATTCTCCCTAACATCCTAAAATATTTTATTAGTTTCTCTAATTCTATTTCTCCCTTCTCTGGATGTTTCTAGTTGAATCGGTGTCTCCACTCGACCTCCTCTCTGCTCCTCCATTTGTGGTTTCTCTACAACTTCGTGAAGATCATCCTGAGGCTCCTCCTTTGGAGCTAGAAGCTACTGCTCTGGTGGGATACTCAACTCTCGTTCCAGAGAGCATATCATAACCTTCTCCTCATCAAACTTGAAATCTCTCCTCGCTACTGTCATCCTCAATGAAGGTAAATACACCCGATAATTGTGTGGAGTTTTGGTGTATCCTGCAAAAACTCCTAACTTCGTTGTATGCTCAAGTTTCCTCATCGAATCCTTGGAGACATGAAAATAAACAAATGCTCCAAAAATTCTGAATGAGATACATTGGGCTTTCTCCTAGAGAAAGCTTCCTCTAGTGTGATCATACCAAGTATTCTATGAGGACTCTGGTTCTGCAAGTAAATTGTTGTGTTACATGCTTATGCCCATAGATGAAATGGAAACCCCTGATCATGTAGCATAACTCTTACAACTCCAACTATGCTCATGTTCTTCCTCTTAGCTACCCCATTTTTTGTGGGTTATGGGGTGCTATTAGTTCTCTTTGAATACCTTCGTTGGCATAGAAATCCTTGAAGAATTCAAAACAAATTCACCTCCATTGTTTCTCCTGAGAGCCTTCACCTTCTTCCCGGTCTCCTTCTCAACTAATGCCTTAAATTCTACAAATTTGGAAAACACTACGTCCTTCTTCCTCATGAAGAAAATCTAGCATTTTCTACAGAAATCATCAATAAAAATTATATAGTACTTATGTTTTTTTGTGGACTCTATAGAGAAGGGTCCACAAACATCAGAGTGGACTCACTCCAAGATTTCATATGCTTTGTTATCTTGGCCATGGAAGGTAAATTTCACATATTTCCCCAATGTGCAACCCTTGCAAACATCCTGCTGGTTAAGGAAGCCTTTAGGGAGACTAGTGGTAATTTGATACATGATTTTTAAGGCACCATGGTGGAGATGACCCAATCTCTTGTGCCAAATTTCTCCAACATCTTGACTCTACACCCTAATGTTTCAAAGTTTGTCTTTCAGGGCCAATTTTCTATGGTTACTACTATTTTCAAATAGTTCAATCAATGTCTTCCACATAACATATGGTGTTTCTTTTCCATGGAGATTTGAGACCACATAGTCTTTCGCACCTTCCAGAAGAATTCTCCTGGATTTTGCAACATCCTTCTTCCATTGAGCTAATTGTTGTGCATCAGACTACTGGCGTTTCACAATGTCACTTTTAATATATTCTAACACACCATTATCATCAAGAACTGCTTCCATTCAATCCTTCCAAGCTATGAAATTCGAGCTACCCTCCAAGGCATACTCCAATCTCAGTCTGTTGAAACACATTCTCCCGAATCTGAAGAAAAATTGCCGCACTAAAGCTGCAAATTTGAAATTCCTAAGGAACAAATTCAAAATATTGGTTCTAATGTGATTTCAGGGCTCTGATACCATGTATAAATTTGATATAAATTGCAATTGCTCAAGAATTTGAACTGAAATAAGGAGACACAAATTCTACTCTACTAATTTGTGGAACAAAAACCACAATTTAGAACAACATGCATATACATGCAACAAGAAAAACCACAAGTACACAATGATTTCTAGGGGAACCCAACTAGGAAAAACCCTCAAACCTATTTGCATTAATCAATTGAATAGAGAAACTATTACAATTGCATGTTCTAGCTCTGAGCACCACCTGCAAAAGCAAAATTGTTCTCTCTGTTGAATGAGAGCCTCTAGTCAACACTTAGCCAATTTTTGCCTCCAACGTCCTATTTCCTTGTGCAATTCTGAGCTAATTCGAGCTCCTAAACAATAGGGAAGTCCATATTTCCTTGTGAAATTCCCAAAGAATTGATCTCCTCACTACATGCAACAATTATACACTCAATGAGTATACACTTATTATTCCATGCATGTATGGGCTATTTTGGGCTAATTGATCAGTTAATTGATAGATACCATGTGAAAAATTCACTACTAAAATTCTATTGCAGCAACTGGAATTGATTATTCTAACTGTAAATTAATCACACTGCAATCTTCACAAACAAAAATACTATGGAAGATAAACTAGAAATTGAGAAAATACTAGCACAAAAAAAAATATAACACTGTTATTTTTGGAAAAACATCCCCGGAAAATCCCAATGTGGGAAAATTGGTGCAGCGGTTGAGGGTTTTTATTATTAAGCAGCAGTGAGAAATTCCGAGTACAATATTTTGAGTACTGGGAAAGAGGAATGTTTTAGTAACAAGTGCGATGCCTTATGTGAACAACATTCCACAACTTGGAAATCTAATAGGAAATGCAACTTTATTTGACCTCATCTCAACTTAGTTGTAGATACACCAAAACCCACATCGAGTGCCTATGGAGTTGTTGTTGTCTTCCTTATCTATTGTAGTCGTCGAGGTTCCCAGTATGGTGAGAGTCTACAAAGATGGAACAATTAAACGCTTGGTCGACCTGGGTACAATTCCCCCTTCTTCACTAGTGATTGGCGTAATTACGACTTAATTATGACGTCTTTTGCCACAATTATGTGTCTCCAAGACCACGGCGAGGAAAGTTCTTGCTGTTGATGCCACAATTTTTTTTACTGCGAAACAAGTCCACCCATAAAACTTCTGATCCAATTTTTTTGTTTCTCTCAACTCCCAGGCAGTTTCAAACTTTCATTCTCTAGTCCCGTAGAATATATTGCAGGAATTTTACTGCGCCATAAAACTTCTAATCCCATCGATCAAATTTCTATTTGAATTAGTAGAATAATAAAGCCAAGGTTAGGATTGACTCAGAATTATCATTTTTTGTTTCATTTTCACAGAATTACTTGGCACAAACAAATACCAGCCATGGTGGATTAGAAATTACAACTGTAACAATGAACTTCATGCTCTTAAACCATGGGGCAAATTTTATTGATGTCAAATGCACATGAATGGTACTGTGCATCTCATAATAAGTCAATACATATGCATGTGTTAGCTAGGTAATGAAAATGGAGTAACTATATGTCTTCTCATTAAATTCTTTATTTCCTATTCATACAAGAATATTATATTGAACTTCAATTAACTTGTCGCTTATCTTCGAAAAACATATATTAATTTTCTCGAAGTTCCAGAAGATTGGAAACTGCCCTTTTAACAGTTTCAAAAACCTTTTAATAATAATAAAAACAACAACAACAAATTTGCAGACTATTTCCCTATCTCCATTAAACTAAACAAAACAAACTTGCTGACTATTTCTATCTAACACCAAATGTCTTGATAACAAATTTCTTACTAGATTTGAAACTTGCAGAGATGTCAAACATCTCCATTTTAAAATGGAACCAAAACTTCATTCACTGGAAGACATATATGTGGCATTTGGAAGGATAGGAAATTGGTGAATGTAATGTTCCTTTTTTGGTGTTCCTCACGACATGGTTAAGATGGACTTTCGGGGCTAGGGTAGATAGGTCAAGGTGTAGGTTTACTTTATCAACAGACCCAGGGGCTTCAGGAGGTGTTTCATGGGGTTTTGAGGAGTTTTTATGAGGTCCAATGGCATCCGCTTGGTATATTCCATCATCCACATAGTTTGCCTTTTGTTCCATTGCATTCTAACAACTTTCAAAAAACTGAGTTATTAATGGGCCTGACTCAAATAATTACGCTTAAGGTGGCATTTCGAGAGGAATACTTGGAACCGGAATGAGAAGATATATAGGATGGGATGGATAGAAGTGATTTTCAGAGGCTTGAGGAGGCATGGTGGCCAATTTACCATTTTCCCGCATTAAAAAGAATATTTTAATTAAGTGGAATGTGCTAAATGATTCAAATAATAACAAAATAGGAGATTCTAGAGGGGTCCATCAAATCTATAAAAATAGGAGAAGGGGGCCATTAGAGGACATCTTGGATTTGATATCTCTTCTTGTATGAGAGGTTGAGAACCTGATTCTCTACTCTAGCAATTGCCCCAGGACGGAAACCCTCGGGTGATTCAGTGGGATTGGGCGAGTACCCATCTCCCCTTGAGTCCAGAATTCACAAGAGAGCTCAGCAGTGATATTTCAATTCAGTTTTGCAGGGCCGGCACAGTATGGGAGTAGATCCTTGAGGGCAATTTCCCATCTCAGTTATTTTATTGTATCAACATGTAAACCCCAATTTATATTATAATAAAGCTGAGATTATTTTCTGCCTATTGTTTCATGCAATTTCATGCACTTTATCTATCATATTTTACATGGCAATCTTCTGTTAAATGAATGATAATTTAATGGTGAAATTCAGGTTAAGTTCAATTATTGCAAAATAAGTCAAATATTCCGTTTGGCATATTACAGTGGTACCAGAGCTGGTCATCCTGCCTGCCTGAGGGTTTTACTACATATCAACTTCAGAGTAAGACTAAGGATTTATTATCTTTGCAGGGATTATTGGATCTGGAAGGATTTCATAGCAGATGCTCGACAAATTGTCGTTTCATGAGCAAATTCTCTGGTGACTATTAATGATTCGACGAATATAAGTCTAATATTGAGAAGTCAAAAACTATCGAACAAAAAAAAAACAAAAGGGGGAAATCATTCATTCATCAGGTCAAAGTTGTGTTTGGCCAAGCCCATTAGTCATCATTTGTTTTGCACAATCCATTGTGTTGACAAACGCTTGAGCGTTGAACAAATCTTCATGAACACCAATCCCCAAGGGGTCGAATTTGGCAGGTAAAAACTAGGGAAAACTCTTTCTAGGTTTTTCTGGGTTTTTAGAGAGGAGTACATCCCCAAAATTGCAAAAAATTCTGGGTTGTTTTGAGGGAGTAAATCAGAGCTTGAAGTCAACCAGCAATGTAGATTTGAGGGGAGAGCGCAGTTCTCTGGGGAGCAACGAATTCACAATAGCTGGGCACTTATGTATTGATCACCTAAGGCTTGTAGCTTGCCTTGTGCAAACCTAGGAATATTACAGTGGCATGCAAATTAAATTGAACCCTTGTAGAAAGCAATTTGAAGTTGTGCATTCAAACCCAATAGAATATCATGGTGTGAAGTGCGTTCAATCCACATAAATTCAAGTTTGATTCAAAAGTAGAGTTTCTAGTACGTGGTTATTTCTTGTTAGCAGTGGTTCGAATCTCAAGGAGGAGGTAGAGAGGCCACAACTTCAACACTTTCGGGTTGCTACAAGTTGATATGATTGGTACATGGGGACACTGTCACCATATCATTCAGAGTAACCAGATGGAAAAGACAGAATTTCCAGGCCAGTTGAATGCAAAATTGTCATCTTGCTGAAATTTCCATTGAGCAACATATATCCCAGTGCTGGAAGAGAGTTGTTTGTGGTCTCATTTTGCGAGAGTTCTTGCACTACATGTTGAAGGTGTCATATCACTGCAGCTAAGCCTATATTCACACCTACAGTCAAGAAAAACTCAGGTTCTATATCTTCGTTGAATGTTTTGATCCCATGTCATTTATTAGTTTGAAATGAATCATTTTTTTGGCATAAGAAGTGGTTTCTTTAAATTGATTAGCCTGAGAATGAAATGGCATTATTACATGTAATTGCACATACAACGGTTTTTTTTATGAAACCAGTTGTCAAAACACTTCATTGAGAAATTCATCAAAATCAGAAAATAGTGACCTCATTATCACAAATATTCTTGTCCTCATTGAGCCAAAACATAGATCAAACATTCCTAAGCTCCCTTAATAAACTAGCAGCAACAATAAACAGAACATTGTCCAAGGAGATACTTACTTTGCTACAACACAAGCAGCCGTAGAAAAAACATGAATTGGGGTACACAATTTATGCACTTGGAACAGATTTGAGATGCATGGGAGTTACAACAAAAGCCATTCTCAAACTAGAAGAACTTGCTTCACTTCTCTCCAAGGTGCATCAGTCGGATGGGAAGATCTTGGTATGGGCTCTAAAACCAACCATGCTTGCTCTCATACAACACAAATTTTTGGAGCATCCAGTTGCTTGTTATGAAACCAGCTCACAAAAAGATAGAAAAGATAGATCAACGCCTTAGAATTCAGCCTCTTCAAGGGGGCAACCTCCTTTTTTTTGCTTAAGCAAGAGATGGTCCTTCTATTAACTTAGGTAAAAAAATATTTTACACATGTTACAACAGACGCACAAAGGCGCAAACTCTCCCTCAGGGAGAGTGAAAATACCCAAAGTACCCATGAAACCCTCCCTATATCAAACCGAAACAAGGCTTGGACTACCCTGGAACCAAAAGCGGGCAAGTGGATCCAAAGTCCGCTCCCCAAAACCCACCGATGATCTGTCTTCTAACAACCCTGCGATCAAAATTCAACCCACGCGGAGGCGAAGCCCGTAGAAAAGCCCTTAAGTTGCACAATCAACGCTGACCGTTGATATTTTCCTTCTGATCCAATAGCTGGTGTCCATATCGCGTGGCTTACAAGCCCGCTGAATACCACACGATGAAGGCAGTTTGCCTTTTCGATTGTTCGCCACGTGTTGCTTCCTGAGTGGAATCGCTGGCTTTTCATTAAAACCGTCTTTGGTTTGGATGGCGCTCCATGAAGGTGGTAAACCATTAGTGGTTTTATCCTTTCGAGCCCACCAACTTGCACACCAAAAGGTGGTCGTTGATCTTCCCTCTCCGGATCTGGCGGCCACAAACCAAATCGAATCGCACATCTTCTTGCGGCTTACCCAACAATGAAGGCGGTAATCACTGTTCATCCACCTCCACACATCGCTTGCTGAATGGCATCGCTTGTCCTCCGAGAAAACCTCTCTCGGGTCATAGGGCGCCCAAAGCCGGTGGTATATCTCGAGCGATTTTTGACCCTAGTAATATCTTCCTTTGACCTCCCACGTGTTGCCCGAGGAGGACATAACTAGAAGGGTGGCCTTTGTGGCATTCGTCTCCCATGGAATCACTTCTCCTATGATTAGATATCTTCTGTCTCGATTATTGCCTTTGTTTCTAGAAGCGCCCTTAGAAAACCGACAGTGCATATCCTCTGATAAGCCGTCTGAAGTGAACTTATTCATCGTTGTCTTGAAGTATAATTCTTTCTCTTGATTTTTCCTGATATTGTTGCCTGTCACTGAGGGCCCGGGATGAGCATTCCTCCTTCATCCTGTCATCCGTTGCCTCCTCCCACCAACAGCACAAGTTGATATGCTTGTTTCAAACACCCTCATTGGCAAGCCAGTGTGCAACTTTGTTGGCTTCCCTGCGGACATGCACCAACCTAAGAGTTCTTGGCATTCTTAGGTGTGATTGGATTCTTTGGTAGACTTGCAGAAGCTGCCAGTGTACTGAGATTTTCTTTGGTGCAGCGCCAACATTCATCCGCTTCACTCAATTAATGACTAATTCTGAGTCAGTCTCAATAATGACATTATGAATGTTGTACTTGAGTAGTATTTCCAAGCATAATTCCATCGCCATGAGCTCAGCCATATTGTTGGATGCTTTTCCTAGATAACTGTGGAAGATGACTTCATCCTCATCCCTCATGACCCCTCCATAACCTGCTTCTCCCGGATTCCCTTTGAGGCCCCATCTATGTTAAATTTTAAAAAACCATGTGAAGGGGGTTGCCAGGAAGCCTTTTCTGCTGAGGTATTCTTGTTGATCTGCATAGAACACTAAGGAAGATTAACCTTGAGCTCTAACTTCTCTATGATTCTGGCCTCTCTTTGTCATATGGGTTTACCAGTAGCGACACCTCCAAGATATGAACAGTCTCTTTGAGTTGTTTAAGGATTAGCTTTAGGATGTTGCTCATCGGGCTCACCTTATCCTTGAAAATCCTGTTGTTGCGCTCCTTCCAAACATTCCAGATTATGAACCCTGGGGTCAGTGCCCAGGCGGAGTTAATGATCTCATTACCCGAAAAAAATTCCCGCCATTTTTTCAAAGTAGCAATGATGTCATTTGCATGTCTGTCTGTCTGCTCGAAGACTTCTCCAACCCAATTCAAAAGTATTGTAGTGAATGTGCATCTATTCAGGAGATGATTAGTCATTTCTTCCTGTTGTACACATAGATGACATCTTGAGGGGCCAGCAAAGCCTCTTTTCCTTAGGTTATCCCATGTCAGAATCTTGCCCTGTTGAACCAACCACTTGAAGAGTTTGACTTTCATCCAATGAGGATTATCCTAGAGTTCTTTCCACGTCTTATCAGTGTTTGGAAAGTTAAGCCCTGAATATATCCTTTTGGCCTCCTTAAGGGTGAAGAGACCTTCCTTGTTCTTTCCCCATCTTAATTGATCGTCCAAGGTTGAGTTTAAGATTTGCCTCTTTTCTAACAGACCTTTAAGGGCTATAGCTTGAGTATGCATCATGCCCATTCCACTGTAATCTGGAAGTTTCCATCTTCTCCATTTCCCATTGTTCCTTGATTGGTCCCAATAGTCACTTACCCTCCTTAATCCTTTGTTGATGGTGTTGGTGTGAATGTCTGCTAATTCTTCACTGTGGATATTGTCCTTCTGCTACTAATTATCCTCCCAGAACCAGGCCAGATTTCCATTTTTGATCTCCCAGAAACTATGATTTTGGACTAGGGCCCTGTTCTCCCATGCCCTATTCCAAATTGAAGAACCTTTTACTTGTCCTGTCATTCTTATGAGGTTCTTCTCCTGCCAATCTCTTGCATACTTTTGCTTCCATAGTTTTTCCCAGGGGGCTTGTATTTCCTTTAGCCATCTCCACTAGATTTTGGCTCCAAGAACTCTGTTAAGAATTCCTGGGTCATGAAGACCCAAGCCACCATGGGACTTTGGTTTGCATATCCTGTCCCATGCCACTAGGGCCCATTTCTTCTTTTCTTCACCTTTCCCCCAGAGAAAGTCTCTCTGAATGTTTCTTATATTAGTAATAACACTAGTTGGTGCTAGAATGGTTGATAGCATATAGATAGGGATACTTTGGAGGATAGCCTTAGTTAGAATCAGCCTCCCTGCTAGATTTAGGGCTCTATTTGTCCATTTTCTAATCTTATCTTTTAGCTTATTTAGAACAGGCTCCCAGATTTCCTTGTGTAGCGGTTTGTCGGTGAGGGGAACTCCCAGGTATTTCACGGGCAATGACTCTCTTTGAAATCCCAAAATTCTGGAAATATTTCTTTGTATTGAAATATCCGTATTGAAAAAGAAAATCTTTGATTTAGTAAGACTTACCTCTGTGCCTGCTGCCATAGCAAATTCACTAAGAATCTACTTAAATGCTTTGGCTTCCTTGACAGTGGATGTGCCTTGAAGTATAGTATCATCCACAAATTGCTGATGTGTCACCATGTCCCCACCTTGAGTGAGTCTCGGACCCTGAATTCTCCCTTCCTCCTTAGCAGCTCTAATTGCTCTCCCTAACCCTTCCATCATTAGAATGAAAAGGAAAGGAGAAAGAGGATTGCCTTACCTGAGACCTCTAGTAGGCTTGAAGGTTTTGGAGGGAGAGCCATTGAGAAGAATTGAACAGTTGGCGGTGGTAACTAGTGCCATGACCCATTTAATCCAATTGTAATCAAAGTCATAGGCTTTTAATATTGCTCTTATGTATGCCTAGCTCAGTTTTTCATAGGCCTTTGCTATGTCCATCTGAATTATCATCCCTGCATGTTTATTGGTAATGAGTGAATGAACCACTTCATGTGCTTGAATTATGTTATTGAGAATTTGTCTTCCCTCCACATAGCCCGTTTTCTCCTCTGACACTAGGGTCGGGAGGAGTGGTTTGAGACGGTTGGCAATTACTTTGGATATTATTTTGTATACCACATTGCATAAAGCTATAGGTCTAAATCTATCTGGAGAGGTGGCCTTTTCTTGTTTGGGGATTAAGGCTATGAAAGATTCATTGAGCACCTTCAAGACTGTCTTAAATCTTCGAGAGTCTTCCACTACCTCCAGAATATCCTGTTTTACTATCCTCCAACATGTTTTGAAGAAGTCCACATTGAAGCCATCCAGGCCTGGTGCTTTCCCATTGTGCATCTCTTTAATGACTTCCTCAATCTCTTCCTCTGTTACTGGTCTGTTGAGATTGTAATTATCTTCTCTAGAAACCAATTTAGGAATGTACTGAGTAAATCTTTTCGTAAACTGGTATCTGTCTTCTGAGGTTTCCTTAGCAATGTTCTGAAAATGCTGGACTAGAACCTTTTCCATTTCTTCATGAGTGTTTCTTTCTATTCCATGTTGATCTGTAAGTTTCACAATTCTGTTGTTGTTTCTGTGAGCTATGGTGGATCTATGAAAGAATTTTGTGTTTCTCTCCCCTTCCTTAATCCATTGTACTCTGGATTTCTGTCTCCAGAATATTTCCTCTTGTAGACATCTGTTTTCCCATTCATGCTGGAGTGACTCTGCTATCTCTTTCCTTTCATCTGTATAGCCTTCTGTGATAAGAATATGGTTTATTTCCTTTAGTTTCTTTTCCACATCTCCTTTAGCTTTGAAGATATTGCCAAATTCCTTTTTATTCCACTCTTTGAGTTTGCCTTTAATGTGTTTGAGCCTGCAGTGTAGAAGGAACATCTTTGTACCTTGAAGGTGTAGCTCTTCCTTCCACCATTTTTCAATGTTTGTGAGGAAATCTGAATGTGTGAGCCAAGCGTTCTCAAACCTGAAGGGGGAGTTCCTTGGTTTACCAAATAGAGAAGCTTCCAATTGGATAGGCCAGTGATCTGATCCTCCAAAAGGTAGGATGAGCGCAGTCATGCTACTTCCCATGAGAAGAAGATCCTCTGAAATAATAAATCTGTCTAATTTTGAGGCTACTTGGGTAGGGCCCCCTCTTTTGTTATTCCAAGTGAAGATTCCATTGTTGGTTTCCATATCAACCAATTTCATATTGGTGATGAAGTTCTGGAAGGCAACTAAATCCCTACCAAGTTTCCTAGTTCCTCCTTTCTTCTCCATGAGTGATTTTGTCATGTTAAAATCACCTCCAAGAATCCAGGGTAGAGCTGGGTATCTCTTCTTCATATCCTCCAGTGTTGTGAGGAGTTGAAGTTTGTCCTCCATTGGCTGCAAACCATAGACATTGGTGATCATGTAACATTGCCTATCACCCACCGGTTGGAAAATCAGAGAAAGGTGATGTCTGGATGCCTCCGCATCAATCACACCAAATTTCTGTGGATCCCATAGAGTGAGAATGCCACCAACATATTTATTTGCCTTAACTTCAAGGTATTCATATCTATTTAACCATTTGCTATGTTTGTCGCGGATCATCTCCACTGAGCATTTTGTTTCCTGTATGAATACTATGTCAGGTTTTTCCTCTCTGATCCTATTACTTAGATTCCTCTGTTTTCTTCTACTCCCTAGTCCTCTAATGTTCCAGGTTGTGATTTTCATTGAGGTGGGGTTTTAAAGGAGTAACTGGAAAGGTCTTTCATCCTTCCTAAGTCAATCATGAGTTTGCCACACTCCAACAGTAGTTCTTTCTGTCTTTTCCTTCCCCTCCTCTTGCCTAGATTTTTTGTTAATTTTCCTGTTATTAATCCTATTGAGGAAGTCCCTTTATTTTCCTAGTTATCATGTCCTCTTTTGACTCCTGCAGCTGTTTGATGTGACTTGTTAAGGAATATCTGTTGTACCTTGTCCACATCCTCCTGAGGTATGGAGTTTATTCCCAGGTTTCCTCCTTGTTCTAGAAACTTTTCCAGCTATAGGTTCTCCCTTTCCAGGATCTCCTGTAATTATTGGTCCTCTGCACCACTTTCACTTTGAGTCATTTGCTGGTCTTTTTCTATTCCATGGTACTCAAAGGGTCCGTCGTGTGTTCATTCTGTTCCTGAGTGAACTCCATGCTGGTCACTTTTCCTTTCCCCTTTGCTAACTGATTCTCTGTATTCTTTTGATCACCTCATCTACTTCTTTTTCTCCTAAGATCTCAAAACTGTTATGACTTCTTGTTTTGTTATCATTCTCGGTAGGGTTCTTTTGTGTCTTCCTTCCTCCTCCTTTTCTTTTTCCTCCTACTTTGGTGAAACATGTCTAATCTTTCCCTTTGCTAGTGTTTAGGTATTCCTCCCTTCTATTGAGAGGACAATCTCTAGATAGGTGCCCATGCTCATGACATTTGTGACATTTGAACGGGATATGTTCATAGTCAATTGTTTGAACCCATTCCTTGTCATAGACTTCTAGAATGACCTCATCTGGAAGGGCTCCTGATAGGTCCATCTCCACACATATACGTGCATAGGAGGTATATTTTCCTCGTAGAGTTGCCTCTGAAATCTTTAAGAAATGACCTAATTTATTGCCTATAGCTTTTAAAGACTCTGGCATCTAGTAATCTAAAGGTAAGGAGTAGAGTCTGATCCATACCGGTACCGAAGTGAAGGTTTCTCGTTCTGGCACAAAGTTCATCATCCATGGCCGCATATAGAGACCAGCAGCTGCAAAGAAGTATGGTCCTCCTTCAAAAATCCTGTCTTTGTCCTCCATGTTCGTGAACACCACTGTAAAAAAACCTTTGGATCCAAGATGTATATTTAACTCCCCCTTTGGTTTCCAGTTGTATTTTATCCAGGTGTATAATGCTTTCTCTGACAGCCAGATTCCCATAAATTTGCATATGATGGCATAGTTTGCCATGTGATCCATGTGCGCTTGCAGAGCTAGATCATTCAGAATAACCTGAGGTTTAGTTATGGTCTTGGGTTTACAGGGCCCCATCTTGGTTCTATTCTCTGTACCTTTACCTTTGTCTTCCGCTTTCTCCTCTTGTGGGTATTCTTTGTGGGTCCCTTGTTCTGCATGGGTTTTACTGCCTTCCGCCTTCTAAGTTTCAGTGTTTTTTGTCTTGACCTCCAAGGGTTGTGGAGGCTTGTTCTTATTCCCTCCTCTTCCTCTGTTTGAAACTACATTACTGTAGGAGGGAGTGGAGCTCCCTCCTCCCTGTGCCTCCATGGGTACCTGTTACCCTTTGTCACTCTCTTTGTTGAACCCTAGAACCTTAATCGCCAGTCCAAAAGAAACTCTAGGGGGCAACCTCCTTTACATTACACAAATGAACAATTCTTGGATGATACAAATGACAAGACCTCCTTTCTATACATAGGAGTCTAAGGGGTCATAATATAATCAGAGCCAACATAACAATAATAGTGTAAAGGCACAATAATAACAATAGTGGGCTTCTATGTGGTACAATAATAACAATATGGGGACTACATGGGCACAACAATATAATTAAGGGGTTGTACCAATAACAATAAGGGGTTACACTAGTAGTATAGGGACCTAACATGCCCCTCTCCTTCAAAAAGTGTTGTCCTCAACGCTTGAGTAGTTCTTGATGTTTCTGTATAAAATTCTTGTCCTCCCATGTGGAATCTTCAGTGGGTAAGTTCTTCCACTTGGTGAGATACTCTGAAATTGATCGATTTCGTAGCTGTTGGGTTCTTGTTTATGTGTCTTCTCCAGGTTCCAATATGATTTTTCCTTCCTCATCAAGTTCTGGCAATATTGTTTCAACTGGGATCTTCTGCAACTTTTGAATGAGTGGCCACACTTCTTCATCCTTCTTCCATTCATCCCTTGCTTCATTTATCAAATCTGGTTGGATAATAGAAATAACACAAAACAATGCTTCCACATCCTCATCCTTTCTTGAGAGTGCATCTGCAACAACATTTTGCTTCCCTTTTTCGTAGATGATTTCAAAGTCATAACCCAACATATTTGTGACCCATTTTTTCTATTCTTCTAAAGATAATTTTTGTTCTAAAAAGTATTTAAGACTATCATGATCCATTTTTACCTTGAAGTGTCTTCCCATTAGGTAAGGTCGCCATTTCTTAAGTGCATGTAGTATTGCCAACATTTCCTTCTCATAAATAGCTTGCTTGAGATGTAGTCGTAAAAATACCCAATCGCCTACATTGAAACTTCTTTCACTGTGATGTTGATCTACGTGTTGTTTCATTCGATTCTGCACCAAAGTGGTGTTATCCTTTAAAAGTTGGAGAACTTGTTGTTGATGCTCGATGTGATCTTTCACTACATGAATCTTTTTCTTCTTGATATGTCCTTCTATCTTGAGAGTTTGAGGAGTGGTAATTTCTTCCAATGCATTACAAGATATGGTCGGATTCATTTCTTGATGCTCGATGTGATCTTTCACTTCTTGAACATTTTTCTTCTTGATATGTCCTTCTATATTGATAGTTTGAGGAGTGGTAATTCCAGTCAATGCATTACAAGATATGGTCGGATTCATTTCTTCTTTCTCGATGTGATCTTTCACTTCTTGAACCTTTTTCTTCTTGATATGTCCTTCTATCTTGAGAGTTTGAGGAGTGGTAATTCTTGCCAATGCTTTACAAGATATGGTCGGATTCATTTCTTCTTTCTTTGGGGTTGGTTCCTGGTGTATATCCTCTTCTTTTTATATTTCTTGATCCTTTTCTTCCTCCTCTCCATAATCAATGTAAAATAATTTCTTCTCAGCACACTTAAGACCTTTAATGTATTTGTTATCACAATTGTAACAAATCCCTTTGCTCTTTTTTCTTCTAATTGTTGTGGTGTCAATCTTGTAGGATGTGGAAGGCTAGGAGAAACAACACTTCCATCTTTATAGTTGTGAGGGGTAGACTTCCTTGTTGCCATAATTTTTCTTTCCACTTTTCTTGCCAACCTGAATGCCTTCTCCAATGAATCGGGTTCCCAAAGACGAACCTCATGTTGACTGTTATCCTTTAAAGTCCCTATGGAGACATCAATCCTCTGCTTCTCTGGAATATCATTTTCCCTTATATTCAATTTTGAAAGTCCTCAATAGGGTCTGCCATTGAACACTTTTGTTTGAGATTTATCAATTGGCTAAAGAAGGTGTTTCTCTTTGTATCCTCATAATGTGCTATCATTTCCTCAGTGAAAATTGACCACGTAACAAGTGGTTTATGAGAACAAAGCCCTTTATACCCTAAAAAATGATCCGGTTCTAAATATGAAGATGCAATATGTACCTTTTGTAACAGTTGCACCTCATTTAGATCAAAATATTGCTCCATCTGTAGTATCCAATTTACCGGATCCTTGCCATCAAAATTCCTCATATCGCCTTTTCTTGATTTTAGGAGCTCCATCCTGAAACGATTGTAACTCTGTAATTTCAGATCTCCAAGTTTTGAAATTACATCCTGAATAGCCCTTTGAGTCCTCTTTCTAACCCTACAAGTCTGATCAAGGTTGGATTCTGCAAGGAATAGTTATGTCAAATCTCCCACGATGACCTGATTATAGACTGGTTCAGTAGAGCAAACTTGTATGAAGTTCCACGTGTCACTGTTTCAACCTTAGGACCTAAAACCAATACACAAAAAACTACAGTCCGTCCTCTTTCTGAAACTTCTTACGAAATTTCAATTTGATGCTCAGAGAGAAAGTTATGACGATTTTCCAAGGTCTCCTGTTTAGGATGTAATTCAGGAGCCTACAGAAACCCTAAATGTCTTGGATTGTATCTCCGAAAATATAGCGAACCAAGATCTGAAATTCGGGCCCGAGCTTCACCAAAATTGCGGCTCAAATGGGTTTTAATTTTAGAGTCTGAAACTTCGCATAAAAACAAGTATAGCGAAAATTCCACGATGACCTGTTTGAGATGGAATTCTGGAGTTTTCAAAAACCCTAACTTCCTCATATCATATCTCCAAAAATATAGTGAGAGAAGATCTGAAATTTGGACTCGAGGTTCAGAACAATTTCGAGTCAAATGGGTTTTTTTTTAGCTTCTGAAACTTTGTAGCAAAAAAGTTATAGTGAAAATTCCATGATGACCTATTTGGAGCAGCGAAATCCTAGAATCCATTGCTCTAATACCAAATGTTATGAAACCAGCTCACAAAAAGATAGAAAAGATAGATCAACACCTTAGAATTTAGCCTCTTCGAGGGGGCAACCTCCTTTACATTACACAAATGAACAATTCTTGGATGATACAAATGACAAGACCTCCTTTCTATATATAGGAGTCTTAGGGGTCATAATATAATCAGAGGCGACATAACAATAATAATGTAAGGGCACAATAATAACAATAGTGGGCTTCTATGGGGTACAATAATAATAATATGGGGACTACATGGGCACAAAAATATAATAATGGGATTGTACTAATAACAATAAGGAGTTACACTAGTAGTATAGGGACCTAACATTGCTTCTTGTCTTAGTAGTATCATGATGTTGACTGCACATATACCTCCTTGCAGTGATGTCCTTATGAGGAGAGTCTTCAGATTGATAGTGGAGACCTTTCAGGATTTGGATAACAGTGAGGGCCCTACCTTTGGGAAGAGGCTAGAGATTCTAGAAGTTATGGCCTTGGTTAGATCTTATGACCTCACGTTTAAGCTAGAGTGTGACGATTTGATCCTGTAGATGTTCCAATGCTTCTTCAGCATTAGGAAACATCATCCTAACATAGCCATGACACACATGCAGTCCATGTTGTCCTCATGTATGGGAGGCCATGATGCCATTTGTAAGAGGTTGTAGTTTAGGTTGTTGGCCATTTGGAGGGAAGAATAGTTGGTTTCACCTGCTGCTTATGAACTAGCTGAAAGGTTAGTTGAGTAGAACATTGGATTGTTTAGCAGATGATTGACCCAAGAAGAGTTGCAGTGGATTTATGGCAACCAACCATGCAGCAAGAATGAGATGAGGAGGAAGGGTCTTTGCTTCATCTGCAAGGAACCTTGGGGACCTGACCACTCATGCTTAAGAGATGTAGAGGAGATGGCAGAGGTAGAGCAGGAGGATATTCCTTCTATCTCTCAGGATGAGGACTCTTCTTTGGATGAGTCCATGGGGTCATACGAGGATGACTCTAGGGAGCATGAGAAATCATGTGGAATTGTTGTTAGTAGGCCAAATTTATATTCCAGTGTGTATGGTGAGCAGTCAGTGGACCCTATAGGAGATATTCAGGATGATGAGTCACCAATGATGATTCAGCAGGAGCAACATATGGCATAGCATGAGTCAGCTAAGGAGGATGATATGCACAGTATGCATGATGAGCCCCTGATGGAGGAGGATGAGCAACCATCCTTGGGGCTAGCCATCAATGAGGAGCAGGAAGATGTAAAGACAGTTCGCAGGGTGGCAGTATTTGCAGACACATGTTCTCAGGAGGTGCAAGGGTTTGACGGGATAGCTTTGCATGAGGTTGGTAGACTGGAGGAGCATGGAGTTTCGAGCCAGATGGGGGTGGATCTTTTTGATATGGTGGCAATCCATCTTTGGACCGACCCATTGATGACGTGCAGGTGCTTGCACAGGAAGCTGGCAAAGCTATAGTACTTTCAGGGAGCAACCCTCTCCAAGAGTACATGGACAGGGCTTGCAGCACAGTTTGGCCACTTGTACCCATTACAGGGAGAGAGGCAGGGTTTTCTCAATGGATATTGTTGACTGACCAGGCAGAGTTGCGTGAGTGGGGCACGATGCAACATAGGGGACTTATCACATATATAGGTGTCTGTGCATCCGATCCTTCCCACAGGATGGATTGGCGAGAGATCATGAGTTGGTATCCTATTGATGGTGTGATATCCTCAGTCAGTGGCATAGTAGAGCAGGGACCCCCAGACATGTTAGAGGCTACATACTCCAGTTGGCAGTGGGATAGAGGTCGACAACTCTTCAACATTCCATCCCAACATCAGGAGAGCAAGATTAGCATTGGATTGAGTCAGGGGTTGGACTGGAGAAAGGTGATGAGTTGGTACGCAGTCAGTGGGGCAACATTCACAGTCGGAGCTATAGCCCAACAGGTTCCATTGAGCATTGATGTTTGGTGGCATTGGGATCCAGGAGGGTTTATTGATGACAAGTTGAGGAAGAGATTGGTCTGGGATTCGGGCATCGAGGGATTCGTTCTTGGTGGGTCGACGCAGAGGCATAGCCTCACCTAACGGTTTGTATGGGATCCGGGCATTTGGTCTCAGTTGCATCGGGCCACTAGACTGGTCCATAGGTTTGGATTGCTTGAGGGCAAGCAATATTGGGGCAAGAGGACTTGTAATGTTCCTTTTTCTGGTGTTCCTCACGACATGGTTAGGATGGACTTTCACGGCTGAGGTAGATAGACCACAGGTGCAAGTTTACTTCATCAGCGGACCCAGGGGCTTCAGGAGGTGTTTCATAGGGTTTTGAGGAGTTTTTATGAGGTCCAATGGCATCCACTTGGTATATTCCATCGTCCGTACAGTTTGCCTTTTGTTTCGTTGTATTCCAACAACTTTAAAAAACTGAGTTATTAATGGGCTTGACTCAAATAATTATGCTTAAGGTGGCATTTCAGGAGGAATACTTGGCAGAACACCTTAGCGTAATAGCTCGTTGGAACCAAAACGAGAAGATCTATAGGATGTGATGGATAGAAGTGATTTTCAGAGGCTTGAGGAGGCATCGCGGCCAATTTACCATTTTCCCACATTAAAAAGAATATTTTAAATAAGGGAAATGTACTAAATGATTAAAATAATACTAAAATAGGTGATTCTAGAGGGTTCCATCAAATCTATAAAAAGAGGAGGAGGAGGAGGCCATTAGAGGACATCTTGGATTTGATATTTCTTCTTGTATGAGAGGTTCAGAACTCTGTTCTCTACTCCAGTTATAGCCCTAGGATGGTGTAGGTTTTAACCCTGTACAGAAATTACCTGCATACGAATTCTTAAACAAAGAAAATAAACAATGCGAGAGCATAACCCATAAAACACATATGCACAGAGATTTTTCCCTGGATCCCAAAACCGGGACTACCAGCTTGATTTTTCATTATGTTCCTTTCAATGTTACAATACATATTTATACATGCCGAAGCATCCAATACCATGGACCGAAAAACATCGCGTCCAATACCATGGACCGAAAACCATCGCGTCCAAAAAACATGTGCGAAAATCATGCACAAAACCATAGGTGGGTCCGCCTAACCTAACATATGGTCCAAAACCAAAATTTTCCGGGGCGCTGCCCCGGACCCCATAAAGTGGGGTTACGGGTGCCCTTCAAGCCCCCTATTAACTACATGGAAAGAATATAACACAATCCAACAATCTCCCACTTGTTGTTTTCTTTCCACAGGAGGCCACAGGAGAGCTTAGTCATTTTTCAGCCTTGAGATTCCCATTGCTTCTCTACACCAAGAGAACTTCTCAGAGGTCACAGATTTTGTCAATGCATCTGCAGTATTCTTCAAAGTGTCCACCTTTACCAGCAACACCTTTCTGTCTTCTATCATATCCCTCACAAAGTGATATTGAACATCAATGTGCTTTGTCTTTGAATGATAAGCAGGGTTCTTTGCCAAGAAAATTGCACTTTGGCTGTCACAGTCTATTCTTATAGCTCCCTGTACTAACCCCATACTTGAACACAATCTCTGCAACCAAATTGCTTCCTTGCTTGCATGAGTGGCTGCCATGTATTCTGCCTCTGTAGTTGATAGTGCCACTACAGATTGTTTCTTACTCATCCAACTGACTGCACCTCCAAATAGGTTAAACACATACCCACTTGTAGATCTTCTCTGATCCAGATCTCCAGCCCAGTCTGCATCAACAAAGCCATGAATATCCAACACTCTGTCCAATCCTGGTCTTCCTTGGTAGCACAAACCATAATCACTAGTGCCACGCAAATACCTGAAAACCCGCTTCACTGCTGTCCAATGCTCCTTCCCAGGTTTTGACATAAACCTGCTCAATACTCCCACTGCATGTGCAATGTCTGGTCTAGTACAGACCATTGCATACATCAGGCTACCCACTGCACTTGCATATGGAACACGAGACATGTCATCTTCCTCTTCTTGTGTCTTGGGACACTGTTCAGCAGATAACCTCACACCTACAGGAATAGGAACCTTCACCGGTTTACTATCCTCCATATTAAACCTCTGGAGTATTGTCTCGGCATACTTCCTCTGGTTTAACCAGAGCTTCCTCTTTGACCGATCTCTTTTAATTTCCATGCCCAAAATATAGTTTGCAGCACCAAGATCTTTCATGTCGAATTTGGAGGACAATTGGGTCTTCAAATCCTGGATAATTTCTTTGTCATTTCCAACCAGCAACATATCATCCACATACAAGACCAGATAAATAATACGGTCACCAATTAATTTAAAATACACACAATGATTTGCTTTGCTTCTGGTGAAGCCAAGTCCCCGTATAAATGTATCAAATTTCTGATACCACATCCTTGGTGATTGTTTTAACCCATACAGAGACTTCTTTAACTTGCATACCAGTTCTTTCTTACCCTTCACCGCAAAGCCTTCAGGTTGCTTCATGTAGATTTCCTCTTCCAAATCCCCATGAAGAAATGTTGTCTTCACATCCATCTGTTCTACCTCAAAATCAAAAGCAGCAGCAACAGATAAAAGTAATCTAATAGAAGTTACCTTGGCAACAGGAGAAAAAATATCACCAAAATCAATTCCCGGCACCTGGGAATAACCTTTTGCTACCAACTGAGCTTTGTATTTCTCCACCTTTCCCTCTGCATTTGTCTTCTTCTTGAACACCCATTTGCTGCCAATGGGTTTCCTTCCAACCGGCAACTCCACCAGATCCCAAGCCTCATTTTTGTGCAAAGATGCCATTTCATCGACCATGGCCTCTTTCCAGAGTTTTCCATCCTCTGAATCCACTGCTTCCTTCACAGTTCTGGGATCATTATCAGTAACAGACAAAGCAAAATTTGAACTGAAAGCAGATGGACTATACCTTTCTGGCTGCCTTCTTTCTCGAACTGATCTTCTCACAGCCGGAGTTTGTGGCTCTTCATCTTCTGATTCCTCCTCTGCTGCAGAGTCTGATTCTTCCTCCTTTGGCTCAAACTCTATCTTCTCAGGTTCCTTTGGTTGGACTTCATGTTGAATAACATCTTTTACCTCTCTGAACAACACATCTCGGCTGTACACAACCTTCCGTGTGACTGGGTTCCAAAGCTTATAACCCTTTAAACCATCCTTATACCCAATAAAGATGCACTTTTCAGATTTACTATCCAACTTGGTTCGTTTCTCCTTTGGAACATGTACATATGCATCACATCCAAATACCCTTAGATGTGAAAGAGAGTGTTTCTTACCAGTCCATACTTCTTGTGGAGTCTTATCCTCCAACGCTAATGAAGGTGATCTGTTGATCAGGTAACATGCAGTATCCACCGCCTCTGCCCAGAATTCTTGTCCTAACCCGGCACCACTGAGCATGCTTCTTGCCCTTTCCATCAACGTCTTGTTCATTCTTTCTGCGACTCCATTTTGCTGAGGTGTATATGGAGTAGTCTTCTGCCGTGTTATACCACACTTCTTACAAAATTCTTCAAATTCCTTGCTGCAAAATTCTCCACCATTATTTGTCCTCAGCACCTTTATCTTCTTCTCTGTCTGATTTTCCACCAGAGCCTTAAATTCTTTAAACCTGTCAAAGACTTCAGATTTCTTCTTAAGAAAATATATCCATGTATTCCTTGAGAAGTCATCTATGAATGATACATAGTACACAGACTTACCTAGTGATGGAACTTTCACAGGTCCAAACACATCACTGTGTACAAGCTCTAATATCTGTTTCGTCCTCTTACCACCAGAGGGGAAACTCACCCGATTCTGCTTCCCATATACACAATTTCACATAAATCAAAATCCAAAGAGCTATTATTCATACCTTCTACCATACCTTTACCATGAAGTATTCGAAGGCCCTTCTCTCCAATATGTCCAAGCCTTTGATGCCACAACATGGTCTTCTCTCCAGAGACCACTAGATTCTCTACTCCATTTTCAGGAACCATAGAACTATTGCACCCATCAACAACAGTGCTACCTTGCAGCTTGTACAGAGTTCCAATCCGAACTCCCCGCATTAATATCAGTGCTCCTCAAACCATCTTGCAGGTATCTTTCTCGAACACCGTCTTTACACCTGCATCATCCAACTTGCTTACAGAAATCAGATTTCTGGCCAATGCAGGAATATGTAGAACACCCGGAAGTGTTCTAACCCTTCCACCTTGCAACTTCAACTTTACTTTTCCCCGACCAATGATTCTAGCCTTCCTATCATCTCCTAAGAAGACATCACCACCATCGTATTTCTCATACTCGCAGAACCACTCTCTATGGGGAGTGAAGTGAAAGGATGCACCTGAGTCAATCAACCATGCCTCATGATCTACATGTGTACTTGAAGAAGCCAAGTACACATCCCCACCTTCATCTGAGGTGGTTTTCGCCTCTGCAGAAGGAGCATCATCAGATCCCTTTCCTTTATCAGGAGCTTTAGATTTACAATCCCTTCTGAAGTGCCCTTCCTTTCCGCATTTCCAGCACACCACCTTTGTAGGTTTTCCTGGAGATTTAGATCTCCCTCTAGATTTAGATCTCCCACTCGATGACTTATTTTTGTTTCTGTTCTGGGACCGTCCTCGTACAGACAAGGCATCACCATTCTGGTTGTCCATATTTTTCCGTCTCATCTCCTCCGTCAGCAAGGCTGAGACTATTTCATCAAACTGCAAAGCAGTTGCATTGCTACCTATTGCAATAACCAGACTATCCCACGAATCTGGTAGAGAACACAACAGACTGATGCACTTATCTTCATCTAAAATTTTAATATCAACAGATAATAATTGACTCACCGAGTCTCCATCTTTCATCCTCAGGTTATACAGCTTTTTCCGCAGGAACAGTTTATTCACCAGAGACTTAGATTGGTACAAAGTCCCTAACTTGACCCACAAAGCCTTTGTCGTAACTTCCCCTGATACATTCAGCAATACTGAATCCGAGACACACAATCGTATTGTGCTCTTTGCCTTCCGATCCAACTTCTTCCATTCTTCATCGGTCACTCCTGATGGTTTAGTACCTGGATCTACCGCGATTCACTGATCTTTATCCACCAACAGATCCTCCATCTTGAGTTTCCACAACTCAAAATTCTGACCATTGAACTTCTCAATCTCTATCTTTCCACTGCTCGCCATCTTCTTTCACCACCAGAATCGATCTCGCAGATCTCCCACTGAACAGGGTCTACCACAGGCCCGAGCGAAACCCCTCAGCAACAAAGGCGTCCCCTTGAAGCCAAAACAGCTCTGATACCAAATGTAGGTTTTAACCCTGTACAGAAATTACCTGCATACGAATTCTTAAACAAAGAAAATAAACAATGCGAGAGCATAACCCATAAAACACATATGCACAGAGATTTTTCCCTGGATCCCAAAACCGGGACTACCAGCTTGATTTTTCATTATGTTCCTTTCAATGTTACAATACATATTTATACATGCTGAAGCATCCAATACCATGGATCGAAAAACATCGCGTCCAATACCATGGACCAAAAACCATCGCGTCCAAAAAACATGTGCGAAAATCATGCACAAAACCATAGGTGGGTCCGCCCAACCTAACATATGGTCCAAAACCAAAATTTTCCGGGGCGCTGCCCTGGACCCCATAAAGTGGGGTTACGGGTGCCCTTCAAACCCCCTATTAACTACATGGAAAGAATATAACACAATCCAACAGATGGAAACCCTCGGGTGATTCAGTGGGATTGGGCCATTATCCATCTCCCCTTGGTGAATTCGTCTAGAATTCACAAGAGAGCTCAATAGTGATATTTCAATTCAGTTTTGGAGGGCCAACACAGTATGGGAACAGATCCTTGAGGCCAATTTCCCATCTTAGCTATTTTATTGTATCCACATGTAAACCCCAGTTTATATTATAATAAAGCTAAGATTATTTTCTGCCTATTGTTTCATGGAATTGCATGCATTTTATCTATCATATTTTACATGGCAATCTCCTATTAAATGAATGATAATTTAATGGCGAAATTTGGGTTGAGTTCAATTTTTGCAAAATAAGTCAAATATCCCGTTTGGGATATTACAATGAATGGATGTTGCAACGATATAGGGTGAGCAAATATTTTGACAGAAATTGGGAAAACGAGATTAGAGTGGCCAAACCCATTGCGTGGCCTGGGGAACGAGTTGTTGGTCTTCAACGAAGATCGATCTTTATATAATATTTACTTTATTAGAAATAAGAGTTTTTAATGTTTAGTGATTTAGTTTTTCAAAAGAATTGAGTTCCAAATCTGTTATTCTTGCGATGTACCTTTGCACCTTTAGGGGCAAATGCTAGTCATAGTAGTATTCACATATCAAGGGTTAAGATTTATCTCCAAGTTAGTTATGCTCTTTTAATTAACTTCTCTGAAATTAAATTTTTTTTTTCATATCGTTGTGTCATATTGGGCATGTGGCATTGATAGGCCATGGTATTTTAACAAAACCTATTTACAAGTTAAGAATTTCCATGGTAAAGTGAGAATGAATCTCCATGGTTAAGAATAGATATATATTTTTTTAAATGTATAATATGTTTAACTCATATTTAATTCTTTTTATAATTAGGCCAATAGGCCTTTCTTTTGAATCAGTTCACCTCAGAGTTTTGTCTACCATTTTCCTCTAAACACGACATCTGCGCACCATATGACTACAATTACGCTTGACATTTGTGCACCATAATGTCTGGTCTTTATAAGGTCATTCCACAAGCACCGCCAAGGGCCATAATTCAATTAAAAACCAATATATTCAGTATATTAATCAATAAATTAATAAATATTTAACTTAATCCAATGGCCCATAATTCAATTTAATAACTCATATATTCAATATATTAATGAATAAATTCATAAATATTTAACGGAATCCAATAGATAGTTTCATAAAGATTTAATGTAGTACAACTTAAAAAAGAAGAAGAAGAAGATAAAAATAAATAAATAAATTGGCTTTAAAGAATAGATTTATTTTATGGGCTTTAAAGAATAGAATAAACCATCCCCATTCAGTTGAGCCATGCACAAAAAATTCAGAAAAGTGACAAAAACCAAGATTCAGATATATTTTTAATTGGCATTAAACCCACATTATCATAAAAATTTAAAGTAATATATATATATATATATATATATATATATAAGTGCATAGAAACAACTATCCAAAATAACATGAAAAAAATAATTCAAATATTCTATAAAGTAATTTTATTAAAATCTCATTTTCCTAATATTATTAAAACATGGCATATTGAGATGCATTAAAAGGGAATGAAAAATTAAATTTGAAAGAAAATGCCAACATAAAATTAGAAGATTGAAATTAAGTGGTACAAATTAATGAGTATGGTTAAAAACTTAAATAATATCAATGCATTTCAATTTTAGAGGCACAAAGAGGTGATGCCGAAAAACTATATCAAGAAAGAAACGACAAATGTAATTAAAATTAAAATTTCAAAGAAAATGTGAATATAAAAGTGGAAGAACTGAAATAAGATGGTACAAATTAAACATATGGTTAAAACCCTTATTTGTATCAATACATTTCGATAAGAAAGAAAAGGCAAATGTAAATATAGAAATAGATTAAAACTTATTAAATTGTAATATAAATTGATTTTGTTATCATCCTTGTTATTCAAATGATAAAGAAATAATAATGAAAGGAATAAACGGAGGAAAAAATTTAAATATTATTAAAAAAAATTCTAAAATTCTTATTAAACGAATATATTTATCAAAAAATAAAAAAAAGTGGCTACTTATTGGAGGAAAAAATATTATCAATGCTAGAAAAAGTTCAACCTTTTATCTCAGACACAAAGCTGCCAAAAACTAGAATTAAAAAAAAAGAAAAAAAAAATAAAAAATACTTACAATGTTAAATCGAGAATACAAATGCTGTGAGCTATGTGACATGATCATTATTTTCCTTCAGATTTTAATCTTATAAAATTTCTCGAGAATTTAAGATAAATTTTAGAACTTAAAATTGAATGATAAGTAAAATCTTTTTGAAATGTATATTTTGGCAAATTTTATATGTCCTAAATTTAAGTTCATATTTTACCCACTTAATTTTTTTGGAAAGTTTTGTTTTGTTTTGTTTTTTTTTCTTCTTTCTGAAGAAAAAGTAGTATAGTATTGTATTATAATAAAAAAAGATTTGTATATAGATATAACAGCGAGATTATATGCCAGAGATAGTTTCCTAATCAGAGAATATTTCAGTATTTACATCTTATAGATCATATTCAAGTATGTGGATAGTATAGAGATCATATCATCTAGAGGAAAATATTCCAAACATTTCAAAATTATGGACACACCTGGCCAAAAGACTTTTTATCCAGAAAATAGGAGCATGAAGCATACCAGATTTTTGTCCACATTAAATACCCAGCATTGAAAAGTTTTTTTTTTTTTTTTTTTCCGAAGGTGGCAAAACCTATCAAACTCAGGTGTCAAACCAACGGTGAGGACAAACATCTCTGGCTGCTATCCGCGAATGTCGGTTTGACTCATCACCGTTATCAAGGAAAACCACGCCACCTGTAATAACCCGCTGGTGGTCCGTAAGGGAGCAGGCTTTCACTCCTGCCAGATGCCTCTGGGTCTTGGGCCGTTAACCCGTTTCCTTACGTCCGAGGAAGACGAGCTCTTAGCCAAGCAGAAGCAGTTTTACGGCATACCCCAGGCCGCCCAGCGTTGAAAAATTACAAAGAAACCTTTAAAATAATTTGAAAATAATTTGTTCTGTTTGAACACTGGATAAAATCCATACTTGTGAATGAATTTCAACCTCTGAACACTGGATAAAATCCATACCTGTAAATGAATTTCAATAGCCTAACCTAATTAAGCCAATAGGCGTTAGGCTTTTCTTTTGAATCAATTCACTTCATATTTTTGTCTACCTTTTTCCTCTACACATGTCTTTGCACTATATGACCACAGTTGAATTCACATTTTTACACCTGATCTTTTCGTTTAGGTATGACATATGTGCACCATATTAGTGTGAATTTTTCTGCAAATGCAATAATCTGAAACCCTAGAATGTTCTAAGAAATTCTCGAACCTTCTTTCTGCAAATAATACTACGAAAATTTTGCAGAATCTTCAATTCAATTGTTAATTAGAAGACACGAATTGTTCAGATTTGTTAGTTACCTTATCTCTGCAATTCCGACAACATACTCTGCCGCGAGGTAGAAGAAAAACGACAGTAAAGTAAAAGTGTCGTGAGATTTATTATACAAGGTCAATCATAAAATTTAAAGGCGGTAATTCAACACAGAAGGTGTCTCTCTCAAGAATTGTTAGCCATTTAATCCATCACGATGCTCTGTAGAACGAAAGATAAATGCATTTAATCCATTGTGATGCTTTGTAGAACGAAAGATAAATGCAGACAGAAGTAATTCGAAGGTAAGAGACAATGGAACTAGATAGTGAATCCTGTGACTTTTCTTTTTAAATTCATTACGTACTTTGGTTTTATTTTTCGGTATGAATTCATATCTTATTAACATTGGAATTGAAAAGCATTAAGTTATTAACATCTAAATATATACTTACTTTCCAATAGATTCAACTCGGCCACATCTGTCTACAAGCTTCTATAAACAATTTTTATAAACAAAGCACTATAATTGTTTTGATCTGTCTATAAGCTTCTATAAACAATTTTTATAAACAAAGCACTATAATTGTTTTGAATATTTTTTTGTCTTATTTTCATTGGGATTCGATAGCATAATTTGTTTATAAACAAAGTACTATAATTGTTTTGAATATTTTTTTTGTCTTATTTTCATTGGGATTCGATAGCATAATTTTTAAGAAAAATATTGAATATTATTTATTTAAAATGCATTTTAAATGTATAAATAGACTTAGTGTCTGAAAATTCTCTTTTTTTAGATTATATATTCAAAATTAACAATTTCAAAAAAAATACCTACTAAATTTTAAAGAAAATAAAAACTTGTAACTATTAAACCACTGATTATAAAACTACCAAATTATAAATTAATTTTAAATGACAATTAAAAATATTATACATTTAAAAAAATATGTAATAAGATACATGAAGATTTACCCCCACTTTACCATGTTTGCAAATAGACTTTGTTACAATACCACGACTTATCAATACTATATGTCCCAAAAAACCATAATACTTCTCAATATGACATTTTCTTTAATTAATCAATTTAATTGAAAAGAAAAAAGAGCATAGCTATTTTGGAGGCAAATCTTAACTTTTTATTTGTGCATACTACTAATAATAATATTCTTCCTTATTCTATGGAGTTTAAATCCCTACCATCCACTTGATAATTCTAAAAGCCCTATTAAAAAATATAAACATGTATTAACATAGTTATTAATAATTTTGAGTTTATTTAATGATTTATTTTCAAATAATTAATTAAGTTAATTTGGTTTGTAGAGTAACCATTTTATCTATGATATTATTGTATGGTTTTATTGTCTAGCCATCAAAGTGATATCAAAACTCTAGATAACCACCATGATTACACCATAAATTAAAATTTGAAAAATATAAATAATCTTTTTCTTTTAATATTTTCAATTTGTGGTGGGATCCTCAACAATTTTTTTTTTTTTTTTCCACAAGCCAAAAATACTCAGACTCTACAAGACACATGAATAAGTATGACATTTAGAAAGTTCAATGGTTGTTGTATGTACCAACAACATAATGAGCTTACACATTGGCATTATTGAAAAAATCAATGATTCCATTAAATGTTGATAAAACAATGTTGTTGTTGTTGTTGTTGTTTTTTTTTTTTTTTTTTCCGAAGGTGGCAAAACCTATCAAACTCAGGTGTCAAACCAACAATGAGGATAGCCATCTCTGACTGCTATCCGCGAATGTCGGTTTGACTCATCACCGTTATCAAGGAAAACCACGCCACCTGTAATAACCCGCTGGTGGTCCGTAAGGGAGCAGGCTTTCACTCCTGCCAGATGCCTCTGGGTCTTGGGCCGTTAACCTGTTTCCTTACATCCGAGGAAGACGAGCTCTTAGCCAAGCAGAAGCAGTTTTACGGCATACTCCAATTTATGATATTTAATATTGCAAAAATAAATATTTCAATATGGATAAGTGTCTCATATATTTTGTCATTATTTCTAGATATTGTTGTTATATTCATGCATGATTTTTAAATAAGTGTAATGAAATTTTTATTCTTAAACTTTGAAAAAAAATCATTCAAAATTAAAATCTTTAAAAATATTTGATACTTAGGTAAATAATATAATTTCCATTAGTGACATCCCATCATAATTTAAGTCTTTGCATAAGGAGAAAAACAAGAATGAGAGGTAAATAAAAAGATGTTGTGAGGGTCTCGATTTTGAGACATGTGGAGAAAAGTAATAACGTGAATCATGAGCACAAGCATCATCATAAAGGGAAAAAATCAGAAACTTTGTGTCCATGGATTATCGGCAGAGTACTAGACTTGCGAGATCTGTAGAGGGATGTTAGAGTGGGGAAGCGAAAGTGAAGGACAAGCCACAAAAGGACCAAGTCAACCATGTCTTATGATGTCATAGTGGGGAAGCGAAGGTGAAGGACAAGCCATCAGGGTACTCATGTTGTTCATTTAATGGGGAGGGCACTAACATTGGTGAAACCTTGCAATTCAAATGGAACAACACGGGTTTACTCACATGTTTTTATGGCAGAATATAATTTTTTTCTATCACTTAATATTTTATTGTATTGCGTAAAAATTGGAAGGAAAAATGTTTGTAATGAGATACTCTATTTTTACATTTGATTTTAATTAAATTGTAAAAATTATTATTATAATATTAATTATATTTCTAATGAATTAAATGTTTTTCAATCCCAACTCCAATAAAAACACTATTTGATTTGTGGTAAGGATTTTTCAAAGTATTTAATTTGGATAAAAAAAATGGGTTATGGGCTAGATTTTTTTTGAATACTACATTTTTACTTTTTTTTTGGGGTTACGTGCTATGTTTTTTGGTTTACTATTAAATAATGATGAAAATATAAAACCTAGGTAAATGATTTCTAAATGATGCCCATCAGTGTTGCCTATGCATAATTGTAAACAATAAGGGTGTCTTTACTTATGAGTGGAAATATGTTCCACTTACCTTTGAAGTGACAAATTATTTTGTTGGTAGTGTAAAACATTAGGTGAATACCATACTAGAGAGTTCATACAAAAGCTCCATGCATTGCGGGTCCATTAGATGATGTAGAATTATAAAAGTTTCCATTGCTGGCAATATAAGAACCATCCTTTGAATAACTGCCACATCTTATATTGTAGGTGACAAGAAGATCTCATTTCTCATTGCTAAGAAAAATGTGCATATGGCACTAGGGCCTATTTGATATGTATAGACAAACTATGGGACTCCATGGAGATGGGGCAAAATGAGACAAAAGTAATGTGTACCTATTGTTTCGTGATAGTAGAAATTGTCCATTCTAGAAAATCAATATTTCTTCATAATGATTTTAAATCTTTCATTGGTAAAATAAGTGGTAAATTATATCTCAACCAACTTTCATCATCTCAATATTTCTATTATCATTTTAATTGTGTGTTACCAACTTAACACAAATACACTAAAGAACCTAAATCCAATATAACAATTATTATTTCTACCCTCTTCCATTTGCTCATTTTTTTTTTAAATACCTTATGACTCACACCATAACAATTGCTTCAATAAAAGCAACCCCTATTTCACTTAACAAGATAGCATAAGGAACTACACTTTTAATTTTGAATTTGTTTGTAATTAAACACTTCTGAATTTTCTCAATTTGTTTTCACTACATGTCGGATGTACTGTTGGTCCACAGTTCACAACCATAGAGAATCACTAGAATCACTAGAAGCCTAAAAAGAGTTTGATTGGTTTTCCAGTCCCATAACTCTGCCTCTCTACACCTTTTTTGAAAAGCATAAAATACTTTCCAACCCCCCAAAGTTCTTTTCTTTCTACAGTCATCCCAACTTAGATTTTTGTTGAAGTCAATTCCGAGGTATTTGTAATCCACAACTTCTTCTAGAATGCTACCTTCAAAGTAGAATTTACGCTAGTTATGTTTTCTTTTTTAGAGAAAACCGCTACTTTAGTTTTGCTAATATTGACTTGCATCCCCACCCTTCTTCAAAAATGCTCAACGGATAGTAAGTGCTCTTGCAAACCAAGAATAGGTTTAACAATCAGAATAAAGTCACCTGCATACAAAAGAAGCCTTATAACAAACTTGCCCAAATAGATACCATCACCCCCTTGCGAATTTAACCACTTCTCAAGCTTGTCTATATCTAAACCATTGCGAATTTAACCACTCCTCAAGCTTGTCTATATATAAACCAAAAAGAGTAGGAGATAGTGGGCAACCTTGCTTGACTCCAATATCGCTTCTAAAACTTTAAGAAATGCCTATTGAAGTTCTAATTTTGACTTTCACCTTTTCATACATCCTGTGCACAATTGCGCTCAAATATTTAGGAACCTCGATTTCCTCTATTCTATACCAAAACTTATACCGAAAAACCATATCAAACACTTTTCTGGAAAAAAAAGAAAAAGAAAGAAAAAAAAAACAACAAAACTTAAACTTTTTCAATCATTTATCTTAAAGTTATATCATAAAAATCAAACTTCAAGTCAATAAACAACCGTTGAACTTCACAAATCACCCTGTATAACTATTGCCCAACACTTTTCTGGAAAAAAAAAGAAAGAAAAACAACAACATATTTTTTCCTTTTTCTCCTCAACTTTTTCAATCATGTAACTTAAAGTTATACCATAAAAATCAAACTTAAGTCAATAAACCGTTGACCTTCACGAATCACCATGTATAACTATTGCCCGTTTTTGTGCATGAAACATGGTACAACAGATCTTAGGCATTTATTGCCATTAAGTTGACTATTTTGAAATGACCAACATCGAAGACATCAACCTGTCAAACGGACCTGTCGGGTTGTTGGTGGATTCTATATCATCTCTATTTTGTTTTTAGTTAATATTAAATTTGCTACAAAACGAAAAAGCAGGTAGGATTTCAAAACATTGAGATAAGAAAACAAATTGCAGTTGACCATCTATGGAGCTCACGCTATCTTTTGTCTGAGAGTACCTTCTCTGCATATTCTGAACAATTGAATCCAACCACCGCTACCACTTTTTCTGGAATTGTTTCATTATCTTCCCAAATGAATGCATTCTAACAGGCAGCCGGAAGAATTCTTTCAGTTTTATCCACCACAGAGTACTCTGTCAGGTTAATTGACTGAAAGCAGGGATGCTTCAAATCCGTCTGAGTAAACCCTCGAGCTCGGAGGCCCAGGGTTCGAAACCGGCTGCCTCCTCTGAAAATGTGAGGGTCTCGTGTCCGGATTATCTCGTGCTCGCAGATCTACCCGTAGCAAAAGCGCTGGGCGGTACATGCTCAAACGCTAGCGTGGTCAAATTTGTGGGCAGAAGGTCCAGCCGGCAACTAGGAGCAAGAGTCCATTTCTGCGTGCGCTGTAATCTGCCCATTGCTATATATGGTCGCCTGGTAAGTCCTCCCATCTCAATTATGATGTTTCTCTTGTGTTTGAAATGGAGGTGATTGAATACCTACTTGAGATTTCATGTTTTGCCAGTAGAGGAAATAGTCTTGAATGAATTTACGAACCAGCAGGTGAGGATTAGGGTTCGTTCCATTGGTCAGGAAAATGAAAATTATTTACAAATTATGGGTGAAATAATGATCACAAAGTAGTTATGACTTCGTAATCCATGTCTCCCCTATAGTTCAGGACTTTGACCTTCATCATTGCCTGTCATATTCAAAATTCATGATGGTCAAAATTTTGCTCTGCATTCAATTTACGTGCCCACAAATTTATGAAATGTCAAATGTTTAATTTTTTAAAATAAGAGATGGGACATGGACATCGTTTATATATCATACACATTGTCAGAATCATTGCAGTGTCTTGTTAGATCTACTTCTCATATCATAAAACTTAGGCTAGGGCCATGTTCGTGTCTTGGTATGACTCGAATGTAAGGAAAACATAAGTGTGAGTCACAGAGACAAAATGAATAGAGAAATTCAAATAACTCGTTTTATCTAATGTATCATGAAACAGACACATTAAACTTTCTTAATAGTTTGAATATGAATGTATGAAATAGAAGTAAATCATAACAATAAAAAACAATTCGTACGGAATGACTTTAAGTCTTTGAATTCATCTTCTCCCAAGTTTTATATCCACACCATACACTAAATCTATTTTTTTTTTCAGATATGTAACCCCAACCCTCGTATACAAAATAAGCTAGAGGCTCTAAGTTCATGGAATCCCATGAGTCTTCCAAACCCTAATATTCTGACTTGTCTTTTGCTTCCACTCAATATTTTGCAAAAGAATTATAATCCGATATTAAAGCTTTGAATATATATAGTCCCTTAGAGCAAAACAGTGAAATGTGGCATGCTTAAGAGTTCCCTTAGTGCACAAATGTGGTATGCTTTAGACTTTCATAATTAGAGGAAAACTGTCAAAAGTGGTGCAAGTGTGTTTTTTTTTTTGGTTTAATTCTATATCTAACTAAGTGCTCCACTCTCCAACCCATAAGCAAGAGTAAGATATTCCTTGTGGCTCACAACCTCAGAAACAATTGGTCCACAAAGAGTGAAACATGTCACAAGTGTTTGAATCTGGCAAGGGAGGATAAGATTTCTCCTCCCTAAGCACCCAAGCTAGACCCAATTGACTAAAATGTTTGGAAACAATTTGTCTCAACTTTAAGCATTTAAATGAAAGAGAAATTGTTGATACCTTGCTAGCCTCAATTATTATCTTTTTGGCGTTACTTCAAAAGTGTTTTCACCTTGCGAGGAGGGCACCATGTTTTCTAGCTTCTTGGTGTTGCTTCATGGACTTATGGATGGCTCAGTTTGAGTGGGTGTTGGACCTTGGTTAGAGTGCTAGTATGGCACCTTTACTTAGGAGGTTGTTATGCTGATTGCTACGTTGAGTAACTATTAATTTTAGGCAACAATGGTATGTTCTGTGCTTTAGAACAATTTTAATTCAATTTCTTTATTAGCCCAATATCAATATCCAGTTTAGCAATCACATCAACATGATAGTAAAATGCAGATAGAACATAAACATAAAAAGTAGAAGACAAACCAAGACAAGAGGACACAAGATGTGGCACCAGCGAGGGACAAACCCCAATGTGGGGAAACCCTTGATCAATTCTTCTTATATTCTTCAATAATTCAGTAGAGAGACAGAGTACAATTTACAAATCTGATAATTTATGATAGCAGCAAAAGAGCCCTAACCAGAAAAGTCAACGTTCGTCAACATGGCAGAATTCTTCCTTAATTCAGCTTAGTCAAACCTAGTCAACTTCGGCCTCCAACAGCAAGTCTAATCAGCCCAAAATAGTCCGAAAATGTCCAGTCAAAACTAGTCAACGAATGTCAACCCTGCGACCAGCCCTAGTATAGTCAACACTGTTCAAAACAGAGGTCAGATTGCCTCGGTTTTTGTGCCTAGATTTGCGGCCTTCTAGGACAGAAATTCCTCACCCAAATCTGCAGTCAAGGAAGGTCAACACTGGTCAGTGCAGCCCAAGAAAACAACCTCTGAAATTCAGTCAAAGTGGTCAACGCCTAAAACAGAAAATCATCCTCCTTTCCTTCGCACGTGTGAGAGAGAAAACTGCCCAGAAAATGCATACCCAATCAGATGAGGAGAGAGAGACATGTGAGCGAATGAGTGATGTCCAAATGAGGCTCAAGCATCATGAATTTATAGCAACTGTTGAGGATGAATGGACGTGACTGTTGGGCTTCTGAGCCTACCTAAGTTGCACGAAATGGGGAAACGGGTACGAGTTTCCGAAACGGGCACGGGTATGAAACGTGACCCCCCCAAATTTTGGAAACGGGGAAACACGAATATATATATATATATATATATATATATTCGTGTTTCCCCGTTTCCAAAATATATATATATATATAGATTAGGACATTTAAGAAATATGTGCAATCATAAAGTATATATGATACATTCTAATTTATTACATTATGATAAAATTTTCAATTGTCAATGCATAAACTATAAGTCTCTAAATTTACATCACATTTACTCATGAATGATCACATAACGAAAATAGAAATATCCAAAATCAGCCACGAAAAATTTCTAATTTCTTGTCTCGTGCTTGATTGGGAGTCTTCTCCTACATAGTTGAATGACCTTAGTGATTTTGATTAAATACAAGTTTCATACCCTAGTACCCTGCATGCTCTTGATTATTGGGAGTCTCCCCTGCATAGAGGGCTTGGTTCTCTTGATTAAATACAAGTTCCATACCCTAGTACACGATAAAATCCAATGGAAACATCGCAATCCCCCCAATCCTGAAATCCTGAAAAACAGATAAGTCTGCTGGATTTTGAGTGAGATCTAAAATTCTACTTTCTCCATATGAAATCCAATGAGGGCGAAACCATTCTCAAACATCCTGAGTCATTTCATGGTAATGTTAAAAATTTAAGTATAAAGATGAAAATGAAAAATAAAGGAGAATATCACTTTTACTTTAAGAATTTAACATTACCATGAAGTTCATTTTAATAACCTAATTAAAATTAGAAGACAAAACAAACAACTCAGTGAAGAGCTTCCTTAACCAGACAACTTCACAGGAAGCCATACTAGCTGCTATGTATTCGGCCTCAGCGGTGCTCAAGGCAACCGATTTCTGCTTCTTGCTCATCCAAGATATCAAAGCAGAACGCAAAGAAAAACAACATCCAGAAGTGCTCTTGCGATCCACCATACTGCCAATCCAATCAACATCAGAATAACCATGCAGCCTCACATCTCCGGCAGTATATCTCAGTCCATGAGTGATTGTGCCCCGAAGATATCTCAGAAGATTCTTGGCACCAATCCAATGTATATGATGAGGCTCAACCATATATTGGCTCAAGATATTAACTGCAAAACATATATCCAGATGGGAGTTCACCAATAACATCAATGCTCCTATGAGTTGATGATACTCAGAAGCATTTCCCAATTCAGGTCCGGCAACACTACCACATAACTTCTTAAAGTTAAGTTCCATTGGAGTAGTCACAGGCTTGCAGTCTACCATTCCAAATCTTTCCAATATCTTAACAACATATTTTCCTTGAGATAGGAAAATTTCACCTAGCTTTTGTCAGACCTCCAATCCTAGGAAATAGTTCATCGATCCTAGGTCCTTCATTTCAAATTCAGAAGCCAATTCGCTCTTACATTTGTGAATGAGAGGGTCTGCACCTGTCAGAAAGAGGTCGTCCACATAAAGTACCAGAATGAGAGGTTTATCATTTTCAACCTTAAAGTAAAGATTCAGATCAACTTCATTTCTAGTGAATCTCAGCTTCATCAGATAGCTATCAATCCTCTCATACCAAGCCCGGGGTGCTTGCTTCAAACCATAGAGAGCTTTCTTCAACCTGCATACATGAGATTCCCGGTCATGAACCTCAAACCCCTCGGGTTGTTCCACATAGACTTTCTCTTTGATCAAACCATGCAAGAAAGCGGCCTTGACATCCATCTGATGTAGGTTCCATCTTTGCGAGGCAGCAAGGGTTATGATCGAGCGAATGGTGGTGTATCGGGCAACAGGTGCAAATATCTCATTATAATCTACTCCTTCCTTTTGAGAGAAACCTCGAGCAACAAAGCGAGCCTTGAACTTTTCTGCACTTCCATCAGCTCCATGCTTGATTTTGTAGAACCACTTAGAGGTGACAACCGATTTGTCCTGCGGTCTAGGGACCACATCCCAGAGATCATTCTTCATAATTGACTCGTATTCTTCATTCATAGCATCCTTCTATACTTGTTGCTTCACGACTTCTTCAAATGATGAAGGCTTATTTTGAATGATAGTGCTCATGATGGTCAAGTATCCTTGATACCTGTTCGGCTTCTTCTTTTTACGGGAAGTCCCCCTTGGTGCAATATGTCTCGCGGCATCTTCGGGAGTCGTTCTAAGCCATGAGGGTCTCCTCTTGGAGGAGGAGGGCTCTTGAGGAGGAGGATCAATAGGATCCATAGGTTCATCAACATCCAACATCGTTTCATCTTCTTTTGCACCCTGTTTTTTGGTGTTAGCTTCTTTGTCCTTCCTTGGGATAGGAAGGTTGTTGATCTTGCTAAAGGCTATATCTTCGTCGAAGGTGACATCATGACTTATCTCAACTTCCCTTTGACCAGGCACATAAATTCTATATCCCAAGAGTAAAAGCATCTTTAAATTTCTTTTCCAAACACGTACCTTTTCATCGATGAATGCCACCTTGAATCCTTTGTCTTCCATTGCCGAAATGGACACTAGGTTCTTCTTGAGATCAGGTACATATAGTACTTCTTGTAAATGAATAGTGTTACCTTGATTCAATTGAAGGGTAACATTCCCTACTCCCTTCACGGGATAGGTGGCATTGTCTCCAAGGATGATCTCCAAGTTTGTCTCCTTTTCTATCAGATTAGAGAGAGCTTCCTTGTATCCGGTGAAGTGCCTTGAGGCACCACTATCAATTAGCCAATTCCCCAAAGTGTCCGGTGGAGAGGTAGTGGAGAGGGCCGATATAAGATAGTACTCCTTTTGCTTATTGTTAACAACATTTGATTCTTCATACTTGGAGTTCCTTGCTTTCTTGGAGGGTCGACCATTTCCTTGATGTCCCGCATTCCTTTTTCCCTTGCGATTGGACCTGCCATTCCTTAGATCGTTGTTGTTGAAGTTGACCCTGGAATGATTGTGATCATCATCATGGGATGTGTCCCTTCTATTTGGACACTCCCTTTCATAGTGGCCAAACTTATTGCAAACAAAGCACTTGCCTTTCCTCCCTCCCTTGGATCCAGGCTTTCCATTGAAATGACCTTTAGACCCTGCATTATTTCTCCTTTTGGCATGAGCGAAGAATGCAGTGGGGTTGCTTCTATTAGAAGGCATTTCTTGCTCCACCATTCTTGTTTCTTCTTGAATGCATCTCGACATCAATTCTTCAAACCCTGGAATTCGATCATTGTTGAGTATAATGGTTTTAAATACATACCACTCAGGTGGGAGTCCTCCAAGGGTGGTGAGAGTAAGTTCCCTGTCAAGAATGACCTCTTGAATTGAAATTAGATCATTCTTGATCTCAGTGATCCTTAAGAAGTAGGATTGAATATCTTCGTCCTTGCCCTTCCTAGTATCCTTCAACTTATTTTTAAAAAATAAAATTTGAATAGCATTACTAACCTTGAACACGCTGATCAACCTGTTGTAGATCTCCTTGGAGGTCTTCAATTCGGAGATGTAGGCCACCAAACGCTTGTCAATGGAATCTCTGATAATCTTCTTTGCTTTGACTTCAACCCTATTGTACTTGGTCTTCGCAGCAGCCGATGCATTTGAAGGAGGCTCAAGGATTTTACCCTTCACGTAATCCAACACTTCTTGTTCTTCCAAAGTCAAATCAAGAGACATCTTCCATCCATGATAATCAGATTTTTCACAGTGCTTGCCTTCAGTCAGGAAGTGGGATGAGGAACCCATTGAGCCTTTTTTCCTTGTCCAACTGTCTTTGGTGATTGCTCTTTCACTCTTGCTTAGGCTTTGTCTTAACCTCAGCTTTGATACCATGTTAATTTTAGGCAACAATGGTATGTTCTATGCTTTAGAGCAATTTTACTTCAATTTCTTTATTAGCCCAATATCAATATCTAGTTTAGCAATCACATCAACATGATAGTAAAATGTAGATAGAACATAAACATAAACAGTAGATGACAAGCCAAGACAAGAGGACAAAAGATGTGGCACCAGTTAGGGACAAACCCTTGATCAATTCTTCTTATATTCTTCAATAGTTTAGCAGAGAATAATACAATTTACAAATCTAATAATTTATGACAACAGCAAAAGTGCGGTAACCAGAAAAGTCAACGCCGGTCAACAGGGCAGAGTTCTTCCTTAATTCATCTTGGTCAAATCCAGTCAACTTCGGCCTCCAATAGCAAGTCTAATCAGCGCAAAATAGTCCGAAAAAGTCCAGTGAAAACTGGTCAACGAAAGTCAACCCTGCGGCCAACCCTAGTATAGTCAACGCTAGTCAAAACAGAGGTCAGATTGCCTCGGTTTTTGTGCCCAGATCTGCGGCCTGCTAGGACAGAAATTCCTCACCCAAATCTGCAGTCAAGGAAGGTCAACACAGCCCAAGAAAACAACCTCCGAAATTTGGTCAAATTGGTCAATGCCTAAAACAGAAAATCATCCTCCTTTCCTTCGCACGTGTGAGAGAGAAAGCTGCCCAGAAAATGCGTACCCAATCAGATGAGGGGAGAGAGAGATGTGAATGAATGAGTGATGTCCAAATGAGGTTTAGGCATCATGAATTTATAGCAAATGTTGAGGATGAATGGATGTGACTGTTGGGCTTTTGAGCCTACATAAGTCTGTTAGCCAACCTTGACAATTCGTCCATAATCAAAATAAATTCATAACTTCATTTGTACATGTCGGAATCAGATGATATTTAGATCAATCCTACACCTCTCGGAGAGAGGAATCCAAGAAAAATATCAGTTGTCATAAATAAGACGACCCATGTGGAGTTTGGCCCTAGTTGCCAATTTTAACACTTCCTCTCAACTAGGGAGAACTCCATTTGCTAATCCATCTGCCAATCTGTACTATCTCTGCCATCAATGCATTGCTCTACTCTGCTGAACTATGAAGAAGGAAAAGTAATCGAAAGTATATCATACCATTCTCTACTGACCTCAAGTCAGTCCTAGTCAAAGGAGAGTGTGTCATATCACTCTTACTAACCCGAAGTTAGTTCTAATCAAAAGAGAGTGTTTCATACCACTCTTACTGACCCGAAGTCAATTCCAATTGATTCCAGATCAATATCGGTCATCCTAGCATGGGGAGTACGGTAGTACACGATGCGTCCATCGGTAGTACTATTGTCCCTATCCTCATTTCCCTACTCATTGGCCAGACGAGAGGTACTTCCCGTGAATCCCAGACTGCATGGGTAGGATGTCTCAACAGGAGAAGGATGGACCACTCATCCTGTCTACATGTCGCCAAGGGGTATCGCAGGGGAAGGCTGAACCACTCACCCTGTACACAGCGAACAACTAGGGGAAGGTTGAACCACTCACCTTATGGTTGCTCATTGCTCCAAGAAGTACCCCAAGCCCCCCGGAGCTCCTAGAGCTCAATGTCCATCTCATACAGGACCCTCATAAGAGGGTCTCTCCACGACTCCAAGTCGTTCTCGGAAGGCCAAGAACTTGACCTTCCTCGGGGCTTCGTCAGAATATCAACGATCTGCTCATCAGTCCCAATGTGATGGAGCCTTATTGCTCCTTATTGTACCATGTCCTGGATAAAGTGGTACCTGATATCTATATGCTTGGAGCGATCATGAAACACAGGATTCTCTGATAAATGAATACCACTCTGGTTGTTGCAAAGGATCACGGTGGTATCCAACACATGTCCAAACAACTCATTGAAGAGCTTCCTCAACCAGACAGTTTCACAGGAGGCCATATTAGCAGCAATGTATTCGGCCTCGGCAGTGCTCAAGGCAACCGATTTCTGCTTCTTGCTCATTCAGGATATCGAAGCAGAACCCAAAGAAAAACAACATCCAGAAGTGCTCTTGTGATCCACCACACTACCAGCCCAATCAACATCAGAGTAACCATGTAGCCTCACATCTCCGCAGTGTATCTCAGTCGATGAGTGATTGTGCCTCGAAGATATCTTAGAAGATTCTTGGCACCAATCCAATGTATATGATGAGGCTCAACCATATATTGGCTCAACGTGTTAACTGCAAAACATATATCCAGACGGGGGTTCACCAAGAACACCAGTGCTCCTATGAGTTGACGATACTCAGAAGCATTTCCCAATTCAGGTCCGGTAGCACTACCGCATAACTTCTTAAAGTTAAGTTCCATCGGAGTAGTCACAGGCTTGTAGTCTACCATTCCGAATCTTTCCAATATCTTCACAAAATCCCAGATTCATCAGATAGCTATCGATCCTCTCATACCAACCCCAAGGTGCTTGCTTCAATCCATAAAGAGCTTTCTTCAACCTGCATACATGAGATTCCCGATCATGAACCTCAAACCCCTCGAGTTGTTTCACATAGACTCCCTCTTTGATTGAACCATGCAAGAAAGTGGCCTTGACATCCATCTGATGTTAGGTTTCATCCTTGCGAGGTAGCAAGGGCTATGATCGAGCGGATGGTGGTGTATCAGGAAACAAGTGCAAATATCTCATCGTAATCTACACCTTCCTTTTGAGAGAAGCCTCGAACAACAAAGCAAGCCTTGAACTTTTTTGCACTTCCATCAGCTCCATGCTTGATTTTGTAGAGCCACTTAGAGGTGACAACCGATTTGTCCTGGGGTCTAGGGACCACATCCCAGAGATCATTCTTCATAATTGATTCGTATTCTTCATTCATAACATTCTTCCATACTTGATGCTTCACGACTTCTTCGAATGATGAAGGCTCATTTTGAATGATAATGCTCATGGCGGTCAAATATCCTTGATACCTGTTCGGCTTCTTGCTTTCACGGAAAGTCCCCCTTGATGCAATGTGTCTCTTGACATGTTCGAGACTCTCCCTAAACCATGAAGGGTCTCCTTTTGGAGGAGGAGGATCAATATGATCCATAGGTTCATCAACATCGAGCATCTTTTCGTCTTCTTTTGCACCCTGATTTTCGGTGTCAGCTTCTTTGTCCTTCCTTAGGATAGGAAGGTTGTTGATCTTCCTGAGGGCCATATTTTCGTCGAAGATGACATCTTGACTTATCTCAACTTCCTTTTGACCAGCCACATAAATTCTATATCCCTTAGAATTTTCACTATAGCCCACAAAGATTCCTTTCTTCTCAGATGCACCCAATTTGCTTATTTTCTCTTTCGTCACATGAAAATATATGGGACTTCCAAAAATTCTAAAATGAGAGACATCGAGTTTTTTACTAGTGAACATTTCTTCGAGAGTTTTGGAGTCCAATGCTTGATGAGGGCATCGATTTTGAACATACACAGCGATATTTGCAGCTTCAGCCCATAGAAACTTTGGAAGCCCTTGATCATGAAGCATGGCACGAACAACTTTTACAATAGATCGATTCTTCCTTTTAGCTACACCATTTTGCTCAGGAGTGTATGGCGTTGTAGTCTCCCTCTTAATGCCAACTTCTCTGTAATAATCTTGAAATTCATTGGATTCATACTCGGTCCCATTATCAGTCCTGAATATCTTGATTTTCTTCTCGGATTGGTTTTCAATCAAGGCTTTGAAGTGTCAGAACTAGGTGAACACTTCATCCTTCTTCTTCAAGTAGTAGATCTAGGTCTTGCGAGAATAATCATCCATAAAGGTGAGATGATATAAGTATCCTCCCAAAGAGTTTTCGGGCATCATACCAGATATGTCGGAGTGGATCAATTGCAATATATCTGTGGTCTTGCTATTACTTGAGGGGAATGGTGCCCTTGTAAGTTTTCCTTTGGCACATCCTAGACATACACCTTCATGCTCTACTTTGAACTCGGGCATACCTGTCACTATCTGCCTCACATTGGGAAGGGCCTTATAATGAAGATGGGAAAACCTCCAGTGCCATAGTTCAGATTGTAGAGATGTGTCGCAAGACATGGCTCCCAATGGACTTCCTCCAACTTGATACAAAGTGTCAACCCTGAACTCAAGAGTAAAAGCATCTTTAAAATTTCTTTTCCAAACACATACCTTTCCATCGATGAATGCCACCTTGAATCCTTTGTCCTCCATGGCTGTGGACACCAGGTTCTTCTTGAGATCAGTTACATATAGTACTTCTTGCAAATGAATAGTGTTACCTTGATTCAATTGAAGGGTAACATTCCTTACTCCCTTCATGGGATAGGTGGCGTCGTCTCCAAGGATGATCTCCAAGTTTGTCTCCTTTTCTATCAGATTAGAGAGGGCTTCCTTGTATCCGGTGAAGTGCCTTGAGGCACCACTATTAATCAACCAATTTCCCAAAGTGTCCAGAGGAGAGGCAGTGGAGAGGGCCGATATAATATAGTACTTCTTGCAAATGAATAGTGTTACATTGATTCAATTGAAGGGTAACATTCCTTACTCTCTTCATGGGATAGGTGGCATCGTATCCAAGGATGATCTCCAAGTTTGTCTCCTTTTCTATCAGATTAGAGAGGGCTTCCTTGTATCCGGTGAAGTGCCTTGAGGCACCACTATCAATTAGCCAATTTCCCAAAGTGTCCAGAGGAGAGGTAGTGGAGAGGGCCGATATAAGATAGTACTCTTTTTGTTTATTGTTAACAATATTTGATTCTTCATACCTAGAGTTCCTTGATTTCTTGGAGGGTCCACCATTTCCTTGATGTCTTGCATTCCTTTTTCCTTTGCCACTGGACCTGCCATTCCTTTGATTGTTGTTTTTGAAGTTGCCCCTGGAATGATTGTGATCATCATCATGTGATGTGTCCCTTCTATTTGGACACTCCCTTGCATAGTGGCCAAACTTATTGCAAACAAAGCACCTGCCCTTCCTTCCTCCCTTAGATCTGGGCTTTCCATGGAAATGACCTTTAGACCCCGCATTATTTCTCCTTTTGGCACGAGCGGAGAATGCAGTGACATTGCTTCTATTAGAAGGCATTTCTTGCTCCACCATTCTTGTTTCTTCTTGAATGCATCTCAACGTCAATTCTTCAAACCCTGGAATTCAATCATCGTTGAGGACGATGGTTCTAAATACATACCACTCGGGTGGGAGTCCTCCATGGGTGGTGAGAGTAAGTTCCCTGTCAGGGATGACTTCTCCAATCGAGAGTAGATCATTCTTGATCTCAGTAATCCTCAAGAAATAGGATTGAATATCCTCGTCCTTGCCCTTCTTAATATCCTTCAACTTATTCTTGAGAAATCGAATTTGATTGGCATTACTAACCTTGAACATGCCGACCACCCTGTCACAGATCTCCTTGGAGGTCTTCAATTCGGAGATGTAGGCCACCAGATGCTTGTCAATGGAATCCCTAATAATCTTCTTTGCTTTGACTTCAACCCTATTGTACTTGGTCTTCGCAGCAGCCGGTGCATTTGAAGGAGGCTCTGGGATTTTACCCTGCACATAGTCCATCACTTCTTTTTCTTCCATGATAGTCAAATTTATCATGGAGCTTGTCTTCAGCCGGGAAGTAGGATGCAGAACCCATTGAACCTTTTGTCCTTGTCCAACTGTCTTTGGTGATTGCTCTTTCACTGTTGCATGGGCTTTGTCTTCACCTCAGTGCTGATACCATGTTAATTTTAGGCAACAATGGTATGTTCTATGCTTTAGAGCAATTTTACTTCAATTTCTTTATTAGCCCAATATCAATATTCAGATTAGCAATCACATCAACATGATAGTAAAATGCAGATAGAACATAAACATAAACAATAGAAGACAAGCCAAGACAAGAGGACACAAGATGTGGCACCAGCCAGGGACAAACCCTAATGTGGGGAAACCCTTGATCAATTCTTCTTATAGTCTTCAATAGTTCAGCAGAGAGAGAGATAGTACAATTTACAAATCTGATAATTTATAACAGCAGCAAAAGAGCCTTAACCAGAAAAGTCAACGCGGCTCAGCAGGGTAGATTTGACCCTCAACAAATTGGTCAACTTCAGCCAACTTCGGCCTCCAAACAGCAAGATGAATCAACCCTCAAAGCAACCCAAAAACAACCCAGTGAAATCTGGTCAAACAGCCAACCTTGCGATCAGTCCTAGCTGTAGTCAATGTTGGTCAAAGTCAATGTTTGGCCTCTATTTCTGTGCCCAAAAATGTAGCCTGCCCAAACAAAAATACCTCACCCAAAAAAATAGTCAAACAGGTCAACGTTGCTGGTTAACGCATGGTCAAACTGTCCAGAAATTCTGTCTCCTGAAATTTCGGATGTGTGGAGAGAGAGAGACCTAGAAATCTGTACCTAATCAACGAGGAGAGAGAGAAAAGTGTGAAGATGAGTGTGTCCAAATGAGGCCAAGTCATATTCTATTTATATGTAACGTTGAGGATGAATAGATGTGACTGTTGAGCTTCTGAGCCCTACATAAGTTTGCTGGCCGACCTTGACAATTTGATCATAATCAAAATAAATTCATAACTTCATTTGTATATGTCAGAATCGGATGATTTTTATATCAATCCTACACCTCTCGGAGAGAGGAATCCAAGAAAAATATCAGCTGTCATAAGTAAGATGAGCCATGTGGAGTTTGGCCCTAGTTTCCAATTTTAACTTCTTTTCTATCAGACATGGATATAAGAAGTCCACTGCTATCTCTTCCCATTTTTTGTTAGGAATGTGTAAAGGTTGAAGCAACCTCGATGTCATGATATTCGCTTTTTTTATTTCTTTGACATATGTCACATTCAACGACAAAATTCTGAATATCTTTACTCATCCCCTTCCAGTAAAAGGATTATCGTGCATTATAGTATTAAAAAATCCAATGTGTCCTGCTATTGGGGAACCCTATCACTCCCTTAAATCTATCCTTTTAAACTTTGAAGATGGAACTAGGTAAATTTTGTTATTGTACCATAAAATATCATTTTTCCATTCAAATTTTGGATTTTGGTCCAAATTGTTGATTATGGAATAAGATTCAAGATCTTTGGCATATTCAATTTGAATTTCATCTAACCAATCAGGAATCACCATTATTGTCGTACATGCTATTATTTCATCATCCTTTTGTGACAATGATTCAACAACTACGTTGTCTTTCCCCCTTTTTGTGTAATATTTACATATCAAAGGTGGAAGGGTTTTCCATCCATTTTTGTTGTTCGGTTGATAATGTTTTCTTTTGTAATAAGAATTGAAGACTATTGTGATTCGTATATATTGAAAATTTACTACCTAATAAGAGGTATTGTCGCCACTTGGCCAGCCCATGGATAATGGCCAACTTTTCTTTATCATATGTAGATTTCAGGCTTTCCTTGTTGAGTTTTCGGCTCTCAAAAGCTATCAGATGGTCATTTTGTATTAACACTGCACCTATCCCAATCCTTGAAGCATCACATTCTACCACAAAGGGTTTTGTGAAATCCATTGTTGCCAACATAGGTGTAGAAGACATAATGTAAAGCAATGTTTTAAAACTTCGACTCGGGCGAGGGTCGACTCCGACTCGGTATCAACTTGGCCGGCTCGATTTCAATGACTCGGTCGTTGTAAAAAATACATTAAATATTCATTTTTTTATAAAAAAACATAATTTTAAAGATTTTCGTTCATGTTTCCAAACACACAGCAATATAATATTGATGGAAGACAACATATGATCAGAGTAGGCTCATGAGTATATCCATTATATCAAAATGGCACCCAGTGCACTGTCCAATACATACACGATGATGATATAGAGATCAAAACAAGAACACATAACCAAGGAGGCTAGAAATGGCCTCTACAACAAAAGTCTGTGACTAGTACTACTAGCTACTGCTAGAGTTGCCAACATCATTTGGCTCAGTGTTACTTGGGAGCGGGAGCGAAAGCAGGGAGCGAGAGCGAAAACGGGAGCGGGAGCGACATTTTCAGAAGCTCCCGGTTTGGGAGCAAATCCCGGAGGAGTTCGACAACCAATGTCACTAACATCAAGGTAGATAGAGGGATTGGTGCTCTTGATTAAATACGAGTTCCATACCCTAATACATGACAAAATTCAATGGAAACGTTACGATCCCCCAATCCTGAAATCCCGAAAAACTGATAAGTCTGCTGGATTTTGAATGAAATCTAAAATTCTACTTTCTCCATATGAAATCCAATGAGGCCGGGACCACTCTCAAACATCCTGAGTCATTTCATGGTAATGTTAAAAATTTAAGTAAAAGGATGAAAATGAAGATTAAGGAGAATGTCACTTATACTTTAAGACTTTACCATTACCATGAATAACATATAAATACTAGGGATCAGAGTGGGTTAAATAGGGTTTGGGAGAGGGGAATGGACCCGAAATAGCACTTAACCAATTTTTAAAACAACTTGGAGTCCCCAACACTCAGCAAAATCTTAAAAATTAAAAAAATATATATAAAAAAACGTTGTTTTTGGGGTTTACTGGCCGCATGAATTGACCCGACCGAGTAGTTACAGATCTGGCCGAGTCGGCCGAGTTATGACTGACTCGGCCGAGTCATGCTATAACTCGGCTGACTGAACCGTTTTTTCTGTCGAGTTGATTTTTTTTTTTAATATCTTTCTTCCGGCTCGGACCAACTCGGCCGAGTCGGTTCCGAGCCGGTCGGATCTTAAAACAATGATGTAAAGTCCCTAGGTAATTTTTGGGCCTTAGGGCTTCAAAACATGATATACATTGCGCTAATAACCAGTGTTGCACATATCACGATAATATTAGAATTATTGCCGAAAACCACCTTGCCGATATTATCGCCGGTATTTATCGCGATATATTTCCTGAATTGGAATTATCGCGATAAATTCAATTTATCATGATAATTTAGGTAACTATTGCGATAATTTTGAAATTATTGAAATTATCGCCCTACTCTGTCAATTTCAACTTATTAACACCTTTTTTTTTTCTTTTGACCCAAATTTTTTAAAGTGAGTTAGGGGATTGAGCTGTGAGGATACTCTGATTATTTCCATCAAGCAAACAAGGGGAAATCTATTGTTTTCATTTCCCATGATTCATCTCATGAGATACATAACCTAGTAGTTAATGGTAATATTAAATTCTTTAAGTAAAATCAAGATGTTTTGAGTGGTTTTAACCTCATTGGATTTCATATGGAGAAAGTAGAATTTTAGATCCCACTCAAATTTCAGCAGACTTAACAATTTTTAGGATTTTAGGATTGGTGGGATTGCAATGTTTCTATTACATTCTGTGATGTATGAGGGTATGGAACTAACATTTAATCAACATCACCAAGCCCTTTGTGTACCTCGATGTTGGTGGCATTGACAATTGAACTCCTCCTTCATGATTGTAGTATTAATGTACGCTTAACTCAATTATTCATGACCCTAGTAAAAATGTACACTTCACTCAAGCAAAATCATTGATTAGGATGTTAAGTTTTTTCTATCTTATTTTAATGCTCAAAGGGTGATCTTGATGAGGAGGATCCCAATATAGGTAATGGTTTTGATGTTACGTAGCTATTTGTTGTAGCATGATTTTCTTTGGATTCTAGAGGCCATTTAGAGCCTCTCTATTGATCTTTTTTGATTCAAAGATGGCTTGCACTCGGTGATACATGGTAAATTTTGCATATATAACAATTTGGATTCTATAGATGCACATGAAATAAATGTTGTTTTCAAAATTTTAATATTTTATTTATTTTTTGGTCGACCAATCTTTTGGTCTAGTTGAGGATGTTGTGACCATTTTCCGTCAAGCAAACAAGAGGAAATTTGTTGTTTTCATTGCCATGATTCATCTCATGAGATACATTTATTTTTGTTTTGATATGATATTGTATCATTCTATTAGATCTTATGACTCGGGACAAATATCATATTTCAGTATCAACTTTGATGCAATGTTGATAATATCGCCGATATATTGGCAATATTTGAAAATATCGTGATATTTTCGGCAAAACGATATATCACCGAGTAAATATCGCGATATTTCCCGTTTTGAAAATATCGCGCTATTTTCAAAATATCGGCAAAATATCACGATATTTTGAAAATATCGGCTAAATATTGCCATTTTTTGAAAATATCGGCTATGTTTAAAAATATGAAAATTTTGATTTTTTATGTTTGCCGATATTTTCCGATATTTTCGTCGATATTGTTGGTAAGATGTTTTCATGAACCTCGCTGATATTTTGCCAATACTGATATTTTCAACATTGGTCTGATGTATCACTTGTCATCTTATACATCTTATATATCAATTTTATTTTTATATTTATGTAGCAATGTGTTTGTTTGATGTTGATGTTGTTTTAGAAGTTAAAACATTGATAAAATAATGATTATTTTTGTATTTTTTTAAAGTTTTGCGATAATTTCAAATATTTTCCCTGATATTGTCGATAATTTAAATTTTGGACCCCAGCGATAAATTGCCGACAATGATATATATAACATTGCTAATAACAAGTATTACCCACAATTTTCCAATATCAACTAAACTGCAACAATGGACAGATGGAAATATAGGTAGTATGAAAACTTCAATTGCTTATACTAATACCACTTTAACAACTGTTTGTTAACAATAGCAATTAGATATAGCAATCTACCACTAGGGCATGTGATACTAGCAGTTCAAGTTTCCAATAATCACTGTCTACCAAAGAAGACAACTATGTCTGTAACAATAACAATACAGTCCTATAATATCTGCGATAAAACTTACAGACTTCAACTTAGTTTCTGCCTATTACAGGCTGCGATGCCCTAAATTGCTATCCAAAGTCCTACATAGATACATCCCTTGACAGACTAGTGTGATGGTGTAGAATTTCCACGAAATTCTGATATGCTCATAAGAGCAATCTGAAAAACACTTTTTTTCTTACAAACACAGAATTTCTCTACTCATATTGCAGTGGAATTAGGAACAAAAGTAAAACACAGTCACACAATTCAAGACAATTTTTCTCTTACTAGGGAACCCAACTAGGAACACCCTCTGCTTGATGAGAATTTAAAAACTGAGCAATTGATCTCTTACAAAATCCAACTTTTTCAATTTGAAAGACACAATTGTCTTTCCTGCTCGTTTTAAGCTTGAAAGCCTTGCAAGATTGCTATCTCTACTGTCCTCTACCAACCTGTGCACAAGCTTCTCTTGCACTCTCTTATTCTCACCAGCTCCACGCACAAACTTGTGCTTCCTATTGCTTGGTCTCACCAACTTGTACTCACCAAAACAATGATTAAACTTGTGCCTTCATTCCTCCTTTTAAAGGCAATTCCAATGGTTAAAATCAATGTGGAAAAAGTCGACCTCAGGGATAAATTGGCAAGGGTCTAGAAATTGAAAAAGTTGTTAAAGTCGGGAGGCTTTTGAAAAAATGGGCAAAATTAAAAAAATACAAAAAATTCATTTTTTTCTTTTTTTTTTTTAGCATCTATAAAGTATCCACAACATCAAATAAATGCATTTCCACACAAACATGAAAAGAACGCTAATATATAATATGTATAAGAAGTCTAGTGCTACATAACATATCAAAAAAGTGAATCAAGTCATGAATCCTGAGTCCTAACTTAGTCTCAACTCTCAAGAGTCAAAATATCAACAGAAAATATAATAAATGTATATCATGAGTCATCTACATGTCATAAAATAATCAATCACTGAAAGCCTTGCCCCTTTTACGGGAATAGGGAATGGCTTTGCCTTTTCCTCGAAAGGAATAAGGCCCTTCCCCTGGCGCTACAAATGGACTCTGTCGTCCTCTAAAAGCAAAAAAAAGAGGTGGCCTTTGTCCTCTGCTGCTGCCCACCCATATGGTGTCACCTCCTCCACCTCCTAACCTTGCTCCTCCTCCTCCTCTACCTCTATCTCTCTCTCCCTTGCAGCTATTACCTCCTCTGCCTCTAGTGCCTCTGGATCCACATCTAACCAATCAGGAATTGAGTCCATGGCAGGCCTCTCAGTCTCAACCCTCCATGCAACAATGGTATCAATATTGTCTAATGAGATGGCTTCCACATCAGGAGTTTTCTGAAGTTGTCTCACCCACAATCAGAGATTGTAGTAGATGTAGACCATGTCATTGAAGTGTTGGGACTCCAATCTGTATTAGGGTCATAGATTGTAAATTAGTACTTATAAAATTTAAATATTAAAAAAATTAAAATGAATTCAAAAATTTAATTTGAATTTTTTTCCCTGTTGCGCTCTTTCCTATGTTTTTTGTCAAATACACTCCAATTGCGCTCACACCCAGAGGAATTGCATGTTTGGTTGAGCACTCGAATGACAAGCTTTTGGAGATGGGGTACTCTGCCACCATAGCTTGTCCACCAAGCATCTACAAGTTAAAAGAAAAATGAGAAACATAAAAAAAAGTTAAAACATTGAAATTCTAAACTTGAAGCAAATTATGAAGAGACAATGAATTATGAAATGTGAAAGTTGAATCAAACGAAAGCTTACCTGGAATGTTGGTCGTCCTATTCTTAATAGCCATGGTAAAACCAAATGTGCCACCTGCCATCCTATATATCTCCATTTCTTTAGAAATTTCTTCACGTTCTTGCTCAGATGCCACCATCCTCTCAACACAAGTGAGGAATCCATCCATCACCTTGGCATCAAATTTGAAACCACAGGAGTAAGAAAATGTGGGGTTGAGGTAGATGGAGGGTATTGTTCCATTGGCTCATCAATCACTCTCCATACCAACTGTTGTTTCTCTAACCCCTTGTCTTCCTTATCTTCATAATAGGTACGAATGGCTTCTTTGGCCCTATCCATGGCCTCATACAAGTAGCCCATTGCGGGCTTGTCTCCATCAACCAACTGAAGAGCTCTTACCAAAGGTTTTGAAATGGTACACACCTCCTCTACTCTTACCCAAAAGCTCTGATCATATGAAACTAGTCTGCATATGCCCTCTCCCTCTGGTTTGCAGCTAATAGATAAATCACACCAATCTTGTGAAATAAACATGCTCTTCACATCCCACATAGAATTCAACAGAGATTGAAGAGATAGTAGTGGCAAATCGTGTAATGGCAGGACACACCAACTCTTTGTTGTTGGTGAATCTTCTCATCAAGCTAAGCATAGATACATGATTATGTATAAATTTTGTTATGCTCCTGGATGATTCAACAATATCCCTCACAAAAGGAATATTACCTATATCCTCCAACATCAAGTCAATACAATGAGCAACAAAAGGTGTCCAAAACAAGTTAGGATACCTCTCCAGAAGCAACTTGCCAGCATCAACATAATTTGTAGCGTTGTCCATTATGACTTGAAAAATATTTTGTGGACCTACTTCCTGAATGAAGGTGTCCAACAACTCACATAATAAATGTGCATCTTTAATGTGTGTTGATGCATCAACATATTGCATAAACATTGTCCCCTTGGGACAACTATCCAAGAAGTTAAGAAGGGTCCTACCCTTATGGTTAGTCCAACCATTTGACATGACTGTGCATCCGGTGTGTTCCCATAATGCCCTAAATTCCTCCAATCTAACAGTGCAATCAGTCTTTTCATTTTGAAGAAGAGGCCCTCTCTACTCTACAAAGGTAGGGGCTTTGTACCCCGGGCCAACAACAACAACAACATAAAACATAGGTTGGTAGAATGGGTTGGGCTTGGCAATGTTGAAAGGAATATTATTCCATAGAAGACACTTACTGACCAACTTGTCAGCTTTCACCTTTTCCTTTTTTTTAAGTGCCGATTTGATGCTTGGTTGTGCACTAGGTGTGGTTCTATGAACAAAAAAAAGATGAGAAAGCTGAGGGGTCGGGCCATGTGGGTGTGGAATGTGATGCTGAAGAACCACTCTCACTTCCCCCCACTCCTAAGGCCCCTACAAGTCGTATTTTTACTTCTGCCCTATTGTCTTTGCCCTCCTCTTTATCAATCAATGATTCAATGGCCTGTCGGCTGATTTATGGAGTTGGATTTTGGCAAAGGTCTATATTTTGCCCTGGGGTTTGCCCTAGATGGAATTTTGATTTGTTGACACCCCCTGACATATGCTTGCCACACAACTTGCAAGTCAAATATTGTCTATTGACCCCCCCACTGTCAGGTATAGGATCAGGTTCACCATATTCCCACATAGGGTCCAAATTTCTTGACATTTTGTTTGAAACTTTGAACTTGAATTTGAACCTAAGGCACAAAAAAAAGTGAAAAAAATTAAAAATTGCCCATCACATAAGAAACACAAATATAATTGTTAATTTTAAATTTTAAGCCTCTTTTCACTCACTTGAACACTCATATTCTTGAAACATGTAAACAATCTAAACATTTTGAAGTTTTGATTCAATCTAGATTCTAAACAATGTTTTGATTCAAATTTTTAAGCAAAAATAAGCTAAAAACAAATTAATAGAAAGATTTAAGAAGCCATTTGTGTAACAAAGACTGAGAGAGAAATTAAAATACATACCTAGCAGCAGCAAATCGACACCTTGAGTCTCTCACGTTGAGCAGTGGACAAATCTCCAAATCCACACCACAAAACTAGTAAATCTCCTCCTCCTGGGCAATGACAAACGCCTCTTCTCTCCATAGGGACGAATGGCAGAAAGAAGAGTGCAAAATGAGTGTGATTTTCGGCCATTTCTCTCACTTATCCGTGGCTGGGGCGGGCTTCATGAGTTTTTCGATTGACTCTTGATAACATCTTGATTTTTTCGTTTTCGAAAAAATCGCCAAAAAATCAGCTAGCCCAAAAAATCAGACTTTGCTGATTTTATCATGACTTTTTCTACACTGGTTAAAATTAGTGAGTTTTCTAATTAAGGAATTGAACTAGAGCTTTTCTAGTTAACAAAAATCAACAAAACTAATTTACTGAATCCTCCTAAAATTGAGGAGGCTAACTCCACTTAAGCTTTTAGTTCCCAATTTAACTCACTAGAAGATCAAAACTTGACCTTTAACTTCAACACATCAGTTAATTTTCTCATGCACTCCTAATTTTTAGGGAAACTTCTAAATTTTAGGAACTCAACCATGCATAAAAATGGAACTCGATTTTGACTCCTTGAATTAAGGTGCAAATCAAGGAATCACTTTTCTCGCTAATTTTCAATACTCCTTAGTGAGGAAGGTGTTCATGGAAGAACCTCGTCCACCTAGATTTGTCCCAACACTACCAATTTGTCTGCTGCTGCAACCGCTCCCTCTGAACTAGAAGACTTCCTTGCTTTCTTCTGCGGAACTTGCTTTGTAGACTTGTTTTTTCCCACAATACTCTGCGAGCTCTACTCCTCTTCGTCAACCTGCTGGTCAGCGCAACTGCCAACTAGCCTAGACTGAAACTGAGATATCGGCTGAGGCTCCATCTTGAGAGCTCTATCCTGCTCTCGCTTAACCATCACTTCTCTACTCTGTTCACTACTTGCCTTGTTGCTCAAGGCTGCACCTATCTCTACCTGCAACTTGTAGAGATTCTTCACCCTCACACCTATCTACTTCTTACATCCAAAAGCTAAGTGTTGGAGGTACGCCTTACCTCTGCTGAAGATGATATCATATCCCTTGTCCTCAAGGGTGGCTACCGAAACAAGATTTTGCCTCAATCCTGGAACATAAAGAACATCTCTGAGATGAAGGGAATTACCTGACTCCCTTTGAAAGCTGACAGTACCAACTCCTCTAGCTGCATACTGACCATCATCTCCTAGCTCAATCTGAACCTGCATGTCCTCCTCCTTCAGGTGGCTGAAACTCTTCCTATTCTCGGTCATGTGGAAGGAAGCTCCTAAATCAATATACCACATACTGCTATCTGCTGAGCTTGCCATGCAAGCTATCAACGAGAAATCCTTCTCGAACTGGGCAGAAAAGTCATCTACCTCCATTGATGCAACAACATGATCCTTCTCGACCCCCTTCTTCTTACCAGGACACTTAGAAGCATAGTGTCCAAACTCATGGCAATGGAAGCACTTGATCTTACTTAGATCCTTCTTCTTGCCCTTCTCATTGGACCCAACCTCTCCTTGGCCCTTCTTGCCCTTAGCCTTGCTACCCTTGCCTACCAAGGCACAATTCTCCTCGTCCTCTGTCATAATTGATCTTCCTTCTATGGTTCCTCTCTGGATCTCTTCCTATATGTAGTCAGTCCAAAACCTTTCCCACTTTGGGAAGTTCTCTCTCCCACTAACAACATCCTGGAACCCTTTCCATGACTTGTGAAGTCCAAGTAAGGCAAAACTCACAAGATCATGATTAGATACAACCTCGCCCACCCCGCCTAGCTCATCTTGTACCTGAGTAAACATTGACAAAAATGGGATGATGGGCTCATCCTTGCTCATCCGGATACTCCTCAACTTCTCCTTAAGAGCAAGCTTCCTAGTATCACTGGTACTCTGATACAACTTCAGGATTGTATCGTACATCTCATATGTTGTCTTCTTCTCATGGATATGAGGCACTATATGATCTTTGACCCCTTCTAGAATGATCCTCTTTGCCTTGATATCATTCTTATTATGTTGGGCCAATTGTTGGGCATCTTGTGGTGGTGGGATAGCCTGCTTCATGAATTCTCCCACACCATTATCTTCCAACACTATCATAATCCTCCCTTTCCAAGCTATGAAGTTCGATGCTCCCTCTAGACAGTGATCTGCTCTCAACCCTTGGTAAGCCATCCTGCTTCGAGAGCTCTCTAAAACCTGCCTACTAACAGTCTTGTAGTCCTTCACAAGAACTATACTTAGGGCCTCTAAAACTGCCTCTCCTAGCAGACCTAATAATACTTCACATTTATGCACTTAGTGCTCCTTTTGACACCTGCTAGTAGCCCTCCTCACTGCTCTCAGGATGCCAAACACACAATGTCCAACCTGAACAATATCCACTTAGCAAAACAACAACTTAAGAAGACAAATACATACTCTTCTGCTTGAGATTCAACTCGGTCTTGTGCCCTTGGTTCTGAGTTTTTCCGGCCCACTGGTTAGGGCTTTTTGTACCACTGTAACAACCCTCAACACGGCCTCAAACCTCCACAACTTCTGTGTTGTCCTTCCTTCTAGCCTTGCCTTTCCACTATACTCGGCCTCCTTCTAGGCTGTTATAACAGACTTGAATTAGCTCAGAACTGCCCTAAACTAGAGCTCTGTCCAGCCTGAGGTCACACAGAAATTCGACCTGCTAAACAAAGATATAACACCTTCAAACTAGCACAGAATTAGCCTAGAACTTCTCCTTTTCTCGCTGGCTGCCTTCTCCAATAACTCGACCTGCTGTCATGAGAAAATAGCACCACAAACAGTCCCTTTTCCCTCCTTCGCTAGGCTTCCCTTGGCTGCGGCTATCACAGAAGTGTCTTCTACTATGAAGTGTTGCACTTATGCTGGTCTTTATTTTGATCCACGCTCTAATGCCATATAGAATTTCCACGAAATTCTGATCTGCTGACAAGAACAATATGAAAAACACTTTCTTTTCTTACAAACACAAAATTTCTCTACTCAATTTGCAACAGAATTAGGAATTGAAATAAAACAGAGTCACACAATTCAAGACAATTTTTTTTTATACTAGGGAACCCAACTGGGAAAACCCTTTGCTTGATGAGAATTTTATTGATAGCAAAAACTGAGCAATTGATCTCTTACAAAATCCAACTATTTCAATTTAAAAAGACATACTTGTCTTTCCTGCTTGTTCTAAGCTTGAAACCCTTGCAAGACTGCTGATCTCTGCTGCCCTCTACCAACCTGTGCACAAACTTCTCTTGCACACTCTTCCTCTCACAAGCTCCATGCACAAACTTGTGCTTCCTATTGCTTGGTCTCACCAACTCGTGCTCACCAAAACAATGATTAAACTTTCACCTTCGTTCCTCCTTTTAAAGGCAATTCGAATGGTTAAAATTAGTGAGTTTTCTAATTAAGGAATTGAACTGGAGCTTTTCTAGTAAACAAAAGTCAACAAAACTAGTTAATTGAATCCTCCTAAAATTTATGAGGCTAACTCCACGTAAGCTTTCAGTTCCCAATTTAACTCACACTAGAAGATTAAAACTCGACCTTCAATTTCAACACATCAGTTAACTGCCTCATGCACTCCTAATTTTTAGGGAAACTCCTAAATTTTAGGAACTCGACCATGCACAAAAAAAGCAACTCGACTTTGAGTCCTTGAATTAAGGCACAAATCAAGGAATCACTTTTCTCGCTAATTTTCAACAGAGGGGCTGCTTTTGACTTAGCACTATAATATGCCACCTAAACCCTCTTGATATGGCCTAATTTTGGATCGCCTGTGCTGCTTCAGAAATTCGGTTGGCTATGATCTGTCATGGAAACTATCTTGGTTTGTTCCTGCGACTGCGGCCCTCAATTAGTGATTTGGTGATCACAAAGACCTAGAGGCTGTGTTTTGCTGCTTCTTGACAAAATTTGTTGACCCAAATAAGTCCAGAAAACTGCAGAGAGTCTTGCTACTTCCACTTTCCTTCAATCAAACCTTAGACCAACCACAAAAATTCCCCTTCCTTGCTTGCTAATCAGTCCAAAGATGCTCCAAGTGATTACACTGTAACAGAATAGAGAAGATAGGTGTCTAGGTAGGGTGGGATCAGCCCACCATAACTAGATAGAAAGATTAGCTAGGGTGGGATCACCTCCACCGAAACTAATCAAAGAGAAGGGGTCTTAAAAGTTAAAACCCTCAGAGCCTTAGGCTCAAGAAAACAAAGGCAATTCAATTCCAAGGATGATATTGATTTGATCTCAACTCTTCTCTATTTATACTTTTCCACGAGCTTCCTCATTTGAAGGGTTGTGTAAGAAACCCCCAATGTTGGGCTCTTTGGCACCAACCGACCCAATTTTTCTACAATGTTGCCCCAAAAATTTTGGTTTTTACCTCCTGTTGACGGTGCAAGATACCATCAACAGTAGGAGGTCTCCCTGGTATGAAGTCCCAATTAGACCTCACACCATTTGGGATAGGAGCCCCATCCAGAGCAAAGGCTTGACTGCCATTTATTCTTAGAGATTTGCCTTGATTGCAATTAACACATAAGAGAGCACACATATACTTTGAGATAAGCAAGTAAGTTAGCCCTGTGAAGCATACAATTGCAATGTATATAAGGTACTTCCACGGACAAAAAATATAGAGTGAGCCTTTAGAAGAAAAGTAATAGTACCATCCTAATAATGACACACACACACATAAAAGAGATCGTTAATTAATCTCCAAAATAGTTCTCAAAGTAACAACAATCATGAAAACAAGTAAGAAGCACCATTCACCAAGATGTGTACTAAAGATAGCAAAATAGTTCATTGTCCTTAATACATGTGAACACAAACATATATCGTAAACATTAAAAGAATAGTCTTATTGCATCCACGATACATGCATGAAAGTGTGTCGTCTTAGAGAGCTTCAATATATTAAGTGAAAGTTCCAAGATACACAACTATAATGATGCATCACTAGTCCCAATAGTGGAACATGAAGCCACCACTTGCTCCTCAAAAGAATGATCTTCTCTCCTATGCCTAGCTTGAGATGATAGTACCTGCAAATGAAGTTCACTCATGGCAAGACAATATCAATCCCAAAATCACCTATTCTACCTTTGTTTGCTCATGTAAGATGCCAACTGTGATGGGATAGTGCGCCAGGACTAAGGGAGAGGCCTTCTTGGATGTAGGGCACATGTTCATGAGGCAAGAGGTGAGGGTCTAAGCACTGGGAGTGTGCACTATGCAAGGGAAAGGGATAGAGAAACAAGTTTGGGTGCAATGCGCAGGTCCAAGAGGCAAGGGTGACAAGTTTGCTCACTGAGAACGCACAATGCACTTGTGAAGGCTAGGCTGCCCAAGCCTTGCACAGAGCACAGTTGTAGCCTTGTAGGAGGCGGGGGATGATGACTGAGGCTTGGAGATGCGCAATGCGCTCATCAAGAGAACTAGTTTCAAGTTGGGCACAATCTTAGGAGACAGGGGTTAGGGATTGTGCCTTAGGGATGCACAATGCGCTTACGACGGAAGGAGGCTTTGTAATGGGCGCAGAGCATAGGTGTAGGCTGCAAGAGACTGATGTTTAGGTCTTGGGAGTGTGCAATGCGCTCACGACTTGAGCTCAAGGATAAGTATGTTCAAAACTTGCACAAGATGTAAAGATAAGGAAGAATCCCCAAAATTGACTAAGTGTGAGATCAATGGAACAAAGAGGAGAGCAAGAGAATGCATGACATGTCCTGAACATGATCACACACAAATATACAATCAATCTTAAGACAAGAATATGCACAATACCCAAAACCAACATGTATACATTGAAGCGACAACAAAATGACACTTATATCCAAGTGCAACAGTTAGGGCGCAAGTCTTTACGACACAAGTATCTATTGCAATCAAAAGGTGCGCTATGACACATTGCAATCAAAAGGTGCGCTATGCCATGGGAGTGTGTCCAACACATGTTCTTGTGAGAGATAGGATCAACTAATGCAAGAGAGTGCACTAGAGCTACCTCTAGAATGTGTGCCAAGGTACTTTTAACAAGATAAGCGACACATGCAAGAGCAAAAGTGACAATTGAGAAATTTACCCGGATGACGACACACTTGCAACCGAGAGTGAGTGAATGCTCCTTGTGCTCCAAAAGTGCGCAAAGCTCAAAAGCGAAAGATGAATGTGAAATGAGCTCTAGGCTATATAGGGAGAGTAGACATGTAAGTAGGGTTAGGGTTTGTGAGTGCGCTTAGTGCATGCCCGGAAACTAGGAGTCAAGAGTGTGAACACTACTACTAAGAAGTGCGACAATGCTGACTTGAGGGAGTGCGCTCTCACTGTCAAGAAGAAGTGCGCACTGATTGTCAACAAGAAGTGTGCAATCATTGTATCTAGGAACTGCGCAGTCACTGTCTCTGGGAACTGTGCTATGTCTATCAATAAGAGGTGTGCTTGCTTGTCTTGCAAGAGTACGCTCTGCGTGATGGCAAAGAGTGTGCATGGTGGCAAAGAGTGCGCTCTGCATGGTGGCAAAGAGCGCACTCCACTGTCTTTAAGAAGTGCACAAGGCTTGCTTGGAAGAAGTGCGCTATGAAGGTATCAAGAGCTAGGCATGTGAAAGCAAATATTTTCAATACTTAGGTTTCCTAAGGGAAGACTTGAACACTTAGAAAACATGACTGAGCATGACATTAATGACTTGAAATGAAAGATGACATGATCATAAGGGGGGCTCCAAAATTTGAATGTAGGCAAAAATTTTGGAGGGTGTTGTAGTAGCTACAACACCTCTTTATTACGAATATAGCCTATGGGTCAAATAGGCTATTTCATCCTTCCGTAGGCAATCAATTCATAGGGAACATTATAGTCCCCTTTTAGTTTCTCTGAAAACCCAACTAACTAATTTTTGGAAATTACAAGTAAATAACCAAAATTGAAATTTAACTTCTTCCACAAATATGTTGAGTTTTATCTAATTGAACATGCAACGAAAATTTAACAAGAAACCCATAAATAAAAACAAAATCACATCATCATAAAGACACAAAATTTACCCAGGAAACCCAACATGGGAAAACCTGCTTGTCTGGTGGCTTCTATTAGGGTGGCCTCAACAAATAGAAAATTTTAGAGAAAAATTACATCTGGAAGGAAGACCTTCCTTATGATTTTCTTCTTGAAATTTACTCAACCATGTTGGAAATTGACCTAGCTCGTGACTGTCCTATGCAGGCTGTGTTGTAGTAGTTCGTATAGGCTAGACGACCTCCTCTGCGTGCCTGTTCTACGCAAGTGCTAAGTGTTGGGCACTTCTGCTGTTGTCCCACAACAATATGCCCTTCTTCTCTGCTATTTTCATGCTCCTGAAGCCTACCTCTTGCTATATCTGCGCTACTCTAATTTTTGAAGCCTTCACCAAACAATCTGATGCGTACTAAGCTCCATGCTACCCTTTTTCCCTCTCAAATTGACTTGGGCCCCACAATTGATCTCAATGGCTGAGAATCAAAAGATCCAAGGGATGAAATTGATTTGTCGCCCACTTAGGAAATTTTAAATGTTTCCTAAGTTAGACATTAGAGAAAAATAAAATCTGTCTGTTAGTGGAGCTTTGGTGCGGCCCTTGCCAGATTTAGTGCACCTCCAAATCTATCTGGACCACTTTCTCTCTAACTTCAACACTCCCTCTTATAGAGGAAGTGGTTCTCCACAATACCCATCTTATCTCTGTGAAATACAAAGCTGCCCTTGGGCAAAGCCTTAGTCAAAATATTTGTTGTTTGCACTGTTGTAGGGACATACTGAAGTTGGATCTTCTCATTCTGAACACAATCTCTGAGATGATGGTACCTGATTTCAATGTGCTTGGAACTGTCATGGAACATTGGATTATCAGAGAGCTTGATGCAACTCTGATTATCAAAGTGAATGATTGTTGGTTCCAAACGTTGACTGAAGAGTCTTGCGAGGAACTTTCTCAGCCAAATGGCCTCACAAGCTGCCATACTAGCAGACATTTATTCAACCTTTGCTGAGCTCAATGCTATTGATCTTTTTTTCCTACTGAACCAAGAAAAAATTGTTGATCCCTCACTGCATACGCAACTTGAAGTGCTCTTTTTGTCTATTGGACTCCTTGCCTAATCTGCATTTGTAAAGTCTGTCAGCTTCACTTCATCTACTCTCCTGTACACCAACCCAAAGTCAATTGTGCCCCTAAGATACCTCAATACATGCTTAGCAGCTATCCAATGCACTCTTGTGGGTTCTACTATAAACTTATTGAGTTGATTTACTGCATAGCAAATATCTGGTTGTGTGTTCACCAAATACATCAACAATCCTATCAACTTCCTATAGAGTGTAACATCCACATGTTCTACCCTATTAGCATCTATCTTCCTCCAATTTTTTACTAAAGGAGTGACCATAGGCCTACATCCTGAATTTCTTGAGAATTTCCAGAGCATACTTGCCTTGTCCCAAGAAAATCTGCCCATCACCTTGCCAAACCTTCAATCCAAGGAAGTAGTGCATCAGTCCCACATCCTTCATGTCAAACTCTGATGCAAGATCAGTCTTGCATTCTTTGATGAGCTTCTTGTCCCTTGTCAAGATGAAATCATCAATGTACAATACAAGAATGAGAGGTTGCCCCCCTACTGCAATAAAGTACAGGTTAGGGTCAACTTCACTTTTGCTGAAGCCCATTCCAAGAAGATAGTTGTCTATGTGCGAATACCGCGCTCTTGGGGCCTGCTTGAGCCAATAGAGAGCTCGCTTCAACGTGCACACATGCGACTCCCTATTGTGTGTTTCATACCCCTCTAGTTGTTCATTGTAAATTTCCTCCTCAACTTCTCTATTGAGAAACGCTGTTTTGACATCCATCTGGTGGATTTTCCACCCCATCTGCGCTGCCAAGGCAATAATAGTCCTGATGGACAAGTAGTGGGCAACTAGAGTGAATGTATCATCATAATCTATGCCGTCAACTTGAGAGAAGCCTTTGGCCACAAACGAGGCCTTGTACTTCTCTACGATCTCATATACTCCACGTTTAATCCTATAGACCCATCTAGATCCAATCACTGTCTTGTGTTTTGATCTTGGCACAACTTTCGAAACTCCATTTTGCATAATGGAGTAACATTTCTCCAAACTGCTGTGATGCACCCTCTGAAGTTAGAAGGCTCTGAGTTAACTTGCTTTGTAATAAGTTCCGTGTGGCCAGAGTATCTCTGTGGTTGTTTGCTCTACCTGAAGCTAGTGTTGGGTGCCCCAACCCTCTCATGGGCCTCTCAAATCAACTTCACGACCCACTTGGTCATCCTTCTCCCTATACTTGGAGTCACTGGTTGAGTGGTTGTCTATATAGTCTCCTTATCATCCTTGTGTATGACCAATCCGCCCACTAGCTGTGACAGCAACTAAGAAGCTGGTTGACCTTCCTGTTTGTGAGCCTGTTGCTCCTCCTCCTGCTCTGCATGTTGCTCACGCTCCAAGGACTTCCCGAGAGCCCTTGCTTCCTCAAATTTGACATCATGTCTAAGCTCTGTTTTTCTCAGTGCTAGAATGTACACCTTGTATGCCTGAGATGTCTCGCTATAGATGAAAATACCCTTTTCAGTTGTGGGCTCCAGCGTCTACTTGCTATCCTTGGACACATGGCAATATACCAAATTGCCAAAGATGCAGAAGTGAGATAAATCAGGCTTTTTTCCTGTGAATGCCTCTTCTGGTGTAACTCGTCCCAGAACTTTGTGTGGACTCCTATTTTGTAGGAACACTGCTATGTTGCATGCCTCTGCCCACAAAAACATAGGTAGCCCCTAGTCATGCAACATAGCTTTGGCTGCTCCAACAATACTGCGGTTCTTCCATTTAGCTACCCCATTCTGCTAAGGATTATGGGGAGCTGTGAGTTCTCTCCTAATTCCTTCCTTGGCACAAAGGTCCTTGAAGGAATTTGAGATATACTCACTGCCATTGTCACTTCTCAAGGCCTTGATCTTTCTGCCTGATTGGTTTTCAACTAGGGCCTTGAATTCTACAAACTTTGAGAAGACTTCCTCCTTTTTCTTCATGAAAAATATCTAGGTTTTTCTAGAATGATCATCAATAAAAATGACATAATATCTATAACCCATGAGAGAAGGAGAAGAGAAAGGGCCACATACATCTGAGTGTACCCGATCTAGAATAGCTGCAGCATTGCTGTCTCGGCTAGGAAAGGAAGTCTTTGCGTACTTTCCAAGTGTGCAACCCTTGCACACGTCATGTTGGTCCACGCTGCATTTTGGCAGTCCTGTGGCAATCTCCTGCAATATCTTCAATGCCCCATGGTGCAAATGCCCCATTCGTCTATGCCAAAGTTCCCCTGCGTCCTTGTTCTACTCACGGCCAACCTTGTTGGTCAACGCTGCTGTTGAGTCAAACTGCAATTTGTAAAGCCTTTTCACCCTTACTCCAATCTGCTTGGCCTCTCCTGTTGAGTTAAAGGGTTTCAAAAAGACTTTTCCATTGTTGAAAATGACATCATACCCCTTGTCTTCAAGTGTTGAAACTAAAACAAGGTATTTCTTCAATCCTGGAACAGAGAGGACATCCTTGAGAAAGAGGGGACTGCCTGACTCCCTCTCAAATTTGACAGTACCCACACCCATGGCTGAGTACTTGCCATCATCACCAAGCTCTATGGTGATTCTCTGGTCCTTTTCAGTAAGTTGGCTGAAAAAATATTTACACCCGGTCATATGACGTGAAGCCCCACTGTCTATGAACCATACACTGCTGGACGCTGAACTTGCCATGCATGCAATGAGAGAAAATTCCTTCTCAACTCTGGAATTGAACTCATCTATTTCAGCAACAATTGCTACTTGGTCCTTTTTGGACCCTTTCTTTCTCTGTGGACACTTGGTAGCATAGTGTCCAAACTGATGGCACTGAAAACACTTAATTTTGGACAGATCTTTCTTCCCTTTCTGACCTTTGGAGCTAGATTCAGCTGGTCTTGCATGTTTCTTTCCTTTGCCCTTGGTCCCCTTGCCAGCTAGGGCAAAATTTTCTTCATCCTCCTGCTTGACATGAATGCCAGATCTTGACTGTCTCCTGATTTCTTTCTGCATGCAGTCACTCCATAGCCGCTCCCAGTCAGGAAGCTTTTCTCTGCCTGTGACTGCGTCATGGAAGTTATCCCATGAGTTGTGAAGCCCTAATAATGCAAGGCTCACTAGGTTATTATCTGAAACAGTCTCATTCACCCTAGCAAACTCATCCCTGAGTTGGGTGAACTTGGTCAAGTAGGATGCAATAATAGACTCCCCCTTGTCCATGTGTATTTCCCTGAGTTTGTCTTTCAACATCAACTTCCTTGCTTCATTGGTACCCTGATACAAGTTTGTTAAAATTGGAAACTAGGGCCAAATACCACTTTGAGCAGCTCCTTTGAAAAAGATAATTATGGCATTAGATTCCTCTCTTCGAGAGGACCAAAATCGATCTAAAGATCGTCAAATTTGGATAAGTAGAAGTGGGTTATTGAATTTATTCTCTCACACGAAAGTTACCAAGGTCGGCCTTATCTCTATGTCGTCTCAACATGTCCAATAGAAACGTCTCTTGATGCCTACTGAATTGTATAAATAGGGGTGCCTCCACCCTCATTTTGGCACATCCACTCTCTCTCTATTTTCTCTAAATTGGCCGCAGCAGAGGAAGTTCTCTAGTGTGGATATCAAGGGCAGATCTAGGGCTGTTTGGGTTAGTTTGAAGACCGCTCAGCTACAAGAGGACAGTCACAGAGTCTGAGGCTATTTCTGGGCAGATTAGTATGGGTTTAGTATCTCTTGAAGGTCCTAAAGGGCAGCAGAAGGAAGCCGCTTTCTCTGAGCAGACTTTGGCATGTTTTCATCTTGGTTTGAAGCAGTTCAGCCCTATTTCATCAAGTCACAACCCTAGAAGAAATTACAGGTAAGTTGCAGACCTTATTTGCTACAGATCAGGTTGCCGCAAAGTGAGTTTGGGGCTGGAAATTAGCCCTAGACAACAGTGAGTTGGCTCACAGGCAGAGGAAGCCTAACCGCAGTTGTTAGGAGACCGTTTAGAGAAGATTAAGCCAGATAACGTGGAATACTAGCAACCCTAATCAGATCATACTTCTACAGTAGTTTAATACCTGGGAAAATTTGTTTCCTTCAGGACTACATTTTGGGCTATCTATTTATCTGCTATTTGGCAAGTCTACTTTGACTTATTGTACTCTCTCTCTGCTGAGCACTTGATATTTATAATAAGAAGATTGATCAAGGGTTTTCCCATTTTGGGTTTTTTCCCTGGTTGAGCCAATTTTGTGTTCTCTTGTCTTTGCTTGCTCTCTGCATTTATGGTTTACGTTCTTTCTTCAGTTATTATGATGATCTATGTGATTGCAAAAGAAAGAATTATAAATATAAATTGGGCTATCATGGTAACTGATCTAAGCAAAGAATATGTTAACTCAAAATTAACATGGTATCAGAGCTTAGGTGAGGACAAACCCAAGCAAGAGGGTGGAAGAAAGCAATCACTTTGTCACACAAATCTTATGAAGTTATCTTCTAAAGCTAGGCACAAGATGACTGCTCTTATGTGAGGCTGAATTTCAGAGATTATGATTCAAGTTTATTCTGAGGTCTGACCTGTTCTTCTGAAGTTGTTCGCAGATCTTTCTGAAGAAGTTTTCTGAAGCTCAGATCTTTTTTCTTGAGGTTCATTTTGTATTAATTGAGACTGCTTTAAAGCCACCATTAAGGGTTCTTCCCAGACCTATCTCAAGACCTTATTCAGAACTTAAATCTGAAGCTATTCGGGCCTCTGTCACAGAGTATTGAGAGGGTTGTTCAGTGGCTTATTTCTCTATGGCAATTTGTTGGTCAATTCATGACTGTATTGCATTTTATATGGCTCGTTTTTGACAATTGTTATGATGGATTATAAGCCTGATCTTGGCTCTCGATAACATAATTTTAAAGCATATCACGGACCCCTGTTATGAGGCTATATTCAAAATTAGTTTCTGAGATTGCATTAAGGCTACTTTCGTCCATCATCTAAAACAACCCCATTCTTCACAAGCATATATTTCTAAGTATTTTAGTCTTCTGGATAAACAGAAATCGCATTGGATAATCTAAAATTTGTTGGGATTATTCTCATTACAGGAGAAAGTCTAAAGCTCCGTGGACAGGCCTTCTACTACTTATTTTGCCAATCCTGAGGATCTATAATAGCAATATCTTTCTACCATGCATTTTGGGTATTCTCTACAATAGCAGTTTTGGTACTATGTTTTTGACATCCCTGCGCTTGATATTATCCCTCAGATCTGATGTATGGCCTCTCCATATTCACCGTATGGTTTCTTCAGAGTGTATATATATATATATATATTTTGTTATCATATATGTTGGTGTGGCTTTCTATTCAGGACAGTGACATCATTCTGAATTGTAGTAGTGATATCCATATCACAATACTTCAACACATTGACATCTCAGTGAAGCAGTTATCACGATGATATGGCATCTCAAACTCTCTGTTAAAGGTGTCATCACTGTAAGATTTGGTCTCTAATAAGTTGGCATTGCACATAGTCTCACTGCACTTGGCATTACAATCATTATGCACAGATCAGTTTGGATACTTGTCATATATATATAGTTACAATTCTGAACTAGTGGTGGTAGCTATGTTATAGCTTGTATGACCATGACAGTGTTATGAACGGTTTGTCAACAAGTCTCCATGATCTCTGCGGCTCCTCCTTTGCCATTATATGGGCCTATTCGTTGAAGAATCATGGTATTGATCAAATAGCATATGAAGAATTCAGTCCTGGTTAGGGTCCATATGAGACACAAAATCAACTTTTACAAATCATTTAATTTTGTGCTCTGAAATATTTCTTCAGCTCTAAGGATTCGTTAAAAATCAGAGACAGTGAAGAAGGGCATTTGACCTTCTCTTAAAATGGACTAAGGGCTGTCTTATCCCTGCGAAAAAGTTAGTAAGTATTGCAGCCTTGCAATTAAGGGAGAATTAAGCCGACCTGTGCTAGTTCAAGAGTGAAGCAGCTATAGTTGAATGTTTCGATCTCATTCTTCAGATTGGCCTGAAGTCTCTGTCCTAATTTTGTTGAAGACTGGACATGGAAGTTTGCACGTCTATCAGTAACAATCATTTCATCTAGAATGGATCCCTGTGGAATAAACTAGATTTGTATCTGGCATATACTTATGGCAACAGTAAGATCAGTCCTTGGAAGATAGTAGAAATAATATGGCACAAGTATGTTAGTAATTGTCAAGTACTCATATACAAATCATTGAAGCTTCGAATAATCATTAATGTCATATCTGTGTAGTCCAATATGCTGATAAGTAAAAAGGCTGTGTTGAATATGTGGATTGCATGAGCTTACATCCTGGTGCAAGTTCTTCTCAGACTGACAATAGCAATAGTAAAGCATTGTCATAAACAGGCCCGTGGCATTTGTGAGTGAGGAAGTATCAAATCATTCAGAAGCATTGATGTCTTCCAGCAAAGAAGAAAATAAGTGACACATCATTCGCCAGATCTTAAGCACTAACAATGCGGCTGAAGATATCATCCCCAGTTTGTGTACAGTTCCAAAACTAAAAGAAACTGCAGCAACTTTGATAAGGAATGCAGCTCACCTGAAGTTTTTATATTGAGAAGCCGCTAGAAGCAGAAGTGCATGGCACTGTGGACCAGTCTCTTTTGTGACTACCCTCATCAACGTGAAAACAGAGGTGCCTTAAAGAAGGTACATGTCAGATTCTATGTCTTAATAAGTACAATAAGCTGGAAACCCTGATTTTGACATCCGGGTTGCATTAAGTCAAGATCTTATGGAAAATAGTGTTATAGATATGGACGCCTCAATATGAAAGAACCTTCCTTATAAATGAATCAGTTGTCTCGTGAAGGAAGATCATGATTGAAGGTCAGATGATCACCTTAAGAAGAAAATAGCTGGTTGTGGATGGTTGCATTATAGGCAAGGATACTTTCTTGATATTCAGAGGGAGCTCAGATAGATGGTGTCTGATAGATGACCCTCTCGTTTATCAGTGTAAGAGGGAGTTGATTTTTAAAGTCAAAATGATCGACCTAGCCCTGGTGCATTATTCCCTACACTTAAGGACTGATGGAAAAGCTGATGGTCTACATATGTTGGATCCTTGATATTCTTGATCATCACCCTATCTGTCATATTTCTCGCTATGAAAACTTTGAAGTCGATTTATGGACAAGCCTCATTGGACAACTGCTTATTGAGATGTCTCTGTGATTCCATTTTCTATAGTTCAAGATACACTGCTAGAATCAAAGATTCCATGAATGTTTTGATGATAACTCGGTTGACAGCGTGATGGATGGAAAGAGCACATGATGAGGATGAGGATCACCTTTATAAATTAAAGTCTGAAGCCTAAAGCCGAATGCATAAATTTAAGGAAACCCTTCAGCAGTCATTTACACACATATTGTTGTATATTGCTGAATAGGATTTAGAGAATCCAGTGTTTCACATGTTGACACCAAATACCACTTTATATGGTACAGCAAGGTCATTCTGTTTATGGAAGAGCACTGCCAGAATTATGGCTTATCTACAAAGTGGATGGACTTCATGATAAGTAGGCTGCCAGATGAACACTTTGCACTCTGGAAAGACAAGCTTAGGCTTGTGGTCTCCCTGAATAAGAGGGAGTAAGATCAGTTAAACATTTTTCATCAATATATGCAAGAAGCAGAGGATTACTAAGTGCTGACAAAATCTCTTCTGTAAATCAATATATTTTGCTGTGTATACATCTATATGCTGCTGGATAAAGCTATGAGGCTCCCATTAATGATCTGATACCATCACCGAGATCTAGTCTTGCTTTTCAGAGAGCAGCCTGACGCTATTTCCTATATGAAGGGATCTTTGGTTAAGAGTGAACATTGAACTCTGGGAGCTCCTGGGGGTTTGATGTACTTCTTGAGCTATGAGCGACCATAGGGTGAGTGGTTCACCTTCCCCTATAGGTGCGTGGTGTACAGGGTGAGTGGTTCACCTTCCCTTGTGATGGATGACATGTGTGTAGGTTGAGTGGTTCACCTTCCCCTACGATTGATAACATGTGTAGGGTGAGTGGTTCACCTTCCCCTACTGTTGATGACATATGAGCAGGATGAGTGGTTCACCTTCTCTTGCGGGTACCCCAGTGAGAGATGCATATAGGCATATGTTGACATGTCGGTGGGACATAGTTCATCCTCTCCCCACATGTAGGATGCTCATTCCCTATGATTTATGGTTGACATGTCGGTGGGATGTGGCTCATCCTTTCCCCACGTGTAGGATCCTTCCTACGATTGATGGTTAGCATGCGTGTAGGACGTGGTTCATCCTTTCCCTACTCTCGGTGTTTTTCATGCGTGTAGGATGTGGTTTATCCTTTCCCTACGATGATTGTGATATGTGACTGTAGGATGTGGTTCATCCTTTCCCTACGTATGGTTATGACATGTGGTTGTAACTTTGTAGGATGCGGTTCATCCTTTCCCTACGTGTGGTTGTAAGCAGGATGTGATGTATTCTTTCCTTGCTGATGTTCTTGCATCATCCTACCCATGTAGTCTGGGACACATGGGAAGTACCTCTCATTTGGCCAATGAGTTGGGAAAAGTGGTTTGGGACCATAGCACTACCGATGGACGCATTGTGTATTGCCGTACTCCCTATGTCTAGGATGAATGATGTTTCTTCAACTTGATCACTTGGGATCAAGTCCGATTGGAGTTCACCCTTTGGTTATGTGGACTGACTTTTGTCAGTGGAGAGTGGCAAGGTCTTGTGACTCACTCTCGATCGATTCTTCTTTATTATTCATATAAGCGTTCAATAGAGCAAAGAAGAGATGAGATTCAGAGAGGGTTCATGATGATCGGATGGCATGATAGTTGATGATGAATGGATTGGCAGGTGGAATTTTCCCTAGTTGAGAGGGAGTGTTAAAATTGGCAACTAGGGCCAAATTCCACTTTAGGCAGCTCCTTTGAAGAAGATAATTATGGCATTAGATTCCTCTCTTCGAGAGGACCAAAATCGATCTAAATATCGTCAAATTTGGATAAGTAGAAGTGGGTTTTTGAATTTATTCTCTCACACGAAAATTACCAAGGTCGACCTTATCTCTATGTCGGCTCAACATGTCCAATAGACACGTCTCTTGACCCCTACCAAATTGTATAAATAGGGGTGCCTCCACCCTCATTTTGGCACATCCATTCTCTCTCTATTTTCTTTAAATTAGCCACAGCAGAGGAAGTTCTCCAGCGTGGATATGAAGGGCAGATCTAGGGCTGTTTGGATTAGTTTGAAGACCACTCAACTACATGAGGACAGCTGCAGGGTCTGAGGTTATTTGTGGGAAGATTAGTATGGGTTCAGTATCTCTTGAAGGTCTTGAAGGGCAGTAGAAGGAAGCCACTTTCTCTGAGCAAACTTTGGCACGTTTTCAACTTGGTTTGAAGCAGTTCAACCCTGTTTCATGAAGCCGCAACCTTAGAAGAAATTATAGGTAAGTTGCAAACCTTATCTGCCACAGATCAGGGTGCCATAAGGTGATTTTGGGGCTGGAAATTAGCCCTAGACAACAAGAAGTTGGCCCAGAGGCAGAGGAAGCCTAATCACAGTTGTTAGGAGACTGTTTGGAGAAGATTAAGGTAGATAATGTGGAATACTAGTAACCCTAATCAGATCATACTTCTAGAACAATTTAATACTTGGGAAAATTTGTCTCCTTCAGGACTACATTTTGGGCTATCTATTTATCTGCTATTTGGCAAGTCTAGTTTGACTTATTGTACTCTTTCTCTGCTGAGCACTTGCTATTTATAATAAGAAGATTGATCAAGGGTTTTTCCCATATTGGGGTTTTTCCTTGGCTTGAGCCAATTTTGTGTTCTCTTGTCTTGGCTTGCTCTCTGCATTTATGGTTTATGTTCTTTCTTCAGTTATTATAATGATCTATGTGATTGCAAAAGAGAGAATTATAAATATAATATGGGCTCTCATGGTAACTGATCTAAGCAAAGAACATGTTAACTCAAAATTAACAAAGTTCAAGAGTGTTGTTCACATCTCATGTGCCGTCTTCTTGCCTGCTATGAGAGGAATAATATGGCCCTTGACCCCCTCAAGGATTATCCTCCTTGCCCTAGCACCCCTCCTATTATGTTTAGCTAACTGTTGAGGGTCTCGTGGCTGAGCCATGAGATTCTCTGCAAACTCCTTGACCCCTTGGTCCTCCAACACCACAAGCATCCTTTCTCTCTAGGCATAGAAATTGGAGGCTCCCTCCAAACTATGTTTTGGTCTCAACCCATGATGTGCCATCTTTTTTATTGACTTTTTGTCAAACCCTTGCACAAATCTGGCTGACTGAGCACACTTTTAGTGGCTAGAAACTGACTGCGCCTCAAACCTTAGTGTCGCTTCCTCTTCCATGCTGCTCTTTTTTTCTTGGTGACTGGTCTTTATACAAAGCCTTGCTCTAATACCATGTTAATTTCTCTAAAAACCCAGCTAACTAATTTCTAGAAATTACAAGTAAATAATTGAAATTTAACTTCTTCCACAAATATGCTGAGTCTTATCTAACTGAACATGCAACGGAAATTTAACAAGAAACCTACAAATAAAAACACAATCATTTTGCCATAAAGACAAAAAATCTACCTAGGGAACCCAACACGGTAAAAATTGCTTGTTTGGTGGCTTCTATTAGGGCAACCTCAACAAATAGTAAATTTTAAAGAAAAATTACATTTGGCAGGAAGACCTTCCTTCTGTTTTTTTTTTTGTGAAATTTACTCTGCCACGCTGGAAATCGATCCAGCTCGTGGCCCTTCTGTGCAGGCTGCGCTGTAGCAGTTCATACAGGTCGTACAACCTCCTTTGCGTGCCTGTTCTACGCAAGTGCTGAGTGTTGGGCACTTCTGCTGCTGTCCCACAACTGTTACACCCTTCTTCTCAGCTATTTTCGTGCTGCTGAAGCCTGCCTCTTGCTATAGCTAAGCTGCCCTAATTCCTGAAGCCTTCACCAAACAATCTGATGTGTACTAAGCTCCATGCTGCCCTTTTTCCCTCTCAAATCAACTTGGGCCTCACAATTGATCTCAATGGCGAGAATCAAAAGATCCAAGGGCTGAAATTGTTTTGCCCCCCACTTAAGAAAATTTAAATGTTTCCTAAGTCAGACATTAGAGAAAAATAGAATCTGGCTGTTAGTGGAGTTTTGATGGGTCCCCTGCCAGATTTAGCACACCTGCAAATCTAGCTGGACCACTTTCTCTCTAACTTCAACATCCTCCCTTCCCAACATTACTTGTTCTCAAGCAATGGCATGTTTGGGCGTTGTATTGTTTGTCCTTCTATCAAGAATGAGAGCTCCTCTTCAATTTTTACAACATCCTTCTTTAGCTCTTGCAGTCTGCTAACTAACATGCTAGTAAGGGATGTCACCCTACATTAGTCACTGCCTTTATTCCCTGATTCATAGACTAATCCTGTTCCAACAGTTTCTTCATTCATGCATCCTTCACCAATCTGCTGGGGTTCATATTCTTCTGCCTTTGGGACTGGGTGATTGCTGTTGTTAGGGCAGTTATCACTTCTTACTTGCTGATTATAATAAGCCTTAGGCTGTATGTGTTGGACTAACTCCTCTTCTAACTTCTGGAGCGGAATAACTCAACATTAGACATAATCTATATATATATTTTATTAATAAACTTGAAAAATGGATGATTACACTGTGGGAGGCCCTGGCTTAAATACAGCCCTGAGTGCCTCTTTGTGAATGGGCATGATCTTTGATCATGCCCTTTAATTATTTACTAATTACAAATTATTTAATTTTATATAACATTGCCTTCCCCTTGAAAAGATGCTTTGTCCTCAAAGCATATGTAATGACGAGTGTTGTTGACGAAATGCTTCTGTCTCCCAAGAAGCTTCTTCTTCTGGTAAGTCCTTCCACTTGATTAGGTATTCTTTGATTACTCTTGATTGCAACTTCTTTTCCTTGATGGAGATGATACCGTCTGGCTCTAGAATAATCCTTCCTTCGTCATCTAAAGTCAGAAGTGTTGTTTGCACTGATTGATGTTCACCAAGTGCTTTTTTAAGGCAGAATACATGGAAAACGTTGTGAACACGACTTTTATTAGGAAGGCTTAAAATGTATGCTACTTGGCTGATCATTTTGATTTGGTATGGTCCATAAAACTTTGGTGCCAATTTGTTTTTTCCCTTCTGTTGTAAGGATAACTGCTTGCCAGGTTGAAGTTTAACAAATTACCCATTTGAAAGTATGGTGTATTTTGCTTAAGGGATTCCACCAATAGTGACCGTCTTCCCTTTAGGATCCCCTTGTAGGAGTAAAAGAAACACTTGCTTTACCACACTGCATTACAATTGGTTTCATTACTCGGGTAGAAGGAAGGAAGGTACTGTCCAAATTCTTTGTATGGTTTAAGGGTAAAGATGCTTTACTGTTATTCGTCACAGTAGCTAAAATGGCATCCAATTGTTTCCATTTTATTGTCCTCCATCCTTTTTCTAGCTTGTCATCTCTTGCAGTAGTTTGGACATTCTGTTCTTTCTCAGCTAAACTGCATGCAGTAGCACTAGATAGTCTTTTTAATTTGAGTGAACTCCTATCCTTGGATGCATCACTCACATTGCTTGTTGATGGATATGGTAATGTGGAGAATGGATCCAATGACCTTTTATCCCTATTACCAGATGCAAGCTTCCTTCTTGTCCACACACCAATATCTATTGCATCAGAAGAACAACACTTACCTATGCCTGATCCTTTATCAACAATATCTGTACACATCAGTTTCTTGCCTCCAGAATCTACATTATAGATCTCAACATCTGAGAATTCACTGAAAACACTCTCAAAACCCTTTGAACAAACATTAGAGAGATGTTTCCTCTTAGAAGATCTAGTCGAAATAACATTTCTTATAGAACCTTTTGCGGTTGTTTCTGCAAGATGATCTTCAACTGTTTCCTTGATATGCATGTTATTTTGAGGACTTTCATCATGCCTAACAACTGCTTCTGCTATAACATTACCATGTTTGATTGACAAGCAGTATTCATAATATCATGTCTCTTAACCCTTTGATTTTGTTGAGTAACTCTTGTTTCTGTCCCACTGTCATTCTTTCCAATAGTTACAACCATAGAAATGTCGGTCCCTAATGCAACACTTGTAGCAATTTCCCTTAACTCAGCAATAGGAGCATCAACTCTGGAAGCCTCTTTAGATTCAAACTTCTCTGCAAGACTGTTTCGGTTAGACCAGACAAAGGGCACTTCTTACCTTCGACGTTCATTGACTGGTACTAACATATTTTGAAAGCCATGAGCATTGATTTCAGCTAGCATTTCACCTGGATTCAAATCTTCTGTTAATGCATGAGAACAGGAAGTGGTATTTGCCAACAAAATAGGACTAGGAAAGCTTCCCTGCATGTGTTCATCCCCTTCGGGTTTCATAGTATGTGAATCTAGCTGTAAACAGACCTCAGGATTATCTCAGAAAACCCGTTCATCAGTTTGGTATGCAGGGTTAGTATCTAGGATTGCCACATCTGCTACTGTTTCAATGGCATTATGAACATGACCTGACTCCGAATTTCTCATTTTAGAAGTGAATGAATGTTCCTTACTGGCCTCATGGCAGTGCCCACCACCTGTTGGGATTTCATTCAATTTGCATCCATCTCTTTTCTGAGATATTATCTGATTGATAATCTAAAGTGAATTTAGTTTGGTCGTACCCGCACCTTTCTGAGAAAGGAATATCATTCCCAAATAGGGTTCTTGGAGAATGTAAGATTTCTTTTCTTAGTTCATCTAATTTAGTCTGAAATTCTTGCTTTTGTTCCTCTAGTGTATTAGGATGACATTCTAGTGTATTAGGATGACATCAAGCTTCTTCTTGTTGTCACTTGGGCTGTGACTGGTCATTCTAATCATAATGTTGTTTGTCTCTTGTTGAATCCCTTCACGCTCAGTTTCTCGTTGGTTATTAGTATCTTCTCCTTCTCTCCTATTGGAGTCAGTGTTTTCTTCTTCCTTCCTACTTGTACTCTTGGTCTCCTTATTGTCTTCTTGATTGGGGGTTATACCATGTTCATATATCCTTTGTGCATTATAATTGAGATAAGCCTCCTCTTCTACATGCTCCCTGATATAGCCAAGACCATCCTTATCTTCTACAAAATCCCATTGTTCCTTTGGACAATCAACAAATCTCCTTAAACCATCAATATAAACAAGTTCTGAAGTATTACCAACAGTGGTCTGACTTGGGGATACTCGCTGGCTTCCTATAGTAAGCCTGCCCCCTGTTTCTTCCTCCTCTGACCCACCCTTTGTTCTTGATTTGCCCTCATTGTTTTTGTTTACAGATGAGTCACTGCTTCCACTCTTCTCAGACTAGCTATTGTGTAATATTCCTAATGGAAAATTTGCAGTGATAACAAAGATATGCAATAATTACAAAACAAAAATTTGTTCAGCAAATACACATAAAACAAAAATTTCTCCTCAAACACCAAACTGGCCAATTTTCATTAAGTATAATCACGGAAGAGGTGCACCTGGGCTTGCACAAGGCAAGCTACAAGCCTCAGGTGATCAATACAAAAATGGCCAACTGTTGTAGAAGTGTTGCTCTCCAAAAAACTGCGTTGGCCCTATGTTTCTGCATTGTTGGCTGACTTCAGGCCTTGATTTACCCCCTCAAAACCGCCCATAAAATTATGTAAAATTAGGAGTGTACTCTTTGCCAAAAAGCCAGAAAAACCCAGAAAGGGTTTTCCTTAGTTTTGACCCTCCAAATTCGGCCTCCTAGAGCTTGGCCCTCCTCCAAACCAGAAATCTGCACCTGTAGATGGAACCGCTGTTTCCTGCTCCCAAAATGCTAGGAAATCCCTCCAAGTAAGCCTCCCAACAAAATCCCAGCAACCCAACTCCTCAATTCTCCGAACAAGGCTCCTAAACAACCCACACCCAATACTGCGCAGTCTTGTAGGAGATGACGTAGTGCCTTGAGCCCAAAATTTTGACCTGAGTGTTAGGCTCCTTCTCCTGTTGTAAATTCACTCCTCTATGCTAGAAATTGGACAAGGATTACTCCTGCAACACTTCTCACCCAATTCCCGACACCTCTGCTCCTCCAAGACAACGTGGCCTCCTCTACTGCGTCCCTACTGAACCAAGGCAGTGTAAATCTCTGTGGAACGTATCTCTCTCTGTCTCCAAATGAAAAGGAAGACCTTCCTAGGGTGGCACTCGAGGTCCACCGAAGAAAGGGTGAGCTTCACTCCTTGGGAAGCTCTTGTGCTAAGCAGCACGTTGTAGCTCAGCTGAACAACCAAAGCAACAATGAATTCTCAAATTATCAAAAGGCCCCAAATGTTGCTCCTCTTCTCCTATTTATGCTTGCTCCCTTGAGTCTCATGTGGGTCCCATCTTTAATTTCAACCCCCACTTAGGAAAATCGAACTACCTTCCAAGGGGTGTGTATTATTTGTGGGTGAGTGGCCCCCACATTCCACTAAAATGCACATCGACCCCCTTTTTCCTAAGTTTCTTCACCAAAATTTGCATTAAGCCAAAAATGACAAAATTGTTTTTCTCACCTTAGGGAAAATAATTAGGAAGGGACATTACATATTGTTTTCAACCTCTTTCTTCTCCCCCATATTTAAACTCATGGTTCTCATCAACTAAACATGGAAACACAATATTACTGGCTAGATTATGTTTATTTGATAAACACTGCTCAGACTTCTCATCATTCTCAGACCTTTTTTGAACCTATCATAAGGTGAAAATTTTACGTTGTCTATACCACCAGATTTAAGAAATTGATCTCTTTTATTCCTTTTTGGAAGGTATAGCCATGAAAAATCATTTGAGCGTGCCTTTGCCCCTGCTTCAACTTCTCTTATACTTTGTTTTTCTGTCTTGGGCTTATCATTAGTATCACTTGATCTGTCTTTCTTGTACCTAGCCCAAAAATCGTTCCAATTCCTTATACCTGCTTGCTGCGTGCCCTTACCATCAGGTATGGGAGTTTGATCTCTTTCATTCTTTACAGGAAGGCATAACCATGTACATTGACTTGGGTGCACCTTCTCTTCTTTAAGCATTTGTTTTATGGCTGGGTACTTATGAAGATCAGTGATAGGACTAAACCAAAATTCCTTCCAATCCTTCATAATTGCTTTGGGAGAAGTCACCACTCTATTTGAAAGAGTGTTGGTCTCTTACCTCACAAACTATATTTCATTATAATCCCTCGGACTAGTAGGACGCATAGCTCTTGTATCACTATAAAGTCCCTAGGTAATTTTTGGGCCTTAGGGTTTCAAAACATGATATACATTGCATTAATAACACAATATTACCCACATTTTTCCAATATCAGTTAAAATGCGATAGTGGACAGATGGCAATATAGGTAGTATGAAAACTTCAATTGCTTGTACTAATCCCATATTAACAACCGTCTGTTAACAATAGCAATTAGATATAGCGATTTGCCACTAGGTAATGTGATACCAACAGCTCAAGTTTCCAATAATCACTATCTACCAAATAAAACAACTACTTCTGTAACAACAAAAATATAGTCCTATAATTACTGCGATGAAACTTATAGACATCAACTTAATTTATGCCTATTACAAGTTGTGGTGCCCTAAATTGCTATCGAAAGTCCTCACAGATACGTCCCTTGATAGACTAGTGTTAGCATTGCAATTTGCCACCTAAACTCTGATCTGGTCGAATTTCTGATGGCCTGTGCTACTTTAGAAATATGTTTAACTATGATTTGTCACATAACTTGTCCTGGCTCGTTTCTGTGGCTACGACCCTGCGACTGTGGCCCTCAATCAATGATTTGGTGATCACTGAGACACACAGGCTGCCTTTCACTGCTTCTTGATAGAATTTGTTGACCCAAAGAAGTCCAGAAAAACCGTAGAGAGTCTTGTTATTTCTACTTTCCTTCAATCAAACCTCAGACCAACCACAAAATTCCCCTTCCTTGTTTGCTAAATCAATCCAGAGATGCTCCAAGTGATTACGCTGTAACATAATAGAGAAGACAGGTGTCTACGTAGGGTGGGAATCAGGATCAACCCATCGAAACTAGATGGAAAGATTAGCTAGGGTGGGATCACCTCCACCAAAACTAATAAAAGAGAAGGGGTCTTAAAACCCTCAGAGCTCCAAGCTCAAGAAAACAAAGACAATTCAATTCTAAGGATGATTGATTTGATCTCAACTATTTTCTATTTATAGACTTTTCCATGGGCTTCCTCATTTGAAGGGTTGTGTAAGCGACCCTCAATTTTGGGCTCTTTTGCCCCAATCGACCTAATTTTTGCACAATGTTGCCCCATCATTGGAAAAATTGGGTTTTTACCCCTTTATTACAACTATAGTCTATGGGGTCAGATAGGCTATTTTGTCTTTCCGTAGGCAATCAATTCACAGGGAATATTACACAACTTTTTTCAATGCTTCAAAACACTCTTCTGCTTGGTTACTCCATTGGAAGGAATTTTTCTTCAATAAATTAGATAGTGGTGTTGTTAACTGAGCATAGTTCTTGATGAACCTTCTGTAATAACCCACTAATCCTAGGAATCCTCTTAGTTTTGATACGTTATTTGGCCTTGGCCATTCCATGATTGCTTTGATTTTATTTGAATCCACCTTAACTCCTTCCTTGGATATGACATGGCCAAGGTATTCAACTTCTTCCTTACCAAAAGTACATTTTGATATTTTTGCATAGAATTGATTTTCTTCTAGGAGAGAAAGTACTTGCTCCAAATGCTTAAGATGTTCCTTCCACGTCTTGTTGTAGATAAGGATGTCATCAAAAAGACTAGTACAAACTTTCTTAGGTAGGGTTTAAAGAGCTTATTCATGGTTGCTTGAAAGGTGTCAGGAGCATTGGTTAACTCGAATGACATCACCTTAAATTCGTAGTGACCTTCATGAGTTTTGAAAGTAGTCTTTGCTACATCTTCCAACCTTACACAGATTTGATAGTATATTGATCTTAAATCTAATTTTCAGAAATATTTTGCTCCAAGGAGCTCATCCAACATTTCGTATATAAATAGGATAGAAAACTTGTTTTTTATAGTCATCTTGTTTCAGCCTCGATAATTTATGCATAGTTTGAAAGATACATCTTTTGTCTAAACCAACACTATTGGGGCATATGGGCTCTTGCTCCTTGTAATAACTCCACACCATAATATGTCTTGAATTAATCTTTCTATTTCTATTTTATTGTGGTGAGGATATCAATATGGTTTGATATTCATCGGTAATGAGTTTGGTTTAACCTTGATTATATGTTCTATCCTTCTTTCTGGGGGAAGCTTCATAGGTAGGTCTTGGAATACCTTGTGGTATTTTTGGATTAATGCTTTAATCTTTGGGTGATGAGAATATTTTGGTGCTACTATCCCCATTTGATGTCACTGTGAATGTAGACTAGTGCCCCCTTTCTAATTAGTTTTGCCATTTTCTAAGAAGATACAATTTAAGTTGGTGGAGGTTGGAATCTGAACAATCGATATTTTTTCCTTCCCATATGAATTTGATAAATTGTTTCTAGTGATTTGCAGAATAAGGCCCCAGGTTTTGCAACCATAATACAATGTTTATTCCTCCCAGGGACATGTTGTTGAATCCATATTCTAATTCGTAATCCTCTAACTTCAGCTGTGTCGAATTGAAGCGAATGAATTGTGCTACTGTGCAGTCAGCACAAGGGGGTGGCAAAGGATGGACTAGACGACGGTTGGGAAGAAAGGACGACGAGGCAAAAACAACGTGATGGCAAGGTACAGACAATAGGGAAGTTTGCATGGTCGGAGGCATAGGTAGGTTGTATAGCAAATTGCGATGGTGGTATGGATTTGCGGTAGTGGGGGTTGGTGACAAAATGGTTGCGACGATGACAGAGGGAATTGTAGTGGTAACAATGACAGGGTACGAACAATGTATGCGATGGACGATTATAGAAAATTGGCAGCTACACCAACATGACAAGGTTCCAGAGTGTTTGATGACTACAATCAGTGGTGATAGCGGCTGCATGTGGCCTTTTTATTTTGACTTTTATAATTGTTTTGTTTTATTTGTTTATATATATATATATATCATGTTTTTCTTTGTATATATATATATTTATTTATTCTTTATGTTTATATATATATATATTATTTTAATTTTTTTCTTCTTTCTTTTTTGTTTTGTTAATGGCCAAAGGCTTTATTTTGCTTCGTCACAGACATTGGAACTAAAGAAACTCCAAAAATTGGGAGTATAGCTAAAGCCTGACCAAAGGCTTGGTGATAAAAAAACCGTAGCTCTAATATCAATGTAATAAACAAGGTTAATATACTCACAAATATTCAAAATATTTGGAATATGTAAATATCCATTATAGGACAAGTAATATTTATATAAGAATTTTGAATGTACAAGAGATGTTGGTTACAAATGAGGGCCCTGTTTATATACTAGGCAAGTTGCCCCTTCACGAATAGTCATGTCTTTTAAGACATGTCTCTTCAGTATACTAACTATTTATTAATTATATATTATGTTCATAACAATATTGCATGTTTTAACTAGAGAATATGATATCCCTTAAATGACCTTCATGAAAGCTCTCTTCATGACTTCATCCCCTAAAAAATTGCTAGCTAGGGTTTTGAAAACTAGGATTTTTCTTGCCCTTACTCCATACTAGGGTTTGATATTTCCATTAGTAGGCTTCCCTTAGACTGTATCACCCAAGGATCAATCACTGGCATCCACATACGTGATCACACATCATAAAAAAACTTTTCTAAAACATATTTCTCCCTACCTTCGAAATTTTCAACCCTTCAAGACAAACCGTTAGGCTAGGGCATAGGGTTGAATTCAACTAGGAGTGCCTTGGCTTGTAGTGAGGTCATACATGTGGTTTAAGTTTCATTGCATCAAAATCCATCCTTTTCCACGATTAATTTTGTGACTTGTCATTTTAGTTCTGATCTCACAAGCCCTAGGTAATTTTTCCCTAGAGTAAAAATCTAACCTAGCCCTAGGCTTCAACTTAGGGCTTCTTGAACACCTGTTGCCCCAATTGTTGATCAAATCAATCTTTATCAAGCCTTTTCTTGGTATGATGCACCTTGGTAAGCCTTTGTCCTTGCTTATTCATTAAACCCTAGGTCATAAATGCCCTAGATAGGCCTCTTGAAGTGTATGCTTTGCTTTGTCTTAGTTGGTTTGAGCCTTGTCCTTAAGTTGAGTACCCTTCTTGAGTATATTCTTTTGTCACATACAGGTCATAGACTTAGTATACCTATTAGGTGACCAATACTGGGAAGCCTCCCTTGTGGTGAAAGTCCACTAAAGAGCAGGAGGTGGTGTGTTGTGGTGACAATGGACCTCCACCTCATGGTGTTGCCCCTTGATCTAGTTCTTGTCTTGCGAGCCCTCTCACAAGTCTTGCTATATTTTGAGGCAATAGGCCCTAATGATTGGCTTCTTTGTAAACATGGAACAAGTTTGCCCAATATAGTCCCATGTGGCCTTATAAAATTCATATGGAAAGCCTTCTGGTCCTGATGAGATCCTTAGTCATCTCCATAAGAGAAATTGTAAGTTCATTAAGAATTAACAACTATCATCATAATGTATCCTAATCCTAAAAAAGACGACAAGGGGCCACCTCAAGACAAGTTTGCATGGCCATACTAGATTCCCTAGAAAGGCCTTGAGATTGAAAAATCAGCTAGTAGACAAAAGTTTCCCCAATGTAAGTTGCATTGATTATTTTCACGAGAACAACTTTTTTAGTAGCTTCTTAGTGGCAAGGGCCTTGGAAAGTGTTGAAAAGTGTAACTAGGTTCGGTCTTCATAAATTTAATCACGATTTTATGTATTTGATGAAAGGAGAAGAATAAATTTAACTATTACTATTTTGAAGCATGGGTTTCATGCTCAAGGTCTTTTTTATTTGTAGGTCTAGCACCCATTGAGTGCTTCTAGGGTTTTGTCATAAAGTTTAGGAGTCAATTGAGTCATTGTAACATGTAAGACCCCTTTGGGCATCTTGTGTTATGTAAAAGAAATTTATTTGAGTCATAAAAGGCCCTCCAAGACAAGTCAACCTAGCTGCAACAAGACGACCTACATGAAAGGACACGTTGGCCTCATGAAGAGCTATTTGACCACCATGTGAAGCCTAGAAATAAGAAGAACTTGACCTCACTTTACTAACATCAATCATGTTTGATTTACTAAGAGAAGAAGACCTAGAACCAACAAAGAAGAAGAGAGAAAAGAAAGAAGAAAAATCAAAGTATAAAGGACTATTTTAAGGTTGGATCTCCCACACGTGCGAAGAAGAATTAGGGCATCGATAAGTTGCGGCAAAACCGAATTGCAGTCACACCAAGGGAGCTGAATTTAGTAGCAAGGAAGATCAAGGAAGGAAGCCAAGTCAACAAGGAAGAAGAACTAATTCAAGCAAAGGAGAAAGGAGGACAAAATCACCATATTTTTCCCACACGTGAAACTAGGGTTTCTGCAGTGCCCGAAAATTGCAGGTCCAAGATTTTTGGTCGAAGGAGAAAGTTGCAGCAGTTAGAAGGCAAGTTTGACTGGCGTTGACTTTGTGGAAGAAAAATTCATCAAGAAGAGGGTTGACTTTGTCTTGGAGGGGTCTTTGTCAAGGGTCATAGGTCTTGGAATTTGTCATTTGAACATTCTATAAGAAAAGAAGAATTCTTATGGGTTTTCTTGTCAAGAGGAGAGGTTTTGGCCCTGGCTAGCAACCTACATTTTGTGTCCTCTTGTCTCATTGTTTTTCATTGTTTGGCAGTTGCTTGATGATTAAAGAACACTATAATAATCAAGTAAAGAAGAGCTAACTACAAGTAGATCAAGTTAAGTAAAAGAACATCACAAGCAGTTACCAAAGCAAGAGAAATCACCTAATTTAGCTGCCCTAGATTTCTCAACATGGTATCAAAGCTAAGCTGACAACAACAAGGAAGGCAACTTGAAGATCATCCAATTGAAGAAGTACACATAAGGGCCAAGCACAAGGATATCATCAAGGATAGTCAAAGGCATCAAGAAGGGCCATCCATCACATCACAAGGACAAGGATCACATCATCACAAAAAGAAGAAGACCACAAAGACCCTACCTCCATTCAAACGGAGAATTCTACACTTGAAGTCTCCATACTCTACATTTCTACATTCAAAGGAAGCAAGAAGAAGCATTGCCATTGTCATCAAAGAAGTCAAGGCGATCTTCCTCTCATTGAAGAAAGGATCATATTTCAAGCATATTTGAAGAAATACATCTCTCAACATCTAGTAGAAGACATCTTCTATTTTCAACATCATCAAGAAGGCATCAAGTTGAAGACATCATCAAGGAGCATCTTCACTTGACAAGTAAGTATTCTATATTTTATGTCTCAATCTACAAATCAAATGACTTCATTTTGCAAGGAGAACAATAAATTGGTTGGGACCTCGAACTACCTTGCATGGAAGAAGAGAATTGATTTAATTCTCATGGAGAATGAAGTTATTGAATATGTAAAGGGCTCCATCACCAAACCATCTCAAGAGCAAGCTCAAGCATTATCAAAATACATGAAAGGAGAGATAAGGGCACAAAGGATCCTCATAGAATCAATCAAGGATTCTCTCATCCCTTATGTTGCAAAGTTGAAGACAACAAAAGAGATCTATGAAAAATTGGTGGAGTTGTTTTCTGTAAGCACTACAGGTGAAATCATATCTTTAAGAACCGAACTATACAAGATGAAAATCTCAAGGGAAGAAGGGATAACTTCATACTTCATGAAGGTATCTCAGATTAAAGACCAACTACAAGAGCTAGGAGAAGTAATGTCCGATTGAGAAATGACCACCATTGTGTTGAATGCACTTCCTGATGAATGGGGGAATTTTGTATCAAGCATCTATGGGAAAAAGGGAAACCACTCCATTCAACGATTTTTGGTCATTATGCAAGATTAAAGAAACTAGATTAAAGGAAAAGAATGATGTTGGATCAATTGAATCAACTCAAGCATATGCAACATCAACAAGGAAGAAAGGAAAATTTGGGAAGTTTGAGCCTCGAAAGAAGTTTGAGCCTCAAAAGATTCAATGCTATGAGTGTAATGAATATGGGCATTTCAAAAGGAATTGCCCTAAACTCAAGAAGGGCAACAGGAAAAGAAAGGAAATAAATGAAGCCCATGTCACTGAAGAAGTAGAAAAAGAACCCGAAAAGAAGAAATCAAAGGAGGAGGAAATAAAAGATCTTTATTATGACTGAGATAACCTTCTTCACTTAGTTTATTTCAGCATATAGTAGTTAGCAGTCATAATGGAAAGCATCACAAGTATGATAGGATGCATAGACCTCATGGATAGCCGAAGTAGAAGTTAATATGGTTGAAGCAGTCATCATGATGGAAAGGAAGTAGCTCATGGCATCTTCATCGGAAGCATATAAGGACAACCAAAGTAGCAGTCGATATGGTTGGAGAAAGTCATCTAGTGAGATGGAGATAAAATGATCATCATACATCATCATCATTAGGAAGAAGCATTTGCAGAATAAGGATCATCAAGGTCCTCCATTGAAATTTTCATTAGAAGGTTCATCTCTACTTAGAAGAAGCAAGTGTCTCGTGGAAAGTCTACATTCCACCTTGTGTGGGATCCACTGGTTAAAAGGATGAAGGTATGGTGACAAAGAAGTGTAGCATGTCAAGTTGGTTGAAGTACTTTCATCTTCAAGCAAGGAAAGGAAGCTGCTAGAAGGAAGTCTAGATGACCAAAAGAAGGAAGAAGTATGTATATATTTGGTAATAGATAGATAAAGTCATGTCATCATATAATTGCAGATCGAATGGTTGAATGCTCTATCTCATGAGCATGATGAAAGAAGAAGAAACTATTCCATTAGAATGATGCATGAAGGCATGTAGATGTTGATTTGGGGTAGCATCGGATGCGCTCTAGCCATGAAAATTGGTGGAGAGGCTAAAGCACATGAGATCTCCAAGACCCAAAAATGGTTTGAGGAAATTCTACTCGGTTAAGGAGATATTAAAATAATTAATATTTTTAATGGAGTTCCAAAGTCTAAACTTAGGAAAAATAAAATATTAATGGGTATTGATATAAAACTGGGTTAGAAGGTTCTAAATGACATGGATCAAGCCAAATCTAATCTTAACTATGGATTAGATATGTAATCTTGGCCGTTTGAAGACTCAATAGAAAAAGTATAAGAGGAGGCTTGAGGGTCAGTTGGAGATACACCAGAGTGATTAGTGATTCGATTTTCTAGAGCGGGGTTTGCTAAGTGAAATCGAATAAGTGATCAGAGTTGCAACGAGGGGCAGTGGGTACGAGGCAGAGAGGTAGAGATAGTGCCGAAAGACCAGCGCAGAGGCAGAGAGGCAGGCGCAAAGGTAGAAGGAGTCATGTAGAGGTTAGTAGGGACTGCGTAGAGCCCAGAAGGGCATGTGTCATCCAAGTAGAGGTTGCAGGAGTGACGCAGAGAGCCAGAGAGTCTCCGCAGAGCCTCAGAGGGTTGACGCAGAGGGTTTCAGGCTGATGCAGAGGTCAGGAGGGCTGACGCAGAGGCCAGGAGGGCTGACGCAGTGCTTCAGATTGTGCTGAATAGGGTTTCGTGGGGCAGACTTTTTGAATATCTGCTTCCGAAGAGAGGTATCACTGCCATATTTGTTTATCTCTGTCGGGTGAGCTAATTTGGCTCCCAGTGTACTCAGAAAAACTGCTTAATAATAAAACCCTCAGAACTGTTGCACTGATTTTCCCAAGTTGGGTTTTTCCAAGGACCATTGTCCAAAAATAACGGTGTCACTTGTGTGTTTGTTTATTTCTTTCAGCTGTTGATCTGTAGATGGTTAAGACTGTATTGTGTTTATTTCAGTGTTTATATGGTTAAATAACTTGTTAGTAATTAAACAAGTAGGCGAAATAAACTAGAGAATACAGATAAAATTTCTAATGGGTAATACTTAGAATTTTCAACATGGTATTAGAGTGTTGCAGATCACAGGAGAGTTGAAGGCGCCAGCTGAATCAGAGAATTTGCAACAAAAACAGTTGTCTCGAGTGACAGAAGTTGTTCCTAGGCAGAGAGAAGCAGAGAAGGGTTGACGCAGAGGGCCTGCGTGTAATGACTGTGCTAAGTTAAAGAGTCATTACCGAAACTGTAAAGATTACTGAAACTGTGAAACCGTATTAATGGATTTGATGAAGTACTTACCTGGTCTGCTACGGATGTTGCGGTGAGGATGCTTCAGAACTGCTCCAGCGCTCTCGTTACCGAATGACCAAAACCACCCAGCCAAATCGAATATACCTAGATACTCGATCCAGTATGCTTCTCAACCGATGCATACCGTTCCCCCGTGCCCAGAAACTTCAAAACAAGCAAGGCTCGATAGTTCCGAATTATAGGCAGTGTGTATAAATTTCCTCTCCTTCCTCCTCCAACAGCACCTGGATCAGTTTTTCCACTTACAGCAATACAATCTCAGGCCAAGAACACAGAGTCCTCCCCTTCTTTCCCCTCGGCCTCTTCTTATGTACCTTTATTAGCGGTGGTTCTCTCTCCACCTATGAGCCCACCGCTTCCCTTCTCAACGACACCTCCTCAACATGCAGAGTCGTATCTTTCCTTAAGGATATTTTGATATGAGTCATTTTACTTTGATTAAAATTTTTATATGTTTAATTAAAAGGTCCTAAGTTCATACCTAGGAGCTTCATTTTGATTTAATTTATTCCTTTAATAATTCATCCACATACTTTATTAAAATTTCTCAATAGATAATTATATAACCTGTTTTTTAAGGATTTACATAATTCTTTACATTTATTTTCTTTATAACCCTTTTACTTTATACTTTTAAACTTAATATCATTGGTAATCGCTCATTAATCATGAGGCATTAAGTAATATGTGCTAATGGGTGAATGCGACTTTTCTATATGAAGGAGTGTCAGGATATTTAATATTTTAAGTAATTTAGAATATAGCTACTAGTGCAGTGCATGCGATACATGCATATGTAGCTATCATATGCATGCATCGTATGCATGCTAATATTCTCGTGCTCTCTATATTAATGATGGGTCATTACACTGCGTCATCAGTTCGAGCCAGAGAGAGGCTAGCGCAGAGGCTGAGGAAGGCAGAAGAGGCTCACAAAGAGCCACGCAGAGGCCAGAAGGGTTGACGCAGTTGGCCAAGGGAGCAAATTAGCCTTGCCGGGATTGCGCAGAGCCTAAAGGCTCAGTTCTTCAGCTACTGAAGCATAGGAAGCTGTAGGCAGATCCAAGAGAGTGAAGCTGGTGGGGTGTTGTTGCTGCTGAGATAGAACAATACCTAACGGGGCAAACCCAAGGTAGAGGGAGTCGCTACCTAGGCAGATTTCTAGCCAAGAAATCTAGATCAGTGTTGCAGGTGCATAGGAGATCGGAGAGGTGTGACTTGACGGTTGGCAGGCGGATTTCCAAGAGGGAAATCGAGACTCAAAGGGAGTCTAGCAGAGAACTTCCTAGGGGAAGTAGCGACTCAGAGGGAGTAGAAGAGAGAACTTCTAGGAGGGAAGTAGAGACTCAGAGGAGTCGAAAAGGAGAGCAGAGAGATGGCCATGAATGGACTGAGGGATTAGGACAAGCTGGACGGGCGTCCAACTTTGTGATCTGGAAAGTCAGGATCCTGCCCGTTCTAGATAGACATCGCATCAAGGCCTTCGCCTTGAAAAACGTGGCATTCTCAGTCGACCCAGCTGACAATGAAAAGTATGAGGACGCAATGGCCAAGGCGAAATGCATAATCCTTGATGGGGTCAAGGATCATGTGGTCCAACATATTGCTGAGAAGGACACGACAAAGGAAATGTGGGACACCTTGACGAAGTTGTATCAAGGCACTTCCATGTAGAGGAAGATGCTACTAGAGAATCACCTGCGGTCATATCAGATGCAGAAGGGGGAGTAGGTAGATCACTTCCTCAGCAGGTTGTAGGAGATCCAGGATCAATTGGCTTCCATAGGGGCCATGCTGGATCAGGAGTTAATGGTGAGGACTGCCCTAAACGCAGTCTTCGAGGAGTGGGAGACATTTGTCCAGAACATTTTGGGCAAAGCGAGTCTTCCAGATTGGGAAGAACTGTGAGCAACTCTTTGCCAAGAAGAGATCAGACGATTGACCAAGGCGGGAAGTAGTGGCAAAGGAGCCCGGGTCAAGAAAGAGGAGGAAGAGGATGCGGCTCTAGCATCTGCGGGGCAGCAAGGGAAGAGGAAGAAAGAGGACCTCTCCAAGATAAAGTGCTTCAATTGTGGGGAACTGGGACATTATGCAACCCAGTGTCCGAGGAAGAAGAATAAGGGAGAGGCGTCTGACTCCAAGGTAGCGCCAACGAAAGTAGAGGAGGAGGTAGAGGACAATGACGATTGTGCCATGAGTGCTCATGTACCTCTAGAGAAGAGGTGGGGAGACATCGAGTTGTAGTCAAGAGGACTACAGGAGTTGTGGGGCAGGATCCTTGAAGTACCCAAACTCTTGGATCATATCCAACTACGGGAGCCCTAGAGAAATAGTAGCAGGATGACGAATGTCGGTAGAAGCGGATGCAAATGAAGTGACAGAGTGGTACAATGCAGTAGTCCCAGGCAGCGTAGAGAGGGTTGCAACAGTGCGAGAGGCATAGAGGAGGTTGCAACAGTGCAAGATGGCACATAGAGGTTTGCAGCGGTGCGAGAGGCACAAAGTTGTTGCAGCAACACATATGCAGTAGAGGGAGCACATGATAGTGGCAGAGAGAGCTTCAACATTGGGAGGGTTTCTAGCTTGACAGGGATGTCAATAGTTGGGTGGATCAATTATTTACTTCTCAGTCACTGAGTTGCAGTGCAGTAGCAGTAGCAGTGGCACGATGCAGCATGATGAGAAAGAACTGCAGTGTTGGGAGAAAGGTCCAGCAGCAACACGGATGCAAAGGGAGCTGCTGTACAGATGTAGTAGTGGCAATGGCAGAGCCATGGGCAGCAATACAAAATGCAACCGTGCAGAGGATGTTGGGCGGGGAGGCCTAGCATTAGCACAGGTACTGATGCCATGTAATCAAGGCGATGCTTAGTGTGGAGTATTACTAGAGCACAATACTTGCTAAGAGGGAGTGTTGATTTAGGGTAGCATCGGATGTGCTCTAGCCATGAAAATTGGTGGAGAGGCTAAAGCACATGAGATCTCCAAGACCCAAAAATGGTTTGGGGAAATTCTAACCGGTTAAGGAGATATTAAAATAGTTAATATTTTTAACGGAGTTCATAAGTCTAAACTTGAGAAAAATAAAATATTAATGGGTATTAATATAAAATTGGGTTAGAAGGTTCTAAATGACATGGATCAACCCAAATCTATGTAGAAATTTCTGTTTTCCCACCTCGGTTTTCAGTTTCTCTTTATTTCTCCCATGTAGTTAAATGCCCATTCCCATAACCATACATTTAACAGACTGAAAAAATAAATATTGCTGAAAACACAAATTCTGGAAATTTTTCAGAATGCTGGAAATTGCAGAATTAAAAATCAGCAATCAAAAGCAGCCATTAAAACACATTAAAACACTGATATTTTTGGTCAACTTGACCCTGGAAAAACCCCCTACAACTCTTGGGGAAAACCAGTTTGAGAGCTCTTCTTTATTTCTGAAAATTGCCTTTTTACAGTGAGAATTATTCAGCAAAAAAATCAGCAAGCAAATTTACAACTTATCTCATTTCGCGTGCCTCACGGCAATCTGGAAATTACAGCAAACAGGACAGCAATAAATGCTGTACGGCCTCCGTTTTGTGTGCAGAAAAATCAGCAAACTGCTCCTCGATTTTTGTGCAAAAATCTGCCTTTCACTATGTGCTGAATCAGCTGTACAAATCTGCTCAACTGTTGCCTTGGAATGTGTGCCAAACTGCTGTCTCCTTCTCCTCCCTGCTCAGAAATCTCTCTTGCTCTCTTGCTCTCCTTCTCCCAATCTGCTCATGAAAGAATGAATGACCTTTTCCTCCTTTAATATAACTCCAAGTGACTTTTGGGTGATCCAAGTGACTTTTGGGTGATCTCTAAATCCAATGGCTGAAATAGATTTAGATCAATGGCTGAGATTAAATGCTCATTTAAATCTCACTTTCTATTTTTTAATTCACCCCACTTTAATAAAGACCCACTTAGTCATTTATTTCCAAAGTCACTTTTCCTTTCTAATTTTTCATTGACTTTATAAAAGTTACTTTAAAATTAGACTTAACTTTATAAAATTATAAAGTCACTTTTAGGAGAAAAATTAAATTCTTTTGGACACTTTTCCCTAGGCCAAAGATCAAAGCCTAAGGGAACCACCTGTCCTCCGGTACCAAATTTCAACACTCCCTCTTACCGAGGAAGGTGTTCCTCACCACACCCATCTTGTCTCTGAAGTAGACATGCTTGCCCCGTGGTAAGGCTTTGGTAAGAATATCTGCAACCTGCTCATCAGTGGAAATATACTGAAGCTTCACAGCTCCCTTCTGAACATAGTCTTTGATGAAATGATATCTGATCCCGATATGCTTTGACCTGTCATGAAATACTGGATTCTCCGTGAGTTTAATGCAACTCTGATTATCACAGTAAATCACTGAAGGTCTCAACGGCTGACCAAATAAGCCAAACAACATCTTGCGAAGCCAGATGGCCTCACAACTAGCTAGACTGGCTGCCATATACTCTGCTTCCGCTGAACTCAGTGCTACTGACTGCTGCTTCCGGCTGAACCATGACACTACTGCTGAACCCAACCCAAAACAACACCCTGAAGTGCTCTTCCTATCAGAAGCACAACCTGCCCAATCAGAATCAGTGTATCCTGCCAATCTCACTCCATCTCCCTGCCTATAGTCCAGACCATAATCCACTGTCCCCTGCAAGTACCGCAAAATGTGTTTTGCAGCCACCCAGTAAACCTTCCTAGGCTCACACATAAACTGACTCATCGTGTTGACTGCAAAACAGATATTTGGTCTAGTGTTGACCAAATACATCAAGGAACCAATCAGCTGCCTGTACAATGTGGGATCCACCAACTCGGAATCCGAAGCATGAAGCTTCTTCCAGTTGGTGATCATCGGTGTCGACATGGGTCTACAATCCTCCATGTGGAATCTGCTAAGGATGTCCACAATATACTTCCCCTGCCGCAGAAAGAAATGCCCCTCCTCCTGCCACACCTCCAAACCCAAAAAGTAATGCATCAAGCCGATGTCCTTCATCTCAAACTCCGCCGCAAGATCTCTCTTGCAGTGCTCTATGAGTCTCTCTGCACCTGTAATGATCAAGTCATCCACATACAGCACCAAAATGAGAGGCTCCTCACCAATCACAATAAAGTAAAGGTTCGGATCTGCCTCACTCTTTGTGAAACCCATCCCCTGCAAGTATGCATCTATCCTGGAGTACCAAGCTCTGGGAGCTTGCTTCAGGCCATAAAGGGCCTTCTTCAATCTGCACACATGGGACTCCTTCCCATGCACCTCAAAGCCCTGTGGCTGCTCAATGTACACCTCCTCCTGTATGAAGCCATTGAGAAATGCGGTCTTCACATCCATCTGGTGGATCTTCCAACCCATCTCTGCTGCTATCGATATAATGGAGCGGATCGAAGTATATCGAGCCACGGGAGCGAAGGTCTCCTCATAATCAACTCCCTCTACCTGGGAGAACCCTCTAGCCACAAACCTCGCTTTGAATTTCTCAATGCTGCCATTTGCAGCATGCTTTACCTTGTAAAGCCATCTGGAAGTAACCACGGATTTGCCCTCAGGCCTCGGCACCACCTCCCAAACATCATTCTTCATGATAGAAGAATACTCCTCCTGCATGGCCTCTCTCCAGACCTGCTGGCTAGCTGCCTCCTCATAGCTAGAAGGCTCAGAGTCAAGGATGCTGGTAACCATCGCCATATAGCTACAAAACCTCTCAGGTGGTCTACTCTCTCTGACCGGCCTCTTCGGCTCAGCAACAGATGTGGCATCTCTCAAGGTGTCCTGAAGCCACTTGGGCTTCCTCTTCCCTGAGCGCACTTCTCCCACCGGAGAATGAAACTCCTCCTCATCATCATCATCAGTAGCCTGAACTTCTGACTGTCTGTCTGCTGTCCTCCTGCCTGCACCTCAACCTGTAGAAGCTGAGGTACCGTGTAAACTGTCCATCAGTGGACTCCCTAGTGAACTGCTCTGTGAACTGCTCTGCATGCTGCCCGGAGCACCACCCCTCTGGCTCGATGAGCCACTGCTCACTGACGGACCTGACATCCTCATAGATGTACCTCCGGATCCTCCTGATCCCTGCCCACTGGATCCCTGCGACTGACTCAACTGCTGCTGAGGGTCTGGTTGATCCAGATACTCTAACTCCCGTGACCTCCTAAAGGCCCTGTCCTCCTTGAACTTCACATCCCGTCTGACAACAACTCTCCTCTGTGCAGGAATGTAAATCCGAAAGGCCTTTGAGGTCTCACTGTAGCCCACAAAGATACCCTTCTCTGCGGTGGGCTCTAGTTTGGTCCTCTTCTCCTTGGGTATATAGGAGTATGTAATGCATCCAAAGATATGAAGATGACCAATATCAGGCTTCTTCCCAGAGAAAGCCTCCTCCGGAGTCATGTGCCCCAAGGCACGATGCGGACTCCTGTTCTGCAAGTAAACAACTGTGTTGCAGGCCTCTGCCCACAAGAACAATGGCAACCCCTGATCATGTAACATGGCTTTGGCAGCCCCTATGATGGATCTGTTCTTCCTCTCTGCAACCCCGTTCTGCTGGGGGTTGTAAGGAACAGTGAACTCCCTCCTAATGCCTGCCTCCGCACAATAGTCAACAAACTCTCCAAGGGTGTACTCTCCTCCATTGTCCGACCTCAAGGACTTGATCTTTCGACCTATCTGAGTCTCCACAAGAGCTCTGAACTCCTGAAACCGCTTGAAGACCTCATTCTTGGTCTTCAAAAAATAAATCCAGGTCCTCCTGGAGTGATCATCAATGAATAACACATAGTACTCATATCCACTCAAGGAAACATGAGACATCCGACCGCTCACATCGGAATGAATCAAATCAAGTATCCCTGTCGCTCTGCTGTCACTGCTGGGAAAAGGGGATTTGGCAAACTTGCCCATCGCACAACCTCTGCAAGTATCAAAGTGATCAGTACTGAAATCTGGCACACCTGTAGTGATCTCCCGCAATGTCCTCAAGGCTCCATGATACATATGTCCCATCCTGCGGTGCCAAATCTCACACAGCTCAGAACTGCTAGCTCTGCTGTCGGTACTACTGCTCAATGCCAAAAGGGGCTGAAATGCAAACTTGTACACCTTTGCATGGCGTACACCTATCACTCTAGCTGAATCAGCTGGAGTGTCCCTGGGATACATCAACACCTGTCCTCCCCTGAACAGTACCTCATATCCTCTGTCCTCCAAAGCTGAGACGGATATGAGGTTCTTCCTCATCCCTGGCACATAAAGAACCTCTGACACCTTCAAGGGAGGTTTGGACTCCCTCTGAAATGTCACTGTCCCCACCCCGACTGCTCTAACAACTCTGTCATCACCGAGTACTACCTCAATATCAGTGCCACTCTCTGAAAGCTCTGAGAAGTACTCACGGACTCCTGTCATGTGACGTGAAGCCCCACTGTCCACATACCAGATACCTGAAGATGCTCCGCTAATCGAGGGAAAAGCATGCTCCCTCTGAACCTGTGTGGCAGGTGATCCTGCACTAGAGGACTCACACGTAGTGAACGCAAACTCTTGGTCAAAACGACCAGCAAAGTCCTCAATCTCTGCTGAAGCTGCCACGTCCTGGTTCTTCCCCTTCTTTTTCTTCTTCTCCGGACACACAACTGCATAGTGTCCCATCTTTTGACAATTCCAACACTTCACCTTGGAATAATCCTTCTGTGTGTTCCCCTGTTTACCTTTACCTTTGCCTTTGCCCCCACCACTGCTTGTGGAAGCCTGCTTCTTCCCTTTGCCTTTCTTGCCTCCTGCCACCAGTGCTACATCCTCATCCTGCTCAACTGGCTTGGCTGCCCCAAGCTGACCTTTCCTGATCTCTGTCTGAATACAATCATCCCAAAACCTCTCCCATGTGGGAAGGGTCTCACGTGCACAAACCCCATCAGCAAAGTTCAACCATGAACGGGGGAGGCCATTCACTGCAATCCGCACCAACTCAGTGGGTGGAATGGCCTCTCCAATCGCTGCCAACTCATCTCTCACATTGGTAATCTTTGTGAGATATCCAGCTGCACTATCATTCCCCATCTTAATGTTCTTCAGCTTCTCCTTCAGGACCATCTTCCGGTTCTCATTGGTACTCTGGTAGAGATTGGACAATGCTGTCCACATCTCATGGGCATTGCTCTTTCCTCTCACATGAGGAATGCAATGGTCTTTGATTCCGTCTAGAATCAGCCTCTTACCCTTATTGTTTTTCTTTTTATACTCAGCCAACTGAGTAACATCAGTGGGCACAACAACAGGGTTCTGTGCGGTATGCACCATGATATCCCAGACTTCTGCCTCCTCAAAGATACTCTGCATTCTCTCCTTCCAAACACTGTAATTTGTATGCCCATCCAACCTATCCTCCACCCTCAATCCCAATGACATCTTGCTGTCCTAAAATTGAAAAATAGCACTACTGTGGTAAAGATAAAACTGCTGTTTATGAAAAAATCAGCTTGCTGGAATTTTCTAAGTGAAAAATCAGCAATTGTAATTTTCCTTTTGCTGTCCCAAACTGCCCTTCAGCACTCAAGCTCTGATACCATGTAAAAATTTCTGTTTTCCCACCCCGGTTTTCAGTTTCTCTTTATTTCTCCCATGTAGTTAAATGCCCATTCCCATAACCATACATTTAACAGACTGAAAAAATAAATATTGCTGAAAACACAAATTCTGGAAATTTTTCAGAATGCTGGAAATTGCAGAATTAAAAATCAGCAATCAAAAACAGCCATTAAAACACATTAAAACACTGATATTTTTGGTCAACTTGACCCTGGAAAAACCCCCTACAACTCTTGGGGAAAACCAGTTTGAGAGCTCTTCTTTATTTCTGAAAATTGCCTTTTTACAGTGAGAATTATTCAGCAGAAAAATCAGCAAGCAAATTTACAACTTATCTCATTTCCCGTGCCTCACAGCAATCTGGAAATTACAGCAAACAGGACAGCAATAAATGCTGTACGGCCTCCGTTTTGTGTGCAGAAAAATCAGCAAACTGCTCCTCGATTTTTGTGCAAAAATCTGCCTTTCACTATGTGCTGAATCAGCTGTACAAATCTGCTCAACTGCTGCCTTGGAATGTGTGCCAAATTGCTGTCTCCTTCTCCTCCCTGCTCAGAAATCTCTCTTGCTCTCTTGCTCTCCTTCTCCCAATCTGCTCATGAAAGAATGAATGACCTTTTCCTCATTTTCCTCCTTTAATATAACTCCAAGTGACTTTTGGGTGATCCAAGTGACTTTTGGGTGATCTCTAAATCCAATGGCTGAAATAGATTTAGATCAATGGCTGAGATTAAATGCTCATTTAAATCTCACTTTCTATTTTTTAATTCACCCCACTTTAATAAAGACCCACTTAGTCATTTATTTCCAAAGTCACTTTTCCTTTCTAATTTTTCATTGACTTCATAAAAGTCACTTTAAAATTAGACTTAACTTTATAAAATTATAAAGTCACTTTTAGGAGAAAAATTAAATTCTTTTGGACACTTTTCCCTAGGCCAAAGATCAAAGCCTAAGGGAACCACCTGTCCTCCGGTACCAAATTTCAACAATCTAATCTTAGCCATTGATTAGATATGTAATCTCGGCCATTGAAGACTCAATAGAAAAAAGTATAAGAGGAGGCTTGAGGGTCAGTTAGAGATGCACCATAGTGATCAGTCATTCATTTTCTAGAGCGGGGTTTGTTAAGAGAAATCGAATCAGTGATTAGAGTTGTAGCGAGGGGCAGTGAGTACAAGGTAGAGATAGTGCCAGAAGACCAGCACAGAGGCAAAGAGGCAGACGTAGAGGCAGAAGGAGCCACACAGAGGCTAGCAGGGACTGCGCAGAGGCCAGAAGGGCTTGCATCATCCACGCAGAGGCTGCAGGAGTGACGCAGAGAGCCAGAGAGGCTCTACAGAGCCTCAGAGGGCTGACACAGAGGCTAGGAGGGTTGACACAGTGCTTCAGATTGTGCTGGAGAGGGTTTCGTGGGGCAGACTTTCCGAATATCTGCTTCCGAAGAGAGGTATTACTGCCAAATTTGTTTATCTTTGTTGTGTGAGCCAGTTTGGTACCCAATGTACTCAGAAAAGCTGCTTAATAATAAAACCCTCAGAATTGCTGCACTGGTTTTCCCAAGTTGGGTTTTTTCGGGGACGATTGTCCAAAAATAACGGTGTCACTTGTGTGTTTGTCTATTTCTTTCAGCTGTTGATCTGTAGATGGTTGAGACTGTATTGTGTTTATTTCAGTGTTTATATGGTTAAATAACTTGTTAGTAATTAAACAAGTAGGCGAAATAAACCAGAGAATACAAATAAAATTTCTAACGGGTAATACTTAGAATTTTGAACAGTAGATAGTGTCCCTTGAACTCTTCTTCATATTGAAAAAGATGAGATCAACATAATATGACCTCATGAAGATTATGAGGTGGTTGGCAACTTTGATATAGGAATTATGAAAGATCTCGAGGAAGCAATAAGTAATGAAAAGTGAAGGAAGAGTTTGTAAAAAGGTGCATCTATTGTCACGCAAGATAAGATAGATAATCAACATCCGATAACTAGAAGGATTAGAACATCTCCATGGAGAAGATATAAATACCTTGATAAGTATGCTGGAAAGGGAGAACCTTGGTAATGTATGTCTTGGAGATGGATTCATACAATATGTGAAAGGATGTTGATATTACAAAAAGAAGATGTCATGACGAAAGACCATCATTAAGAGGTAACTTTGATTTGATGTTCATTTTGATTTTTGAAAACATTTGGTTGGGTTGAAATAAGGCTACCGGAAGAGAGTTGTAGAAGTCACCTACAACTAGTACTCATGAGATTGGATGAAATATCCGGAAAGTAACATGACTGGGAAGAGGTAGCTGTATGAAGGATAGCTGGATGTGGACTAGAAGATCACTTTCCGATGAAGAGAAGGATGACATGACAATTGGTTCAACATGATGTTTCGTTGAAGGGAAGTGATGAAAAAGATGGCCGATGCCCTACAAAGAAGAAGACAGCTCCACGATGAAGAAGTTGAAGTTCATGACATGATGAGGAGCCCTACATGTAGCTGATAGTACCATGATTTCCATCAAGAGCTGCTATTGGTAACAAGTCCCTTGTTAAGAGGGAGCTTGGGCAAGTCCCTTGTTATGAGGGAGCTTGGGTATATTCCTTTTATAGGAATGAATTAATCCTCCCTAGTTGAGAGGGAGAGATAGAAACATCATTCTTGCAGAAATTAGGCTGTAGAATTGCAACTGCTTATGAAATTTTAATCAAAATCACGACACAAACCTACTCTACTGCTTTGCACACATTAATTCACTATTTAGAACAAAAATCTCAAACATGCAAGAAGAAATAACAAACATGCAACAAGCATTTTTATTTGGGGAAAGCTATCTGCTAAAAACTCCAATGCCTGCTTGCATTAATCAAATGAATAGAGATGTATTACAATTGCTTTGCTTAATTGAGCACACCATGTAAGTTCATAACCTATCTCTTTGCTCACTAAAGGCCTCTAACCCAAACTTAGTCAAATTTTGCCTCTGCTTGAACTCCTATTTCCTTGTGTTGTTCCTTGAGGAATTAGCCCCTAGTATTTATGGAATTCCTTTAATCGAATTGTGCATTTCCTTAGGCTAGTCATCTGACTGTATGCAACACTTGTACACTTGCCTGCGTGCATTAATCAAATGAATAGAGATGTATTACAATTGCTTTGCTCAATTGAGCACACCATGTAAGTTCGTAACCCATCTCTCTGTTCACTGAAGGCCTCTGACCCAGAATTAGTCAAATTTTGCCTCTGCTTGAACTCCTATTTCCTTGTGTTGTTCCTTGAGGAATTAGACCCTAGTATTTACAAAATTCCTCTAATTGAATTGCGCATTTCCTTAGGCTAATCATCTGACTGCATGCAACACTTGTACATTCAAGACTAATCCACAATTGATGTTACATTGCCTTGGAATCTCCACCTCAACTGGGTAACTCGAATTCTCTGCATGCACTAGCTATTTTGGGTTGATTGATCAGTTAACTGGATGATCACTGAGTTTCACTGCACAACTTGACCCTCCACTAGTTCCTCCAACAGTTGGAACTAGTTTAACTGAAAACAACCTTAGATAATTGACCTTGATTGCTACAAATTAGCAATCACACATGTAGAACTAAACTCTAACTCCTCCAACTCGAATTTACTGAGTAAATTGGGTGACACAAGCCATGTCACACAAGTTAACATCATCCAAGTTGTCTGCTGATGTGGAAATTCAAATTTTCTCAATTTAATCAAGGAAAAATCAAATTGAGAATTTCTTGTTGTATTTTTCAACACCCCCTCTCAGCAAGAAAGGGATTATCAACCACCCCTATCTTGCATTTGTGGAACTCGAACGTCCCTCTTGACAAGGCCTTTGTCAAAATGTCAGTATCGTGTTCCTCTGTCGGAATGTACTACAACAACATTATCCGCCTCTGCACATAATGTTGTATATGGTGATACCGGATATCAATATGCTTGGATTGATCGTGAAAAACAGGATGTTCAGAGAACTTAATGCAACTTTGATTATCACAGTAGATCATAGTTGGATCCATCATCTGACCAAACAATCCAACAAGTATCTTTCTCATCTAGATTGCCTGACATGCTGCTTGATTGGCAGCGATGTATTTTTCTTTTGCCGAGCTAAGTGCCACAAATATTTGCTTCCTGCTGTACCAAGAAATCACTGCGGACCCAACACTGAAAATTCCGCCTGATGTACTTTTTTGGTTTGATGGGGTCCTCGCCCAATTTGCATCTGTGAAGCCACATAACTTCACTCCCTCTGTCCGTCTGTACCATAGTCCAAACTGGGTAGTGCCTCTGAGGTACCATAGAACATGCTTAGCTGCCCTCCAAAATAATTTGGTTGGCCTAACCATAGCTTGGCTCAACTGGTTGACTGCATAACACATATTTGGTCATGTGTTCACAAGATACATTAGTGAACCCACCAACTGCCGATATACAGTTGCATCCAGTTCTTCACTTGAAGTGGCATCCTCCTTCCATTTGGTCACTAGAGGTGTCTCCATGGGTTTGCAAATGTCCATGTGGAACCTCTAAAGTATCTCGTTGGCATACTTGCCCTGAGAGACAAATAATTTCCCATCGCCTTGCCATACAACTCCTCCTCAATAACTTCATTGAGGAATGTTGTTTTTACATCCATTTGGTGGATCTTCCACCCCATCTCTGCAACCAGAGCAAGAATTGATTTAATGGATGAGTACCTTGCTACAGGAGCAAAGGTCTCCTCATAGTCAATCCCCTCAACTTCAGAGTACCCCTTGGCCAAATTTGGCCTTGTACTTTTCTATGCTTCCGTTTGCTGCATGCTTTACCTTGAAGAGCCATCTCGAACCTACAACTAATTTGTCTGCTGGTCTTGGGACTTGTTAGCTCTGCTACAACTTCAGTGTTTAAAGGTCAAATTCAGGTTTGGTCGCTGGTTTGTGCTGAAAAAGCAGCGCGCAACAGTGTTTTCACCTTCCTCTCATTCGGTTTCCTTACATTCTCTTAACCTCTTGCTGCTTCTATTCTCCTCTAAATCCTTCCTAAACCTATATTCTCCTTCGCTCCTGCTTTCAGCTGCCTCTGTTTTTTCCATGAAAATCTTCTTTCCCCGCTTTCCTCCATCCTTTTACAGAACTCTTCAAAGCATCGTGCCTTCATTCAATCCTCGAGTTAACCTTTTCCTTATCATAACAGTGGGAAACCTCTGTAATTAACCATCTGCCTTAGTCTCCACCGTCGATCGCATCTTGATCTAACAGTCTCCGTGTTCTCCGCCCGCACGTTAAACATTGTGCATATTCCTCGCCATCTGACCGTCCGTTGCACGATCGGAGGCAGTGGCAAGCCCCGATCGCGCGACTTGCGCGCGCGTTAACCCGCAGGGGCGGCGGTTTTCATCCGCCACGTGTCGTGTTTTTATTTGATCGCACGCCCTCATACGGAAACCACCGTTGCTCCGTGGGCGGTGCGGGGAATACCGCCCGTCCCGAAACCGCCTGTTCCCTGGCCGTTATCATCCGCGCACCTTTCGCGCGCGATGACCGTTGGATCCGCTGCTGCCTGATCTGACGGCCTTCGTTAGTCCCCGCCCGTTTCCTCCCGATTTTTTCCTCCGATAGATCCCTGCCGTTGATCCACGCGATCCAACGGCTGAGCTTTATTCCTGGCCTGCTCATACTTCCGCCATGAAATCTTAGCTCCTTTGACTGTCTTGAGCTCGCGAAGGACATCAACGATCAATTACCTGTACCCGGCACATTCAATCTGCAACCACCGCATTCAAGGAACAGCATGGTCGAGAAGGAAACAGGACAACCTCGAGCAGTTAACGCAGTTATTAGTTATGGAGCTTGTATCAGTCAGTACTTCATCTGCCCGAGAAGGATCACAGAACGCCAGAGAATGTCTAAATCATCCATTAAAACAGGCAGAATGTAGCAGAGCCCATATCTGAGAACTAATGTGTTAGGTGGTCCATTATGACCCCTTCTCGTTTAACACAACAGAGTGTTTTTGTAATCAACCTCTATATATATCTAGAAGATAGAGGTTGATGGTGGATGAATGTTATTTTGTTGTAAGCTTCAACTTCTGGAGACTGTAACTACTGTGATACCTGCAGCGTCTGGTCTTCATTTTCAGCTAATGCAAGCTTCTTTTGCTGTTAATTGCTCACTTTCCACTTCTTCTTCTTTGTTCCAGGCTGTGCCTGTTATGCATTTATTCATGTGCTGTTGATGTTTAGCATTAGAGGGGCTGTCATCCCACCTCTGTGTTTGAATCTAGCATGTATCATTGAATTTGTATGCAGGTTTCTGTTATTTTAATGCCAGAGAGCTGTCATCCTGTCTGTGCATTAGGAAATAGATTTACAGACCTTTTAACTGGTTGCAGCTGGCCATCACAGGGTCCTGTGCATCTGCTGGTGTGATCAATATTCTCCATCATCACATTTTCCTTAAACTGTGAGTAATTGGTGGTCTAAAGCCTTGTAGTCTGGGGGTGTTCACCCATGTCTGGGGTTAAGCATAGTAGAAGTGGTTATCTGGCTTGAATATGCAGCATTTCTTTCATTCATCCACCATTTTCCAACATTTTTGTTGAGTTTGTAATGTCCTCGAGCATCTTTGATATACAACCTAGGGGAGTTTCTTGGGGTGATAACAGGACCACTTCCCAAACATTGTTCCTTACAATGGATTCATATTCCTCCACCATTTCACCAACCCATACAGGTTGCTCTACAACTTCCTCGAAAGAGGATGGTTCAATCTCTACAAGCTCAGTCATTAGAGCCATGTAGCCAATGTACCGATCTAGTGACCTTCTCTGCTTGCGCTAATTTGAAGGAGCACCCACATTCTCCCTTGCATCCTGCACAAGTCTCTCAGCTTCCTTGGTCTTTTTTCTGCCTTCTCTGGATGGTTCTGCTTGAGTGGTTGTTTCCACTCTCTGCTCCTCAACTTGTGGCTGCTCCAAAACTTCTTGAGGTTCCTCCTTTGGAACTAAAAGCTCCTCTTCTGGTGGGATCTGAAGCTCCCTCTCAAGAGAGCATCGCATTGCTTTGTCTTCGTCAAATTTTACATCCCTTCACACAACTGTCATTCTAAGGGATAACAAGTACACACGGTAGTTGTGGGGAGTTTCTGTGTAACCCACAAATACCCCAAATTCTATTGACGGCTTTAGCTTCTTCCTTGATTCTTTGGAGACATGGCAGTAAATAGAAGCTCCAAAAATCTTGAAGTGCGACACATCCGACTTTCTCCACGAGAAAGCCTCTTCCGGTGTCATCATGCCCAAAATCTGATGTAGACTCCAGTTCTGCAAATAGACTATTGTGTTGCATGCCTCGGCCCACAAATGCAGAGATAGACCTTGATCATGCAACATCTCCCTCGCTGCTCCCACAATGCTATAGTTCTTTCTTGCAGCCACCCCATTCTGTTGTGGGTTGTGGGGTGCTGTCAACTCTCGTCAAATGCCTTCTTTTGCACAATTTTTTTTAAATTCATTTGACACCTACTCACCTCCATTATCGCTCCGGAGAGCCTTCACCTTCTTGCCCGTTTCTTTCTCAATCAGTGCCTTGAATTCTACGAATTTGGAGAATGTCTCATCCTTCGTCCGCATTACGAAGATCCAACACTTCTGTGAGAAGTCATCAATAAAAATGAGAAAATATTTGTGCGTGGCAGTGGAGAGTGTCGAGAAAAGTCCACAAACATCAGAGTGGATCCTTTCCAGGATTGCATGTGCTTTGCTGTCCTAATCATGGAATGAGGATTTTGTGTACTTCCCCAAGGTACATCCTTTGCATACATCTCGCAGCTCAAGTGCTCCTTTGGGGAGGCCCATGGTTATCTGCTGCATGATCTTCAAAGCACCATGATGCAAATGGCCAAGTCTTCTATGACAAAGTTCACTAACATCGTGGCTCTGCACCTTCTCTGCCTTTGTGCTCAATGCAACACAATCCTCCACATCTAGCTTATATAGGTTCTTCACACGAACCCCGATTTGCTTCACCTGTCCTGTGGCTATGTGTCTCAGGAATGTCTTTCCTTTGTTGAAGATCACATCATAACCACGATCTTCCAAAACTGCAACAAAGACAAGATTTTTCTTTAGGCCCGGAACAAACATGACATCCTTGAGCCTGAGGGGGGAGCTCGACTCCCTATGAAAGGTGACTGTACCAACCCTGGTCGCACTATACCTTTCGTCGTCCCCCATCTCGATGTGCATTTGCAAATCTTTCTCCTCCAAGTCACTGAAAAAGTCTCTATTCCCTATCATGTGGAACGATGCACTAGAGTCCAAGTACCACATGCTCCCCATCACTATCCTGGACATGCATGCAATGAGGGTGAAGTCAAGCTCGAACTGTGAAGCCAAAGCTTCACCTGCTCCTCCTGAGTTCTTCTTACTTGCCTTGTGTGGACACTTCGTGGCATAGTGCCCAAATTCATGACAATGGAAGCATTTAATTTTTGACAAATCTTTCTTCTTGCCCCCTTGATTGGATTCTGGCTTGGATTGAGATTTCTTCCCTTTTCCCTTCTTTTCCTTTCTAGCCAATTCAAAATTTTCTTCATCCTCGCCCTTGGATGAAGTCTCGTCTTTGGTATTCTACCTTATTTCCTCCTGTACCAAATCGAACCATAAGCATTCCCAATTCTGTAGTTTTCCCCTCTTGTTCACCAAATATTGATAGTTATGCCAATTCTTGGGAAGGCCCAGAAGGGCTAGGCTTACCAAGTCATGTTTAGGGACAGTCACACCGACCCCGCCCAGTTCATCACGACATTGTGTGAACTTGTCTAGACACTGAGGTATAGTGTCATTCTTTTGCATCTTGATATTTCAAAGTTTATCCTTGAGCGCCAGCTTCCTATGGTCACTACTATTCTTGAACAATTCTGTCAATGCTTTCCACATCGCGAATGCAGTGTTTTTTTTTTTTTTTTTGGTTCGTTGAGATTCGAGACAATATGATCCTGTACTCCCTCCAAGATTATTCTCCTTGCCTTGGCTACATATTTCTTCCACTGCTCAAGGTCCTGGACATCAACTACTAGTGGTCTTGGAATATCTGTCTTGATATATTCAAGCAATCCATTGTCATCTAATACTGCCTCCATGCGGTCCTTCCATGCAACAAAATTTGAGGTGCCTTCCAAGGCATACTCTAGCCTTAGTCCATTGAAGGCCATCTTCTCAGCTCTGAAGAAATCCTGCTACACTGATCTTCAAATTCAAACCTCTGAGAAACAACTTCGAATTTCTTGCTCTAATGTGAATCCAACTCTGATACCATGTAGAAATTAGGCTGTAGATTTGCAACTGCTCATGAAGTTTTAATCAAAATCACAAGACAAAAATCTACTCTACTGCTTTGCAGACATTAATTCACAATTTAGAACAAAAATCTCAGACATGCAAGAAGAAATAACACACATGCAACAAGTATTTTTATCTAAAGAAAGCAATCTATTAAAAACCCCAATGCTTGCTTGCATTAATCAAATGAATAGAGATGTATTACAATTGCTTTGCTCCACTGAGCACACCTTGCAAGTGCATAACCTGTCGTTCTGCTCACTGAAGGCCTCTGACCTAGACTTAGTCAAATTTTGCCTCTGCTTGAGCTCCTATTTCCCTGCCGTTAAAATTGGCAACTAGGGCCAAACTCCATGTGGGTCATCTTATTTATGGTTGCTGATATTTTTCTTGGATCCCTTTCAGCGAGAGGTGTAGGATTGATCTAAAGATCATTCGATTCTGATAAGTATTCATGGAGTCATGAATTTATTTATGTTATAAGACAATTCGTCAAGGTCGGCCAGCAACCAAATAAACCCCTCATGTGCTCAACGTTTTAGTATAAAAGGAGATGACTTGAGAGTCATTTTACACACAACTTCTCTCTTGATTTCTCTCCACTTGTCTTGGGTTTTAGTGTGAGAGAAATCTAGGAGGAAGAAGCCCTAACGCTGCCCTATGGAGAAGAGCTAATGCTGCCCTATGGAGAAGCCCTAACGCTGCCCTATGGAGAAGAGCTAACGCTGCCCTATGAAGAAGCCCTAACGCTGCCCTATGGAGAAGCCCTAAACATTGGTCTATCCTGCCCTAGCCGCAGGTCCATGATGCCCTAGTCGCAGGCCACTTCAAGTGACCGAATTGTTGGATGGAGGGCCAAGGATTTAGGGCCGAGAGGGCAGGCTGCAAGGCCGAGTAGATGAGGAACTAAACACTGGAAATTAAGTGACTGTTTGGGCACGTTGAGGAGACCGAAAGCTACAGCAAGCATGGTGCTGCAAAATTGGGACAGCAGCATGGTACAACAATGAAAATTGGGACAGCAAGCATGGTGCTGCAAATTGGGATAGCAAGCATGGTGCTGCAAAATTGGGACAGCAAGCATGGTACAACAATGCAAATTGAGACAACAAGCATGGTGCTACAAATTGGGACAGCAGCATGGTACAACAATGCAAATTGGGACAGCAAGCATAGTGCTGCAAATTGGGACAGAAAGCATGGTACAACAATGCAAATTGATACAGCAAGCATGGTGCTGCAAAATGGGACAGCAGCGTGGTACAACAATGCAAATTGGGACAGCAAGCATGGTACAACAATGCTTCAATGGGATAGCAACAAACATGGTGCTGCAAGGGACAACAACAAGACATGGTGCTGCAATAACAATTGGGACAGCAACAAGACATGGTGCTGCAATAGCAATTGGGACAGTAGCAAAACATGGTGCTGCAATAGCAATTGGGACAGCAATATGGTAAGCAAGGTGCAGCAAGCACATGGTGGCAAAACAAGGTGCAACAATGCCACATGATGGTACATGATATGGTACAGTGATGGGTACTGTCATGATTGATGAAGCATGATAAGATGCAACATTGTGATGATGGGTGCAACATGGTGCAACATGGCGAGTTGCAGCATGATGACGAGATGCAAGACGATGATAGGTGAAGGAGTCACCTTGGAGAATCAGTTGAAGCAGCATGTTTTCAACTAATCTCATGTATCATCTTCTTAGAGATGATCTATGCTCTTATCTAGATGATTCAAAGTGTTGACTTCTGTTGTAAATGTACTATCTCTCTCTCTGCTGAACTGTTGAAGAACATATAAGAATAATTGATCAAGGGTTTCCCCACATTGGGGTTTGTCCCTGGCTAGGGCCACATCTTGTGTCCTCTTTTCTTGGCTTGTCTTCTGCGATTTATGTTTATGTTCTATCTGCAGTTTACTTTAATGTTGATGTGATTGCTAATCTGGGAAAGATATTGAGCTAACTATGAAAATTGAAATAAATTGCTCTAAGCATAGAACATACCTAAAATTAACACCTACACCCTTGAGGAATTAACCCCTATTATTTAGAAAATTCCTCTAATTGAATTGCACAATTCCTTACGCTAACCATCTGACTGCATGCAACACCTGTACACTCAAGACTAGTTTACCACTAATGTTACACTGCCTTGGAATCCCCACCTTAACTGGGTAACTCGAATTCTTTGCATGCACTAGCTATTTTGGGCTGATTGATCAGTTAACTGGATGATCACTGAGTTTGACTAAAGTCCCACTGCACAACTTGACCCTCCACTAGTTCCTCCAACAGTTGGAACTAGTTTCACTGAAAACAACCTTAGATAATTGATCTTGATTGCTACAAATTAACAATCACACATGCAAAATTGAACTCTAACTCCTAACTCAAATTTCTTGAGTAAATTGGGTGACACAAGCCATGTCACACAAGTTAACATCATCCAAGTTGTCTGTTAATGTGGAAATTTGAATTTTCTCAATTTAATCAAGGCAAAATAAATTGAGAATTTCTTGCTGCATTTTTCAACAATTCTTGTCTTCATGTTATGAAGAAAGAATGGAGGATTGGGTAAACATCTAAGATTGATTCTGATACTCTTTAAGGATGAGGTAGGGCATCCAATAGGTTCAAGAGTAGTGGAAGAGGAAATTCCATGAGGTTGTGTTAATCCAAGATGGGATTGGTCCTAGAAGGACATACGTTGTGAACATCAGGATGAGGTATGTGCCTTGAGATACAGTGGAGAAGGTGTCTATTAGTCATTGTCTCCCAAGCATTGTGCTCTATTCTTGTGGAGAGATAGAGCTGTTAGTCACGTCCTTGATATATGACAATGTTGGTTGATATAATGAGATGCACTGATATAAGCTAAATAAATAGCTTATGAGATGGCTTGCCAATCCGATTCTTCTTATAAGAATTCTTCAGTATGAGAATGTCCAAGTACCTTGCATGGATTATGAATACCTCCCTAGTTAAGAGGGAGTGTTGAAAAGTGTAAGTAGGTTTAGTCTTCTTAAATGTAATCATGATTTTATGTATATGATGAAAAGAGAATTTTTTTATTATTATTATTATTTTGAAGCATGGGTTTCATGCTCAAGGTCATTTTTATTTGTAGTTCAAACACCCATTGCGTGCTTCTAAGGCTTTGCCATAAAGTCTAGGAGTCAATTGAGTCATTGTAATATGTAAGACCCCTTTGGGCATCTTGTATTATGTAAAAGAACTTTACAAGTCAACCTCGCTGCAACAAGTCGACCTACATGAAAGGACAAGTCGGCCTCATGAAGAGCTATTCGACCACCATGTGAAGCCTATAAATAAGAAGAACTCGACCTCACTTTAGTAGCATCAATCAAAGTTCGATTTACCAAGAGAAGACCTAGAACCAACAAAGAAGAAGAGAGAAAACAAGGAAGAAAAATTGAAGTATAAAGGACTATTTTAGGGCTGGATCTCCCACACGTGCAAAGAAGAATTAGGGCATCAATAAGCTGCAGCAAGACCGAATTGCAGTCACGCCAAGGGAACTGAATTTAGTAGCAAGGAAGATCAAGGAAGGAAGCCAAGTCAACAAGGAAGAAGAACTAATTCAAGCAAAGGAGAAAGGACAAAATCACCATATTTTTCCCACACGTGTGAAACTAGGGTTTCTGCAGTAGCCGAAAATTGCAGTAAGAAGTGAAGGTCCGAGATTTTTTGTTGAAGGAGAAAGTTGCAGCGGTAGAAGGCAAGTTTGACTGGTGTTGACTTTGTGGAAGAAAAATTCCAAGAAGAGGGTTGACTTTGTCTTGGAGTGGTTTTTGTCAAGAATCATAGGTCTTGGAATTCGTCATCTGAACATTCTATAAGAAAAGAAGAATTCTTGTGCGTTTTCCTCTCAAGAGGAGAAATTTTGGCCCTGGCTAGCAACCTACATTTTGTGTCCTCTTGTCTTATTGTTCTTCATTGTTTTGTAGCTGTTTGATGACTAAAGAGCACTATAATAATCAAGTAAAGAATAGCTAACTACATGTACATCAAGTTAAGTAAAAGAACATGACAAGCAGTTATCAAAGTAAGAGAAATCACCTAATTTAGCTGTCCTAGATTTCTCAACAGAAAGTTCCTTTGTTGGTTGATCCCTGGTCTTTAGGCACTGGAGATGTGTTGCCCATTGAGATCCTTGGACTCACCGAACTTTATCCACTAACATAAAGTGTCAAAACTTAGCATCCTTGGCTTGTATTTCTTCATCAAAGAGCTGAGTTGAAGCCATTGATTGACCTGCTCCAATTCTTTCTTCACTGCCTTGTGCCCTGTTTGTTAGATGGAGGCAATTTGCCACCATAGCCTCTTAGGAAGGATGTAGTTGGTGCAAAGGCATCCTCCCACCACACAATTGAACCACCTTCACCCCTGGGTGTGGGCAGAGGATTTCACACTCTCTTGATACAGTTTAGACAAGTCTGATATTTTAAGTCAGATACATTCATCATGAAGCAAGTATTTTGCATTCATAATCTATCAATTCCCTAGGAGAGAGATAAGTAAACCAAATGATTGTTTGAGAGAGTAACCTCTCCCAGAACTTGGACAGGGCTTCTTCCATTGCAATCAAAGTAGAAAGTGTTCTGATTAGATATACTTGTGAGCTTCTTGACACCAATATTTCATAGGCATATTCCCAAAGTGGTATGAAGAAAGCGATTGTCTTGGTTAACAACTTACCTTGGACAGGAATGTTTTTTTCTTATAAAATGTCTAGGAATATATCTTTGAAGATAAATTATTTAATAAAATTTGAAATGTTATTATTCAAAGAATCATGCGACCTTTATGTTATAATTAAGTGGTGCTGTTAATTGTCCTAAATTCCTAATAACAGATTTCTTGGCATTGATATTTTGCCGATGCATCTATCTATGGTTGGGACTCTTCTACCCGAAAACTTGACCAACCATCACATGTGTATGAGAAGCCAACCCTTGAAGGGATAAAAAAGCGATGAACCTCATTAATCCACTGCTAAATCCATATTTATTGAGCAATTAATAATGATGCAATAACAAGTAGAAATATCCAGAAGATGGATGCAGCTTGATATTTGAAATTGTTGGAAACAATGTTGCAGGAAACGTCCCCCCCCTGGATCTAATGCCCGAAGCGCATCCCGTACAGATTCGTACAGGAAGCGTCCCCGGAAGCGCGACTCCAAAATTTGGAAACGCGGTTCCGCCTGTTTTGGACGCTCCCTGGAAATTCCGGAAGCGTCCCTCCGAAGCGCGCTTCCTACGATGCTTCGGCCGTATGAAGCGCGACGCTTCGAAGGGCGAAGCATACGGTTCCATACATGCTTCCGGAAAAAGTGCTGCGCAGTTTAGAAAATTGATTTTTTTAAAATTTTAGGTGAGTTTGCATATTGGGGGTGGGTTCACCTTGGGTTAGGGTGAGGAATGAAGGGAATAAAGCCCCCATTCATTCCTCATTTGCTCACTTTGAGTTTATGAGAGTTGGAGAAGAGAAGAGAGGAGAGCTTGGAGGAGTGAAGGAGGAGGAGCTAGGAGAAGGAGGAGGAGCTTGGAGCAAGAGCTTGGAGGACTTCATCTACAAGAGCTAAAGAGGTAAGTACAAATCCCAAACTCCCTTATTTTTTTGACATTTTTTTTGTATTTTTCTTCTCCCTCTCCTACTCTTTCCCATTGTTTCTACTTGCTCCTTTACTTGCAGGTTGTCCACCACCTATATCCATATTCCAAGATGGTGTTCTTTTGGCTTCTATGTATCATTCCACTCTTGGTTTTAATGATGGCAAGGGGGAGTAGGAATAGAAGGGAAGAAGCATAAGAGGACAATGGTCCCAATATGAGTGACCCAATGTATGATGAGGAGGAAGGGTTTGAAGAGGAAGGGGATGATGTTGAACCTGAAGGGGAAACTGAAACACTAGAGGGGAAAGCTGCATTAACACCCTTGTGAAACTATGTGACCAAACTTGATGGGGGAAAGGGTGGTGGAAGCTACATGCCCTCATGGTTGTCATGGAGGAAAACCATATAGTGGTTCATATACCCGTGTGAGGAGGCATCTTTGTGGGGTGCTGGACAGTGATGATAAAAAGGGTCCTATGGGGATACAAATTTGCCCAAACATTTCATCTAAACAAAGAAGAAAATACATCCAAATAGAGGAGGCTGCACAACAAAAAAACAAGAAACAAATAACTCATTCTAAATCAAGTGCAACCTCTAAATTTGGTAGCGCATCTCCTCATGGTACTTCTGCAAGCTCTGGAGGTAGAAGAACAATAGGGGATTTCCTTAATGTTGCTGGGAGGGATGATGTGGATGGAAAGATAGTCCGTTTTCTTTGTGCTTGCGGTGTACCATTCAATGTGCTTCGCTCTCCCTATTGGCATGAAATGGTAAAGGCCATCAATGAAGCCCCAAAAGGATACAAGGCCCCCAACTATGAGAAAGCTAGAACAGTGTTATTAGAAAGAGAAAAAGCTAAGGTTCAAAGAGCTTTGACACGTTTTACAAATGAGTGGGTAGATTCTGGGGTATCCATTGTATCAGATGGGTGGACAAATATTAGAAACCAACATTTGATAAATGTTCTTGGTGTTTCTTCTAGTGGTGCAGTATTTATTACATGTCATGATTCCTCCTCCATCAGTGCATCTGCACAAAACATTGCAGATCTCCTATTGCAATCAATCAAAGATCTTGTTCCGAATAATGTGGTTCAAGTGATCACAGATAATGCAGCAAATTGTAAGGCAGTAGGAAAAATTATTGAGCGTACTCATCCACTCATCTTTTGGTCTTGGTGCCTGGTTCACACATTGAAACTTTTGATGCATGATATTGTGAAGCACAAAGAATGTGGGTGGATTACTGAGCTTTACAGGAGAGGGAAGCAACTCATTAAATTCATCACAGGGCATACAAGGGTAAACTACTTCTATGGCACTTACTCCAAGTTGTAGTTGCTTAAACTTGCAAAGACAAGATTTGCCAGTTATTACCTCACCTTTAGGCGGCTAGTGAAGGTGAGACAGGGTTTAACTAATTTGGTGTGTGCTGAATCATGGGATGAAATTAACATTGATAGAGATGGTGCTAATGCAGTCAAGGACACTGTTCTTGACATTTACTTTTGGTCACAGGTTAAATATGTTTTGCAATTCACCAAACCAATTTATTACATGATCAAGTTTGGAGATTTAGATCGACCAGTAATTGGGGAGGTGTATGAGCAAATGGATAGCATGTGGGGTAGATTAAAGACATTGTTGAGCCTAGAGATATCAACTTGTACAATTATATTCATGTAGAGGTGGAAAATCGATGGGAAATGCTAAATGTTTCATTGCATGCATTAGCATATGTTTTGACACCTAAATACTATCATCCATCATGGCTTTCAACACCAGCACCTGGGGGGGGAAGCAGGAGAAAACCACACCAAGATCAAGAGGTTCACAAAAAATATATGGCTGCATTGAGTAAATTAATCCTTGATGAGGAGGAGGTTGCATTGGTACGGAGGCAGTTGAGCAACTATACGCTTAACATTCGTCCATTTGGGAGCATGCATGCAATTAGAGATCGAGAGACTTTTTCTTCTCTTGAGTGGTGGAACATGCATGGAGGGGCTACTCCACTTCTACAGACTTTGGCATTGCGGGTGCTATCACAGGTGGTAAACACTTCTTTTGTAGAGAGGTGTTGGAGCTCTTATTTTTTCATCCACAGTGTTAAAAGGAATAGGTTGAGTTTAGACTGGGCAGAGAGCTTGGTTTATGTTCATTACAACTTGCGATTATTGTCCCATTACTGTGAAGATGCAAAGTCTAATAAAGACTTGTTGATTTGGGACAAGAATCCAGAGGAGCCCAATTTGGAGGATGGAGTGTTGCAATTAGAGCAATTAGAGGATGCTATTATCCAGGTAGGTCCATTGTGGTATGAATTTTCCTTATAAAGCATTTCTCTAATTCATGTTTTTAACTTTTTTGTTAACTAGTGTTCTTTTTTGCATGAATTTTTTGAGCGATTCCAGGATGATGATGATTGTGTTGATATGCCACCCCCACCCCCATCTGGTCCCTTGGTTCCTAGGTTCCATGGTTCAACACCAACAGCAAGGGGTTCTTCTTCATCAGTTACAGTGCCACTGCCACAGCTTCCACAGGGACCATCTTCTTCATTGCCACCACGTGGAGGCCCGCCGCCACGTTCTCTTCTTGGTGGAAGGAGGAGAGATTAGTAGATATATTCACAATTTACTACTTTTGTCATAGATTACTCATTAGACTTGTAGGCTTGTGAATTTGAATTTTGAACCTTTAGGCTTTTTTGTCTTGGCGGTGACCAAGTGACATATTTTGTAAACATTATCATTTGAATTTTGGACATGACAAATGTTGACAGTTGCTCACTTGCTAGATAAATCATAATATGCTCTATGTTTTATGTTATATAATATGCGTAAATGTTTTATGTTTTATAATATGCCTAAAAATTTGATGTATGTTTGTAATTGCTAGAATATAGATGGTTGATGTACATACTAGTAACTACAATGGAATCATGGATGCCATATGTATCTTGATTTATGCAAAAATATGCATGTTTTCATGTCTTCTACAACTAATTTGGTATTTGGGATGTTTGTTTTGAGTATAAATGCAAATATATATATATATATAGCACACGCTTCCGCAGACGCTTCGCTTCCTAGATTTTTGGAAAATGACACTTCCGCGTCCCCGCTTCCAAAAAACGTCCCCGCTTCATCTCCGCTTTGTGCAACATTGGTTGGAAAATCAGAAAGGCAGAAACATTTCTTATCTTGATAATAGCTTGTGAAATATTTATGCTTTATTATCTTCTTTAATCTTCTTTTCATCAAACAACGATCAAAACATAAAAGCATGAAGATAACAACAACAAAGAACACTATGTGTAAGCTCTCAGCTAGGGCAAAACCCCTCTCCTAGGGGAAAACCCAGCCAAAATTCTCTTCTTGTAGAACCAATTCAAAGTGAGACAACCAAGCCCAAGACAATAGATTTCCTTCAACCACCAGGTTGGCCCTCCAACCAATCATTAAACAAGACAAAGATGTTCAAGTCAACAAGTGTTGACCACAAAAATTTTGCCCAAACAAAAGCCCCGACCTTCTTAATATAGTTTGCAATTTCAGCCTGCAACAACTCAGACCTGCTGTAACCCTAGCTACCCATTGCAAGTCGCACATCTGACATAAAACAGAGAATTTTAGGGCTTCTTCTTCTTCGCTTGGACTCCTCCTTTCTTGCAATGATAAGACCTTCCGTTTTAGATTTCTTTGCGCTTCTTTCTTCACTAGTAATTGTAGATCTCACCTTAGATGATTAAGAGCACAAGAGGTCAAAGTCTTCACTTATATATAGTCTTCAAGTGTGGACAAATTCCCTTAATGAGGTTAACTTTAAAAAGGAGAGGCCGACTTGGTGGAGGAGGTACATAATACATTTTTGACACAAATATTTTTTCTTTCTTGATATAAAAAGCCCAAGAAGGGTCTAATACATAATGACAAAGAAGTTGACTCATGACACAAACCTAGAAACCTGCAATGGATGCTTTGACCTAGAGACAAAATAAGTTGAGCATGAAACCCATGCTATAAAATAATTTTCTTTGATTTTTACAATATTTTTCTTTTCTTGTTTTGACAGGTACATAAGAATTACATGATGTCATGACCCAAACAACAAATATGAAGACCAATACTAGTTACATTTTCAACGCTCCCTCTTAACTACGGAGGTATTCATAATTGTTCAACCAGTACAAGGACAATACTCACTTTGAAAAGTTCTTATAAGAAGAGTATCATAAACAACATGTACAATGCTAGGGATCTAGATACCATCTAGGCTAACTGCCAAGGTATCAACCCATCTAGGTACCATCTAGGCTACCTGCCAAGGTACCATCCCAACAGGGATCTAGGTGTCATCTAGGCTACTTTCCAAGACACCAGGTGTCATCTAGGCTACTTGCCAAGACACCAACCCTAACAGGGTTCTAGGTATCATCTAGGCTACCTGCCAAGATACCAACTCAACAAGGATCCACGTGTCATCTAGGCTACCTGCCAAGACACGAACTCAACAAGGATCCAAGTGTCATCGAGGCTACCTGCTAAGACACCAAATCAAGGATCCAAGTATCATCTAGGCTACCCGTTGTTGATTTGTGGTAGCATCGGATGTGCTCTAGCCTTGAAATTTGGAGGAGAGGCTAAAGCACATGAGATCTCCAAGACCCAGAAATCGTTTTGAGAAATTCCATCCGGATGAGGAGTTATTAAAATAATTAATATTTTTAATGGGTTCCTAAGTCTAAACTTAGAAAAATAAAAGTATTAATGGGTATTTACTATTAATAAAGATAAGGATGAGAAGTTTCTAAGAGACGAGGATCAAGCCTGTTTTAATCTTAGCCGTTGATTAGGGACTTAATCTTGGTCGTTGATTCATCAACAGGAAAAGTATAAGAGAAGACTTGAGGGTCATTTGGAGAGACACCGACAGATACTTAGTGTCTCAAGGAAAATCGATTCTCAAAGAGGAGATCGATTTCAGAGGGAGAGTTGCAGGGTGGAGGAAGAGGGGGATTAGCAGCTGTTTGGGGAGCTCAAAAGAAGTGATACAGGGACTCTGAGAGACAGTGCAGAGGGAAACGCAGATCAGTGAGACACAGGGATGACGCAGAGAGGGACCAGAGTTGCGCAGAGTGATGCAGGGCTGACGCAGTAGAGTAAGGAAACTCTTTAGGGTGTCAAAAAGTCTCGGAGAAAAGTCTCAGGTGTTTTCTCCCAGTGTTTATGTAAATTTTTTTGTAAAAGCGATTGCTGCTAAAGATTAATAAAATCCCTCCTCTGTTGCACCGATTTTCCCACATTGGGTTTTTCCGGGGACAATTGTCCAAAAATAACTGTGTTGATGTGATTGATTCTTGTGCATATGTTTATTTTTGTATAATGATGTGATATCTGCAGTAGAATTTATTTTAATATTTAATGAAGAGATTTCGTAAATAACTTATTTGGAATAATAAGTAGGTGAAATAAATCAGTTGCTGCAGTAATAGAATTTCTGTTTAGAAATTTTCACATGGTATTAGAGGAAAGATTCAACAACAGGAAGGGAAAATCGATTATGGGTCAGGAGCATGATGCAGAGGTATCCACTCAAGGAGACTCGTGTAGATTTTCAAAAGAATGCACAAGACAAAAATTACAATTATTCTATGTTGGCTTCTAGATTGGAAGAAGAAGTTGCTTGTGTAGCAAGCTCTGCCTCCTCGGGTTTTGGTATATAGATAGTGGAGCTTCTTGGCATATGACAGGAATTTGAGAATGTTTTTCAGATTATCAGGAAGAAAGAATGAATTTTCAGATCACCATGGGGAATAAGGCAAAGTGTACTCCAGTAGGGAAAGGTACTATAGTTTTTCAAACAGAAACATGAGAGTGGTTCCAAGCTACCAATGTGCTGCATGTGCCAGGACTGGGGATGATCTTACTTTCTGTATCTCAACTTCAAAGCAAGGGCTATGACGTTTTCTTCATCAAGGAGAAAGGATACGTCAAGCACCCAAGTTGGAAAAAGAAGGTCCAGATTGGAATCAGAAGTAACAAGTTGTACAAGTTGCAACTAGAATCACCAATGGCATTGATAGGCAGTAATGGAGACAAGGATTTGAATGAACTATGGCACAAAAGGATGAGACACTTGCACCATGGGGCTACGAGAATTCTCAGAAAAACTATAACAGGAGTTCCAGATCTTAGTACTGAACGAGATGATGTATGCAGAGGGTGTGCTCTGAACAAGTATGCCAAAGTAGCGTTTCCAAGAAGTAAAAATAGGGCCAAGAGTGTACTAGGATTGATACACTCAAACATCTGCAAACCGATGTCCACAAATGCTCTTAGTGGTGTTGAATACTTCGTCACCTTCATCGATGACCATTCCAGGAAGACTTGGATCTACTTTCTGAAAACCAAAGATGAGGTTTACGGTCGATTCAAAGAGTTTAAGGCTCTAGTGGAGAATCTAACATGAAAGAAGATAAAAGTATTGCGCTCAGACAATGGTGGAGAGTATGTTGACAAGGACTTCACCGATTTCTGAGCTAGGGAAGGCATCAGAAGAGAGTGGACAGCTCCCTACAATCCGTCGCAGAATGGAGTAGCAGAAAGGAAGAACATGACTATTGTGAAGCAACTAGGGCAATGATGTATGATCAGGATATGCCAAAATTCTTGTGGGCAAAAGCATGCAACACGACAGTCTATGTCCAGAATAGAACATCTCATAGGGCATTGGGCAAGATTACTCCAGAGAAGGTCTTCACCGGGAAGACACTTAAAGTCAGTCATTTCAGGATATTTGGTAGTCTAGCATATTGCCGTATACCTGAGGAGAAGAGGAAGAAGTTAGATCAAATTGCAGGGAAATGATATCTTGTAGGATATAGCGAGAATGCTAAGGCATATAGAGTCCATCTTCCAGGGAGCAGGAAGGTAGTAGTTCGGCAAGATGTAAAGTTCATGGGGTATAGAGCTTTTAGAAAATCTCGAGAAATGCCTTCTGAAGAGCAGTGAAAAGATGAGCCATTGGTCAAACCACTTCAACCAGCGGAAACTAGTACCAAAAATTCTCTTTCAGAACAAGAGGAATCAGAGGAAGAGGAAGAGTTGACAGATGAGCCTTCTACCAGAGGAAGAACGAGCTGGGAACTCCGACAGATTCTACGGGATGCAGAAGAATTCATTGGTGCACCCAGGAATAGTAAAAGGGAGCGAAAACAGCCAGACAGATACCCGGCCTTAGTAGCTCAGGTTGGGGAACCCTCCAGTTTTAAGGAGGCCATTCAACATCAAGTATGGGTGGATGCGATGGTGGAGGAATATAGCTCTATAATGGTGAATGATGTCTGGAAAGTGGTGCCCAGGCCTTAGAACAGATCAATGGTAGGTTCGAGATGGATCTACAAGATCAAATATGCTGCAGATGACAATGTGGAGAAATACAAAGCCAGGTTTGTGGCTAAGGGGTATGCTCAGAAGGAAGAAATAGACTACGAAGGGACCTTCGCCCCAGTAGCCATGTATACATCTGTTAGAACTGTGATATCTCTTGCAGCATAGATGGGGTGGAGATTCATCAGATGGATGTTGTTATGAAACCAGCTCAAGAAAAGATAGAAAAGATAGATCAACGCCTTAGAATTCAGCCTCTTCGAGGGGGCAACCTCCTTTACATTACATAAATGAACAATTCTTGGATGATTCAAATGACAAAACCTCCTTTCTATATATAGGAGTCTAAGGAGTCACAATATAATCCAGCCGACCTAACAATAATAATATAAAGCCACAAAAATAACAATAGAGGGATTCTATGGGGCACAGAAATAACAATATGGGGGTAATAGGGGCACAACAATATAAATAAGGGGTATAACTACAATAGTAATGGGGTAATCACTAGTATTATAGGGACCCAACATGCCCCTCTCCTTCAAAAAAGTGTTGTCCTCAACGCTTGAGTAGTTCTGGATACTTCTGCATAAAATTCTCATCCTCCCATGTGGAATCTTCAGCGGATAAGTTCTTCCACTTGATAAGATACTCTGAAATTGATCGATTTCGTAGCTGTCGAGTTCTTGTTTCTGTGACTGCTTCCGGTTCCAATATAATTTTTCCTTCCTCGTCAAGTTCTGGCAATATTGTTTGAACTGGGAGCTTGTCGCCTATAACCTTCTTTAAACATGAAACATGGAAAACTGGGTGCAATCGAGAAGCTGCAGGAAGCTCCAATTTGTATGCCATAGTACCAATCTTTTGCAACACCTTGTACGGACCATAATACTTTGGTGATAATTTATTATCCTTCTTAGCTTGCTTTAGGGACATTTGCTTATATGGTTGTAGCCGTAGGAATACCCAATCACCTACATCAAAACTTCTTTCACTGCGATGTTGATCTGCCTGTTGTTTCATTCTATTTTGTGCCAACACGAGGTTATCCTTTAAGAGTTGGAGGACTTGTTGTTGATGTTCGATGTGATGTTCCACTGCCTGAACCTTAGAATTTTCTCTTAAATATGATGTGATGGATGGTGGTTGATACCCATAAAGTGCCATAAATGGGGTCATTTTTGTTGCTGTATGGAAGGAAGTGTTATACCACCATTCAGCCAGAGGCAACCATTTGACCCATTGTGTCTGTTTATCAGATACAAAGCAACGAAGATATCCTTCCAAACATTTGTTTACTATCTCAGTTTGCCCATCAGATTGAGGATGATAAGATGAGCTATGAGCTAACTGAGTACCAAGACAAGAAAATAATTCTGTCCAAAAATTTCCAGTGAAAATGGGATCTCTGTCACTTACAATAATCTTTGGGTTTCCATGTAGCTTTTGAATTGTTTCCATAAATGCAGTAGAAACTGTACTGGCTTTAAATGGATGTGATAATGCACAAAAGTGTGCATACTTGGTAAGTCTGTCAACTACCACCATGATGACACTCTTTCCCTCAGACTTGGGTAAACCTGTGATAAAATCCATTGAAACCTCCTCCCAACGTTGGCTTGGAATGGATAAAGGTTGTAATAGACCCGGTGTCTTAATTGTTTCAACTTTATTTTGTTGGCAAACCAAACATTCCGCCACAAACTTTTGAATATCTGATTTAAGGCCATCCCAAAAAAATTCCTTCTTAACCCTGTGGTAAGTTTTTAAAAATCCTGAGTGCCCTCCTAAGGGAGAAGTGTGCAATTCCATAAGAATCTTTTGTTTTAGCTGGGAATTCTTACAGAGGTATAAGCGATCTTTGTACCATAACGAATCATTTTTCCAGCTAAATGTATCAGACGTACTGGAATCTTGTTGTAGCTTTCGAATAAGTGCCCACACTTCTTCGTCATTCTTCCATTCCTCCCTTGCTTCGTTTATCCAATCTGGTTGGATAATAGAAATGGCGCACAACAATGCTTCCACATCCTCATCCTTTCTTGAGAGTGCATCTGCCACCACATTTTGCTTCCCTTTTTTGTAGATGATTTCAAAGTCATAACCCAACATCTTTGTGACCCACTTTTGTTGCTCTTCAGAGGATAATCTTTGTTCTAAAAAGTATTTAAGGCTATCATGATCCGTTTTTACCTTGAAGTGTCTTCCCATTAGGTAGGGTCGCCATTTCTTAAGTGCATGGAGTATTGCCAACATTTCCTTCTCATAAATAGCTTTGCTTAAAAACTTTCCCTTGATTGGACGACTTTCAAAAGCAATGGGTCTTTCATCTTGCATTAGAACAACACCAATTCCATTTCCTGAAGCATCACATTCCACAATAAAGGTTTTTGTGAAGTCCGGTGTAGCTAAGACCGGTGCTTGGCACATTGCCTCTTTAAGATGTTCAAAGGCCTTTGTTGCTTCCGGAGTCCATGAAAATGCATCTTTCTTCAATAATGTTGTTAGAGGTGCTGCTATTCTCCCATAATTCTTAACAAACTTGCGATAATACCCTGTCAACCCAAGAAATCCTCGCAGATGCTTTATGGATGTGGGGATTTTCCATTCCTTAATGGCTTTAATTTTGCTAGGGTCTACCTTAACTCCTTCATGAGATACAATATGACCCAAATATTCCACCTCCTGGACTCCAAAGAAACATTTGGATCTTTTTGCATATAATTGTTTCTCCTCCAATAGTTGTAGCACCCTGTCAACATGTTCAACATGATCCTTCCAAGACTTGCTGTAGATTAGTATATCATCAAAAAATACTAACACAAATTTTCTAAGGAATGGTTTGAAAATTGAATTCATCAAACCTTGAAATGTTGAAGGTGCATTGGTAAGGCCAAAAGGCATGACCAAAAATTCATAATGACCCTCATGAGTTCTAAATGCCGTTTTCGGAATGTCTTCAATCTTCATTCTGATTTGATGATATCCTGAACGAAGATCCAACTTGGTGAAGTAAATTGATCCATGCAATTCATCCAGTAATTCATCAATGACAGGAATGGGGAACTTATCTTTAATAGTGAGCTTGTTGAGCTCCCTATAATCCGGACACATGCGCCATGATCCATCCTTCTTGTGCACCAATACTACTGGAGCAGAGAAAGAACTTTGACTCGGTTGAATTATACCAGCCTCTAGCATTTCTGCAACCATACGTTCAATTTCACTTTTTTGGACATAGGGATATCTGTACGGCCTGATGTTTGGAGGAACACTTCCTGGAATCAGATGAATAGCATGATCATGATCACGCATAGGTGGGAGACCTTTGGGAGTCTCAAATACCTTGGAATGATTGTCCAGGACTTTTTGGAGATCTGGAGAAATAGATGATTCCAATGTGGAAACATCTAGCGAACATAATTGTGCAATTACACCTCTTTGCTCCTTTTTTAGAAGCTTTGTCATACCATTAGAGCTGATTATCTTTCCTGGTTTCCCTGCAATACCCCTTAATTCAACTTCCTTTCCTTCCGTAGAAAATTTCATGAAAAGTTCTTGAAAATTAAAAGCTATTGTACCCAAGGATTGTAGCCATTGGACTCCTAGTACAACATCAGCACCTCCCATTGGAATGGAAAGCATTGGGCTAGTCAATACATATTCTCCCATGGATAGCTTGATATTATGGCACTTTCCAGAGCAATTTATTGTTCCTCCATTTGCAATCATCACTTGACACTCTGGTGCTGGATATAGGAAGCAATTCAATTCTTTTGCTACCCTACAATGAATAAAATTGTGGGTGCTTCCTGAATCAATCAACACTATTACCTTTTTCTTCTTGATTTGTCCTTCTATCTTGATGGTTTGAGGAGTGGTAATTCCCGCCAATGCATTACAAGATATGGTCGGATTTATTTGTTCTTCATCTAGGCTTTGTTCCTGGAGTATATCCTCTTCTTTTGACCTTTCTTGCTCCTTTTCTTCTTCCTCTTCACAATCTATGTAGAATAATTTCTTCTCAGCACACTTATGACCTTTAGTGTATTTGCTATCACAACTGTAACAAAGCCCTTTTGCTCTTTTTTCTTCCAATTGTTGTGGTGTCAACCTTATAGGTTGTGGAAGACTAGGGGCAACAACACTTCCGTCTTTATAGTTGTGAGTGGTATGCTTCCTGGTTGCCATAATTTTGCTTTCCATTTTTCTTGCTAACCTGAATGCCTTCTCTAATGAATCAGGTTCCCAAAGGCGAACATCATGTTGGATATTATCCTTTAAAGACCCTATGAACACATCAATCCTATGCTCCTCTGGAATATCTTTTACCCTTATGTTCAATTTTTGGAACTCCTCAATGTGCTCCATTATTGAACCCTTTTGTTTGAGACTTATCAATTGGCTAAAAAAAGTGTTGCTTTTTGTATCCTCATAATGTGCTATCAATTCTTCCGTAAAAATTGCCCAAGTGATAAATTGTTTACGAGAGCAAAGCCATTGATACCATACAAACTGATTTGGTTCCAAATATAAAGTTGCCATACGTACCTTTTGTGTGTTTTGCACATTATTGAGATCGAAGAATTGCTCCATCTGTAATATCCATGTGGCGGGATCCTTGCCATCAAACTTCCTCATATCGATTTTTGGAATATGGTGAGTCTTCGATCCAACATTAGAGTCTATGGAATCATGATTAACATTTCTTTTGTTCTCATCATGAGTTTCCTTTACTACCCTTTCACCATTAGTGACCATTTCTTGTAGCAACTTATTCATATTTATCTTCAATTCGTCCATGTCTGTCTTCAAATCTATCTTCAAATCATCCATCTTAGCTTCCACGTCAATCATCTTAGCTTCTATGCCTTTCTTTAAACATCCATCTTAGCTTCTACACCTTTCTTTAAACCATCCATCTTAGCTTCTACATCTTTCTTTAAACCATCCATCTTAGATTCTGTTCCTTTTGTGCAAGGGACATTTGTTGCACTTGTTCTTGTAATTTTGATATATCATGTAGCATTTCTTCCTCTTCTTCATGAGTCATGCTAGAGCTTTCAGGTTCCTTACTAGGTGTTTGCATTTTCTTTCCTCGGGGCATCAGTTACCGATAATAATGCTCTACTATGCCCTTTGAATTCCTTCAAAATAAATTTTCAAACCAAGCTTAAGCAAAAATTTAAAAAATCTACACACCTTTTTTCACTTTGTAGGAGCTCGATATTGCCTCTGATGTATCTCTGTACTTTCCAATCATCTAGTTCTGAATTTGTGACCTGTAGTAGCCCTCTGTGTCCTCTTTCCAATGCCACAAGTCTGACCCAAATTGGATTCTCCAAGGAAGAGTTATGTGAAATCTCCCACAGTGACTTGCTTATAGACTAGTTCAGTAGAGCGAACTTGTACGACGTGCCACGAGTCACTGTTTCGACCTTTGGATCTGAAACATGCATACAAGAAACTACAGTCCGTCCTCTTTCTGTACCTTCTTACGAAATTTCAATCCGATCCCCAGAGAGAAAGTTATGACGATTTTCCCCAGGTCACCTGTTTTGAATGTAATTCAGGAGTCTGCAAAAAGACCAACTTCCTCAGATCATATCTCCGCAAATATCGCGCGAAAAGCTCTGAAATTCGGACCCAAGGTTCAGCGCGATTTCTTCTCAAATGGGTTTTTTTTGCGACTTCTGAAACGTCACAGAAAAAAAGTTATAGCGAAAATGCCACGATGACCTGTTTGGAGCAGCGAAACCCTAGAATCCAAAGCTCTGATACCAAATGTTATGAAACCAGCTCAAGAAAAGATAGAAAAGATAGATCAACGCCTTAGAATTCAGCCTCTTCGAGGGGGCAACCTCCTTTACATTACATAAATGAACAATTCTTGGATGATTCAAATGACAAAACCTCCTTTCTATATATAGGAGTCTAAGGAGTCACAATATAATCCAGCCGACCTAACAATAATAATATAAAGCCACAAAAATAACAATAGAGGGATTCTATGGGGCACAAAAATAACAATATGGGGGTAATAGGGGCACAACAATATAAATAAGGGGTATAACTACAATAGTAATGGGGTAATCACTAGTATTATAGGGACCCAACAGATGTCAAGACGACATTCTTGAACGGGGTAATAGAAGAGGAAGTATACATTGAATAGCCTGAAGGCTTTGAGACACATGAGAAAAAATCTCATGTATGCAGATTGAAGGAAGCCTTGTATGGGCTCAAATAGGCACCTAGAGCATGGTATGGTCGAATTGATGGCTACTTGCAGAAGATGGGATTCGTCAAGAGTGATGCAGATCCCAATCTCTACTATTTGGTTGTAGAGAATGAGCCTCTAGTCTTAGTATTATATGTGAATGATCTCTTCCTGACAGTTTCATCCAGGCTCATCAATGACTGTAAGAAGAATCTAGCCACAGAATTCGACATGAAGGATTTGGGACAGATGCACTATTTCCTAGGGTTGGAAGTTTGGCAGCAGAAGGGTGAGATCTTCCTTGGACAAGGGAGATATGCTACAGAAATCCTGAAGAGATTCAGGACGTAGGAAGAAGAATGATGCATCAGAATACGAAGATGTTGATCCCACCTTGTACAGGGAGCTCATAGGATCCCTGATGTATTTGGTCAATACCAGGCCAGACATTTGTTATGCTGTCAACACCCTCAGTCAGTTCATGGTGGAACCTAAGAGAATGCATTGGGCAACAACCAAACATGTTCTCAAGTATATACAAGGAACAATCGAGCATGGACTATTGTACACCAAAGGCAATGACATCAGGCTGAGTGGGTTCACTGACGTGGATTGTGCTAGAAGTTCAGTAGATCGGAAAAGTACCATTGGGTACTATTTCAACATTGGATCAGTGATGGCTTCCTGGTGGTGCAGGAAACAAAAATCCGTAGCTCTGAGCTCAGCTGAAGCAGAATATATGGTCGCGAGCACAGCTTCGTGCGAAGCCATATGGCTTAGAAAGTTGCTTGTGAACCTATTCAATAGAAGGATGGATGCGACTAGGATCATGTGTGATAATCAGAGTTGCATCAAGCTCTCCGAGAATCCAGTGTTTCATGATTGGTCAAAGCGCATTGATAGCAGGTGTCACTTTCTCAAAGACTGTGTCCAAAGAGGAGCTGTACAGTTGAGCTACACTCCTACAGAAGAACAGGTGGCAGACATTCTCACCAAGGCCCTAGGAAGAACAAAGTTCGTTTATTTCAGGGAGAAGATGGGGATGGTAAAGAATCCATTTCAGTAACAGAAATGGATAAGCATCAGAAGTTGCAGTGCAACTGTCAGCAGTGACAATGCTATGGGCAACATGATGCAACAGATTGAGAGGGAGCTGCAGTACAGATGTAGCTATGGCAATGGCAGTGTCATGGGCAACAGTACAAGGAGCAACAGTGAAGATGGTGTAAGGCAACAGGCCAAGCATCAACATAGGTACCGGTGCGGAAGGATCAGTGTGATGTTCAGTAGTGGAGCATTACTAGAGCACATTCCTCGCTAAGAGAGAGTGTTGATTTGTGGTAGCATCAGATGTGCTCTAGCCTTGAAATTTGGAGGAGAGGCTAAAGCACACGAGATCTCCAAGACCCAGTAATTGTTTTGAGAAATTCCATCCGGTTGAGGAGTTATTAAAATAATTAATATTTTTAATGGGTTCCTAAGTCTAAACTTAAGAAAATAAAAATATTAATGGGTATTAATAAAGATAAGGATGAGAAGGTTCTAAGAGATGAGGATCAAGTCTGTTTTAATCTTAGCGGTTGATTAGGGACTTAATCTTGGCCGTTGATTCATCAATAGGAAAAGTATAAGAGAAGACATGAGGGTCATTTGGAGACACACCAGTAGATACTCAGTATCTTAGGGAAAATCGATTGTCAAAGAGAAGGAGATCGATGTCAGAGGGAGAGTTGCAGGGTGGAGGAAGAGGGGGATTAGCAGCTGTCTGGGGAGCTCAGAAGAAGTGACTCAGGGACTCTGAGAGACAACACAGAGGGAGATGCAGATCAGTGAGACGCAGGGATAACGCAGAGAGGGACCAGAGCTATGTAGAGCCATGTAGAGTGATGCAGGGCTGACGCAGTAGAGTAAGGAAACTCTCCAGGGTGTCAGAAATTCTTGGAGAAAAGTCTAAGGTGTTTTCTCCTAGTGTTTATGTAAATTTTTCTGTAAAAGAGATTGTTGCTGAAGATTAATAAAATGCCTCCTCTGCTGCACTGGTTTTCCCGCATTGGGTTTTTCCGGGGACAATTGTCCAAAAATAACTGTGTTGATGTGATTGATTCTTGTGCATATGTTTATTTCTATATAATGATGTGATATCTGCAATAGAATTTATTTTAATATTTACTGAAGAGATTTCGTAAATAACTTATTGGGAATAATAAGTAGGTGAAATAAATCAATTGCTGTAGTAATAGAATTTCTGTTTAGAAATTTTCACACCTGCCAAGATACCAATAGGGATCTTGGTACCATCTAGGCCATCTGCCAAGGTACCAACCCTAAGTACCATCATACGGGCTTTGTTTAGCCTAAGGTACAACAACTCATCATCATGATCTGGTCGGCCCCTCAACCTTATGGTATATAGATTAGTACATATTCATCATGATCAAGGTCAAACTTCAATGAACTTCTATCTTCAAGGAGTACTAGTCACAAATGCTTACTCAATTCTTCAGTCCCCATTTTCTCTTGGCCTAGTGCATGACACATGAAGTAGATAATCATGTCTATCCCAGGGAGGATATACACATTCCTTCGCAAACAAAGGGAATATATCCAATCTCCTTCTCAACTAAGGAGTTGTGTCCAACATCAACTACTTTATTCTTTTAGTGGAGATCATAGTAATAGTAGCTACAAAGGCTCTTCGGCCTGCAACAACTCAGACTTGCTATAAAACCCCTCTCCTAGGGGAAAACCCAACCAAAATTCTCTTCTTCTTGTAGAACCAATTCAAAGTGAAACAACAAAGACCAAGACAACAAATTTCCTTCAACCACCAAGTCAACCCTCCAACCAATCATTAAACAAGACAAAGATGTTCAAGTCAACAAATGTTGACCACAAAATTTTTGCCCAAACAAAAGCCTCGACCTTTAATATAGTTTGCAATTTCGGCTTGCAACAATTCAGACCTGCTGTAACCCTAGTTACCCATTGCAACTCGCACATGTGGCATAAAACAGAGAATTTTAGGGTCGCTTCTTCTTCGCTTGGACTCCTTTCTTGCAATGATAAGACCTTCCTTTTTAGATTTCTTTGCCCTTCTTTCTTCACTAGTAATTGTAGATCTAACCTTAGATGATTAAGAGCACAAGAGGTCGAAGTCTTCACTTATATATAGTCTTCAAGTGTGGACGAATTCCCTTAATGAGGTTGACTTTTCAAGAGGAGAGGCCGACTTGGTGGAGGAGGTACATAATACATTTTTGACACAAATAATTTTTCTTTCTTGATATAAACAGCCCAAGGGTCTAATACATAATGACAAAGACGTTGACTCATGACACAAACCTAGAAACCTGCAATGGATGCTTTGACCTAGAGACAAAATAATTTTCTTTGATTTTTACAATATTTTTCTTTTCTTGTTTTGACAAGTATGTAAGAATTACATGATGTCATGACCCAAACAACAAATATGAAGACCAATACTAGTTACATTTTCAACTCCCTCTTAACTACGAAGGTATTCATAATTGTTCAACCGGTACAAGGACAATACTCACTTTGAAAAGTTCTTATAAGAAAAGTATTATAAACAACATGTACAATTCTAGGGATCTAGATACCATCTAGGCTAACTGCCAAGGTATCAACCTATCTTGGTACCATCTAGGCTACTTGCCAAGGTACCATCCCAAGAGGGATCTAGGTGTCATCTAGGCTACCTGCAAAGACACCAACCCTAATAGGGTTCTAGGTATCATTTAGGCTACCTGCTAGATACCAACTCAACAAGGATCCACGTGTCATCTAGGCTACCTTCCAAGACACGAATTCAACAAGGATCCAGGTGTCATCTAGGCTACTTTCCAAGACGCGAACTCAACAAGGATCCAGGTGTCATCTAGGCTACTTGCCAAGACACCAAATCAAAGATCTTGTTATCATCTAGGCTACCTGCCAAGATACCAACACAGATCTTGGTACCATCTAGGCCATCTACCAAGGTACCAACCCTAAGTACCATCATACGGGCTTTGTTTAGCCTAAGGTACAACAACTCAACCTCATGATCTGGTCGGCGCTTCAACCTTATGGTATATAGATTAGTACAAATTCGTCATCATCAAGGTCAAACTTCAATGAACTTCTATCTCCAAGGAGTACCAGTCACAAATGCTTACTCAATTCTTCGGTCCCCATTTTCTCCTCATGGCCTTCGCTAGACGTACGACTGTTAGTCCTGGTCTAGTGCATGACACATGAAGTAGATAATCATGTCTATCCCGGGGAGGATATACACATTCCTGCACACACAAAGGGAATATATCCAATCTCCTTCTCAACTGAGTTGTGTCCAACATCAACTACTTTATTCTTTTAGTGGAGATCATAGTAATAGTAGCTACATAGGCTCTTCCTTTTGCATCGTCATGTCATCAAAGATTGATCTTTTTGAACATCATTGAGCCATCTTCTAACATTTGTGATAGGGTTCATGTCATCAGTTTTGCACGTTACTTTCATGTTGTCATTAATGAAGGGATTATATTGATTCTTTTCAAACTTCAAGCTGATAATAACTTCTTTATGAAAGTGATCTCCTAGTTATTGTACGAACTTGTGTCCCAAGATGAAAAATATCTCGGCTTCATAATTGTCAAATATCATATGTTGGGCTTGTCTTAACATCCTTCACGTATTCTTGCAATATTATTCCAAGTAACAAAATAGCATGTTAATCAGATATCCAACAATAAATATAACATTAGACTTACCTTATTGTGACAACTTTCTCTTCATCAGCATCTTCAAGGTCCATCTCCATATGAATCTTCATTCATGCTTCAGAGTGCCCAAGGATCGAACTTGATTTATAGTTGTCAAAGTTAACTTCATTCTTTCTGGAGACTATACTTGATGTTGACTATCATTGTTATATTCATACAATCATAATCAATTCTTCCTTCATGATTCAGTTCCCTCCTTCCATATTCTATACCAACAGTGTTCCTTCAGCTCCCTCTTTCCATCATGCCCATTATGACGTTTTCCTTAAGTACGAGATTTACTTTAGTCTTGTTCTTACATCTTTTTAATACAATCATGTACCTGCAATTTTTTATCAACAAGCACAACCAAGCAAAATTTTATGTACAAGAGCATGATGTTAATTTTTGTCATTCTAGGGTTTTCAAAGGATACTACTAGGGTTTTAGTTACAAACCATAGATATTCCATGACCTGACCCTAATTAGGGTTTTCACTTTTAGCGGAAACATCAGTCCTAGGGATTTTGACTTTCAAGCCCTAGGGTTTACTCAATTCAACCCTTGCTAGGTTTTGATCATATACCCTAGATTCTATCTATAAACCCTAAAAAATCAAGAGATAGGGTTTTATAAGAGGGAATAAATAGTTAGGGTTTCAATTTTCACTTATTCTAGTGGTTTTCTAATTCAAGTTTCAACAAGGGTTTTCTAACCCTAGATACCAAAAATCTTCAACAATGTAAAAACCTAGATTCCTATGCCATCTTCATACCCTAACATTTTCATAGTCTTTTGGATATAAGAAAATTGTAAAGATCCTAACATACTTCATAAGCAATGATAATGCATTAATTGATCGTACCTCTTTTGTTTTTACTTACTTTTCAAGATAGGGGAGGTGCTTTGGTTTTCCAAGTTTTAATATGAGGCTCCCTCTGAATCAAGGCTTCTTCTTCAAAATTCTTTCAAGATTCAAATCTCCCTTCTAGGCTCCCTCTTAGTCTAGCTACAGACTTTTGACTTCATATTTGATGAATAGACTTTGGAATATACCTGCAATCCTCTTTTTCAGGGAGATCATGAAAGGATATAGTTAAATAATAAAATAAAGTTAGATATGAAATCAACAATAATATAATGAAGGAAAGGAAACAGAATATTTATCTCTTGAAAATAGAAGAAGCTCCCTCTTGTTCTTGCTTAGATTTAGACATCATTCAGGGATTTATTCAACTCATTTTGGGGTCTTAAGACTTCAGTATTCTATCCACCATCTTCTTTTGAAATCCTAGATTGGTTTTATCATAGACTTTTCATTCAATTGTTGATGTCAATGACAATGTTTTCAAGATCCTTTATAGGCTAGCTTCAAACTGGTCCAAGATGCTTGATGTTTTTCTTCAAGAACTTCTTTCAAAGTCTTCAAGAGTGGTACTTTCTTCAATGTGATTGTTGTGACTTCTTTCAAAACTGCCTTTAATAGAAACGCCATGTATGGTTCTTCAAAACAGACTTTCATTAGAGCTTCAATGCCTGAAAAGATCCTTCCACTGGAATAGATGACTTCACCCCTCACACTAGGTCTACCTTTACAATGCTTTTCCAGTTTGTGGTCTTATTTTGTCTTGCTGCCTTCAACAATAGGCTTGTTATCTATTATTGTTTTCTTGAATTCAGAGACACCTGTAGTCTCTTCCAGCCTCTTCCTTTAGATTGGTCCCTTTAGCTAGGACTTCCAATGATCACGAAAATTGGTCTAATACTTTTCAAAAGATGCGGGCTTGAGATCTCTTTGAGATGCCATACTTTGTTAGACAGTGGGGCTATATCTAGCCTTGGTCTCTGTATAAGGTGATTTCGCTGGCTAGGATGACGACTTCTAGGCTAGAGAAACTTCATGTCGGTTTCTCTAAATTGTGATTTCAGATCTCAATTTTTATTACAGGAATAGGTCTCTTACTGTGCTTCTCGGTCCTCAAATGAGATGGCTGCCTGAAGACTTCTTTTCGGTCTCTATAATCACTTCATAATCCTCGGATCTCCTTCCAGTCTTCGATCTTTTATTACAGGACTGTGGCCTAAGATCTAGCCTTACTGTTGCACACACGAGAATAGGCCAGAAAATATACTTTCTAACTCAGATCTGTTCTTCAACTAATTCGGTATCCAAAACAAGTATGCACAGTCAATACAAACCATTTTAAGTGATCTTCAAGCTGCCTAAAAAGTTGGCCTTAGCTCTGGTACCATGTTGGAAAATCCGAAAGGTAAAAATATTTTCTTATCTTGATAATAGCTTGTGAAATATTTATGCTTTATTATCTACTTTATATCTTCTTTTATCTTATTTTCATCAAGCAACTACCAAAACATAAAAGCATGAAGATCACAACAACAAAGAACACAGTGTGTAGGCTCTCAGCCAGGGAAAAACCCCTCTCCTAGGGGAAAAGCCAACCCAAATTCTCATATTCTTGTAGAACCAATTCAAAGTGAAACAACCAAGACCAAGACAACAGATTTCCTTCAACCACCAAGTCGGCCCTCCAACCAATCTCCTTTAAACAAGACAAAGATGTTCAAGTCAACAAGTGTTGACCACAAAATTGTTTCCCAAACAAAAGCCTTGGCCTTCTTAGTATAGTCTGCAATTTTGGCCTGCAACAACTCGGACCTGTGGTAACCCTAGTTACCCACTGCAACTCACACATGTGACATAAAACAGAGAATTTTAGGGCTGCTTCTTCGCTTGGACTCCTTTCTTGCAATGATAAGACCTTCCTTTTCAGCTTTCTTTGCACTTCTTTCTGCACTAGTAATTGTAGATCTCACCTTAGATGATTAAGAGCACAAGAGGTTGAAGTCTTCACTTATATATTCTTCAAGTGTGGACGAATCCCCTTAATGAGGCCGACTTGGTGGAGGAGGTACAAAATGCATTTTTGACACAAATAATTTTTCTTTCTTGTCATAAAAAGCCCAAGAAGGGTCTAATACATAATGACAAAGACCTTGATTCATGACACAAACCTAGAAGCATGCAATGAATGCTTTGACCTAGAGACAAAATAAGTTGAGCATGAAACCCATGCTGTAAAATAATTTTCTTTGATCTTTACAATATTTTTCTTTTCTTCTTTTGACAAGTACATAAGAATTACATAATGTCATGAGCCAAACAACAAATATGAAGACCGATACTATTTACATTTTCAACAGAAATGTGGAGGTAGTGAAATCTGATTGCAAGAATTCCAATAATCTGAAAACAGCTATACCTGAGAGATACAGTTTGTTTTTGTGAATTGACAACAATCAAATGAATTTCATGCTTGATTTAATATCTAAAAATAAAAGGTTTAATTTCTGTGGGAATGTCTTTGAAGTTGAAGTCAGTCTTATGTCCGTCCTCGTGTTTTCTTGCCACCTTTTATTGAAACAAACTTATTGAATACTTGTTTCAGCAAGAGAGATCTTACCAGTACCCTCCAAACAATTAGGCATTAAACGAGCATTGAAATATTTCAGGAACAAATGTTCTTCCTTTGAAAATGTGAAACCTTTATTCTAATTTGGATTTGAACTTTACACCGTTATATCTTGCATTTGTATGATTTTTAGAGGATCAAGAAAACTAAACCTTAATCCAAAGAAGCTTGTTTCTATTTAAATTTACCTGTAGCACGTAGGATGTTCACGGAGTTCTCTTTGAGAGCTTATTTCCTTCTAAATTTACTTGTAGGATGCCATCTAGATACAAGCAAGAACTAAGAAGATATGGTACTCTGTTTGTGGTGATTACTAAATTTATGGTACTTAGTACTCCATTTGTGGCCTGTCTAGGAAATTTGGTGCCATAGTTTTTATCCTTTTGGTGTGATCTTTGACTTTTTCTTCTGTTTTAGCCCCTTATCTGTGTTTTCAGATCTTTCTATTGTCAGCATCTTCTGAATTGCAGGGAAGAGTGTTTGTCAGTTATAATCAGTTGCATTATGCAAGTTTAGAATAAAAACCATTCTCTGGTTTGTATTTGAAATACATTGTTCTTGGAAATCATTACAAGAATTTCTATAGTGTTCACTCCCAATTTTTATGTTCTTATGCAACATACCTCATTATTTCTATCTTCCTCTTGCTTTGACAGAGTCCTTGTGAGCACGCCTTTTGCTTGACATGTGCAAGGAGTGATTTCAGCTGTTATTTGTAAGCTTATACTTTTCTTTTTCCCTTTGAGTGAATAGTAAATATTTTCCATTTCTGATGCAATAAATGTGTTGCACTTGGTGGATTTATCTGTGCAAAAGGAAAAACCAGTGTATTTACATAGCAGAACAAGAGATGCAGTAGAATTGGCATTATTAACACGAGAATATGATCCAGAGATTACAACTAGACATTCTATAATCTTTGTCTATGTTCATTCCATGATCTATACTTGACTATCATGGTCTGAATATCTTGCAGAATCATAATTAAGATTGGTTTGAGTGTGCACTTTAGCAATTGATTTATTTCATACATACATTTTACATCCTTTGGAGAGATACTCTTTTAGTTCAAATGATTAGATAAAATGACAGAAACTCTGCCTGGGAGCCAAAACATTTTCAGAAGCTGAAAGGTTATTGTGCTAGCTGGACCCTTGTTGTCAGGATAGTACATAACTTCCCTTGAATATGATCCTCAGGATCTAGATTGGACATTATTAATAAATTATCATGTCCTTCACATCAACAATTTTCTGGGATCGACCCTTCTATTATTTATTTTATCCAGAGATTTTGGCTCATCCACAAGACAATTAATGTCCAAATCCAATTTAATGGTTGGTTTATGGTAATAGCACCAGATTTCTTTATGTTGTGAGCATTCATGGGGGTGTTGATTTTGAATGTTTCCATTTGAAACCACCGTACATGACAATTAGAAGTGTTGCATGTATGTGACTACCTCCAACGCCTATGGCTTCTCAAAAAACATGCTTTAATGCAGCTTCTTTCTTTCTTTCTGGGAAGGAACAAAGTACTAGTGCATAGCCCATCAAGTGACTTTCAACCACCAGCATTTCTTCCTTTCTTTCCTGTGAAAATGTCTTCGACTCTGATTTATTAATCTTTAAGTTTTTTTACTTGTTTCAGGTGTGATGAAAGGATTCAAAATATACAAACTATAAAAATGCTAGAGGGAATTTTTATTTGTGCAGCTCCACACTGTTTTAAGTCATTTCTAAAGAGAATGGAATTTGAATTACATATAAATGAGACACACTGGGATTTACTTCAACCTATAGTTGAAAAAAATGAGGCACAAGAGAAGGATGTTCCTAAAGCTAGACCAGATTTATCAGATCCTCAGCTTAAGAAACAATCCGATTCACAACCTCGGGTATTGTCTCCCTCTCCTTCAGTGTCTTCCTTTCAAGCTCCAGAGCAGCAGCATCACGTGTCAGAAGCTCACTCTTTACAGTTTCACCCTATGGGTGTACTAGTGACATCTGCAACCTTTCCAGAAGAAAGGGATGACAAACCTCGAGATAACCAGTCTAAAGGATCATCTGGCACACAGCAGCAGGATATGAAACAGCTATCAAGGCCACAAATACATCATAAACAGTCCAACCACCACTGGCCACACTTTCAACAGCAGGGTTATGAAGGTAACTCAGGGGATAGTTCACAAGATATCTATCAAGAGAACCAACAAGGATTTGAGAAACCACACCATCAATCGCATCAGAAAAAGCATCCAAGATATATCCATGGAGAAAGGCATGCAACATCTCATGAACAACATCTAGACCTGCATGCAGACAATCAACATCATTGGCAACAGGAAAAGCCATGCTATGAAGATCTTCACCAAAACAATGCAGAACATCAGAACATGCATGCAAAGCAACAGCAAAAACAAATTTTAACAAAACCTGCAATTCAGCCAGTGATGCCATTGCAGTATCCGTATCATATATCTCCAGTGGGGGCTCAACAAAACTACAATCCTCAATATCACCCCACAAGTTTGGTCACTTTCTTGGAGGGGTTGCCAGTTCAAAATGGTATACAAACTTTCCAGGATAACAATCAAAGGATCCCTCCTCAAGCCTCAGCTATTCAAGAGTTTCAGCAAAACCCCTTCGCCCCTTGGCATGTAGGATTATCTCATGAAGGTACTGCAGCTGCTCAGGTACCACAAGAGGGCTGCATGGCTCCAGACCTACTTGGACAGTTCTCACATTTTCCAATTGATTACGGACCAGGCCAAGCAAGAATGCCTCTACCTCCCCCCTTGCATGGCTTGGGAACAGGTCCAGACCAGCCTGTGCAATATGAAGATTCCAATCATGCTTTGCTGGTACCTCCTCCTAAACGAGGTAAGCATCTAAATACGCATCCTCAGAGAAAGGCTGCAAAAGAGGTACATAATCTCAAAGGGTGAGATAGGAGGCCTGTTTTTTTTTCAACTCTGTATTTAAAATTGTCAAATCATGATTGATTAGGTTAATTCGTTGTTGATTTGACGTAGATTTTACTGAGATTTGACACCGTTGACTCCACATAGATCCATTGTATTCAACCAAGTTGATCTTGTAATCATGATTGATTAGGCTAATTCGTTGTTGATTTGACATAGATTTTACTAAGATTTGCCACTGTTGACTCCACATGGATCCAAATGTATTCAACCAAGTTGATCTTGTAACTGCATAGCAAACCTTTTCCGTATGTCTTTTCTTTCTTCTTTCCTGGGTGTTTTATCAAGTCCAGGGCTATTTTCTTCCTTTTGTTTTCACCACTTCATTAATTTTGCAACCATTGTATATATTTTTGGAGTTAGTAAATACATGTGTTGCTTGTGAGTCATGACATTGTCTATCAAGAAAGGTTTGGACACAACTTCGACTGTTTTCTTGGTAAATAGTTTGGATTGCACCCCATGACATGCCTTCCTTCTTATCTATTGATCACAGTAAGGGATGCTATTAGCTGTTCTCTCTGAACACTAATGCAGAAAGTGAAACAGATTGCGAGCTTTAGTTCTAGACAAATTCAGGCCAGCGGTGTCAGTACTTTTACGGAAGGTTTCTAGTTGAAATTACCCCTGATCTATGCAAAATATTTAGGAGAAAGCATACTCATACTTTCAATTAGTTATCTTATGAATGCCACTTTTACAGCAAGTACTGGATGCACAGCATTCACAATTTACAACTCAAGATTAAAGTCAAATATAGATGAGATATTTTGCTTTTATTCTGGTTGCAATGACAGAGAAAACATAGATGAGGTCCATGCTGGATGAACTGTCATGAAATTGTGATGGCATCACCGTGTCAACTTCAACTTCACATGCCAAACCTATCATACAATGATGCTTTCGGAAGGTTGAACTTCTCGAGATTGAAATGCTTATAATTTTGATCAACGTTGCACGAAGCGGGGACATTTTTTGGAAGCGGGGAAGCGGAAGCGTCATCTTCCAAAAATCTAGGAAGCGAAGCGTCTGCTATATATATATTATATTTTTTTGCATTTATACTCAAAACAAACATCCCAAATACCAAATTAGTTGTAGAAGACATGAAAACATGCATATTTTTGCATAAATCAAGATAGATATGGCATCCATGATTCCATTGTAGTTACTAGTATGTACATCAACCATCTATATTCTAGCGATTACAAACATACATCAAATTTTTAAGCATATTATAAAACATAAAACATAGAGCATATTATGATTTATCTAGCAAGTGAGCAACTGTCAACATTTGTCATGTCCAAAATTCAAATAATAATGTTTACAAAATATGTCACTTGGTCACCGCCAAGACAAAAAAGGTTCAAAAGTCAAATTCACAAGCCTACAAGTCTAATGAGTAATCTATGACAAAAGTAGTAAATTGTGAATATATCTACTAATCTCTCCTCCTTCCACCACGAAGAGAACGTGGTGGCGGGCCTCCACGTGGTGGCAATGAAGAAGATGGTGCCTGTGGAAGTTGTGGCAGTGGCACTATAATTGATGAAGAAGAACCCCCTGCTGTTGGTGTTGAACCATGGAACCTAGGAAACAAGGGACCAGATGGGGGTGGGGGTGGCATATCAACACGATCATCATCATCCTGGAATCGCTCAAAAAATTGAAAAACACTGGTTAACAAAAAAATTAAAAACATGAATTAGAGAAATGCTTTATAAGGAAAATTCATACCACAATGGACATACCTGAATAAGAGCGTCCTCTAATTGCTCTAATCGCAACACTCCATCCTCCAAATTGGGCTCCTGTAGATTCTTGTCCCAAATCAATAGGTCTTTATTAGACTTTGCATCTTCACAGTAATGGGACAACAATCACAAGTTGTAATGAACATAAACCAAGCTCTCTACCCGGTCTAAACTCAACCTGTTCCTTTTAACACTGTGGATGAAAGAATAAGAGCTCCAACACCTCTCTGCAGAAGAAGTGTTTACCACCTGTGAGAGCACTCGCAATGCCAAAGTCTGTAGAAGTGGAGTAACCCCTCCATGCATGTTCCACCACTCAAGAGAAGAAAAAGTCTCTCGATCTCTAATTCCATGCATGCTCCCAAATGGATCAGTGTTAAGCGTATAGTTGCTCAACTGTCTCCATACCAATGCAGCCTCCTCCTCATTAGGGATTACTTTACTCAATGCAGCCATATGTTTTTTGTGAACCTTTTGATCTTGGTGTGGTTTTCTCCTGCTTCCCCCCCCAGGTGCTAGTGTTGAAAACCATGATGAATGATAGTATTTAGGTGTCAAAACATATGCTAATGCATGCAATGGAACATTTAGCATTTCCCATCGGTTTTCCACCTCTGCACGAATATAATTGTACAAGTTGATATCTCTAGGCTCAACAATGTATTTAATTTGCCCCAACATGCTATCCATTTGCTCATACACCTCCCCAATTACTAGTCGATCTGAATCTCCAAACTTGATCATGTAATAAATTGGTTTGGTGAATTGCAAAACATATTTAACCTGTGACCAAAAGTAAATGTCAAGAACTGTGTCCTTGACTACATTAGCACCATCTCTGTCAGTGTTAATTTCATCCCATGATTCAGCACACACCAAATTAGTTAAAGCTTGTCTCATTCACTAGCCGCCTAAAGGTGAGGTAATAACTGGCAAATCTTGTCTTTGCAAGTTTAAGCAACTGCAACTTGGAGTAAGTGCCATAGAAGTAGTTTATCCTTGTATGCACTGTGATGAATTTAATGAGTTGCTTCCCTCTCCTGTAAAGCTCAGTAATCCACCCACATTCTTTGTGCCTCACAATATCATGCATCAAAAGGTTCAATGTGTGAACCAGGGACCCAGACCAAAAGATGTGTGGATGAGTACACTCAATAATTTTTCCTGCTGCCTTACAATTTGCTGTATTATCTGTGATCACTTGAACCACATTATTCGGACCAACATCTTTGATTGATTGCAATAGGAGATCTGCAATGTTTTGTGCAGATGCACTGTTGGAGGAGGAGTCATGACATGTAATAAATACTGCACCACTAGAAGAAACACCAAGAACATTTATCAAATGTTGGTTTCTAATATTTGTCCACCCATCTGATACAATAGATACCCCAGAATCTACCCACTTATTTGTAAAACATGTCAAAGCTCTTTGAACCTTAGCTTTTTCTCTTTCTAACACTGTTCTAGCTTTCTCATAGTTGGGCGCCTTGTATCCTTTTGGGGCTTCATTGATGGCCTTTACCATTTCATGCCAATAGGGAGAGCGAAGCACATTGAATGTGTAACAAATAAAATATATAAGTAATATAAATATAATGTAAAAGATAATAATAATAAATAATAATTAGTTAAGCTAGTAATTAGGTTGAAGAGGCATGTCTAATAGGACATGACTCTTCATGAAGAGACACTTGCTTGATATATAAGCAAGCCTCTCGTTCTCATTGTAAATCAATTCATTCTTATTCTTATTCACATATTTAACAAATAATATTTGTATCCTCATGGATATCTTTATATTCCTAGTTTTCTGGAATAATTAATTTATAGAAGGAACTTTGTTCGCTTCATTCGGTATCAGAGCCACGTTTGGCTGATCACCAGGCCTTTGGCTATCAACCTATCATCAACCTTGTTGCTATCATAATTGAAGCGTTTCACCACACATTGGGAGATTCTCCATTTTTTAGGTCTTTGGCCATTTGCTACTATTTAAAAAATAAATAAAAATAATAAAGAAGGGTATATAAAAAAAAAGAGGAAAGGAAATAATATATTCTGAACAAACAAAAAAAAAGTGAAAAAAAATAAAATATATATATATATATAAAGGTTTTACATTATTGATAAAAAGTGCATAATAAAGCTAAGCGGGAATCTTTTCAAGTATATTTAAGACTTTTTACGTGGAGAAGCCCGTGGTTTTAGAAACCAATGGTAATTGCCCGTGGTTTTAGAAACTAGTAGTAAGTTTTACATTTTACGTGGAGAACATTAACCGAGGTTTTAGAAACAACCCATGGTAATTGCCCATGGTATTTTAAAAGAAAAGGATATTTTGATAACATTGGAGAAAAAAGGTGTGATCTAAATAATTTTAATCGTACAAATCTAAAGATTGTGACCGTACCAAGAGAAGATTGTGACCGTACCAATAGTCACATCTCATCCAAATTTTCTGAGAAAAAAAATATTATTATAATTATAAAAAGGGATACTATATAAGCCTTATATAGTTACATATAAAAGGAAAAGCGGGTCTCAAAAAAGTATATATAAAATTCTATATAATTATAATTTTATAATATATATAAATTAAAATTATATAATATATATAATTTATAAATATATATATTAAAAAAAATTATTATTATATAAAAATTTTATTGAAAGAGTGAACAAAAGAAGGAGAAGAAGAGAATATTTAAAATATATATATATATATATATATATATATATATATATATATATTAGATTTTTATAAGAGAGAAGTGGAAATATATTTTATAGATTAAAAGAATATATACAAAAAAAAGAAAAAAAAGAAGAAATTATATAAAAAGAGAGGGAAAAAAAGGAGAGAGAATATATCATATAAAAAAAAATAATAATAGAAAAAAATAAATAAATAAATTCTTGAAAAAAAATTATTAAAAAAAAGTAATTTAAAAAATATTTAATATCCAAGAAGCAAAAATGGAGTCTAATACAAAAATGAAGGCCATAAGATTCCTAGAAACCGCACCCAGAGACGGTAAAGCGTTATTTAACATTAAAGGAACTCTCGTAGGAAAAGATGTTATTATTTCTATTTCTTTGGCTGAAGATGCAAATTATATAACACCTAAAATCACAAACCAACTAGTGAATCTAGAGTCAAATATAACTGAAAAATTAGAATTAGACCTTTTTCGCAATAAAATATATGACATAGCCAATTTACAGTTAAACATTGAAGATTATACATTTGTATCACAATTCTCAGTTCAGACCCTATGGAACAATCAAGGGGACATTATTTTGGGTTTACCTTGGATGGAAACTTTAGGTTCCTTGATTCTAAATACTAAGAAAAAGTTTTTAACATTTTCTTACAAGAAGAAGAAAATAACACTCCAAGATTTTACACTAGAACCAAATTCAGTAACACCAGAAGATATCTCAGATATTTCAAAAATATTGTCTCAAGAAGGTAAAAAGGTATTACAAAATATCCAAAAAGAAATTGACAAAATCAAAGTTGACAAAAATGAAGAAGTTTCTCGATTTAAAAACCATAGCGAAAAATTACTGTCGCAAATTAAGAAACTTAAAAAGGACAAGAAGTCGTTAGAAAACCAGGTACAACAACTTATTAAGAAGGAAGCATCAAATGTAGGGATTCAAGTTGATGACAAAACAACAAATACCGATCCAATGTGTATGAGAACTCAAGAAGACAACTCAGTTGAAAAAACAGCACACGTAGATGTTGCAGTTAAGACAATGGACATCCCAAGTGAATGTTCCATAACCAATTCAACAACATCTTCGCCAGAAGAAAATCTAAAAACTCCATATCGATATCCGAATCACGAGAGTAGACCAATCAACCAGGCTATGTATTGGTACCATTCAAACCAGAAACAACAAACTGATGTTTCATATAATAGTGGCGTGGGAATTGTCGCTAGCTTAAAGTGGAGTTTTGGCTTGTTTCAAGGGGCAGTGTTTGTGATAATGAGTTGTTCTTATCATTTAGGGATGTTTCACACTCATTTCCAAAGTTTCAAGCACTGTTGCACAAGTGTCGTCACTATCATCGCAAAGTGTACCTTTAGTGTTGCACATGGGGAAAGCCATCACAATGTCGTAGCATTGAGGGAAGTATGTTGTTCATGTATTTTGAGTGATCAATGATGTGTCTTCAATTGTTCTAAGTGTGTGATCATGCTCAAGTTTTTGTTTGAAAATCAGAAAGGCATAAAGAATTTCTTATTTAGATAATTAGTTGTGATTCTTTTATCTGTATGTTCTTCTTTTATCATTTCATTCATCAAGCAATTACCAAAACAATGACACAAGGACAACAAATGTAGGCGGACAAGCAGGGAAAAACCCCTATCTAGGGGAAAACCCAGTCAACAATTCTTCCTTCAATAGTTTCTTGAGATAATCCAAGACTCTAGACCCAGACAAAGACTTCCTCCACACCAAGTCATCCCTCAATCCTTCTTGCAAATGATAACCCTTCCAAAACAACTTCGACCTAGCAGTATCAACAACAACTTCGACCCAGTAATAGTAAGAGCAGCGACTTCGACCAAACTAGAAAGACTTTGATATCCCTTGATACACATCAGAACTAAGTGAGAGTTGTCCAAAAATTTTGATCTTGAGGTCTTCTATCTCCTTCCAGAAACTCACACTTCTTTCTAGTTCCTTTTCTAGCCCTTTCTCAACATTGTTATTTTCTAGCTTCCAGCTTCAGAAATCGAACTATGTGAGAGAGAATGAGATGCTCCAAATGAATTCGAACTGCCTTGTATTTATAGCCTTCCAAGGAGGTCGAATTACTTGTCTTGAGACCGACTTGGTGTGGAGGAGACTAAATTCATTTTTGACTCAAAAATAATTATTTTTACATGATTCGAAAGCCCAAGAATGGTCTCTTTTAATGTACAAAGACTCTAATTACTCAGAATAAATCCTAGAAGTCCTCAATGGGGATTTTGACCTAAGCATGAATCCCATGCTTTAATAGGTCATAATATTAGTAATAAAAATATTTTCTTCATTCATTTGATAAGTACATATCAAATACATTGATGAAGACTGAACCTAGTTACAAATTTCAACACTCCCTCTTAATTAGGGAGGTATTGATCAGTAAAGTACAAGGAAGATCTCAGAACACATGAACCGTAAAGAATTTTAGGCACCGCAATGCCATGGACTAGATTCCTATAACTAGGGCAATCCATCCAGGTGGGACTAAGATGGACTAAATCTTCCAGCCTCTCTAGGTACCATTAGGCTTACTTACTAACCATCAACCCAGGGATCTGGGTGTGTGTATGAGGTTAGAGCTCCGTGACCAATGCCACTCTCCCTATTTCGGGAACTAGACATCAACACAAAGTTCCAGCCAATGTCCTCCCAGGCAATGTCTTACACACAAAGCCTTAACTTCCTGATTATTCCAATCGGTAACAGATCAGCAACAAATCTCTCCCAATCAAACTAATAAACAACTCTAAGCATGTAAAACATGTTATCAAACTTTCGAGAGATTTACCTGTACAAACACAACCCCAATCAGTAACAAACTTTCAAATGTACATAAATAGATACAAATCTCTGGGGTCTTACAAACAGCTTGATGTTGCTTTTCAACTTTTCATAGCAGAACTTAGAGCTTTCCAAATGAATCTTGACAGAAGATTCCTCAACCATACAACTTCCTTTCCTACTTCTCATGCAACAACATATTCCACAAATTGATCTGGCTTTTCTTATAACAACAGCCCTTCAAAATACATTCTCCAATTTATTTTATCAAGGTGTCCATCATGACTATGATATGACCTCCCTCTCAACTAGGGAGATCCCTTTCATCCAAGCTCCCTCTCAACTAGGGAGGTCCATTTCATCCAAGCTCCCTCTCAATTTAGGGAGATTTCTTTCATTTAAGCTCCCTCTTAACCTAGGGAGATTTCATGGAGGCTCCCTCTTAACTTAGGTAGTTCTTCTTCTTATCCACGACACCAGAGAATCTTTCATGGATCCTAACCTTCTCATCAGAGTTGTCATGATCATCATCATTCACATCATGCTTATCACATCAACTTTACTTTACGAACATCTTCACCATCTTTGAATATTATGTCCCTGCACAACTTAGATAACAAGTACAACCAAATCTATAAAAGCATGAAGTTAATCATATCAAAATCATGGAAGCATTCAACTTTAGATATAAAAAATACTCAAACTTAGTTACACACAAGAGACACATACACTTCAACTTCTTGCTAGGGTTTTTGTCATAAACCCTAGACTACTTCATCAAGACTTTGAGCATTTCATAATAACTTTCATTACATCTAGGGTTTCAATGTTTCTTCTAGAGATATGACATGCCCTACTACATCATATTGTAAACCATAAAAACAATTCAAAGAAATATAGATCTACAATGTATCTAACAATTTCAGAATTCATATGTTAGACTTCCCATTAGGATTTCATACATGAGATTCAACAATCAAAACTAATCACAGCTCCATCAACAACATGAGTAGCTTCCACTAGGGTTTGATGTAAACCCTAGATTTCACTAATTCCTAATAATCATAACTTAAATCCAGATTTCAACAATCTTATACAGATCTCAAATTATCACATTGTCACCATATATTAGAGATTTTGACTTTTACTAAGGTTTAGTTACAAAACCCTAGAATTCACAAATACTATCATCCTAGCAAATCAAACCTTGACTAGGGCTTAGTTCTAAAACCTAGGACTCATGACCATCAATAATTAGGTCAACTCATATATCTGAGATTCTGTCATCATGCAAAAGGATATCATAATGTGTGTTAGTCAAACCCAGCTACACAAATATCAATGAGTTAAACATATAACAAACTTTGATCAGACTAGGGTTTGATCAGACAAACACACACAAGTCGAGGATTTCATTTCTAGGACATTATAAGAGTCTTGCTTACACACCAAACCCTAATGATTTAGGGTTTTAGTACAAAACATAACAAACCCTAAAGTACTAATACTTCAAAGGTTCGGGATTTCAGACATTACCATTCAACCTAAGAAGTTAGGGTTTCCATAATCACACCAAAATCCCAAGCATAACATCATCAAAGCATCAAACATTTTCTTTTGACTTCAACAATAATCCTAAGTAGGCTAGGGTTCCACACATTATCATCAATATACCCTTAAGTTAGGGTTTTCACAATGAACCTTTCTAGGGTTCCACAAGAGTAATCAAAGATATGAGGAGGGTAGATTTATCTAATCATGAATCACCCAATCAAAAATCTTTAAGATTTGGGAAATGTGGACACAAAGATGTTAGTAATAGCTTATCAAGAATGAATATGAAGAGAGAAAAAACTTGTAATTAAAAACATACCTCTTATTTCTTAACAAACCTTGTAATGCTTTGTCTTGTGAGGCCTTCTGCCTTGAGTCTTCAACAAGTTTTCTTAAACAAGGAAAATAAGAGTAGAAATGTGATTAGTATTTAATGCAAACAAAACTAGATAAGGAAAACTAAAAATGAAAATGGTAATAGGATACTTATCTTTGGAGGTTGATGAGGGCTCCCTCTAATCTTGAGGTATACCTATAATCTTAAGGACATAAAAATTTGTTTTTCCAAAATATGTTAAACCTACAAATACTAAAAATCAAAAAATAAAATTACTAGACCTTAGATCCAGTTCTTCGAGCTTAGTCTTCTTTGTAGATCTTTCTACATTGGCTTGATCTCTGCTTCTTTTCTTGTTCTTCGGATTGTCAGGACAACCACTTCTATAGTGGCCCATCTTGTGGCATTGGTAGCATTCTATCTTGGACATATCAACCCTCCTTCTTGGCCCTCTTGACTTCTTGGAGTGTCCTTTCTTGTGAGACGCAGAGTATGCATTTGTGTTAATTTTAGGTATGTTCTATGCTTAGAGCAATTTATTTCGATTTTCATAGTTAGCTCAATATCTTTTCCAGATTAACAATCACATCAACATTAAAATAAACTACAGATAGAACATAAACATAAATCACAGAAGACAAGCCAAGACAAGAGGACACAAGATGTGGTGCTAGCCAGGGACAAACCCCAATGTGGGGAAACCCTTGATCAATTCTTCTTATATGTTCTTCAATAGTTCAGCACAGAGAGAGAGAGAGAGAGATAGTACATTTACAACAGAAGTCAACACTTTGACTTATCTAGATAAGAGAATAGATCATCTCTAAGAAGATGATACATGAGATCAGTTGAAGACATGCTGCTTCAACTGATTCTCCAAGGTGACTCCTTCACCTATCATTGTGCTACATCTCGTCATCACACTGCACCTCACTGCACCATGTTGCACCCATCATCACAATGTTGGACCTTATGACCATGTTGTACACATCATACTGTTGCACCTTATGTTGCATTGTTGTCCCAGTGTTTAGCACTGTTGTACCTTGTGCCACTACAACACCATGCTGTCACCCATGTGCTTGCTGCACCAAGTACCATACTTCTGTCCCAATGTGCTTGCAGCACTATGCTTGCTGCACCTTGTTGTTGTTGTTGTCCCATGTACCATACTATTGCAACACCATGAACTTGCTGCACTAAATACTAGATGTCCCATGTATCTCTGCTGCACAATGTCACAATGTCATTGATCATTGTGTTGTCCCAACAAGCTGTTGTCCCATCATTGTGTTGTCCAATGAGTTTGTAGCACCATGTACCTTTGCTGCCATGTCACAATGTCATTTTTGTCCATGCATCTTTGCAGCACTATGTAGCCTTGTTGTCCATGCGTCTTTGCAACACTATCTAGCCTTGTTATCCATGCATCTTTGCAGCACTTTTGTAGCCTTGCTGTCCATGCATCTTTGCAACACTATCTAGCCTTGCTGTCCATGCATCTTTGCAACACTTATGTAGCCTTGTTGTCCATGCATCTTTGCAGCACTATCTAGCCTTGATGTCCATGCATCTTTGCATCACTTATGTAGGCTTGTTGTCCATGCATCTTTGCAGCACTATATAGCCTTGTTGTCCATGCATCTTTGTAGCTCTAAACCATACCTAGAAACAACGTTTAGGGCTGCCTTTACGACAACATTTAGGGCTGCCTTAGAACAACGTTTAGGGTTACCTTTAGGACAACATTTAGGGCTGCCTTAGAACAATGTTTAGGGTTGCCTTTAGGATAGCATTAGGGCTGCCTTTAGGATAGCGTTAGGGTTGCCCTAGAACAACGTTTAGGGTTGCCTTCTTTGCTACGACTAGGGCAGCCTCTTTTCCTCCAATGTCTAGGGCGTCCACTCCTATATTTCTCTTCCACTAAAACCCAAGACAAGTGGAGAGAAATCAAGATAGAAGTGTGTGTAGACTATCAAGTCATCTTCTTTTATGCTAAAACGTTGAGCACATGTGGGGTTTATTTGGTTGTTGACCGACCTTGACGAATTGTCTTATAACACAAATAAATTCATAACTCCATGAATACTTATCGGAATCAGATGATCTTTAGATCAATCCTACACCTCTCGATGAGAGGAGTCCAAGAAAAATATCAGCTGCCATAAATAAGATGACCCACATGGAGTTTCGCCCTAGTTGCTTCTTCTTCGTTGTTGGATACCAAAGAAATTCTCATTTCTTCTTGAGTGCAAGCATTCCACAATTGTTCAAAGGTAGGGGCTTACTTCCAACTATTGAGACTTAAAGCAAAAGAACTCCAAGTAGGTGGTAATCCCAATAGTGCAGTGATTACTAGCTCCTTCTCTGGTACAATTTCATCTATGGTTGAAGTTCACCTCTAATTCTTGATATCCTCACGAAGAAGGAAGCCATAGTATCATCCTTTGTCATCTTAGTAGTCCTTAACTCATTCTTCAAGCTTGCTACTTGACCAATATTTTTGATAGTGAATAATTTTGACAATGTTTCATACATTTCTTGAGCATGGCCTATGTTGGAAATGTATGGGACAAGATTTTCTTTTATGCTTTCTACCATTAGTGTCATAGCCAATATCTCCAATTCTCTATACTTCACCTTGTTTGCATCACTGGATTCTCTGATAGGCTTCTTCATCTTTCCTTTGACCACATCCAAGACCTTGTTCTTTTCAAGAATGAGGTCAATCCTCTTCTTCCAAGACCTGTAGTTTGATGCTCCTTCCAATTTGTTCTCACTCTTTATTGTGTTCAACATTGTCCTTGAAGATAGTGAGCTTCTTTTCTTATAAGAGCTCCTTATATGATCTCTTGATCAAACTCTTAGATTACTTCTAGTAGATACTCAAAAATACCTTTTTCCTCCTTCACCTTAGCTCTGATTCCATGTTAGAAAATAAGAAAGGCATAAATATTTTCTTATTTAGATAATTACTTGTGATTCTTTTATCTTTATGTTCTTCTTTTATCTTTTAGTTCATCAAGCAATTACCAAAACAATGACACAAGGACAACATATTTAGGCGGACAGCTAGGGTAAAACCCCTATCTAAGGGAAAACCCAATCAACAATTCTTCCTTCAATAGTTTCTCGAAATAATCCAAGACATTGGACCCAGACAGAGACTTCCTCCACACCAAGTCTGCCCTCAATCCTTCTTGTAGATGATAACCCTTCCAAAGCAACTTCGACCTAGCAGCATCAACATTAGCTTCGACTCAGTAGCAGTAGTAGCAACAACTTGGACCAAACTAGAAAGATTTCGATCTGCCTTGATACGCCTCAAAACTGAGTGAGAGTTGTCCCAAAATTTCGATCTTGAGGTCTTCTATCTCCTTCCAGAAACTCACACTTCTTTCCAGTTCCTTTTCTAGCCCTTTCTCAACTTCACACTTTTCTAGCTTCTAGCTTCAGAAATCGCACTATGTGAGAGAGAATGAGATGCTCCAAATGAATTTGAACTTCCTTGTATTTATAGCCTTTCAGGGATGTCAAATTACTTGTCTTGAGGCCAACTTGATCTTCTTCAGGCTGACTTGGTGTGGAGGAGACTAAATTCATTTTTGACTTAAAAACAATTCTTTTTACATGATTTGAAAGCCCAAGAAGGGTCTTTTTTAATGTATAATGTCTCTAATGACTCAGAATAAATCCTAGAAGTCCTCAATGGGGACTTTGGCCTAAAACATGATGACCCGAGCATGAAACCCATGCCTTAATAAGTCATAATAATAATAATAATAATAATCTCTTCATTCTTTTGATAAGTACATCTTAAATACATTTATGAAGACCGAACCTAGTTACAAATTTCAACAGTTTTGTCCTTGTTCACTTTGGCTTAGTGATTCCATACTTTGACTCATCTGGAAAATTTCACTCCTGGGCAACTTGACCTCAATCAGTGTTCTTGAACTGCACATTGCACAGTCTTAACCCTCAAGCTCTGACCTTGCCTCTTGGAATTGCACATTACGTAATCACAGAGCCCAACCTTGACTGTTGAGCTCCATAACTGTGCAATTTATGCCTTCCAGTCAGCCTTAACTGCACACTGTGCAATGTCAAGCCTCAAGCTTCCAACCTGGCACCTTGAGTTGCACAACTGCGCAATCCTCGAGATTGTTCTCCCTCTAGAACTGCGCATTGGGCAAATTCAAACCTCAAGCCTCAAACTTGGGCCCTTGAACCCCTCAATTGCGCAATCTCCCAACATATTCTCCTATCTGAACCATGTATTGTGCAACTTCAAACCTCAAGATTGACCTCCTGAGTTCCCCAACTGCGTAGTTACTTAGCCCAAGCCCTCAGAACTGTGCACTGCACAGTCTCAAGCCTCAAGCCTCAAGCCTCTGGCTTAAGCCCTTGAGTCCCTCAATTGCGCAGTCCCTTTGCCCATGCATCCTCAACTACACATTGTGCAGTCTCAAGGCTCAAGCCTCCAACCTGAGTCCTTGAGTCCCTCAATTGCGCAATCCTTTGACCCTGGCCATCCTGAACTACGTACTGCACAACATCAAGCCTCGGTCCCTGACCTTGGTGTTGGAAATAATACTGAGAGGGGGGGGGGGGTGAATCAGTATTAGCAAATCAATAATCTTTTTATTTCCATTATCAGATTCATATATGCTACTTCAGTTAAGGCAACCCGCGTGTATACGCAATTGTGTTTAATGCAACTAGCGTATATCCAGTAAACTTATGAATCAGTTAGTTGATCTTTAGTGAGTGCATCAGAACATTATCAACCAATAAACAATAAACAGGTGGAGTAAAACAGAACAGATCATCACACATAAGAGGCACACATGAACAAAATGATATAAGGTGGAAACCCAATGTGGGTGAAAACCACCTACTGCAATTTGTCTCTATCTTCTTTTAATAAGAAACTTCTTTTTACAATATTTATGTACTGGTGCAGTCTTATACCAGTATGCAGGGTTCTACCTGCAAAAGGCTACAACCTTCTCTCGTTCTCTAGTGTCTCCTGGAAGGGAGCTACAACCCCCTTAGCTCTTGTACTAGCTAATGTACTAGTATGTAGATGTTGACCAACAAAAGGCTACAACCTTCTCTTTTCTTCCAGGGATCACGTTTCATAAATTTTCAGAATGGATCCATAAATACAAAACAATCACCACTGCAATACAATCATTAACTCTGAATAATTCAACAACTGAATCATTGTAACCCTATCATCAAAACACAGTCACCAGAACACAGACCAGAGCCTAGAACTCTGCAACAATCACTAGAACCAATAACAACCTGAAATATCAAATCTCATAATGTATACACTACTTGATTGTGTCGAGCCAGTGTGTATACGCGCTTTAACCAGAGAGAACCCGCGTACAGATCTGAAAATAATTACTTATACCTTCGCTGCAATTTTCAACTTCAGATATACTCAGAACATAAGATATAAAGGATAAGACATGCGTCAGTATTCAGATCTATTCATGATCATACCATATAATGATAATGCATTTTAGTCTTCATGATCCTGGTCCATCAACCTTTATAAACCGCATAGGTGCCTCCTTGGTTTAGATCAAGCAAATCATCACAAACCCATAACTAGCATACTAGATCTCACATTTCATCAGATATTCGTCACTTACACCCCTTCACTCTTGGCCTAATGATCTTCTCCTTATATAGGTTTAGGCCTCTCTCAATACCATGGTCCAAAACCACATAGAACCAATACCTTGGACCCAATACCTGGGGTCAACACTTCAGACCAAATACCATGGACCAATACCAAAATACCATGGACCAAAACTTAGTTTTCCAACATGTACGCGCCTTTCCTTCTGTGAACCTGCGTGTGTATGTATACACGCCTTTTTTTCAACTAACCTGTGTGTATACACACTTTCATCAAGGTTAACCTACGTATATCTCTCTCTGATCATTAATTCTTTGATCTTGACCTGCTACACTATGATCTGTCATCTGAGTGAGTTGCCATCAAGGACAACACCTGTATCATACCTCTGAGTGAGTTGCCATTAAGGACAACACCTGTATCATACCTCTGAGTGAGTTGCCATCAAGGACAACACCTGTATCATAATGCCAACAATCTCCCCCTTTGGACTTGATGGCAACAACCACACCAATTCACTCTCCCCCTTTAACATCAAGGGCAAAGGGCAGACCAAGATATTCTCTCCCTTGATATACATTCTGTTGTCCATACTCCCCCTGAGTACCTGCTGAAATCTTTGATTGAGCTCCCCCTTTGTACATGCCATGATGTACCAATCCGTCCATGCTCCCCCTGAGCATAACATGACTCTATACATTGCCAGTGAACTTCCTAAAGACTCATACATACATCAATCTCCCAACCAAGTGGGGATACCCTATTTTTGACTCATCCACCCAACCAAGTGGGGATATACCAAAAGTTTATACATGACTCAAAAATAAGAAACATTACATCATCCATCCCATGCATAGTGGGGTTACAAATCAAAGACTAGCAATCTAATCAAGACCATGATAGTCATCAGCAACTATCATACACCATATATGATTTGCACCATAAGCATCAGCATCCAGCCTTGTAACCTGCAATACCATTCTTTTGACCAACCAGCAAGATGTATCATTTAGCCACATAAGCATCATCACCAAAGACTTCTCACCATAATGCCAATCAATGCATTATTTGAAGTATATGCTCCCCCTGAACTTGTGTCATGCCATCATCAACCAGTGACTGAACCATTTCCCGAGTCTGTTCTGCTGCCTTTTCTTCAGAGCTCCATATACATGACTCTGCAGCCTATAACTCGCGTATATACACGACTTATCTTCATAATATCTACGTATGCAAATTGGAATACTGAAGGTCTACACTTTCAGTTTCCCTTGTGTCTGTTATGTCAGCTAACTGAGTTATGCCACATCTTTCTGTCTCTAATTCTGTCTTCTTCAATACCTGGAATTGTGATGATGTATGATCCTCTTGCTTTGGTGTTCGAATTTTGCTCCTGCATTCCTTACTTTATGTCCAAACTTGTTACATGCATAACATCTTACATGTTTCATATTCCTCCTATAGCAGTCAATGGCTTTGTGACCAAACATATTGCAAGCAAAACAATATCCCTTGAAGTACCTGGAACGTGATGATCTTTCTGTGTGACGGTCTTGAACCATTCTACTTCTACATCTGGCTGCAACATGTCCAAGATTATGACATACATAACATTCAAAATTATTCATCGGAGGAAATAATCGTCTATCACTTCCACTGTTAGGAACAAAAGATTTCCTTGGTTGCTGTTGGGGTTGACCACTTATCTCCTTGTTGATCATTTCAGATTTTGTATTAGAATTCCTTTCCTCTCCCTGTGAGCTAGATTCACCTTCAACAGTTTCATAAAAACCAAGACCAGTTTTGATAGCAGGGGATCTTTGACTACTAAGAATATCATCCAAAATCTTAGTATTGTCTTGAAATCGTAACAGTTTATCCTTTTCTTCTAATTTACCTTTTAAGATATTTACCTCAACCTGATGTTGTTCTTCCTTTTCCAGATATTGCTTCCTTATGTTTTCTTCAACTTTTCTTCCTTCTTCCACTTGTTGCCTTAATTCGAGCACTTCATGTTCTTGTTCTTCAAGAGCTTCTTTATTCTGCTTCTTTGATTCTTTAAGATCTTCTTTTAGAGAGAGGATCTTAGATTCAAGTCTCTAAATTGTTATGCTCTGATCTTTTACTACATCTTGCAGCTGCTCCCTTACTCTGGTTACTGTCTCCAACTATTCTTTTAATTTGGTAACTTCTTCTATTTCTACATCCTTATTTTCATATGCCATGAGAAGTCTAATGTCTTCATCACTATTGGATGAGTCATTACTTTTATCATGAGTATAATAACTTCTATTACCTTCTTCAGACATCTTTCCTTTGTTATGAGGGCATCTAGCAGCGTAGTGACCAACTCTACCACAAGAAAAGCATTTGAAAGGTAGCTTACCTTTGAACCTTCCAGATCCCCGTTCAAGATTCTTGACAAAATTTACCTCATATTCTTCTTCTAAAATGTATCCTGATTCATTGAGTTTTTCTTTTCCATTTGCTGACACTTTAAATGCGGCTTCTCTCATCTCTAATGGTCCTCCTTTTCTCATCTCAAAAGCAGTTAAGATTCCGTGAAGCTGCGTCATAGTGAATTTCTGCAGATCCTCCTTTTCTTCTATGGCAAACACTTTGGATTCAAATTTAGCAGACAAGGATCTCAAAACTTTCTCAACTAAGACAACTCCCTTAATTTCTTCACCTAGATTCCTCATACAATTGACAATCTCATCTATACGTAGGAAGTATTTAGTTATGCTTTCATTACTATGCATCCTAAGAGTTTCATGCCGTATTCTGAGAGTTTGAAGCTTAGCACGTTTTACCTGATCATCTCCTTCGTAGCTTAGAATGATTTTGTCCCATATTTCTTTGGCTGATTTGAACTACATGACCTTGACAAATTCTGATTGTGTGAAACTTCCCAATAAGACAATAACAACTTTGGCATTGAGTTCATATTGCTTTCTATCTGCTGTATCTGTAGGAATTGTTGATGGATATGTATATCCTCCTTCCATGATTCCCCAAACATCCGTTCCAAGCGATTGTATATATGCAGTGGTTCTTATCTTCCAGTAGACAAAATTGCTCCCATCAAAGATTGGTGGTCTGATGGATCCCTCTCTTTCGTGATTACTCATCCTGATGGATCTTCCTTCAAGCGATCAAGCTTCTTCTGAAGGACCGGCTCTGATACCAATTGTTGGAAATAATATTGAGAGGGGAGGGGGCTGAATCAATATTAGCAAATCAATAATCTTTTTATTTCCATTATCAGATTCATATACACTACTTCAGTTAAGGCAATCGGCGTGTATATGCAACCATGTTTAATGCAACTAGTGTATATCCAATAAACTTATGAATCAGTTAATTGATCTTTAGTGAGTGCATCAGAACATTATCAACCACATAAACAGTAAACAGGTGCAGTAAAACAGAACAGATCATCACACATAAGAAGCACACATGAACACCATGATATAAGGTGGAAACCCAATGTGGGTGAAAACCACCTGCTGCAATTCGTCTCTATCTTCTTTTAATAAGAAACTTCTTTTTACAATATTTTTGTATTGGTGCAGTCTTATACCAGTACGCAGGCTTCTACCTGCAGAAAGCTACAACCTTCTCTTGTTCTCCAGCTTCTCCTGGAAGGGAGCTACAACCCCCTTAGCTCTTGTACTAGCTGATGTACTGGTATGTAGGTGCTGACCTACAGAAGGCTACAACCTTCTCCTTTCTTCCAGGGACCACGTTTCATAAATTTTCAGACTGGATCCATAAATACAAAACAATCACCACTGCAATACAATCATTATCTCTGAATCATCCAACAACTGAATCACTGTAACCCTGTCATCAAAACACAATCACCAGAACATAGACCAGAGCCCAAAACTCTGCAACAATCACTAGAACCAACAACAACATGAAATATCAAATCTCATAACGTATACGCTACTTGACTGTGTCGAGCCAGCGCATATACACGCTTTAACCAGAGAGAACCTGCGTACAGATCTGAAAATAATTACTTATACCTTCGCTGCAATTTTCAACTTCAGATATACCCAGAACACAAAATATAAAGGATAATACATGCGTCAGTATTCAGATCTATTCATGATCATACCATATAATGATAATGCATTTTAGTCTTCATGATCCCGGTCCATCAACCTTTATCAACCGCATAGGTGCCTCCTTGGTTTAGTTCAAGCAAATCATCATAAACCCATAACTAGCATACTAGATCTCACACTTCATCAGATATTCATCACTTACACCCCTTCACTCTTGGCCTAATGATCTTCTCCTTATATAGGTTTAGGCCTCTCTCAGTACCATGGTCCAAAACCACGTAGAACCAATACCTGGGGTCAACACTTCAGACCAAATACCATGGACCAATACCAAAATACCATGGACCAAATACCACAGACTAAAACTTAGTTTTCCAACATGTATGCGCCTTTCCTTCTGTGAACCTGCGTGTGTACGTATACGTGCTTTTTGTTCAGCTAACTCGCGTGTATACGCACTTTCATCAAGGTTAACCTGTGTATACCTCTCTCTGATCATTAATTCTTTGCTCTTGACCTGCTGCACTATGATCTGTCATCTGAGTGAGTTGCCATCAAGGACAACACCTGTATCATACCTTTGAGTGAGTTGCCATCAAGGACAACACCTGTATCATAATGCCAACACTTGGCCTCTGGAAATGCGCAATCCCTGAGTCAGTTACCCAACCAGTCGCCAGTTCCAACCCTAACAAGTGATTTCATGAAGCATCTTAGGCTACGGGTTTATCACACTGATGTCATCTTGTCATGAGTGGTTTGCAGTCACATGTATTCTATTATGTCATGATAGGATGATGATGAAGGAGATAGAGAAGGAGACCATGCTAGAAGATACCCTTGTAGCTGCAAAGACAAGTTGATCCATCAAGAGAAGACAAAGGGACATCGGTTTGGAACAATAGCTGAAGACCAAGACCACATTGGAGACTCCTTATCTTCAAGTCATGAGGAGGAGGAAGAAGAAGAACATGTTCCATATTTCAAGAAGATAGAAAGGAAGCAACAACAAAGAGTGACTTGACACTGCCATGTCATCATGCAGTCCATGTCACTAGTGTCATGTCATGTCATCAATCATCATCTACCACATCATTTTATGGAATATGTAATTCAACATTGGAAAATGTATTGTAAAAGTGGAAGTCCAAGAGTCATCCATGTAATGTGAAAAGTCATGTAGGAAGTCAAAGAGTCATGGAGAAGTCAAACAATCATGAGGGTAGTCCAAGAGTCACAAGGGAGGTGAATGGTCACCTCATTTGTTATATATACACCCTCATTGTACAAGCAAAAGACTTTTCACCTTGGCTTCTCCCATAAGGCATCAAAGAGACAAAGTCAGTACTTTTGGGGAGCAAGTCATGGCTCCAATGCTCCACTATTGGAGCTAGTGATGTTCATTGTATACATGTATCTTGGGACTTTTACTTAATACTTGAAGCCTGATGGCTAACATGTTTTCATGCATGGATTGTGAATATTTGTAAGATTGTTCTGTGAATGTTTATGATTCATGTTTGCTTTCACCTGTACTAAAGTAGTTGAACTATTTCAATTATTTTAGTGCTTATCTTATTGAAAATGTGTTGTAATGGTTGTAACAATTATTGCATCTATGTGGAATATTCTGCTTGATGTTAGGTGATTCTCTTTTTCGCTTGTGCGCGTCTACTAGGGTGGCACTATTACCTCTCTTTTAAGAGGCTCACTTCTCCTCCCTCTATAGTAGAAGAACCTTGATAGACCTGCAACCGAACATTCACCAGACACACTTGCTTTTCGCAAAGGCACATACACACTTCTCTCTCTTGCTGATAGCTAAAGCCAAGGCAAATCTATAAGAATACAAGGCAACTAGGTTGATACTCTAAATGGGGTGCCTATTCCAAACGATGCGAGGTCTTATTGGGACTTCACATTGGGGAGACCCCCCTTGGTTGAAAGATTTCCAGCACTGTTAGCACCTCCCTTACTCCATTATATACTAAGACAACATGTTAATTTTGTAGAAATGGGTTCGACATCAAACTTTTTTCATGATGCCTCACCTATAGTGGGGGATTGTGGTGGCCAAAACATATCATTTATGTGATGAAAATATAACTTTTTTTTTTCCCCTGGGAAAAAGTCGTAATTTCTATTAAATATTAAGAAATTACATTTTGCAGATGCCGAAGCATATTCATATGGAGGCAGCATTGCCTGTCGAGTTCAAAAACTGTAGTTCTAGGAAGAGAAAAACCAAGTTGTCTCCACGCAGGGAGCATTTTCAAAAAAATAGTGTGACTGACAGTGATCAAAATTGTGACCATGCTCTTCGCAGAGAGGAATATATATGCTGAATATAAGCAAAAAGATTTGAGCTGAACTCATGTCTAGACAGTATCTATGTACATGCTATAAACAGAAAAGTTACTGATAAAGTGTGGGCTTTATAGCCCAACATCCATATGATCATCAAAAGGTCTGTGATAGTGCTGGTAGTATATGCCGTCGATTTCCTCCTGGATCAACCAGTGTTCTCCTTCTTTGTGCGCGGCCTCTTTGGAGAGCTGGTCGGCGACAGTGTTCTGTTCCCTGTAAACGTGACGACAGACAAATGATTCAAAGGAAGTAGTCAGTCTCTTAGCTTCATCAAGTATGTGTCTTAATGAAAATGCATGACAATGAGATGCATCATTCAGCCAATTGCAAACAATTTTAGAGTCTCCAAATAGCTGTAGGTGTCTGCATTGTTTATGGATAGCAAAGTGAATGATGTGTTTGGCCGTGCACAGTTCAGCAAAATTATTTGTGCCTCTACCAAGATTGATTTGTAACTTGAAGCAATGCCTTTCATTGAGATGGAGAATAGCACCACCCCCACAGCCCGCTTCTTGGGCCGAGCCATCGAAGAAAGCCCATGGTTTTGATTTGTCGATGGGCACAGGTCTGATGATTCGAGGTGGGGCGGGGGGATCCTCTTCAGGTAACATGTTATAATCAGCAATCGTATGGAGTAATATAGATGGCCAGTGAGGGGCTCTGAGATTAAAGATTGCCTGATTGTGTGCGGTCCAAACGGCCCAGCAGGCCAGCAGAGGTAGGTTGATAGATTTCCCAGTGTGATTATGGCACCAGTTATTCCATGCTTCAGTGAGGTTGTTACCTTGCCAATTTTTCAAAAGCGGGAATTGAGAGGTGAGAGATTGCCAGAATTGAAGAGAAGAGCTGCAGAATAAGAACAAGTGATCAGTACTTTCTTCTGCCCTATGACATAAGTGGCAGCGAAAAGGTCCATAAAAGGATCTCTTCATGAGATTGGTGCCTGTAGGAATTTTGTCAAAAAGGATGTTCCACATCAATAATCTTGTCCGGGGTGCTGAATTAAGTTTCCAGAGCGCTTTCCAGGTGGGATGTATATCCGGGGGCCTATAAGGTTCCATGAGCCTTAGATATCCTAGCTTCGGGGTGTAAATACCATGCTTAGCGAACGCCCAGATGATCTCGTCAGGTCCTTCTGTGAGCCTGATGTGAGCTTGAGTGAGAGCGTTTGTATACTCCGTCCATTCATTTTTCCACTGATCAGGCATTTCTAAAGCTTGGGCGGATATCCATGCTTGCTGGAGGAAAGAGGAGTTTGCATAATCTCCAATATGTTTAATGTGTGTAATCCCTCTGTTATGAAGATATCTAATAAGATCAGCAGATAACCTGTGGGCATTTCCACATCCGACCCACGGGTCCATCCCAATGCGAACGGCTTTTCGTTCCTTTATACGCCAAGTGATTCCTTCACGTAGCAGAGGTAAGGTGCCAATGACCGCTTTCCAGATATTGGAGATATGGTGATTAGTTCCATGCTGTGTACAGATCCAATCCAAAACGGTTTGTGGCTTGATGTATTTTGCATATGCGACTCGAGACCATAGGCCATTTGAGGTAAGAAGCCGCCATCCGAGTTTGGCTGCCAATGCCTTGGAGAAGAAATCAAGCCTCTTAATGCCCCAACCACCCCATCGCTTGGGCTTGGCGATGGTATCCCATTTGACCCAGGCGAATAGTCTCCCCGGCTGGTGGCCTTTCCAAAGAAATCTGCAGCAAATACTTTGGAGCCTATTCAATATGCCTTTTGGAATCCAGGCTAGGGCCATCCAATAGACTGGGGTGGCTTCAATTACAGCTTTGATAAGTACTAATCTGCCTGCTCGTGAGAGATATCTGTGGTACCATATCTGTAGCCTCTTTTCCACTTTAGCTATAAGCCACAACCAGTCGGCAATTTTGTACCCAGTTGGTTTAAGTCTAAATCCGAGGTACTTTATTCCATCCATCAGATTCAAAATGGCAAAGGGAAAACGCTGAGTAGCATAGGCGGATTCATGAATAGTGCAGCCAACCATAGTGATCGTGGACTTGTTTTCATTGATCTTCATTCCAGTAGCTTGCTGGAATAGAAGAAAGGAGTTATGAAGAGAAGTGGAGTCCCCAATGCTGCCATTCAAGAAGATCAAGATGTCGTCAACAAATAACAGGTGAGTAAGGTAGAAATTATCCACGACTTTGATGCCAGTCAATTGATGCCTGTCTCTGGCAGATGTGATAATTCTACTTAATCCTTCCATAATCAGCAAGAACAGCAGAGGTGAGAGAGGACATCCCTGTCTAAGTCCTCTCTCTGAAGTAAAGAAAGAAGTAGCTTCCCCATTGAGTAATACACTATATGATACATCGGTGATGCAGCTCATCGTCCATTTAATGAAACCATAAGGGAAACCAAGATGAGTTAGCAGCAACCTTAAATACAACCAGTTTGTTCTGTCAAAAGCCTTGGATAGATCCACCTTGAGGATCATTCCCTTTTGTTTTTTGATTTGCATGGTGTGCATGAGTTCTTGAGCAGTGGCTATGGCCTCATGGATTTGTCTTTGATGCAAGAAAGTGAATTGTTCAGAGGATATGTGTTGCGAGAGTATGGGCTTGAGGCGATTGACAATAATCTTGGCAATGATTTTGTAGAGGCAATTGCAGAGAGAGATGGGGCGGAAGTCATCGAAGGAGATCGGGGCATCGGATTTAGGTATAAGGGCGATGAAGGTGGATTTGATAGCAGAGGATATTCTACCTCTCCTTCTGCTATCCTCCACAATCTTCAGAAGGTCATTCCCCAGGATGTCGAAGAATGCGATGTAGAATTCTATGGACCACCCATCTGGTCCAGGGCTCTTATCTTTTTTAAACCATTTCAGTGTAGCCTCCAATTCCTCCATGGATACTTCCTTCTGTAGTTCATCCGACTCTTCCTGTTCAACATATCTAGGAAAGAGTTCAGCCACTCTCATGATCTCCAAGATATTAATGCCTCCAGGAGCTTTATATATACCTCTAAAGTGCTCAGTGGCCAGTCTGGCCAGGTTCTGTTGAGATGAAACAGGGTGGCCTCGATCATCCCTTAATTCCCAAATAGTGTTGATGGCTTTGCGGCCATTGGCGAATTTGTGATAAAATTTAGTATTATTGTCCCCCTCAGTGAGCCAAGTAGCCCTGCTCCTTAGCCTCCAGCTTTCTTCTCTTTCTTTCAGAATTTGAGAGCGTTTAGCAATAAGTGTAGTATACAGTTCCTTGCTCTCCTGGGTGGGGAAGGTCCCAGATGATGATTCCTCAAACTCAGCAATGACCCGTTCCGCCTCTTTCAGAGTGTGATTATCTTGGATGCGCTTTTGGTGAGCCCAATGTTTGGTGGTCTGCTTGAGTTCTGTAAGCTTTCTAACAAATCCCGCAGAGAGTTCCTCATTTTCCCTAATGGGGTTGTTCTGCCAGTAATTATGGACCAGCTGAATATACGAGGGGTCCTGAAGCCAAGAGGCATTAAATTTGAAGGGGCTTTTGATTTTGTGATTAAGGCTTTCTGCCTCCAGGAAGATAGGTCGGTGGTCGGATATGCCACCAGATCCAACCCATTGGCGAATTCTGGGGAGACTGTTATACAGGGTCTCCTTAATAAGGAATCTATCGAGTCTCCTGGCCAAACTCTGATCCCCACTCCTGTTATTTGACCAGGTGTATTGTAATCGAGCAGATGGAATGTCCACCCAATGATGATCCTCTAATAGGTTGGAGAGGGTATCGGAGAGGGAGTCGACCTATGCCATATGTCCCCATGATTCGCAGAAACCCAGGGAAAAATTTAAATCCCCTCCCAATATGATGTTATCTACTTGAAGTAGATCAGATTCCAGTAAGGATCTCCAGTAGCTGGCACGGTCAGTACAAGGGCCGTAGACATTGATAATACGAATGTCCCTCTCTACAGAGTGAGCGAAAATGTCTAGGCCAATGTATCCCCTACCTCCCCAAAAATTCCGAATATCCACAGCTCTGTTGCAGACCCCAATAGCTAAACCACCGGATCGCCCGGACGCATCCAGAGCATGGAAGGTCCAGTTAGGGAGCTAGGAGGAGAGGGTGTGTATTAGGGGTTCAGCCAAGCAGAGAGTTTCTTGCAGGAATATAATGTCCAGATGAGTCGAAGTGAGCAGCCTCCTGAGCGCTAGTTTTTTGGTTGAACTAGCAAACCCTCGGCAATTAAAAGATAGAATCTTCATGAGGGGTGGGGAGGAGGGCCATCCTTTGCTCTAAGGGCCCTAAAGATAGTTTGCTGTCGCCCAAGGGCGACCTCTTCATCGGCAGTGTGTCTTGCTTTGCTAATGCGGGAGGGTCGACCACGGGAGGTCTTAAGGGAGGAAGGAGCACTCACAGAGTCGAGACCAACGACGTCAAGACCCCTGTCTTTCGTACGGGATCGCAGCGAGTATCGAGGAGATGTCTGAGTCGATTGAATGGAGAGGGATGCGAGGGTCGATGTGATCAACAAAGGGGGGGCCAATGGAGGAGGGAGTGGAAGGGAGCAAATGAGGGATGAGCGAGAGTGAATAAGATGTGATGCGGGAGGAGATATAGTGGATAGAGGAGCAGAGCTAGATGTGAGCAGTGGTGATATGCCCGATGATATGCAGGAAACAGGAGATATCAGAGAGGGGGGAAAAATAGACATACCCGTATTCGCTAAGTCCCCTTGATGAGTCGCTGGATGCACAGGAGTTGATGAAGTTGGAGGAGGTGCAGCGGAGACTGTGGCTGTATCAGCGTCCTCTGGAGTGCTCCGGGGTACACCATCATCCTGATTGTGCATTTGTACCTCTTGAGTCTGTACAGGATGCACTTTAGGGGAGGTGACCAGGGGAGGGTCGACCCCTCCATCTTTGTCATTCCTCGGTGCTTTCCGGAGGAGTGGGCAGTCCCTGTATAGATGCCCCACTTTATGGCACCTGCGGCAGCGATAGGGAATGCCCTCATAGTCAATGATCTGTTTGCGAGCTGAGTCTCTCCACTGTATAGTAATGTGCTCTTGAAGCCCGCCCCTGGTGTCCAGATTGATGAGGATCCTGGCATAAGCCATCATGCCAGTCTGTTGATAGGATTTGTCGTAGCCCATGTAAGTGCCAATAGCATTACCGATACGCTTGAAAATATCTTCAGACCAGTACTGAAGAGGTAACCCTGGGAGCCGAATCCAAACTGGTCCAATACCTATCTGCTCTGTCTCAGGATCAAATAATGGAGTCCATCTCTTAAGGAGCACAGGAGCATGCTCAAAGTGCCAATAGGAGGACAAAACCCAATTAGTGTGGTCAGCACGAGCGAACCTCAGTGCGAACCATCCCCTCACGAAAGTCTGCACAAATGGGATGTCCACCAAATGATGGCCCCAAACTTCAGCTGCCCAAGTCTTCAAACGTGCCGTCGAGTAACTGCGACCCCTGATGCGTCCGACCAAGACCCGATCTGCAAAATCCATCGCTTCTCCCCACTGTATATCCTCTTCCAGTCTGAGAAAAATATCGTCCTCCTTGGATTTGAAGCACTTGTATTTCCTTTTAGGGCCGCGCGGAGGGGGAAGGTTCTGAGGTCGACCTGAGGGCGGAGCGGTAACATTCAAAGGCGCCGGGATCTGATGAGAGGCAGGGTCTCCGATACCAGAAACAAAAGGGGGGCCCGAGAGTGGGGGTACGGAAGTGAAGCTTCCGGAGGAGGGACCAAGGGAACCCGAGAGTCCGGCAGAGGAAGAGGGCAGTGAAGGGTTATGCGGCGGTCGGGAAAATAAGCCAGCTGCCAGGAGATCTAAACCAGGGTTAGGGTTTAGGCAGCCGGAGACAAAACCGAGGGTTGCCGGAGAGTGAGGGGGTGTAGAGAGGGCTGGCCAGGTTGGAGGTTCATCCGGAAGGACCACAGGCTGAGTCCTCGACGGTTCACCGAACGAAAACGGTGAGAAATTTTCGGAGAAGTCTGAGTTGAACATACCTTCTGATGTGGCATCGGGGGTTCGCCAGATGGAGATCCCTTCCCGCGGGTCGGCTGAATAATCAACGGCTTCTAGATCCTCCATGGCCAGCTGCGCCTCGGAACGGCGAACACCTCGGGGAGTAGTGAATCCCGGAGAAAAAGACAGGTTGCAGTTAACGGACCGTGCAGGATAAATTTCGAACCGTCACAGGTAGTAACCGGATGTCGCGGCACAGTAAACACCTCGGCGAAGAGCTACGAGCTCGAAGGAGACAGAGTTACGACGGATAAGGTAGACGGTAACAGCGGTAGAGGCGGGTGTAAACGGAGGGCGTCGCGGTTACTGCAACAGCAGGGTTCAGAGAAAACCCTAACCAAACCCTTTACGCGATTTTTCCCGACCCGTCTCCATCATCTTCCTCTATGCTGAAAATATAACTAATAAGAAGTTCATAATAAATTTGAGAAATCTTAAGAGTGATAAGTATGTGGGAGGTTCATAAAAGTGTTACAAGTTTGGTTAACACTAACACAACAACTATCCATAATATAGGTGCTTTTGCATTGCAATTTATCCACAAAACATCTGCAACAAATAATACTTACATTTCATTTCATTATGGATGCAAATAGGAAATAAAGAAAATATGATTTAACTTGCAAATAAAACATATAATTAAAATTCTATATTATAATGGCTTGCTTGGCATTAAAATCTTCCTTTCTTGGACAAAAGTGTCAAAACCAAATAGTTGGTGTTCCTATACATCACCATCTTGCAATAGATGGTTCTACGAGCTTCTTGATCATGCACCATCCTTTAAAGACATGTAAGGAACCCCTACATAACCTCACCATCGAAATCAAAGTTACATGGGTAAGCATAAGCAAGGTTGATCACAAATGTTGCTACATGAATGGGCAATTGAGCATCTTGATCTATGGGCTATTAGTCAACTTGAACATCTTTATGTATTTTTCATGTTAGAGGGTGCCTTTGTCCAAATAATAAGATCAGTTTGTTTCTTTGACTCTATCCATGGCCTTATACAAGTAGCCCATTACGAGCTTATCCCCGTCAACCAAACAAAAAATATTTACTAATGGTTTGCTAAGCATGCATGCTTCCCCTGTTCCTTCCCATAAAACAACATACTACAATCATTTATGATGATCTCTCCAAACAGGCAAAAGCTTATTGACAAATGTCTCTTCTATTAAGAGGACCACCTGGTCAAGAAGCTTATTAGGGAGATGTTTTTTATTTGCATTCCCATCTCTTGGAAAGAGCAACTAAATTAAGTTTCCAATTAGGTGAAGGCAGTGTTATTTCTCTACCAATAGTTGAGACTCAAGCTAGAGATGTTTCCTCTTATATTTTTTTTTGAGGTTTGGTGAACCTCATTGAACCTCATAGCCATTGACCATGTCGACAGATCAAAACTCGTAGCCTCATGTCACAACGCAAGATTGTAATCTATCTTTATAGTTTCCAAGTCCATGATAACATTTTTTATCCTTATTGATGTTGATTTTGTACTATTTTATGCTATATTTCATTTTAAAGTTAATATATGTATATATACGGAAAATGTATATAGACGAAACTAATGTCGAACCTCATCAAAAAAATTAAACTCAAATCGAACCTAATCATTACCGAACCTGAACTCAAACCTAAAGAATGTGACGTAGGTGACAACATCATATGTTGATTGAAAAAATGGATCGGTCTTTGATATTCTCAAAGGTATGATATTCCAAAAAATAGACCAGTTCACAACTCTGCTTGCTTCTTGCTTCTCCTTTTTTTAAACGTGCATAGGATGGATGGTTGTTTCCCATATTTGGTTCTTTCTGATTACTAGAACAAAGAGAGGTGGGGTCCTCATAGAAGGTGAACTGGTGGAGTCCCTTGCACTTTCACAGTCCTAGCAATGCACGTGGTTTTTGAGCATCTGACTATTCTACTAATGACATCAAGTTTGAGAGCCACTAAATCTTCCCTCTTTTTATCATTATCATTAATAGCTTGGTGGGCATCTTGCATAGCTCTCAAGATTGAATTAGTACAAATCACAATCTCCTTTCTTGGGATTTTAGTAAGGTGGTATTTCAACCACCCCCTCTTGGGATGGTCTACCCAGATAGCTTACAAGTGAATCTCTACTTATTTGTCCCATCTTTATGGTCACCATATTGCCAAAATGGGTCCAAAACCTTTGACATATCAACCCAAAAAAGGGTGTTGGTAAGAAAAAAAAAGTCTAAATAAATCTATTAACCATGAAAAATGAGAATTGGAGGCAAACAACATGCACTTTGAAAACCCTTGCTTTGAATCTAAAAAAGATGGTTAGTTGGGATTTTAACAAATACCTAAGAATACATAAACCAGAGGTAAATAGAAATTTAGAAATTGATCCCCACTCAAAGGAAAATTATTTGATTGCAATGAAAACAATAGTCTAGTTCTCCAATGGATTACTACAATGATAAGCTCATTCCCTCTCAATTCCCATTTGTTGCAAAAAGAACTAGCTTAATAAAATATTAACATCACCACTTCTAAAGGGTTTCATGCTGCCTTGTAATTTTTATAAGTTATCACACATTTTTTCTTAAAATAGAGTTTTTCTTATTTTAAATTTTGCTAATACTTTCAAATTTCTCATTTTATTGTTCAACTCGTGATTTTTCACTATTTATTTTGCCAAAAAATCGATAATTTTTTTAATACACACAAGAGTGATGTCTCACGAGGAAACTCTAGGATGGTTCTCCACATTTATAAATTTCATCTTTAATAAAATGAGTTGGTGTAGACTAGAGCATCTCTCCTAAGGGATTTGAATCCAGCAAAAAAATAATTAAATGTCTAATAACATTAATAATTATCGATTTGGCTAAATAACTTCTCACACACCTATCTTGACATATCACATATCTTGAGGAGATAAACATTAAAAATAAAATTAATCAAACAAATACCATTCCAATTATAACGATTAATAATATATATTCTCCTCTCAAATAATTTGTTTAACTTAGAATTTGCCCACGACAACAAACTGATAAAATGCATTTTGACGTTAAAGGAAAATGGGGACTTTTTAAAATACCTAAATTTTATGTGAAGAAAAGGTTCATAACATGCATCAGTATGTTTGGGTAATAAAAGGATGATAACATATTATGGACTTCAACAAAACTATATATTATAATAAATGCAAGACACAATAAGCGGGGTTCTTGATATGGAATTCTAATTTCTATGTCATTAACAAATTTATTGATTAGTTATTTAGTTCTCTATTTTTTTTATAAAAACATTACAATTAATCCTAAAATTTAAAAGTTCAAAGTGTTTTTTGGGTTAAATTTACAATATATTCGAGGGATGACTTTAAAAAGGCATACTTTTAAAAACCCACAAAAATTTTAAAATTAATATTTAAACTAAAAAGTGGTTATACATATATATATATATATATATATAGAGTTTGTTTAAAGTTATATTTTTAACAATGGCTATCATTGCAACATTTTTTTTTAAAACTATTGAATCAAAAGGAGTATGACCAGAAACACCCCTTCTCTTTTCTTTTTTAAATTCAAATTCTAACATTCTTTAAATCGGGTTATAAAATATAATTATTGCTGCTTAAAAAAATCATAAAATAAACCCTAAAGTGTTTACTCATTTATGGCTAGTTTGTCCACTTCAAGCACATGACAATATATAATGCATGTTCATATCACTCTATAATTTAAAAGTTCATTTTTTTTTGTTAGTTTGTCTATGACTTGCAGGACTACCTTTTGGTTTAGAAATTGTGACCCGAGGGCATCTAAGTTGTCAAAATCATTTAGGAGTTGCATCTGGCTTGTGGGTCACACCAACCTTTAACATGGATGAAATTTTTGCAAGGTCAATGTTTTGAACTAATGACCTTTATACAAGGACTTCCTTAACAAGCCACTACTATTGGTTGTTTTGCATGTCATGGGTAATTTAAAAGTTCATTAGGTTGAAAAATAGAGTGCAATGGATACAAGCACTATTTCTGAACTATGGTAATTATCACACTTCAGAAATCCAACCAGTGACCATGAAGGAAAGTAGAGATCACAATATTGAAAACTTAAGTTGTCTAAAAAATTTAGCTCCTTAGAAACTTTGACCCCTTTCTTAGATTTGTTCCCACGTGTGTGTGAGAAAGATATGTGAGTGATAAACCAATGAAAAATGAAAAGTTCAAGTGTATTTTTATAGTGATTTTAGGGTGACCGTGAGGTATGTCTCTTTGCAAATTAAATTCTGGTAGGTTGTAACCACTAGTAAGTTTGCAAATTTATATTTTTAGTCATATTTGTTTAAGTGTTGAAGAACCATAAATGACGGTGGGCAGTAACTCCTGATAAGTATATTTATTTTCATCTTGTTCCTTTTCCCATCTTTTACACAAATACTTGCTTAAATTATGGCAGGTGATAACTGATGGTAAATATGTTATTCACATTTGTATAAATTATTTTCAAGGATTTTAATTTTAAGTGGTTTTGTTGATTTCCTTTCTTTTCTTTCTTCTAATTTAAAATTTAATTTTCTTTCGTGTTTTTACATAGTATTATCAATACATCAAGGATTATGAAGATTGGTCATAGCTACATTTTTCAACACTCCCTCTTAGTTATGGATGTCTTCATAATGTCTAACAAGATGTTAATAAGTTGAAAAGTTTTCTAAGGAAATATCAAGACTAGATTAGCATCATTATCAAATCAATATCAACATTACCAGCATCATCAAACAACCAGTACCTCACAATCACGGTACTCATATACATAGTCTACCAAGGAGACATCAATCAAACAAAATCTCTCTAGAAAGAGACCTGAAGATGATGCTAGGAGGCTACAACTTAGCCTTTAGAACCATTTTCCTAATTCTAGTCAATGTACTTGACACAAATACAACATCCCTAATTTTGGTCAGAATACATGACATAATAAAATTCCTATCCATCAGACCATTCTTCCTAATTATGATCAATGTGCTTGACACAAGGATAACATTTGTAACTCTGGTCACATCAATGGACACAAGAGGAATTTTTGTCCATGAATCCATTCTTCCTAATTCTGGTCAAATTGACACGGATAATATCCCTAATTTTGGTCAAGTGACACATGAAGAATAAATATGTTGTCTAGTCTGTCAAATCGTTCTTCCTAATTCTGGTAAACTTGACATAGGGATAATATCCCTAATTATGGTGAAGTGACACAGGAAGAACATCATCTCTCAAACCATTCTTCCTAATTCTGATAAGCTTGACACGGGGATGATATACCTAATTTTGGTCAAGTGACACATGAAGAATATCATGATGCAGGGAAAATTACTACTCCCTCTTCGCTGGAGAGGCATGTTCCACAAGTCCTAGTTTATCTCTTAAAAGCACAAATATCCCTCTAGAAATAGGTGTAGTCAGGACATCGGTTGTCTGCTCATTAGTGGAGATGTACTGAAGCTTTCCTGCTCCCTTCTGCACCATGTCACAAATGTAGTGGTACTTGATACCAATTTGCTTCGACCTACCATGTAGCTTTGACTATCACAAAATATCATGGTTGATTCCAACACTTGCTCAAACATTCTGGAAATAAATTTTCCGAAGCCAAACTGCTTCACAACAAAATTGCATAGGCTCCCATATATTCAACTTCTACAATACTAATTACCACAAAAGATTGTTTCTTTCTCATCCAAGAAACCATTGTTGATCCTGATCAAAAACATCTGCCAAATGTGCCTTTCTATCGACAACACTTTAATTCCAATCAAAGTCAGATTATTCCAACAACCTAAGCTCATTGTTTGCCACATACTTCAACCAATAATTAGCAATACCACAAGAGTATTCAGTGATCATACATTGGATTCATCTGATTTAATGTATTCACTGTAAAGAAAATATTCATATCAAGTTCATTAAAGAACCAATCCGCTGCCTATCATCATCAAACTTTTGTAAAGAAGATTTCATCAGGCTTCATAAATTCAATACCACATTTAGTGGCCAACTCCCTCTTAATCTGAGACCTATTCTATTGTGATCATTTTGAGCTCCCTTTGAAGTTAACCTAAGTTTTTTTTTTAATATATCTATTTGCCCCTTCTTTGACACAACATATCATAGTTTCTCCACATGAGTCCTTAAGGGCCTTCTTAAATTATGAGACTTCTTCAAAGTCTTGACAACTGGAGAAAAAACATGATCTCCCTCTTACTCAGAGAATCTTCTATTCTCTCATCTCTAGTCACAGACAAGAATATTTCAAATTTTCTTATTTGCCTGCTCCCTCTTAAGCTCAAATCTTCAAATCTCGATTCTGGGACAAATCCTTTTGTCACAAGCTTTGCTTTGTTCTTCCACTTCTCCTTCTGTTGTCAGAACCATTGGCAACCTTCAATACATGCAATCTTGTTAAAATTGGCAACTAGGGCCAAATTCCACTTTGGGCAGCTCATTTGAAGAAGATAATTGTGGCATTGAATTCCTATTTTCGAGAGGACCAAAATTGACCTAAAGATCACTAAATTTGGATAAGGAAAAATATGTTTTTGAAATAAAGCCCACTCATATGCAAATTATCAAGGTCAGCCTCACCTCCATGTAGGCTTATGAAGCCCAAATGTCATGTCCCTTGACCCTCACCGATTTGTATAAATAGAGGTGACCTCCAACCTCATTTGGATTCATCTATGTGCATTGTCTCATGAGAGACATATCCCTGAGGCAAGTGAGCTCAAGAAGAGGTCAAGGCAAGGAAGATTGAGCTCTATTTGGGTTAGTTTGATGGCCACATAATTGAAGGAGGACAACCACAGGGTCTGAGGCAAATTTTGGGCATATTTTGTATGGGTTTTGTATCTCTTGCAGGTCCTGAAGAGCAGCAAAAGGCAACCACATTCTCTAGGAAGATTTAGGAAGGTTTTTGGTGTGGTTTGGAAGTGGTACAACCCTGTTTCATGACGCTGCAACCCTAGAAGGAAGAACAAGTAGGCCGCAAGCCTTACCTACCCTAGAATAGGGTGCCGCAAGGGTATTTTGGGGCTAGTAATTAGCCCTGAACAACAAAAAGTTGGAACAGAGGTAGAAGAAGCTTAGCCATAGATGTTAGGAGGAAGTTTGGAGGAGATTGAGTGGGATGATGTGGACTGTCACATGTTTGTTGGGTGCCCTAACCTGTGGATGAAAGCTACAACAATATACTCAGATTCAGAGATATATGTATGTTTTGGAGATGTTAAGTGAGACAGTTGTGGAATGTAACCTTAACCAGATCATGCTTCTACAACAATGCAACACCAAACCAAAGTTTGTCTCCTTCATAATTGCAATTTTGGGCCATCTATTTATCTGCAATTTGGCAAGTCTATTTTGACTTAGAATTATTGTACTCTCTCTATGCTAAGCACTTGATATTAATAATAAGGAATATTGATCAAGGGTTTTCCCTATCTTGGGGTTTTTCCCTTGCTTGAGCCAATTTTTGTGTTCTCTTGTCTTGGCTTGTCTTCTTCATTTATGGGTTATGTTCCTTCTTCAGTTACCATCAATGTCCTAATGCTATATGTGATTGCAAATGAAATAAATGGAAATATAAATTAGGCTATCATGGAACATTGATGTAACTAACCTAAGAAAAAAACATGTTATCTAAAATTAACAAATCCTCACTAGGAGGCCATGGAAGAACAACTTTTGAGAAGAATGTTAGCTCCCTCTTGATCTTGGCCTTCTTGCATCAACTTCATCCATAATGTCATCATGATGTCATATCTTCCTTGCATGAACTAAGATTTCTATCTTCAGCGGAAATAACCAATTCAAGATTTTGTTGCTTACTAGGGTTTACAAACCCTAGATTTTCAATTTCATAATCAAATGTCAGAATCCTAGAATTGACATGCCCTTCACATATCCAACATTGTCAATAATCAATCAAGAGAGTTCAATGATGATATGCTTTCTCTAAATCATTATAGTAGTAGTATTTTTTTCATAAGATCTTGGCCTTCATTTCAATGTACAAAGAATAAATTCATCATTCTTAAATAGTAGATGGAAGATATCTTTCCTAACATCAATACTTTCTCTACAATAAAACCTTCAATGTCTTTAGTCATTTGTGTCCTTGACTTATCATAGTGCAGGGTTTGCAAATGACTTTATCAAGAAAGGCTTAGAACTTCTAAGCTTGAAGAGGGGCCCAACTTTTCTTTCTGAACTCAAGATATTTGAGCCAACTAAGTGACCTTGAAAGAATCATCTTTAGATTTCGCAGGGCTAATTTCCAAGCTTCTTCAATTCAACAACTTAATATTTTTGGGATCAGGTAATCTTCTGATAACTTCTCCCTTTGTTTCCAAATATATCATCATGATTCTTAAGAGATAGTTCAACATATTTTTCACAGTACGTAGGCTTTCTTCAAAGGTATACTTCAAATATGCCTTCAACAATCATGACATAGTGACATTTTTCAAAGAAAACATATGTTCAATACTTCAATCTAAGCAAAGGTCACAAAATTTCCTTATGTGCATGTGATATGATCCACAAATTGCATAATAGACATGTCATTAGACTAAAACATTAGCTTTATGGTTCTTCTTGTAGGTCTAAATTCCCATGACTAATTCAACATTGTGTGGCATCAATGTGAAAATTCCCTTGAAATGCAACAACTAGAAATTAATTCTCCTAACTGATTAACAATTTATTAATTTTATGATTAATATTGAATTAATCACACTGCAATTTCTTCACCAAACATAAATACTACGGAAAAAATAGGAACTAAGAAATACTAGCAGACACACATCAAATGACACAGTTATTTTTGGACAAAAGTCCCCGGAAAATCTAAGTACAACCTTTGGAAGATCAGTTGGCTATCCAATCAACAAGAATTTGACAAAAATATTCAGAGAGAAAATTCTCTCACTCCAGAAGCAAACCCCAACCTGTGTCTCCCTTTTAAAACTAGTTGTCCAAACCTTGCGCAGATTATTTCTACCTCTGACGATCCACGCGTCTATGTTGGGAAAACCAACACGATACTGCGACTATATTGGGAGACTCATGTATCCCTAACTATGACTCGTCAGAAAATTCAACGCGACCCTTGCGATTGTTTTGGGCTAGCTTCGCTATGGAATACTTCAGTCACTTGCTATTGCCTCTCCGAAATTAGAAATCTTCCTCCAGGTCATTGTCTCTGCCCCTCTGACACTTGCTATTCGATCTATGACTCAATCTCTCATGTTGAAACACCTGCATTGGAGAATCAAATTATCTAGATCACTAAGTATATGCACTAGTGTGTCACTTGTGCACCCTTCTGGCTCGAACTTCTCTCCCTTGCTTGATCTCTACAACTAGGTAGCTTGATCTACCTCTTCTTATAATATGCCTATGGGACTCCAACGACCAAGTTTAAAACTTAATCAATGGTTGAATTTATTTCTAAGATGATCCGTGTGAGTTTCTAGAGAAATCTTTTCCTTAGTTAGACTTAGGAAAAAATTAATTACTTGTTAGTTAATTTAATTAAGACATTTCTAGGTGGATTTTCCTAAAACCTTTTCTAGGTTATGGAGGCTTGGTGTTTCTTAGCCTCTTTGACAATTGTCGAGACTATAACACCATTCGATGTTACAAAAAATAACACTCCCTCTTTGCGAGGAAGGTGTTCTAGAGTTGAACTGCTTCCAACACCTTATCTTTGCATCACCCTCTATACATGTTGCTGATGTCTGGCCATTGTGACTACCTGCCACTGCCCACCAACCACTGCGCAACTTTGATGTTGCATCTGTGCTGCTATTGACACTGCTATACAGTTGCCAACTACGCATTTGCTCTACAACTCCCTCTCAATTGTTGTTGTTGTCATTGCAACTACTACAACTTAGAAGTATCCAAAATAATGAATCAATTGTATCTCTATGCTGCATCTGTCTCCTGTGCATCTGATTGCAACTAACCTCTGCATTGTCCACTGAGGAATTTGTGTTGTTGTTGACTCTGCGACTGAGCCTCCTGCTCTGTTATCAACACTGTTTTGTGCTCCTTAACAACTGACTGCGACTAGTCTATAACTGTCACTCTGGAATCTGATTGCATCACTGACATTGATCCATCTTGATATTGAATATTGTGGGCCCCTGTAGCAAGGTAATGATCCATGAGGAATATACCTCAATGGACCTTACCCAATCTATGTGCAACATTGGGACTATAGCTCCATATCTCCCCACCTCACTCCTTGAGGTATAATTGCAAACATGGAAAAATATTCCTCTAGCCTAGAGGACAATTTGTCTATCTCTGCAGATGTTGCCGCCTGGTCTTGCTTCTCTTGCTTGTCCTTCTTCCTTTGAGGACATTGAGTATTGTAGTGGCCAAACTCACCACACCTGAAGCTCACCACACCTGAAGCACTTGACCTTAGATATGTCCTTTTTCTTCTTCTTCCCCTGTCCCTGACTAGTACCTTCTGATGCAAGGGCCAATTCTCTCCTTCTTCTCACCTTTTGAACCCTTGTTGTTGCTGCCATTGATGGAGCTATTTACTAGAGATCACCTCATCTCTCCCGTCGCAAGTCTGACCACATCTTTTCCCACCTAGGAAGAGTATCTCGTCCCAATATGCCTTGGACGAAGACCTCCCAATCCTCTGAGATGTTATTCCATGCCAAACATACAAGATCTGATATCATGTGAAAATTCCCTTGAAATGCAGCAACTAGAAATTAATTCTCCTAGCTTATTAACAATTTATTAATAATCTAATTAATATCGAATTAATCGCATTGCAATTTCTTCACCAAACATAAATACTGCAGAAAAGATAGGAACTGAGAAATACTAGCACACACACACATCAAATGACAATGATTTTTGGGCAAAAGTCCCCAGAAAAACCCAATGCGGGAAAATCAGTGCAACCACTGAGGGTTTTTATTATGCAACAATGAAAATCTAAGTACAATCTTTGGAAACCTAGCTAGCTATCCAATCATCAATAATATGACAAAAATATTCAGATAGAAAATTCTCTCGCTCCACAAGTAAACCCAACCTCTGTCTCCCTCTGAAAACTAGCTGTCCAACCCTTGCACAGGTCATTTTTGCTTCTGACAATTTGCGTGGGTGTGTTGGGAAAACTCGCGTGATACTCACAACTATACTGGGAAAAGTCGTGCGTCCCTAACAACGACCCGTCAGAAAATTCTGCGTGACCCTTGCGACTGTTCTAGGCTAGCTTCGTTATGGAATACTTCAGTCACTTTTTGTTGCCTCTTCGGAACCAGAAATCTTCCTCCTAATCATTGTATTTGCCCCTTTGAAACTTGCTACTCGATTTCTGAGTCAATATCTCCTGTTGAAACACCTGCACTAATGAATCAAACTGTCCAGATATTTGAGTATCTGCACTAGTGTGTCATTTGTGCGTCCTTCTAGCTCGAACTTTTCTTCCTTGCTTGATCTTTGCAATTGGGTAGCTTGATCTACCAAGGAATTCACACACTGAGTGTGTTCTCCGTCTACCCATCGACCTTTTCTTATAATCTCCCTGTGGGACTCCAACGACCAAGATTAAAACTTAATCAATGGCTGAGATTATTTCCAAGACGATCTGTGTGAGTTTATAAAGAAATTTCACCTTCCTCAATTAATTCATGTTAATTAATCATTTTTTTGAAGTTAGACTTAGGAAAACTTTAATTATTAATTAATTAAGGCATTTCTATGTGGATTTTCCTGAAACCTTTTCTCGATTATGGATTCCTAGTGTTTTTTAGCCTCTTTGACAATTGTCGATTCTAAAACACCATCCGATGCTACATAAACAAACAATCAATTCTTCCTTTAGACATGCATTTGTCATGAGGTTCATAACGATACTTTCGACTGATATATCAATCTAAACTGAGACATTTTCTTAATGTCTTCCAGAATTTCACAAAGGATGACTTTGCTAGCATTTTCAAAGTGACATCATTTCGTATCCTTATGAGATTAAGGGACTCAATTCCAGACCTTCAAAGGTCATTGTTGTAGATGGATTTTTACAGTGGAATGATAGAAATACGATCACAAGATTGTGCTAGGACCATTTCTTATAGACAAGGTATGCTATGCATAGAAACCTTTATCAAGATTGAGTTCATTGCAAATGCATCTAGGCTTTTGATTACAAGAAAGTATCCAGGCATCTCCAAGACCTTTATAGACAACGTCAATGATGTTTAAGATTATTCCATGTTATGATCTCCTCATGGTCACTTTACAATCAAGGTCCTCGACCTTAGACAAAGTAATCATTATGTTCAGGATTGAGAACAATCTGCTCCAATGACTTTGCCTTTTGAGACATTAATCAAATCACAACAATATTAGTCACCAAAACAAATAGTATTCTAAGGTTATTTTAGAAGACTCTCGACCTTCAAATAGATTGAGATTCACTATGAGGCTAAGGTTCGATTTGAGGTTACTCGACATCTATAGTAGGTCTTCAAACTTCAAACTTTTATTATTGTTGTAGTGTGCTCACAAACACTTCCAAATTTTCCATAATTATGAGATCGAAGAAAATATTGCTTGTTGACAAAGATTTCTTCTTCTTAGGGTTGCTCTTTCAAAAGATACTAGGTCAATTGGACTGTCATATGCACAATCTACATATTGATCTCTAATGATACATGAAATATCTAGGAGATAAAAGCTTCTAAACTTCTTGATGATAGACCTTTTGGCTTCTTGAAATTGCTTGACACTTTCTAAGGCTTTTGGTCCTCTGAGATAGATCTGAGGTCTTAGAAGAACTTTGATTTCACACCACAAATGCACAGATGTTTGGTCTCATTCCTAAGGTTTCTCAGACTCTAGCAGAGATTGATTTAGGGGATTGAACTTGATCTATCTTCTTTGATCCTGAAGCCAACAATTTAGATTAGGGCTTTATAAAGAGCTGCTTACTCATATATTTGACAATTCTCAAGAATATAGACTTCTTTAGTGCATTGATCAATGTCTTGCCTTATTGTGAACTTGTGTGCCCCCTACAATTATCATAGACCACAAGTAATTGTAAGTTGGCCCCTTATTATCACCGTTATATATTTTGAGGCCATAGCTTTTGGAACAAAAATAACTTGTTTATGCTAAATATGAGCCCTAATCTAATGTGCCTTGATCTCTAGCTTTGTCGAGAGACAGAGATCAACTCATGTCCTTGCATAGGCTTAGATGTGATCTTCAACTTCTTTGCTTCACCAAAGCTCTAATAGCATATTGAAAAATAATGCAATGGATACACACACTATTTCTGAATTGTGGTAATTAATTGTGAATGTATATTATAGTTCTTTTATCTTCATCAAGTAATCACATTTCAGAAATTCAACCAATAACCTTGAAAGGAAGGTAGAGATCACAATGTTGAAAACTTAGCCTGTCTCAAAAATTTAGCTCCTTAGAAACTTTGGTCTCTTTCTTAGATTGCTTCCCACATGTGAAGATATGTGCGTGATAAGGAAGTGAAAAATGAAAAGTTCAAGTGTATTTTTATAGTGATTTTAGGGTGCCCAAGAGGCATGTCTCTTTGCAAATTAGATTTTGGTAGGTAGTAACCACTAGTAAGTCTGCACATTCTCATTTTTAGTCACATTTATTAAAGTGTTGAAGAAACCACAAATAATTATGGGTAGTAACTCTTGGTAAGTATATTTATTTTCATCTTGTTCCGTATACCATTTTTTACAAAAATACTTAAATTATGGTGGGTAGTAATTGATGGTAAATATGTTTTTTTTCCGAAGGTGGCAAAACCTATCAAACTCAGGTGTCAAACCAACAGTGAGGACAGCCATCTCTGGCTGCTATCCGCGAATGTCGGTTTGACTCATCACTGTTATCAAGGAAAACCATGCCACCTGTAATAACCCGCTGGTGGTCCGTAACTGATGGTAAATATGTTATTTATGTGAGTATGAGCTATTTTCATGGATTTTAATTTTAGGTGGTTTTGTTGATTTCCTTTCTTTTTCCTTCTTCTAATTTAAAATTTCGATTTATTTCATGTGTTTACATAGTATTATAAATACATCAATGATTATGAAGACCCAATCGTAACTACATTCTTCAACACAACATTATTTTGAAATAATATTTTACTTTTAAAAACATTGAATGGAATAAAAATTAATTCTTAAAATTATTGGTGCATTGTCTAAACTCAAAATGAATGATTACGACATTTTGTGATATTCTTCATAATCAAGACATATAAACCAACAACATAGAAATGATTCATAACTTCCTGTAAGATCTTATGTAAGTTAAAGCACTCATTTAGTGTTATCACGCAAACATAGTATATATACTAGTCACCAAAACAAATAGTTTTCTAAGGTTATTTTAGAAGACTCTCGACCTTCATATAGATTGAGGTTCACTATGAGGCTAAGGTTCAATCTGAGGTTAATCGACATCTATAGTAGGTCTCTAAACTTCAAACTTTTATTATCGTTGTAGTGTGCTCACAAACACTTTCAAATTTTCCATAATCTTGAGATCGAAGAAAATATTGCTTGTTGACAAAGATTTCTTCTTCCTAGGGTTGCATTTTCAAAAGATACTAGGTCGATTGGATTGTCATATGCACAATCTACATATTGATCTCTAATGATACATGAAATATCTAGGAAATAAAGGCTTCTAAACTTCCTGATGATATACCTTTCGACTTCTTGAAATTGCTTGACACTTTCCAAGACTTTTGGTCCTCTGAGATAGATATGAGGTCTTAGAAGAACTTTGATTTCACACCACAAATGCACAGATGTTCGGTCTCATTCCTAAAGTTTCTCAGACTCTAGCAAACACTGATTTAGGGGATTGAACTTGATCTATCTTCTTTGATCCTGAAGCCAACAATTTAGATTAGGACTTTATAAAGTGCTGCTTACTCATATATTTGACAATTCTCAAGAATATAGACTTCTTTAGTGCATTGATCAATGTCTTGCCTTATTGTGAACTTGCGTGCCCCCTACAATTATCATAAACTACAAGTAATTGTAAGTTGGCCCCTTGTTATCACTGTTATATATTTTGAGGCCATAGCTTTTGGAACAAAAATAACTTGTTTTTGCATATGAGTCCTAATCTAATGTGCCTTGATCTTTAGCGTTGTCGAGAGACAGAGATCAACTCATGTCCTTGCATAAGCTTAGATGTGATCTTCAACTTCTTTGCTTCACCAAAGCTCTGATAGCATATTGAAAAATAGTGCAATGGATACACACACTATTTCTGAATTGTGGTAATTAATTGTGAATGTATGTTATAGTTCTTTTATCTTCATCAAGTAATCACATTTCAAAAATTCAACCAATAACCTTGAAATGAAGGTAGAGATCACAATGTTGAAAACTTAGCCTGTCTCAAAAATTTAGCTCCTTAGAAACTTTGGTCTCTTTCTTAGATTGCTTCCCACATGTGAAGATATGTGCGTGATAAGGAAGTGAAAAATGAAAAGTTCAAGTGTATTTTTATAGTGATTTTAGGGTGCCCAAGAGGCACGTCTCTTTGCAAATTAAATTTTGGTAGGTAGTAACCACTAGTAAGTCTGCACATTCTCATTTTTAGTCACATTTATTAAAGTGTTGAAGAAACTATAAATAATTATGGGTAGTAACTCTTGGTAAGTATATTTATTTTCATCTTGTTCCTTATACCATTTTTTACAAAAATACTTAAATTATGATGGGTAGTAACTAATGGTAAATATGTTATTTATGTGAGTATGAGCTATTTTCATGGATTTTAATTTTAGGTGGTTTTGTTGATTTCCTTTCTTTTTCCTTCTTCTAATTTAAAATTTCGATTTATTCCATGTTTTTACGTAGTATTATAAATACATCAATGATTATGAAGACCCTATCGTAACTACATTCTTCAACACAACATTATTTTGAAATAATATTTTACTTTTAAAAACATTGAATGGAATAAAAATTAATTCTTAAAATTATTGGTGCATTGTCTATACTCAAAATGAATGATTACGACATTTTGTGATATTCTTCATAATCAAGACATATAAACCAACAACATAGAAATGATTTGTAACTTCCTGTAAGATCATATGTAAGTTAAAGCACTCATTTAGTGTTACCACGCAAACATAGTATATATATATATATATATATATATATATATATATATATATATATATATATAGATATAGATAATGTTTTACACAACTATTTAAACTAGCTCATGGATTTTGGAAAACCATTAGAATTTATATTATCTTCAAATGAATGATTGGATGAAGATGTGGATGATCCATACTCTTCTTACTATCATGAAGTGCACCATTTAAATCTACATGTATACTTACCATTTTAAATGTTAAAAGCCTTCTAGATCCATAACTGGGTTCACTAAACTCCGATTTTGCAAGTATTTCTTGTGGAAACAATCTCTTAATAATCTATGCGAACCTAGAATGAAGAGTTCCTCTCTTTGTCAAATGAAAATTACAGACATGTCAACATCCTTTAATTTTAAAAGGTCGATGCCACAATGAATTATATTTTGACCTTTGATTTTTCTCTTTTTGTTAATATGGTTTTTAATTACCATCTCTAGAATTTTTATCTATTTCATACTAGTGTACTTCAATTGCTATAACATCTTCATTTGTTTATTGAATTTTACGACCTTTGCAATCTAAATGAGACAATCATGTGGATCTTCAACAATTAACATTCCAATGATGCAACCCTCCATGATATCATATATCGAACCCCTATAAAAGTATTCCATGATTTTAAATTATGAATGTGATCTTGTGTAAACAAGATACATTTCTCTTTCCTCTACTTGTGAAGACTTAATAAAATTTGAGTTTCTTCTTTTTCAACAATTTTTTTCCTTATGTTCACTTGGCATACTTTGTTGTTATTATTATTTTAACCTTTTTTTACCATTTAGAAAAATAACATTTATAGAACAAACGTTGATTTTGGTTAGCTTTTTTTTTGTGTTGTGCATTTGAGGGTGAAAAAAAATAATATATAATATTAAAAAAAATTCCAATTTCTTTTAGATGTTCAACTATTTTCATTTTACTATATAAAATAATTTATTTTTCTAATTACAAAATTTGAAATAAAATATGAAATCTAAAACTAAAATGAAAATTATACATATTTTTTTGCAATTTAAAAACTTTGAATTCATCACCAAAAAGGGTTACATAGTTTTTAATTCCATATCCCGCCCAATAGTATATAAGAAATTGAAAGATCCCAAATGCCCACATTCAACAAAGTCACATAGCAAGATGTTTGATTTGCAATTTGAAGTGGAAAAGAAGGTGTGAAGAGGATAGAAAGGAGGGAGAAACTAAAGCGAAGGAAGAAGAAACATTTTTCAATCTAAAAGAGTTGAATTTCTCTCTTGTTCTCCCACACATGCGAGTTTATGGGTTGCAGGAAGGGGTCGAAATTGCAGGGGCAGAGTAAGGCTGAAATTTTGATGCAGTAGGGTCGAAACTTTTGGTTGATGCAATATTGATGCAGTATTAAAGAAGATGATTGGAAGGAATATCATGGGATGCTGACTTGGTGGATTGAAGGAGGTCTTTGTATTGGTCAAGGGTCTTGGTTGTCTCATTTGATTTGGTTCTAAAGGAAGAGAAGATAAGTTTTGGGTTTTCTCCTTACTGAGAGCCTATAACTTGTGTCCTTGTTGTTTTGATCTTCATGCATCTATGTTTTGGTAGTTGCTTGATGATAAGAAGATAAAATAAGACACGAAAGGAGTTAATAATATTGCTAAGACATCACAAGTAATTATCAAGATAATAAAATTGTTAGGATATTCCGACACATAGGAAATAGTTAAGTATAACTTGGTCCAATGTAGAGTTAGGTAAAGTGTGTTTCTTTACTATCTACTTTTGTAACTTACAATCTAACGGTCACGATATGTAGTGATCCGACGGTTCATTCTCTCTTTGATATTACCGACACTTGATTTGTGGCTTAACACCCGATTGGTCCATGCTCTCTATTTAAAGAGCATGGAGGGTCATTTGTAGGGCAACCGTTCATGAGAGAAGCTTATGTAAATTTTCATTCTTTTATTAATAAATTGCCTGAAGTGGCCACGTTGGCTCAGGTCGTGGATTGTTTCCCTCTTTGAGGGTTTTAACCACGTCAACAATATTGGTGTATTGATCTGTGATCTGTTTGTGAGCGGTGTCCTTTGGTGTTCTGTCTGAGGAACTTATCCTGTAAATTCCTACATGGTATCAGAGCCAAGTTGAGGGCCGCATTCATTGGTGATCCAAATCTGAAGCCGGTAGAACTTCATCCGACTATCGTTTCCTAGATCTACTGTTTCTGACTACTTTTGGGCCGAGAGGACTGCTCTATTGTGTTAGGAGCATCTATTCCAGTGAGGAACCCCTTTCGTTTGACGCGAAAAGGTTTTTGGTAGCCCTAGCTATGTCATTTTTAAGATCCGGAGGTATACAGTGTTTATTTGCAGTTTTTAGTTATTTTCTCTTTGTTTATTTCGGGTCATTTAACTCTTTGATTTTTTTATTACCGGATCTATACTTTCATTTCTGCGTATGCTCTTTGCCCCACAACTTCGTGCGATTTGGGCAAATCAGAAATAGAAAGGAAGGATTTTTCTCATGCGTATGCTCTTTTCTGTCGCGCCTTAGTGTGATCTCGAAAAATCAGAAACATTGAGAAAAATATTTAGTTTCCGGCTAAAGCTAACTTCAAGCCGTAAGATTTGTTTTTTTTTGTATGTCCATGTTGGGTTTTGTGTTTTTTGTTTTGTAGGCAAAAAAGAGCTTTCTCAAGTAAGCACGCACCCCAAAGCTTCAGTGACTAACAAAAAAAAACAAACAAACAAAAAAAAACCCCTTCCTCTTTTCCAAAAATTACTAACCTTTTAAGCTAGCTCACTTGATCCAAAGCTACTTTATGAGAATAGAGGTCTTGAGTTCAAGTCTTTCTTTTTGTTGAGCTAATTAGATTAAGTTTGGAAAGGGGGCAGATTTTTTTTAAAATATAACATTATCATTCATTTCCGCACATTCCCGCACCTCATCGACATTTTTTAACAACTTTTCTTTAAAAAGCCATAACTTCTTCATCCGGAAGCCATTTTCAGAGCCATTTTTTTTTTAATCATCCTAATTTTTCGAGATCTTTCCATTAGAACACTTAGTTTCAGCATCTATAGCTTCAGTTTCTGTTAAAATGGAAAGTCCATGCCAAGTTATTCTTGACAGCACCAACTACTTCCAATGGTGGTCCTACATTGTGGATTTACTTAGAGGTAAAGGTCTTTACAGAATAGCCTCAGGGCAAGAAACCAAACCGAAAGATGAAGATAAGGCATCCAAATGGGAAAATAGGCAAGATCAAGCACGTGGGTTGATAGGGATGTCTATTTCTCCAGACCTTAGATTCCATATTGCAGAATTTGATACTCCTAATGAAGTAATGAAACAGATCACTAAAGTTTTTGGAATTAAAAATGAACTTAAAGCCCATCAACTCGAAAATGAGTTGCTTACATTGAACCCCAATAATTTTTCTTCCATTGAAGATTTTTTGTCCAAGTTCAAGACCCTTATTCTTCTCTTGGAAGGTGTTAAGGTTAAGAAAGAAGATGGTAACCTTATTTATTCCATTCTTACTAAGTTGGGACCAGCCTACTCTGTGTTTGTTTCCACCTTCCATTCTACAAGAGAAGCCTTCATTTCTCAAGGACAAGACTACAAGTCCCCTTCCTTTGATGCCTTTTATGATTCTTTAATAAGAGAACAAGAAAAACTCTTACACCTTGGTCTTCTTAATCTCGGAAACTCTTCTAAGAAAGCCTTAGCTGCGTAGCAGCAACCAAATTCAAAGAATCCTAAGAAGTCGTATCCTAGAAAGAATGGTCCTAAACCAAACAAGGGTCTTAAGCAATTTCAGCCTCAAAATGAAAAATCATTTCAACAAAATGATAAGGCAAATAAAAACAAAGGGAAGAAGATTGATCGACATTGCCACTTTTTTAATTGAGATGGCCACTTAGAATCCAAATGCTTTAAGAAGATGGAAGCATTGGAAGCAGCAATGAAGAAGCATAACATCCATTTGGAGCACTCTTCAACTTCAACTTCATCTTCAGGAATAGCACTTTCTGCATGTGGTTGTCAAACATCTCGGTCTGGATATGCACTAAATCTATCTTCTTCTTCTAATTCTCATGAGTGGCTCATTGATTCTGGAACGTCATATCACATGGCCAAAAACAAAGCCATCTTTTCTTCTTTAAATGATTGTAACACCAAAAATATATATGTTGGTGATGATAGATCTCTTAGTGTTGTAGGGACTGGAATTGTTCATATAGATAATGGTCAATTTAATGATGTATTATGTGTACCAACCTTATCCTACAACCTTCTATCTGTATATCAAATAACTCATTCAGGTGAAGGTAAAATCGTTGAATTTTCACCTCACGATATTGTAATTAAGGACCTAAGAGATCCTAGATAGATTTTAGCTACTGGCATTGCTGATGATTCTACAAGGTTGTGTAAGTTTAACAACTTTGGGTCATCAAATCTTCCCTTAGTATTTGTTGCTCATAATGATGAAGTGAGCAAACTTTGGCATGAGCGATTTGGTCACTTAAACTATCGCTCCCTTCAGAATCTATGTAAAGAAAATATGGTGACAGGTCTTCCAATGGTATCTTGCAAAGATGGTGTTTGTTCCGAATGTGTACTCGGAAAACATCATCGGGATAGTTTTGAAAAATGTGCCTCTTGGCACGTCTCAGCCCCTTTATAGCTTGTGCATAGTGATTTATGTGGTCCACTTCCAGTTGTTTCATTCTCTGGCTATAAGTATTTCTTAACTTTCATTGATGATTTCTCCAGACACACTTGGGTATATTTCTTAAAACTCAAGAGTGAAGTATTTAACATGTTCTTGGCCTTTAAGGCCTTTGTTGAAAAAGAATCTGGACATCAAATTCTTAAGCTAAGATCTGATAATGGCGGAGAATATGTTAACAACAAATTCATCAAATTTTGCACTGAGAATGGAATTCAAATGCAACATATTGTTCCATATACTCCACAACAAAATGGTGTAGCTGAAAGGAAGAATCACACCTTAAAGGAAATGGCTAATTGTATGCTTCAATCTAAAGGACTTAGTATTAATTTTTGGGCAAAAGCAATTAACTGTGCAAATTACATAATAAATCGCACTCCTACTAAGGTTTTAAAGAATATCACTCTAGAAGAAGCATGGAGCTCAACTAAACCAGATATAAGTCACTTTCTTGTTTTTGGAAGTGAAGCATGGGCCCATATTCCAGATGAGAAACATAAAGCTTTAGAACCTAAGAGTGAAAAATGTATTTTTGTTGGATATTCTGAAGATGCCAAAGGATATAGACTTATTCCACTTAAGTCCAAAAATGTTATCATTAGAAGAGATGTAAAGTTTGCTGAAAATATATCGGCCTACGAGCCTAGTTCAGCGGATGTGCCACCTCTCTCTATCTCTTCTACTTTTGAAAATATTTCTTCTTCAGATGATGAAAACGAGGATGAAAATCCTCCCCCACCTTCTCAGGATCCTCCTTCAGCTCCTCAGCTTCCAAAATGGGTCCGAGCTACTCGGAATGCAGTAGGCGCTCTTGCGATGATACTACAAATCATCAACGTACACGTTCTCAGTGCAATCGAGCCTCTTCTTTACCGTCTCAAGCTTCAACGAATTATGATCCTGACACCTTTGCAAAAGTTTCAGGCCATCCAGATTGGGACGTAGCTATGAATGAAGAATATTGTTCATTATTGGCAAACGATACATGGGATCTTGTTCCTCTACCAAAGGGACGAAAACTTGTTAGATGCAAATGGGTTTACAGAACCAAGTATGGATCAGATGGAAAAGTTGATAAACATAAAGCTCGTCTTATTGCTAAGGGTTTTTCACAAGTTGAAGGCATTGACTATACTGAAACCTTCTCCCCTGTTGCCAAAATGAACTCTATCCACCTTGTTCTTTCCCTTGTTGCCTCTTTCAAATGGGAAGTCCATCAGATGGATGTTAAATCTGCCTTCTTGCATGGGGACTCGCATGAAGAAATCTATATGGAACAACCTAGTGGCTTTATAGAAACAAACTTCAGCCTTTTATGTTGGCTTAAGAAATCCCTTTATGGTCTCAAGCAAGCTCCTCGAGCATGGTATGCCAAAATGGATAGCTTTCTTTTAGAAACTGGCTTTTCTAGGTGTCATTCTGACAATCCTATCTACACCAAGAAAGTGGGAAAGTCTCTTATCATTCTTGTTCTTTATGTTGATGATCTTATCCTTACTGGTAGTAATCCGAACCTTATAGACCATGTGAAGTCCAGCCTTAAAAAGAAGTTTGAAATGACAGACTTAGGACACTTGCATTATTTTCTTGGTCTTAAAGTCTTGCAATCCAAGGAAGGTATTTTCCTTTCCCAATCCAAGTATGCATGTGATCTTCTACGCCATTTTCACATGGAAGACAGTAAGCCAGCCCCTTCTCCCTTTCAGTCTGGAGCCAAACTTTCAGTCACTTGTACTTCCCCTGAGGTTTAGGCTACCTTGTACCATCAACTTGTAGGAAAACTTTTGTATCTGACCCATACTCGTCCTGACCTTTCCTTTGTTGTTGGCCTTATTGCTCGGTTTATATAAAACCCACATGAAAGTCATTGGAAAGCAACTAAAAGAATACTTCGTTATGTTTGAGGTACAATTCATTTTGGGATTCATTACAGTGTAGAAGCATCTCCTCTATTGGTTGGTTTCACCGATTCTGATTGGGCTGGTGACCTTGATGATCGGAAGTCTACTGTAGGTTATGTGTTCACTATTGGTTCAAGACCTATTACATGGGCTTGCAAGAAACAAAGTGCCATTTCTCTTTCTTCAGCAGAAGCAGAGTATCGTGGTGCCATAGAGCTAGTAAGGAAGCCCTGTGGCTTCGTCAGATCCTGTCAGAGTTTGGCTTTCAGCAGCAGCATCCGACTACACTTTGGTGTGATAATCAAAGTGTCATTCAACTATGCAAAGATCCAATCCAACATCAGCGCAACAAACACATTGAACTGCACATGCACTTCATGAGAAAGCTCATTCACGACCATGTTCTTGAAGTGCAATATTGTTCAACAGATGATCAAGTTGCAGACATCTTTACAAAGGCTCTCACAGAGGTGAAGTTTACCAAACTTTGATTTATGGTTGGAGTTCAGGAAGTTGTCACTAAGGGGGATTAGGATCTAATGCCTCCTTCCTTCTCCTATTGTGTCATATTTGTACATCCTTCAATCATATCCCAAGTTGTTCTTAAGGGGAGATGTTAGGATATTCTGACACATAGGAAATAGTTAAGTATAACTTGGTCTAGTGTAGACTTACGTAAAGTGTGTTTCTTTACTATGTACTTTTGTAACTTGCAATCCGACGGTCACGATGTGTAGTGATCCGATGGTTCATTCTCTTCTCGATATTACCGACACTTGATCCATCGCTGGACACCCGATTGGTCCATGATCTCTATTTAAAGAGCATGGAGGGTCATTTGTAGGGCAACCGTTCATGAGAGAAGCTTATGTAAATTTTCATTATTTTATTAATAAATTTCCTGAAGTGTCTGCGTTGGCTCAGGTCGTGGACTGTTTCCCTCTTTGAGGGTTTTAACCACGTAAAAAATAATGTTGTATTGATCTGTGATCTGTTTGTGAGCGGTGTCCTTTGGTGTTCTGTCTGAGGAACTTACCCTATAAATTTCTACAAAAATCTTTCTGCCTTTTTGATTTTCCAACATGGCATCATAACTAAGGTAAAGTAGAAAAAGGAAAAAGGTAGCTTGAAGGTCAATTTCTCTCATAAGGATTCAAGAGGAAGATTCAAATATCATAAAGAAAAGAGGAGTCCCATCATTTGACTTATAAATATCTATCGAGGGATTTTCATCTACTAGGAGGAAGGAAGTCTTTGAAAATCATATACTAGTCCTAGTATACTACTAGCTAAGAATATTGGACCTTATAGAAGTTGTTGATATGTGGTTGTCATTGATGTCAACCCAAGTAGCACCAGGGGCTACTCTGATCTTGCATGGAAATTTTGACTTGATAACTTACTCTATTATGAGTCAATGATCTTCTAGATGGATTCTACTCGTCGAGATGTTTCCATTGATATATGGCATGCCACGTAATTCTTCACAGTTTGAGAGATATTCGTGTTTGAAGTTAGCAACCCCAGTTAGTGGGCTAAAATCGTATAGGGTTGTGGCATGGCACTCATAATTGGTTGTGGTCATGAATAGTCAATAATTAATAATGTTTTTTTTTCTCCTAAAATCCCTCCAACGTTTAGTTGTTGAGGTCCCTCTCAACTCAAGACATTCATATAAATAGTGACCCTCATATCCTCCTCTAATAGGGATTTTGTGGCTTCAAACAAGTCATCTTGGCATTTTTGATATAATTTATTTATTTATTTTTTATTTTTATTTTTTTGCGAAGCTTCAGAAGCTTAAATTAAAACCCATTTGAGATGAAATCTTGATGAACCTCGTGACCGAATTTCAGATCTTGGTTCACTATATTTTCGAAGATATGATTTGAGGAAGTCAGGGTTTTCACAGGTTCCCAAATTCCATGTCAAACAAGTGACATTGGGAAAATCGTCATAACTTTCTCTCGGATTCAAATTTCGTAAATAGTGGCAACAAGAGGACGAACTGTAGTTTGTTGGGTATCGTTTTCAGGGCCGAAGGTCGCAACAGTGACATGTTGCACTTCGTACAAGTTCTCTCTACTGAACTAGTCTATAATTAGGTCATCATGGGAGATTGGGCATAAGTCTTTTTTGAAGAATCCAATCTCGATCAGACCTGTGGGGTTGGAAAGAGGACTCAAAGGGCTACCACAGGACGAAATTTCAGACCCTAGAGTTCCTAGAAGGAAAGAAAAAGCACACATTCAAAGATCACTGCAGTAAGGACCACACATCAATAGTCAAGGGTAAGTTTCCAACGGTAAGTTATGTATGATTAGCGTTTACATTTGAATTTTGAGTATCATCTCTGACATATGTTTTTGCAGGATAACGTAAGTATATACAGGGTCTCAGTTATATCTCTATGTCTCTATATGTCACAGTTAGTTTTTCGAATGTCCTATTCTTGATACTATAAATTTGACGCTACACGAAGTCTGCTAAATGTATATGATGTTGTAAGCTCATGTTACTTGTCTTTTCATATATGATAGAATGGTCTCTGTTGTTGTACTTGGAACTTGGTCCATCACAGGTCTAGGGTCTATCGTCAATTTTTATTGTATACATCTTTAGGTCAGTTTTGGATATAGTCTTGCATAGATTCCATGCCTATATCATGAGTGGGAGTCTTTGTCTACTGCTGCAACAAGTCAACAAAAAAATAGACGAGCACACTTCAGGTACACATTGTAATTTTAATTTGTATTTATTCATTATTATGCACTTACATGTGTTTTGTAGGCAGAGGTAGGTTGAAGGGTATTTTGTTTTGTTTTGGATTGGTTTAGCCGGGCAAATTTTGCATGCAGGTAAAAGAAGATTCAAGTACACCTTCAAGCAAGAATTCAAGAGCAAAAATATCAAATCAGAGGAAGCATTGCAGCAGCACATCCTTTGAAGACATGACAACCATCCATATAATGTGAAGAAGTGTCAAGGCAAAGAGTCATCATTGTAAAGTTGTAAAAGAGTAATAAAATGTCAAGGCCAAGAGTCATCATTGTAAAGTTGTAAAAGAGTCATTTGTAAAATTGTCATCATTGGAAGAGTCATTATTGTAAAAGAGTCAATTTTCCTAGAGTCGAAAAGGCATTATTGGGAGGTATAGGAGTCGTTGTTGGGACGCTGTCATGGTTGGGTTGCAGGTCATAGTGTGATTGGGTGTTCGGTCAAAATCATTTTAAATCATATTGTATCATGGATCGTTGTCCCTGGTACGAGAATCCACACTCTTGTCTCATTTTAGTCATAATAGGGTGGCAGGGAGGTGTAAGGATGGTGCATGAAGTCGCCTACAGGTTGGAGCTTGTGAACACTTCAGGGTGGTAGGTTGGTCTAGGATGTTGGGGCATCCATTCAGTGGACTACTGAAGAAACCAGGGTGTTGGGGCATTCTTTCAGTGGGAGCTGGAGAAGAATGTTTTTCTAGAATTCTAGGAAGTTATTGCTTTCGTTTTAGTTGGGGCTGAAGATTAAATAATTTATTAGAAAAGTGGTAGGTGTTTTTTTACCCAGAGGGGTTTTCCACCTAAAATTATTGTGTCTACTGTGTTATTTTATTTACTGTTATTATTGCATAAACATTAATAATAATTGAAGATTAACTAATGCTCTGAAAAGATTTAAAAGTGCTAATTACTAAGGAATACTGATTCACCCCCCTTCTCAGCATTTCCAACAATTGGTATCAGATCTTGGTTCCTTCAATAACAGTTTAACAACTGAAAGGAGATCATGGAGTATACTAAGAATAGAGTTCCTTTGTTCAATGGAAATAATTATGCACTTTGGAGTGGAAGAATGCAAATTCATTTGCTGGCACAAAGATACGAAGTATGGGAAATTGTTGACAAAGGCTTCACACCGACCCAAGATGAACAGGGTAAGAAAAATATGGTATATGATGCAAAGGCTAAAGATCTTATTATGAGTGGACTTATCGAATTTGTTTATCTTAAGGTATTGAGTTACAAAGCTACTAAAGAGGTATGGGGTAAGCTTGAAAATATATATGCAGGTGACTCAAAGGTGAAACAAGCAAAGCTTCAAATCTTCAGGGAAAAATTTGAGCAACTCAAAATGAGGGAAGATGAAGATATTGCTGCATACTTTCATCATGTTGATGAAACAACAAATACATTGCAAGGTTTGGGAGAACCTGTTGAAACGAAAATTATTGTTCAAAATATTCTCAGAACCTTGCCATAAAGATTTAACCCTAAGGTATCTATCTTGGAAGATAGATCGAATCTGAACAATCTTAGCATAGATGAATTGCATGGAATTCTTATGGCATATGAAATGAGGATTGAAGAAGAGGATGGCACATCTCACTTAGAAACAACATTTTCCGCATCCAAGAAGAATAATAAGGACAAGCAGACTCAGAAAGCAAAAACTTGCAGTTGTAAGGATGAAGAAGAGGAAGAAGAACTCTCAGATAAAGAATTCGCCTACTTCACGCGGAAATTGAGAATAGGTATAGGAAAATTCAAAGGTAAACTTCCATTAATATTCTTTGATTGTGGTGAGGTCGGGCATTTTGCAACCAAATGTCCTCACAAAAATGAGGTTGTTGCGAATGGAAAGAAATGTCCTAGGAAGTTCAACAAGCAAGGCAAGAAGAAATGGTTTAAGAAAAGTTTTTTCACCAAAGAAGATAGTTCCTCATTTGAATAAGACAATGATAACGAAGAAGAATTCAATGGAAGAGTATTGTTCATGGACAAGCATAATAAGCAAGAGGCACCTGACGAAGAAGGAGACAAAGAAGAAATGACTGAGGTTGAATTTCAAAACGAAGTGATCAGGGTTATCAAAGAGCTCAAAGTCGAGAAGAAGCATTTCAACACTCTTGAAGATGAATTGAAGACAAAAAGAGAACATTTCCTCAACCTTAAAATCAAGGTTGAAGAATACAAGCGAATTGAAGAATCTCTCAGGAAAGAATTAAAGGAAAACAACAAGGAAAGAGAAGCATTGGAAGTTGAAATAGTTGCTATATGAAAGGAAGTAAAAAATGGAAAAAAAAAATCAAAACTACGCCAATAGTTCAAAGACTTTGGACGAATTCATCAGCAACCAATGATCATACAGCAACAAGACTGGTCTTGGTTACAAAGAAAAAATAGAAAAGAAGTCGAGTCCTTCTATGACAATTAAAGAAGATGGATATGAAAAATTTACCAAGAAGATAGATCTCTCAGCTAAATCAAGAGATCAAGACTCGCAGGAAGAACCTTGAAAGACAATTCCTCGAAGAAGATTTCTTCCTAGGTACCAATCTATCTTTTATGGTCATTGTTATTCATGTGGAAGGTTTGGACATAAAGCTGTAGAATGTCGCATGTATGTTTGGAATGAATATAATTCCACGGGATCCTTCAGAAATGGATATTCCAAAACTCAACATAATATCAACAAATTTGATCATTTGAGATGATGTCAAATGTTACAAATCTAACAATTTTGGACATAAGGCTAGGGATTGTGAAGTTCCAGACATGTACAACTATTATCGGAAAAACCTTCGAAGAAAATTTGCAGGATCACGAGATAGACACCAAATGAAATCTTCTATGAATAACATTGAATGTTACAAATGTCATAACTATGGACACATAGCTCGTAACTGCAGGTACAAGATGGAATCAACCATGAATGAAAGGCTTGACGATGAGAATAAGAAGATTTGGAAAGGAAAACAGGTACATGATGAACAAGTACAAGATGAGAAAAGAAAGAAGACAATAAGGTGCCAACAATTATGCTTGCACGATTCGTAACAGATTGTGAGGAATCGACAACTTCTTCGGTTAATGGCTTGAGTCAAGACAGTCTGTTAAATGACACACTATTCTGAACAATTCAGATTATCGACTCCTAGAAATTTGAAGATGAGGAGTCTATGCAACAATATATGACACAAAGTCTACGATTGGAAGACAGGTAGTTTGAACAAGATGGCAATTTCATTACATGTTCAGGGGGAGAAGAATAGTTGAAGTATTACAGATTCAAGAAAGGAATTTGTAGTGTACCTAGGGGGGATAGTATGGGGTACATAAGGAGGTACCCAAGGGAATATTGTAATAATGGGATGGACCATAGTAATAAATAAAGTGGTTAACCCCTGTCATGTAAGGGACCATAAGTAGTTAGCAATAATGTAATAAGCCCATTGTATTAGATAGATGGTATTGAGGGAACCATGGTAATGACCCATGGTATTGTATGTATGAGGCCTATATAGAGGCTAGAGACTCCCCATTGAGGGATGTCAAAGATTATTGTATGAACAAGCATATGGCTTGTGGAGTGTTCTCCTTCTTTAAGGAGTGATTGTACGGTGTTGTCCTACCTTAAGGGTTTGATCAATAAAGAAGCATTTCTACATATTTCTATCTTATTATTTATGGGTATATTTATATTCTCATACATTTCTGGATCAGATTTATAAAAAGTGGTATTGGAGCACTTTCTTGAGCAAAGCGGAATTTATTTTTCATTTTTTATTTTTATTTTTTTTATACAAGAAATAAGTTGTGTTGCAGACATTTTTCAGGGCTGTGAGTTTGTGGATCATACCTATATGTTCTGGTACAAAATTTGCAGAATCTAATTGCAGATCTGGGTTGTTTGTGAAAAAATACCTAATTAAAAAAAATAAAAATAAAAATAAAAAATCAGCTGAATTGGAGTCCGAATGAGGGAGATATCATTGATTTAAAAATTAGCTGTGTTGCAGACATTTTTCAGGGCGGTGAGTTGCAGATTAGATCTGTACGTTCAGGTGCAACATTTGCAGAATCTAATTGTAGATCTGGGTTCTTTGCGAAAAAATACCCAATTAAAAAAAACCTAGCAAAGATCTTATTTTTACAGGAAAAGATAATGGTCCTACTATTGAAGAATTCATAAAAGATCTTAAGAAAAACCATCTGAAATCTTAGACAAGTTTCATATGGCTTACTTTGAAAGAAGAGGTTGTCATATGGTGGAACTCACTTGGCACCCAGGTATTCAAATTTTCAAATGAAGAATTTGAAAAAGTCTTTTTGGACAAATGGTCTAATACTAGAAAACAGGGGAATGACACATGTAAGGGGTTATTTTCTACTGGTATCTCCTTATTACAGGTTAATGGATATATTCAAAAGGAGAAAATCATTGTGTCTATAAATCGTAGTTGCAAGCAAAATTTTATAAATGTTAATTTGGCAAAAAGATTGCAAATTCCAGCTATACAAATGGAGTACACACAGGTTAATAATGAGGAGGTGCAAGTTTATAAATATCTGAAGGTTTCTATGGACAAGTATGTATTGCATTCTAATTTTTATGCTTCAGATATGGCTAATGTGGATGTTGTTTTGGGATACCCTTGGATGGAATCTGTGGGTACTATCAATATTAATGTGCAGAAGAAATCCTTGAAGCTCTGGTATAAAAAAATGAAAATTACATTACAGGATATTTCCATCACCAAATAGGTAGAGTCCAAGGAAGCTGAAGCAGAAGATGTTCCAGGGACTAACACATGAGATGATGAGCCCTTGATGGTCGACAACCAAACACAAACATCAAACTAGGTACTAGAAAAACAAGTAGAGTCCAAGGAGGCTGAAGCAGAAAATGTTACAGGTACAGATACATCAGATGAGGAATCCGTGGTTGAAGTAATATTGGAAGATAAGCAACAACAACAGATGCCACAACATGTACCAGATACCAATCAAGCTCCATTAGGTGGTGAATTAAAGAAAGATACACCGTTGGTTAAAACTTCAGCATATCACCACCCACATCACCCCGCAAGAAAACAACCAACACGATGGCAACAAATTAGCCACAAGGACAACAACCCCCACATGACAAATAGAGAGGGGTGACGATCCACCTACTACACATCAACATAAAAGAGCCGCCAGGGTCAACTTCCATCTCAAGTGAGCGAGGCACTAGCCAGATCGAGGGTTCACCTTTCTCTCGGATGGCTAGATGCACGTGCATGGTACCAGTGGACTACTCTTTTGAGTAGATCTTATTATTTGTGTTCTTCTTATGTTTCGGGGACGAAACATGTTTAAGGGGGGTGGAATGTAGTATACCTAGAGGGGATAGTATGGGGTACAGAGAGAGGTACCCAAGGGAATAATGTAATAATGGGATGGGCCATAGTAATAAATAAAGTGGTTAATCCGTATCATGTAACGGACCACAAGTAGTTAGAAATAATGTAATAAGCCCATTGTATTAGATAGATGGTATTGAGGGAACCACGGTAATGACCCATGGTATTGTATATATGAGGCCTATATAGAGGCTAGAGACTCCCCATTGAGGGATGTCAAGGATTTTTGTATGAACAAGCATATGGCTTGTGGAGTGTTCTCCTTCCTTAAGGAGTGATTGTACGATGTTGCCCTATCTTAAGGGTTTGATCAATAAAGAAGCATTTCTACCTATTTCTATCTTATTATTTCTAGGTATATTTGTATTCTCATATATTTTTGTATTAGATTTATAACAGAAGCACTGGCAACTAATCTCTATGTGAAAGTGGATCGAGATAACCTAAAAATTATCGAAGCATATGTGGATGGAATAATCTCTGGAAGTAGTGATGACAGATTAAGTAAAGACTTTGCCACAAAAATTCAAAGTGAGTTTGAAATGTCTATGCTTGGCAAACTAAAATACTTTTTAGGGCTTCAAATTTCTTAGTAAGATAAAGGAATATTCATATATCAAACCAAGTACATCAAAGAAATGCTCAAGAAATTCCAAATGGAAGATTGCAAGCTAGTCCTTGACCCCATGGTAACAGGTTGCAAGTTAAGCTTAGAAGATTCGTCAAAGGATGTGGACCAAAGGTTGTATAGATCTATGATTGGTAGTCTCCTATATGTGACAGCCTCCTAGCCAGATGTGATGAAGGTAGTTGGAAAAATAACATGATTCCAAGTAGCACCAAAAGAAGCTCATATCATTGTTGTCAAAAGAATTCTTAGATATCTTAAGGGCATAGTGGAATATGGTCTCTTGTTTCCCAAAGGAAATGATCTGGTCATCCAAGCTTATGCAAATGCAGATTGGGCAAGAAGTGTTGATGATCGTAAGAGTACCAGTGGAGCAGTGTTCTACCTAAGTGGTTGCCTTGTCTCATGGTTAAGTAAAAAGCAGTCTTCAAAGCAGAATACATCGCGGCAGCAACTTATTGTACTCAAGTTCTCTGGATGAAGCAAACCTTGCAATATCTTCAAGTTAAGTTTGATGATCCTATTCCCACCTTCTGCGATAACACCAACGCCATCAGTATCTCTAAGAATTCTATGATGCATTCCAAAACGAGGCATATTCTGATTAAATATCATTTCATTAGAAAGCAGGTCGCCCAAAAGAATATCAATCTTGAATATGTTGGCACAAAGGAACAAATTACTGACATCTTTACCAAACCATTACCTCGTGAAGCATTTGAGTATCTTCGCCAAAAGCTTGGGATTCTCCGAAATTCTCATTAGAATCTCTCTCTTATCTAACTAAGTAGAAAGGAGTAGTGGAGGTGTGTACAGGCCCACAGGATGATAGTTTGTCAAGGGGAGTTACCCTTTTCCATTCATAACAAAGGGGGAGAGAAGGCAGTAGGAAGAGGTGTCATGATCGTAGGGGGAGTACTTGTGTTGCCATCAATGCCAAAGGGGGAGATTGTTGATCAGTGGTTGTCATTGATGTCAACCCAAGCAGCACCAGGGGTTACCCCGATATTGCATGGGAATTTTGACTTAACGAATTACTCTATTATGAGTCAAGGATCTTCTAGATGGATTCTACTCATCAAGATGTTTTTGTTGATATATGGCACACCACGTGATTCTTCTCGGTTTGAGAGATATTCGTGTTTGAATTTAGCAACCCCAGTTAGTGGGGCTAAAACCCTGTGGGGTTGTGGCATGGCACTCATAATTGGTTGTGGTCATTGAATAGCCAATAATTAATAATCTTTTCTTTTTGCTCCTAAAATCCCTCCAACGTTCACTTGTTGAGGACCCTCTCAACTCAAGAAATTCATATAAATAGTGACCCTCATATCCTCCACTAGTAGGGATTTTGTGGCTTCAAACAGGTCATCGTGGAATTTTCGCTGTAACTTTTTTTCTGCGAAGCTTTCGAAGCTGAAACTAAAACCCATTTGATTGGAAATCTTGATGAACCTCGTGATCGAATTTCAGATCTTGGTTCGCTATATTTTCGGAGATATGATGGATGAAGTTAGGGTTTTTGTAGGCTCCTGTATTCCATGTTAAACTAGTGACATTGGGAAAATCCTCATAAATTTCTCCCTGAGCATTGGATTCAAATTTAGTAAATAGTGACAGAAAGAGAACGAACTTTAGTTTTTTGGGTATGGTTTTTAGGGCCGAAGGTCGCAACAGTGACACATGGAACTTCGTACAAGTTCGCTCTACTGAACTAGCCTATAATCAGGTCATCGTGGGATATTGGGCATAACTCTTTCTTGAAGAATCCAATCTTGATTAGACCTGTGGGGTTGGAAAGATGACTCATAGGGCTACCTCAAGACGAAATTTCGGGCCCTAGAGATCCGAAATTACATAGATACAATAGATTCAATATTGAGCTCCTAGAAGGCAATAAAAAGCATGCATTCAAGGATCACTGCAGTAAGGACCACACATCAACAGTCAAGGGTAAGTCTCCTATGGTAAGGTATGTATGATTAGTGTTTACATTTGAATTTTGAGTATCATCTCTGACATATGTTTTTGCAGGACAACGTAGGTATATACATGGTCTCAGTTATATCTCTATGTCTCCATATGTCATAGTTAGTTTTTCGGATGTCCTATTCTTGATACTACACATTTGATGCTACATATTCTTGATGCTACACCAAGTATGCTAAATGTATATGATGTTGTAATTTCATGTTACTTGTCTTGTCATATTTGATAGAATGGTCTCTATTGTTGTACTTAGAACTTGGTCCATCACAAGTCTAGGATTTATCATCAATTTTTATTGTATATATATTTAGGTCAGTTTTGGATATAGTCTTGCATAGATTCCAGGCCTATATCAAGAGTGGGAGTCTTTTTCTACTGTTGCAACAAGTCAACAACAAAAGTGATAAGCACACTTTAGGTACGCATTGTAATTTGTATTTGTATTTATTCATTATTATGCACTTACATGTGTTTTGCAGGCAGAGGTAAGTTGAAGGGCATTTTGTTTTGTTTTGGGATTGGTTTCGCCGGGCAAAATTTGCATGTTGGTAGAAGAAAATTCAAGTACAACTTCAAGCAAGAATTCAAGAGCAGAAGTATCAAATCAAAGGAAGCATTGCAGCGGGACATCCTTTGAAGACATGATAGCCATCCGTATATTGTGAAGAAGTGTCAAGGCCAAGAGTCATCATTGTAAAATTGTAAAAGTGTCATCGTTGGAAGAGTCATTATTGTAAAAGAGTCAATCTGCCTAGAGTCGAAAAGTCATTATTGGGAGGTATAGGAGTATCTGTTGGGATGATGTCATGGTTGGGTTGGAGGTCATAGTGTGATTGGGTGTTCAGTCAAAATCATTGTAAATAATGTTGTATCGTGGATCGTTGTCCCTGGTACAGGAATCCACACTCTTGTCTCATTTCAATCATTATAGGGTAGCATGGAGGTGCTAGGCTGGTGCATGAATTTGCCTATAGGTTGGACCTTGTGAACACTTCAAGGTGGTAGGTCGGTCTAGGATGTTGGGGCATCCATTTAGTTGACTACTGAAGAAACTTGAATGTTGGGGTGTCCTTCCAGTGGGAGTTGGAGAAGAATGTTTTTCTAGAATTCTAGGAAGTTGTTGCTTTCATTTTAGTTGGGGCTGAAGATTAAATAATTTATTAGAAAAGCGTTCAGTGGTTTTTGACCCAAAGGGGTTTTCCACCTAAAATTCTTGTGTCTACTGTGTTATTTTATTTACTGTTATTACTGCATAAACATTAATAATAATTGAAGATTAACTAATACTCTAAAAATATTTAAATGTGTTAATTTCTAAGTAATATTGATGAAGGCTGCTATAAGGTACATATAAAATAACATGTTCATTTGTGAAGTTTTATTTTAAAGGTCTATATATAAATATGCATTAGGATTTTGCTATATGTTTTTAACTCTAAGGTTTGTAGTCTTATATTTGTTGAATATTTTTGAATATATAGGATTATAAACCATAGATGGATATTAAATAACAATCCCTAATGAGGGTAGAATTGGATTTGAGATTCAAACCCTAGAGTTGATGTTTCAAAAGGTAACATCATGAAATCTAGGGTTTGGATCTAGAAACTTTAGGAAGTTTTCCTTTCTAAATATTCCATAGATTAATGAAATTGTCTTCATGCTTTCATACCTGTATATTTTTCTTGGTGGTAGTTGTCAATAAATTTTGCAGGTACTTAATAAGTAATATATGATGATCTTATGAAGAGTATGATGAATAAGGACTTGGTAATCAAGTTAGATCCTTGGGCACTCAGATAAAAGTAGACTCATATGGAAATGGATCATGAAGATGCTATCATTGTCACAAGATGGAACATTATAAGAACCAATGTCCTGAAAATACGAAGAAAAAGAAGAGAGAAATAGACCAAGATACAATTGCAATTGATGAAGCTCCACCAAAGAAGACCAAAATTGAGGACTCTAAAGTCAAAGAATTATTCTATTAAGTATTTTGGTATATTATCCCTTGTATATCCTTCGCTTATAGTATAGTTTATTGTTTTTAGGTCTTGGATCAATATTTCTTTTTGATTTCTAGGGTTGATAAATCTAATAAGTTTTGTTTAAAATATATTGATTTGTTTTGATAAGTTGGAGAAATCCCTTAGAAAACTAGATTGATGCAAGATCAAAAGGGAGCTTCCACCTTTTCACAAAAGATAAGTATTTTTTATTTATTTCATTATTTTTTTGATTCCCTGTTTAGCTTTATTTTTTATGCTTGATTATAATCCTTTCCTTGTGTTTTCTTTGGAAGAAGGATTGCAGATATATTCTAAAGAAGAAAGGATTGTGGTTAGATTCAGAGGGAGCCTCCAAAAGGAAGACTTGAGAAACTTGTTGCAAATAAATGCCTTGAAGGTTTGTAAATAGAAGCAACAAAAGGTATGTATGGGGTTACAAAATGTAGCATATCTCCATTATATAAGAAGGTACAATCATTTCTAGGGTTTTGTTATAGAATCATAAAGATTCTTTTGTTAGGGTGTTTAGATTAAATCAACCCTTGCAATAACTATCTTTTTGGTGAAACCCTAGTTTTTTTATTTTATTTTTGGGTTTGTAGATGGTATCTAGGGCATACAATAAAACCCTATATTTTTAGTGTTTAGTGATAGTATACAGGGTTTATAAAAAAACCCTTGTAAAAGTTGATAAAAGATCATAAGGCATGAACAATGAAACCCTAGGTATGGTTGAAACCCTAACATGATTTAAGTATTGAATATCAAAGTTTTGATAATAATATCTAAGGTTTGTGACAAAACCCTAGCAAAGGTTGTTCTAAGAGTACAAGGCATAAAAGTATAACCCTGGTATAAATGTGTTCGTACAATTGAGACCCTAACAAGGTTTAGGTTTTGAATATCTAAGGTTTATTTTCTTGTTTGAACTATTGATAACCCTAGATGCTTTCATTGTGATAAAATGTTATTGATAAAGTTAATTTCATGCTCTTGCACATATATATTTTTGTGTTCGGTTGTACTTGTTGTTGAGATTTGCAGGCACATAGTTGTAAAGAGGTATGCCTACCTCATACTTGATGATGACCTTATGATGATAATGCGCATGGTGGAAAAAGAAAACTCCAAGAACCTTGATGAATTTGAAGTTTACAATAATGATTGAATGGTGACCTTGTTTTCATATGAGCAAATGAAGTTTTGGAAGGTTGAAGTTATTCGATGATATGATGCAACAAAAGAAAGAGCCTGTGTAGCTGGAAGAATAAAGTTGTTGATCCCATTAAGTTGAGAGGGAGCTTGATGAAGAAAAATGTAAATACACCATAGTTAAGAGAAAGATCATGATCCTGGGAAATATCAATAAAGGAAAAGAATAAGAGAATAGCTAAGGCACCACTGATGGATGGTATTAATGTGTTGCGAATAAGATTCAGTTATTTTGAGAAATGATGAAGTTGAGTTTGGTGCTACTAGAGAATTTGGAGAAGGAAGCTTCCATTAGAATAGTTGAGGACCCCAGATATTGTGTTAGCATATTGATAATAAGAACCAATATATTGAAATTAATTGGGGTCATGAGGCTACCATATGTTGAGATGAATGGTAGTTGACGTGTTGATCTCTCCTTGAGAAGTTTGAATATTTGATGAAGCATGTTTGAATTGGTGGATATATCTGATTTGGTTGAGAGGGAGAGATAAGTACCATAAGTTGCCCATATCATGGTACTTGGGAGGACGTATTGACCTAGTTGGTATTGAGATCTTACATTGTGGTTTGGCCTTGATGATGTCTAGATCTCGGTGTGGGAGGGTATCTTGGAATTGATGGAGCTCCGTTTTAGTGTTTGAACTTGATGATACCCAGATCCCTGTGAGGGTTGGTGTCTTGGCAAGGAGACCTAGATGGTATCTATATCCAGTTGGATTGATACTAGGGTCGTAGCCCGATGGTACCTATAGTGGCATGTTGCCTTGATGACACCTTAGTACCTATTAGTGTCTTAGATCCTTGAATGAGTGTCTTGGAAATGAAACTTGGATCCTTGAATTGGTTTCTTGATGATCACACCTAGATCCATGAAATAGTGCCTTGACACTTGGACCTTTGATATGATATCTTAGAAGTTTGGTATCTAGCACTGCGTATGTTGTTGTACTCTTCTTGGAACATTTCTAATTGAGGTCAACCTTGTATCGGTTGAATAATTATGAATACCTCCCTAGTTAAAAGGGAGTGTTGAAAATGTAACTAGTGTCGGTCTTCATAATTGTTGTCTAGCTCATGATATAATGTATTTGTGAAAATAAAAGAAAAAGAAGAAGTATTGTCAAAGAAAATTTGTTTATAAGTATAAGCATGGGTTTCATGCTCATTTGATTATGTTTCTAGGTCAAAGCACCCATTACGTGCTTCTAGGGTTTGTGTTTTGAGTCATTATCCTTGTCATTATGTACAAGACCCTTCTTGGGCTCATTGTATCAAAGAAGAAAATTATTTTCATGTAAATTGTGTCACCTTTCACTCCTCCACCAAGTGAGCCTCAAAAGAAGACATGTTGACCTCATAGACGGAATTTGACCTCACCGGAAGACTATAAAAGCAGTGCAATTCGACCTATTTGAGTATTCATCCAAGAAAGAAGTTTGATCTACAATTTGAAGTGGAAAAGAAGGTGTGAAGAGGCTACAAAGGAGGAAGAAACTAAAGAAAAGGAAGAAGAAACATTTTTCAAGCTAAAAGAGTCGAATTTCTCTATTGTTCTCCCACATGTGAAAGTTTATGGGTTGTAGGAATAGGCCGAAATCACAGGTCTACAATAAGGCCAAAATTCTAATGCAGTAGGTCTAAATTTTTTGTTTGATGCAATATTAAAGAAGTTGATTGGAAGGACTATCTTGGGAGGCCAACTTGGTGGATTGGAGGAGGTATTTGTCTTGGTCAAGGGTCTTGGTTGTCTCATTTGATTTGGTTCTAAAGGAAGAGAAGAGAATTTTTGGGTTTTCCCCTAGGAGAGGGGTTTTTCCCTGGCTGAAAGCCTATATCCTATGTCCTTGTTGTTTTGATCTTCATGCATTTACGTTTTGGTAGTTTCTTGATGATAAGAATATAAAATAATACATAAAAGAAGTTAATAAGATTGCTATGAAATCGAAAGTAAATAATAATAATAATAAAAATAAAAATTGCCTTTTTGATTTTCCAATAGATAACACCCCCATAGGGGTTCGACCTATATTTTTCCAACAAACACTGAAGAGGTTTCATTCCTTCCACCAGGCTAATGAGAGGCCAACTAGAATCCAGCTCATGATCTCGATATTTACAGCCCGAATTCACCAGGAAATCAACAACCTTGTTGCCTGATATCTTGTAATGCAAGACTATTACATAATCTAGATTTCGAAGTAAACCATGTATGCTTCCAACTATACCTTTTCTAGCTACAAACTCTTCACTATTTTTCCTGGAGGTTGTCCATTTATAAGTGTTGTACACACTAGATAACAATATGTGAATCTCCGTCAACTTGTAACAAACAACACTACTCGTGAATAATGATCTGAATACCTTTCTCCAACACCAAAAACTCAACCATATTGTTACTAGTCGATTCACAACTCTTCATAAATACTCTCAAGGTTGAAGAGTTACAATATCTTAAAATACCTCCAAACCCAATAATATAAGGGCTTCCCTTCGATGCCCTGGAGGAGAGAAAGAAATGTTTGATGTAATATTTAGATCCTAAGACATTTTTTCTTTGGGAATGCTAATCTTCTAATCCAGACTTAGTTTCTTTAGGATCCCTCCCTCAATACTATCTAACTTCCAATTGTTGATCGACCAGGAGATAACAATAAGAGTTCCTCTTATGTTTTGTATAATCACCTCTTTAATAAGTATTGTTGTTCTCCTTTTGTCCCTAAAATTTTTGGCATTTCTCTCCTTCCACAAATTTTAAAGAATAAAACCTTCCACTAGGATCCAAGCCCTATTAACTATGGGGTTTTTAAACAAAGAAGAGTTCCATTGAGCTACAAATGACACTAAACCCTCTCTATTTTGATTATCTTTACCAAAAATGAATAAAAGAATGAACCACACTTCCTCTACAAACAAGTAGGAGTTAAGTAAATGCTCCATAGTCTCTTTAGCCATATTACAGAGAAAAAAAAAATGATGGCCCTTCAATACCTTTCTTCCTAATGTGGTCCCAGGTGAGTAACTTGTGCCTCCCCACCAACCATAAGAAACGTCAAATTTTAAGCTAGTGAACTCCATACCAGATCTTACTCCAAATTATTTCTTTCTCTAGGCTTGTATCACCTTCAAGGAAGAAATAAGCTTATTTTAAAGTAAACATACCAATAGGCCTCATACCCCAGCGCAATATATCCCTATCCAGTGAAAAACATATCTCTCTTTCCGATAATTTGTTGAAAACTTTCCCAAGGAAATTCTTGGGGAAATAAGGGCCAATTGTAGAAATAACTCAAAATTTGTAGTTGCTAATGAAATCAAACTAAGATCAATATACATACAATAGAAAAATAGGCAATCATTCAATCACAATGAACACAATATTTTTACTAGGGAACTCAATTGGGAAAAATCCGTCCTCTATTTGTATTATATCATATGAAAATATAGATATATTACAATGACTACTTCAAGCCTTGAATCTCAATCTGCACTGCAATATTGATCTCCTCCTGAGCCTACTCTGGCCAATACTTTGCCAAAATAGGTCTCCTGCTTCCTCCTATTTCCTTGCACAATTCCTACTCCTAAATAATAGGAAGAGATCTTATTTTCTTGCACAATCCCAATTGAATTCCTCACCTGCTACATGTAAACTCTATACACAACAATATACAACAACAAATACAATTATGCCTTTTCCCTCTACTCAACTAGGCAATTCAAATTGCATGCATGAATAGGGCTATTTTTAGTAAATTGATTTAGTTAACTGAGATATTGGTGAGTTAACAAAAGTTACAACTACTCAACTGGATTTATATTGACTCTATTCATGATCAGAGCTCAAATAAACGAGTTTCATTAACTATAACTACATTATATTTCTAGATCTTAGTAATCAACTCATGCACAACTCTAATTCTATCCCAAAAACTTGAATTGAATGACTTAACTAAGTTACTTGGACATGTCACTCCTACTAACTGCAAATCAAGTCATCCTCTTGATGTGGAAAATTTGAATTTCTCCATTTGACTAAGGCACAAGTCAAATGAATCATTTTTTTGCTACAATTTAACACTCCCTCTTAGCAAGAAAAGGGTTTTGCACAACCCTAATCCTTCTCCTATGGAGGAATGCACTGTAACACAACTAATAATCCTCTAGCAACAACTGTAACTACGAAGCATCCAAAATACTGAATCAATTGTCTCTACGCTGCAATTGTCTCCTGAGTCTTTAACTACTACTAGCCTCTGCAACTGGTGCTCAAGCTCTGGCTGCATCAATTGACACTGATCCTTCTGCTACTGAATACGGTGGGCCCCTATAGCAAGGGTAATGATCCATGTGAAGAGTATACTGTAACTACTACTCCTGTCCTACGGATCATGCCCAAATATTTGCAACTCTGGGACTAAGGCTCTACATCGCCCCACCTCACTCCTGGAGGTATAACTGAATGCATGACGAAATATACCTCTAGCTTGTAGATGTTTTTAACTCGAACACCAATTTTTTTACTTGTCCAATAGAAAGATGATTCAGATAAGCTTTCCCCTTACTGAGCACCACATCATATCCATGGTCTTCAAGTATAGCGACAGAAACTAAAATTTTGTTTGGGTCAGGCACATACATTACATTATTTAGGTGAAGATGAGAACCTGACTCCCTCTTAAAGGTTATAATTCCAATCCATTTGGTACTATATCTCCCATCATCTCCAAGCTATATGGGTAATTGTAGGTCCTTCTCCTCTAGGTTGTTGAAGAACTCCTTATTTCTTGTCATATGATATGAAGCACCAGATTCTAGGTACCACTCACTCCCTCTTACTGTGCTTTCCATGCAAGCAATGAGGGTGAAATCCAACTCAAATTGTGATGTGAGAGTATCTCTTCTTTCTGTTGTTGCAAGATCCTTAGTGTATTTCTTATGCGGACACTTGGTTGCATAGTGTCCATACTCATGGAAGTGAAAACATTTAATTATGTTGAGGTATTTCTTCTTGCCATGGTTCTAGCTAGATTCTTCCTCGCCTTGGTCCTTCTTGCCTTTGGCATTATTTATTTTTCCAACTAGAGCACACTCTTTTTCCTCATCAGATATGGATGAGACTCCATCTCTAGTGTTTCTTTTAATCTCCTCCTGCTCCAAGTTAGACCAAAGTCTCTCCCAATTTGGGAGCTTGTCTCTCCCATTATCTGAATCCTAATAGTTTTGACTTCGTAAGACCAAGGAATGCTAAGCTTAGATGGTGACACAATCTCTCCTAATCCTCCAAATTCATCTCTAACCTGAGCGAATCTAGATAGGTATTGAACAATTGTTTCATTTTTTAGCATTTGAATGTTCCTAATCTTATCTTTTAATGCCAATTTCTTGGCATCATTGCTGCTTTCGAATAAATCTGCGAGGGTTTTCCACACCGCATAAGCAATTTTCTTGCCATGCAAACTTGAAACCATATGATCTTTGACTCCCTCCTGGATAATCCGCATGAATTTTGCAGTATCTTTCTTCCACTAAGTTGTTGGTTTTGGAATATCAATTTGTTTGTACTCCAATACTCGACTTTCATCCATCACAACTTATATTCTATCTTTCCAAGCTATGAAATTCGAAGTGCCCTCCAACGCATACTCAAGCCTCAATTCGTAGAAAGAAATTGTTCTTGCACTGAAGAAAATTATCGCACCACAAATATGCTATTTCAAATTTCTTTGAGACATGATAAGGAAATAACTCGAAATTTGCAGCTACTAATGAAATCAAATTGAGATCAATAGCCACAAATTTATTATACTTAATCTGCAGAAAGGAAAACATACAATAGAAACACATGCAATCATTCAATCACAATGAACACAATATTTTTACTGGGGAACCCAACTGGGAAAAACCCCTCCTCTGTTTGTATTATATCAAATGATAATATAGATATATTACAATGACTGCTTCAATCCTTGAAGCTCAATATGCACTGCAATATTGATCTCCTCCTGAGTCTTCTCTAGCCAATACTTAGCCAAAATAAGCCTCCTTCTTCCTCCTATTTCCTTGCACAATTCCTACTCCTAAAGAGGAAGAGCTCTTATTTTATTGTACAATCCCAAGAGAATTCCTCAACTACTACATGCAAACTCTGTACACCCAACAACATACAACAACAAATAGAATTATGCATTTTCCCTCTACTCAACTAGGCAATTCAAATTGCATGCATGACTAAGTTAATTTTTAGTAAATTGACTAGTTTATTGAAAGATGAGTGAGTTAACAATAGTTACAACTACTCAACTAAACTCATATTGACTCTATTCATAACTAGAGCTCAGATAATTGAGTTTCACTAATTATAACTCCACCAGATTGCTAGATCTTAGCAACTAACTCATGCATAACTTTACTTCTAGCCCACAAACTCGAATTGACTGACTTAACTAAGCGACTTGGCCATGTAACTCCTACTAACTGCAACTCAAGTCATCCTGTTGATGTGGAAAATTCGAATGTCTCCATTTAAGTAAGGCACAAGTCAAATGAAGTCTTTTCTTGCTACAATTTAACACTTCCTCTTGTCAAGATAAGGGTTCTGCAAAACTCCAATCGTTCTCTTGTGGAGGAATGTATTGTAACACAACTAACACTCCCTAGCAAGAACTGCAACTAAGAAGCATCCAGAATATTGTATCAATTATGTCTCTGAGCTGCAGTTGTCTCCTAAGTCGTTGACTGCTACTAGCCTCTGCAACTAGTGCTCAGGCTCTGACTACATCAACTGACATTGATCCTTCTACTATTGAATATTGTGGGCCCCTGTAACAAGGGTAATGATCCATGCCAAGAGTATATTGCAACTGTTACTACTCTCCTATGGATCCCGCCCAAAACTTTTCAACTCTGGGACTAAGGCGCTACATCACCCCACCTCACTCCTGGAGGTATAACTGCATGCATGGTGAAATCTACCTCTAGCTTATAGATATTTTTAACTCGAACACCAATTTGTTTTACTTGTCCAATAATAACATGCTTTAGATAAGCTTTCCCCTTAATAAACACCACATAATCTCCACGGTCTTCAAGTACAACTACATAAACTATTTTTTTCTTCAGGCCAGGCACATACATTACATTCTTTAGGTAAAGATGAGAGCCTGAATCCCTCTTAAATGTGACATTGTCAATCCCTTTGGTACTATATCTCCCATCATCTCCACTTATGGGTAATTGTAGGTCCTTCTCTAGACTGCTGAAGAACTCATTTCCTATCATATGATATGAAGCACCAGTGTCTAGGTACCACTCAATCCCTCTTACTGTGATTTCCATGCAAGCAATGAGGCTGAAATCCAACTCGAATTGTGATGTGAGAACATATCCTTCTCCTGTTGTTGCGGGCTCCTTACTAGATTTCTTATGTGGACACTTGGTTGCATAGTGTTCATACTCATGGTGGTGAAACCATTTAATTTTGTTGAGGTCTTTCTTCTTGTCATGGTTCTGGATGGATTCTGCCTTGCCTTGGCCCTTCTTGACTTTGGCATTCTTTCCTTTTCCAACTAGAGCACAATATTCTTCCTCATTATATATGGATAAGACTCCATATCTAGTGTTTCTTATAATCTCTTCCTGCACCAAATCAGACCAAAGTCTCTCCAAATTTGGGAGCTTATCTCTTCCATAACTAAATATTGATAGTTGTTCCAGGAAATTGGAAGACCAAGGAGTGCTAATATCACAAGCTCATATGGTGGCACTGTCTCTCCTACTCCAAGTTCATCTCTGACCTGAGTGAATCTGGGTAGGTATTGAATAATAGTTTCATTTTTCTGCATTCGAATGTTCCTGAGCTTATATGTCAATGCCAATTTCCTAACGTCATTGTTGCTTTCAAATAACTCTATGAGGGTTTTCCACATTGCATAAGCAGTCTGCTTGCCATGCAAACTTAAAACCACATGATCTTTGATTCCCTCCAAGATAATCCTCCTGGATTTTACAGTATCTTTCTTCCACTTACCCAGTTGTTGTGTATTTGATGCTGTTGGTTTTGGAATATCAATTTGTGTGTACTCTAATAGTCCATTGTCATCCAACATAGCTTCCATTCTTTATTTCCAAGCTATGAAATTCCAAGTTCCCTCCAATGCATACTCAAGCCTCAATCCATAGAAAGACATTATTCCTACATTGAAGAAAATTCCCGCACCACAAATTTTCTATTTGAAATTTCTTTGTGAGATAATTAGGAATCTGGTTTCTATATAGTTTTCAATAGTTCTAGTACCATGTATAAATAACTCAAACTTTGCAGCTACTAATGAAATCAAACTGAGATCAATAAACACAAATATATTATACCTAATCCGCGAAAAGGAAAACATACAATCGAAACACATGTAATCATTAACCATAATGAACACAATATTTTTATTAGGGAACCCAACTGGGAAAAACCCCTCTATTTTTATTATATCATATGAGAATATAGCTCTATTGCAATTAATGCTTCAATCCTTGAAGCTCAATCTGCATTGCAATATTGATCTCCTCCCGAGTCTGATCTGGCCAATACTTAGCCAAAATAGGCCTCATGCTTCCTCCTATTTCCTTGTGAAATTCTTGCTCATAAAGAATAGGAATAACTCCTATTTTTTTACGCAATACCAAGAGAATTCCTCACCTGCTACATGCAAATTCTATAAATTCAACAATATACAACAATAAACACAATTATGCCTTTTCCCTCTACTCAACTAAACAATTTGAATTACATGTATGACTAGGGTTATTTTTAGTAAATTGAATAGTTAATTGAGAGATCAGTGAGTTAACAACATTTATAACTACTCAATTGAACTCATATTGACTCTATTCATGACTAGAGCTCAAATCACTGAGTTTCACTAACTATAACTCCACTAGATTGCTAGATCCATTAGGGGAATTTTGAGGTCTAAAATGGGCCTCCTAAGAAAAATGTACAACCAAAATAAACTTTATTAGAACCAATAAGATTCAAGATGATGATGTCAACCATGGGAGATGATTCACAATTTTTGGAGTAAAAAAGTGAAAAGATTAAAATATAATAAAATAATAAAACTACTTTTTCAACTCATATTTTCAACTTATGTCCCTAAGGTTTTACTTAAATTTCAAGCGGGAGTACTCATTGGATGCAAAATTTAATTCCTCATACAAGAATTACCCATGTTGCATACTTTTGATGGTCCCTGCTACACGAAAAATGAGAAATACATGAAAACATGTTTTTGCAATAACGTTTTTCATGTATTTCTCATTTTTCGTGTAACAGGGTTCATTGAAATGATGCAACATGGGTACTCCTTGGATGAGGAATCAAATTCTGCATCCATTGAGTGTTTCTGCTCAAAATTTCAATAAACCCATAGGGAGATAAGTTGAAAATACAAGATGGAAAAATATTTTTTTGTTTTTCTCTCTAAATTTTGATTATGTAACCTATTCTGGTTTTATCATTTCCACTATTATTTTATAATTTCCTTAGGAGACCCGTTTTAGACCTCAAAATTCCCCTAATGTTACCAATCAAGTCATGCACAACTCTACTTCTAACCCACAAACTCAAATTGACTGACTTAACTAAGTGACTTGGCCATGTAACTCCTAGTAACTACAACTCAAGTCATCCTGATGATGTGGTAAATTCGAATTTCTCCATTTGACTAAGCCACAAGTCAAATGAAGCCTTTTGTTGTTACAATTTAACACCGATATTCCTTAAATATCCACCATCGTCAAAGTGTAGAATCTTTCTCTAACTACCAATAATCTATAACCCTCACAGCTCCCAAACCAGTTGTAAACATTTTCATAATACTAAGGTCTTATCGCTTAGATAAATGTGGTGGTCGTTTCCAAGCATCATCCCAAAACAAGGTCAATTCACCATTTTGCACCTCCCAAAAAGCATGTTTCCTCATAACCTCTTGATTTTCTTGAGCCCACATCCATAACAACGAACCAATGATGTTCGAATCATATCTGAGTATCTCGTCCTACGACATGAGAGGTGCATACTTCCTCAATCAAAATTACTTCCATAATTCATTTCACCCTATCACCCATTTCTACCATAATTTAGCCCCTGAGGTGACACTTAGCATTTATGGCTCACACAAACCTAGCCCCCAAGCCATCTTTGGAAGGAAAAGTGTATCCCATGCCACCAAAGGCAGCCTCTTCGCCTTATTGGAACCCCACCACAAGAAGTCTCTCCACTTTGAGATAAAATTCTTCCAAATAGCTTTTGGCATTGGCATGGTTGACATTTGATAAATCAGAATAACCTGAAGCACTGACTTGGTAAGTGTTAATAACCCAACCAGATTCAAAGCTCGAAATGTATGATTGTTAATCTTGTTGGTAAGCTTTGTAAGAAGGTCTTACTAACAAGATTTTTTTTTCAAATTTAAAACCAAAGGCACCCCCAGGTACTTAGAAGGAAGAGTGGATCTTTGAAACTCTAGCACTAGAGCTAAATGGCATTGATGATTCTTTACAGTTAAAAAATGAAAATACTTGTCTTCTCATTATTAATAAGCATACATGAAGCTTACATAAATGTTGAAAGAAAAGAACTAACCTCTTTCACTTCTTTGAGGCTAGGTTGACCGAATAGGCACATGTCATCGACAAATTGCTGGTGTGTCGTTAGAATATCTTCACCAAATAAATGCAACCCTCTGATAGCCCCTCTAGACAAGAAGTTTTAAAAATAAACCTAGCCCTTCCATTGCCAAAATAAATAAAAAGAGGCACAACAGATCTCCCTACTTGAGCCCACGAGATGGGTTGAAAGTACCAGAAGGAGAACCATTAATCAAAATAGAGAAGAAGAGTGTAGAGATAAGATATCTCACCCAATAAATCCACTGCGAGAAGAATCCAAAAGCATCAAGGACCTGTAATAATTAATCCTAGCTAATCATGTCATAGGACTATGATAATTTCATTTGAAATCTGGTGACCCTCCACGAAATTGGTTTGTTATGGTTAAATAATCGCCTTCAAAAATGGTTTTAGTTGATTCAGAATAACAATGACAATTATCTTATAGATTACATTGCATAATGAAATGGGTCGAAATTCGCTAGGATCTTCAGATTTTCTAGCCTTATGGATTAAAGAAATAAACATGGTATTCAAACCTCCCCACATTCGTTGAAACTTTATATTTTCATCTACTACCTCATGAATCTTATTTCCTTGAAAACTCCAACACGCCTTGAAAAAATATGAAGTGTACCCATCTAGGCCAGGTGCTTTATTTTGATACATTGCCATTATCACTTCCTCCACTTCTTGGAATGAAATCATCCTCATCAAAGTTGTATTATGCTCCTTGCTAACAATTTTTGGAATGCATGTGGTAATTCTATTAATAGCTAGTTTCCTATTGTGAGAAATTTTAGTAAGTACATTCTTGTTATAAGCAATCAATTCATCTTCAATTTCATTATGTTGAAGTTTCTTCAATCCATCTCTTCCGGTAGCAAAAAAATTTGGTTGAAATTCCTATGTTGTATCATGGATTTGTGAAAAAACTTAGAGTTCTTCTCCCCTCTTTTAACCATTGAACTCTTGATTTTTTTCTGCCAGAGTGTTTCATCCAGTTTCCTTCTTAGTTCTAGCTTGTTTAGCATGACTCCCTCCTCCAGCACTAAATATGCAATGCGACCTTCTAGGATCATGCGCTGCTGAATCTCTTGCATTTGACCCTCCAAACTCAATTTATCCTTCAAAATATTTCTTATTCCACAACTTAATCTTTGCTTTCAATTATTTTTGTTATAATTGAAAGGTATGCATCTTGTTCCTGTCTTTCACATCAATTCCCCCCCGCCATTCTTTTTCTTTCTCCACGAACTCTGGGGCTTGAAGTTAGAAACTTTCGAAGTGAAAGGGTCTATTACAAGGGAAGAATTGTTGCTTCAATGAAAATATACCTGTCCATAACTGCTTCAGACACCAAAAAGCAATCTAAACGAATCACCACGTGATGTTTCCCCTGCTTGTATTGTTCCAAGTAAAAATACCATTAAGGGTTTGCACGCCCACCAGTTGTAACCTCTCAATAAACTCCACAAAAGAGGCAAATGTTGCATCCAACCTTTGAATCCCTCTCTTTTTTTTCATCCAAAGATCTAATAAGGTTGAAATTCCCTCCAAGAATACATATGGAATCACAAATGAGGCTTTTGTGCCTAGATATTCTCCAAGAATTCCAACTTTGCCCCCACCACATGAAAAACATGAGAAAAAGGAAAAAAAAAAAAAACATTGATTTTTTTAATAATATATAATAATTATTTGTTTAAATGAATTTGTAAGTTTTGCATGGATAGTATAGGTGGCTTATGCAATGATCAAAAGGGGGGCAAGGCACGGGGGATGGAAATGCAATATTAGAATCTTCGTTCCCCATTTGCTTTGGATTAGATGCTAGTCCAAAGCAAATGGTGGGAGGGAAATTTTGAAGATCACCCTTCCAGTATCCATGCCCTACCTCCCTCCTATCCAATGCACATAGACACTTTTTTATGTGAGTACCTTGCATGGAGAGGTGGTTTTTGCATTGGGTAGAGGGTAGGTGGAGCATAGGGATTGAAATCCACTCCCCTCCCCCCCCCCGTCACAACCCCAAAAAAAGGATGATTTTTTGCATTCATTCTTGACACATGGTTTTTACTTTTAGAGGTTTTGTGGCGCATGGTTGTTTATCCCGCGGTTTTGTGATTACAATTAAGGAATTATGTTTTTATTTTAATCAAAGGGTAAATGTATTGGTGGTTTATGGATGCCATTGTGTGTGTGTGTGTTGTTGTAATACTGTAAAGAAAAATATATTGAATTTTTTTTCTAGTTTTTCAAGTTTGGATTTCCAAGGTAAAATGTATTTGTTAATGTGTGTGTGTTTGTGTTATTGCATCTTTTTTGTACTATTAAAAAATTATTTACAATAATTAATTGTATGAGATTAAGACCTACTTTGGTATTGGAGCAGTTCTAGTTGCAAGGAGATGCTTTTGTGGCCAATGGGTTTGGCTTAGGCCTGTGGTAGACCATGTTACAATGGGAGATCTGTAGAATTGATTCTTGTAGTAAAAGGAAATTGTGAACTAGTCAAAGATAGAGATTGAGAAATTTGATGCATAGAATTTTGATATATGGAAGCTGAAAATTAAATATTTGGTGGTGGACAAAGATTAGTGGATCATTATGGATCTAGATATTGCACCAACAAGGATTTCGATAGAAAATTGGATCAAGTTGGATCAAAAGGCAAAGAGGAAAATATGATTATGTCTATTAGATTTAGTATTATCGAATGTTTCAGGAGAAGCTACGACGAATGCATTGTGGAACAAGTTAAGGACTTTGTATTAGTTTAAGTCCCCGGTGAACAAATTGTTCCTATAGAAAAATATGTATAACTTGAGGATAGGGAATAGAGCCTTGGTGATAAAGTATCTGAACACCTTCAATATTGTAGTAAGTCATATATTTTATGTTGATATTAATATTTCAGAGAAAGATAAGTGTATTATTTTGTTGTGTTTGTTACCAGACTTGTGGGATAGTTTAGTTGTTGCCATAGGTAGTAATGCAACTACTTTTAAGTTTTGATGAAATAGTCTCATTCTTGTTATCAGAAGAGATGAGACTGAAAAAACATGAAAATTTAGGGAAAAGGTGCTTTGTTTGTAAGAGGAAACTCCCATTATAGAAATAAAAATAAGTCCTCAAGTGGGAGATGTAAATCTAGAGGAAGACTTAATTCTTCAAGAAAATTCATAAAGGTATGTTGAAGATGTAGAAAAGAAGGGCATTATAAGAAACACTATAGATCCAAAATAGTTGAGAAAGAGAATGGATCTATGATGTTCCTTCTACAAAAGTAAAAACATCCTCAAATGAAGGAGATGACGTGTATTTGGCTTTTTCAAGCATACATGTAGATCATGAGGCATGGTTGGTGGACTCAAGGCATCCTTTCATATGACTCCTCATAGGGAGTGGTTTTGCGGGTATGAAAGATATGATTGTAGTGATGTTTTCCTAAAATATGACTTGGAAGATAGAAGCACAACATTAGGAAAAATCAATTGAAGCTCACAAGTTGAAGGATTAGAATACTCCCTAGTGTTCTACATATCCCAGGATTGGCCACAAATTTGATTTTTGTAAGTAAGATGAGCAATGCAAGTGTAAAAACAATGTTTGAAAAGGAAAATCAAATGATGGTTCAAAGAACAAAGTTATTGTTGAGGGGAGTTCAGATTGGAACTCCGTATAAGCTATACTACGAAGCACTATTAATAATGGGTGCAATAGTTCCATTGTTCATTAGAGTGGAGCTAAAGAAGGATAAACTCCTACAATATTTGGAGGAAAGACTATGATTTGGAATTAAAGACTACTAAGGGCATATTGGAGAGTTTCAATTAATACATGGTAATGGTATGATAGAAGATATGTCTAATTACTCTATATATTTTGACTTATGTGAAAATTGTTTATATGGGAAGTAAAAACAGGTAAGATTCTCCTTTAGTGTTGTGAGGGTAGAGGTAATATTAAAATAAGTGCACAATGATGTGTTTGTACCCATGTTTGTTCCATCACTGAGTAAATATGTGTAGTATATCTATGTGTAGTATATCTCATTTATAGATGATTCCTTGAGACATGCATGGATTTATTTCCTCAGGTTGAAATTTGAAGTTTGTGACAAATTCAAAGAGTTTAAGGCTCTTGTGGAAAATCAAACAAAGAATAAATTTAAGGTGTTGAAGACAAGTAATCGTGGATAAGTCTGCTAGAATGAATTCAAAGAATTTTTTAAGAAGTGTGGTTATAGCAAGGTAGGAGACTACTCCATACACACCTTAGCATAATGGAGTTGCAGAAAGAATGAATATGACACTAATGGAGAAATAAAGGAACATGCTCAATGTTTCCAAGTCATGATAGGACTTTTGGGTAGAGGTAGCGGATAATGCGTGTTACTTGGTAAAAAATTCACCCTCATCAATGTTGGATGATAAGACTCCACATGAGATATGGACTATTAATAAATCCTCCCTTAAACATTTCAGGGTGTTCGGTTTTGATGCTTATGTACATGCTCCAAACAAGAATAGGGGTAAGTTAGATAAGTTGAAATATGTATCTTTATTGGATATGGAGATGGTATTAAATGTTACAAGATTTGGAACACGTAAACTAGGAAGGTTGTGTATATTCAAGGTGTATTATAGAGAAATCAAAGATGTTGTCAAACAAGGATTCCTACCAAGGGAAAAAAAACCAGAAAAGATAGAGTTTTTATTGAGTAGTGATGAATCAAACTCTACAAAAAAATAAGAATAAGAAGAAGAAGAATCACATGCTCTAGTATGGAGGAGATCAATTCAAGAGGCAACCAGTAAGATATCCTCTACCTTATTTATGTTCGAAATTTTCTTTGTTTATTACTAATGATGATCCTAGAACTATTAGGGAGACAATGGATTTAGAGGATGGAAAACTTTGGAAAAAGTAAATGGTTGAAGAAATGGTTGCCTTATACAAAAATGAGTCTTGGGATATAGTGGAGTTGTTGGATGGAATAAATCTCATTGGTAACAAATGGGTGTTTAAGAAGAAGTTGAATGAAAAAGGAAAAGTAGAGAAATACAAAGCTTGGTTAGTAGTAAAAAGTTATTCCCGGGTAGATGGAATTGACTTTGGTAGATTTTTTTTTCCTTTTCCCAAGTTAACTTCTATCATATTTAGTTTATCTATTGTTGATACTTTTGATTTTGAAGTAGAACATATGGACATGAAGGGAACAATCCTACATGTGTACATAGAAGAAGAAATATACATGAAGTAGCCATAAGGTTTTGCAGTAAAGGGAAAGAAAGCATTAACATGCAGGTTGGAAAGGTCCCTATATGGGTTAAAGCAATCACCAAGGATTTGGTATCAAAATTCTGATACATATATGTTGGGACTTGGCTTCACAAAGAGTAAAGTTGATCATTGTGTATATTTCAAATTAGTTGATGATCATATTATTTATTTGGCTTTGTATGTGGATGATATGTTGGTGGTTGGAAATGGCAAGGAAATCATCCAAGAAGTGAAAACCCACTTATCCTATAAATTTGACATGAAGGATTCTTAGCGTTTCAAATTTTGTTTTGGGTATGGAAATTAAAATAGATTGGGAAATGATGAAACTTTGGTTAAATCAGAGGAATTATGTCAAGACAATATTTTAGAGGTTTAATATGTAGTAATGTAAACTAGTAAATGATCTTAGTTTTGCAAATTTCATTTTGGGCATGGAAATTAAAAGAGATTGGGCAATGATGAAACTTTGGTTAAATCAGAGGAAGTATGTCAAGACAATATTGCGAAGGTTTAATATGTAGTAATGTAAACCAATAAAGGTCCCTATTCTTATGGGTGTAAATTTAACTGCAGATCAGTGTCCCAAGACGTAAGAGGAAGAATAAGACATGTCTGGTGTTGAATATGCTCTGCGGTTAGAAGTTTGATGTATGCAATGGTATGTACTAGACGAGACATTGCACATGCAGTGGGAGCATTAAGTAGGTATATGTCAAAACCACATAACGAGCATGGAACAATAGTAAAGAAGGTTTTTAGGTATTTGCATAGCACTATTGGTTATTGTTTGTGCTGCAAAGGAAGACTGGGATTGGGTAGTGTGTTGGAAATACAAGGCTTTGTTGTTGATGTATTTAACCTATTTGGAGGAAAAATCATTTAGATGAGCAAGAAACTATCTATGGTGGCACTTTCAACTAAAAAAGCTTAATAAAAAGTGACTATTCATGCAAGCAAGGAAGCAATATGGTTATAAATATTGTGGCCAGGTATTAAGTTGGTACAAAAAATTGTAAGGATAAACTGCAATAGTGAGAGTGCAATATTTTTGGCAAAGAACTCAACTTATCATTCTAAGGCAAAGCATATTAATATTCAGTATCACTTTGTGAGATATATTATTGAAGACAATAAGGTGCTATTAGAAAAGGGGACACTTTGAAGAAACATTTGCAGATTCATTAACAAAATATGTGAGGACTGAGAAGTTCTCTTGGTGTAGAGAAACAATTGAAATTATTTCCTTGGATGTGATCATGCACTCCTACGACCCCTTGTATACAAATAAATAAAGTGGGAGAATGTTAGGTATATGTTATATTCTTCGCACAACTACCCCCACGTGTTGTACATTGTGTTGGGTGCAGTTGGGGGGTCTAGGTGAGGTGGCATATGGCCTTGTTTTTGGGGTTTGCAAAGGAGGGGGGAGGGGGATTGAAGCCCCCATTACTTAGGATCTAGATCTACAACTTATTTGGACTCTATTGGACCCAACACACTGCTCACTGAGATGTTGCTCTCAATCTTTTATTGTTGTAGTTTGTCTTTATCCTCTCGTTAGCCTTGCTTTTATAAATTTACATTGAGCTAAGTCCCTAACCCTAACCTTAATCTCAAAGTGATTAACGATCAAGATTAGATATTTCCTAGACTTAGGCTAATTTACATTAGCAACTTGCTCACAAAAGAGAAAGTGTTCTAAGGAGAATGTGGGTGACTTCTGCACGCCTAGACATAAGGCCTATGTAGAAGTACCCGCCTGAGCTATAAAAATTGCCACTCCCTCTTAGTGATGGAGGTATTTCTAGAAGAACCTCCTCCACTTGGGTTTGTCTCCAATCCCACCACATCATCTGTTGTTATAGCTACTCCCTTTGAACTAGAAGACTTATGTGCTATTTTCTTTGGAATTTTATCTAAAGACCTATTTCTTCCAGCCATGATCCTAGGAGCTTGCTCCTGAACATCCATCAAGGTTATCTCATACCAAATGGTTCTGACAGATCTAGAAGAGGCCTATTTCCCATCTTCCATATTAGCAAAAAGAGTCCCCAATCAACTCAACCTTTAGATCCTTCTACTCAATCTCTATCACTGACATCGATCCTTGATCCAGTATCCCTTTGGATCTACCTATAGGTTGGCCCTGTAGGCTGAACAACTTACCATTCCAGACACCAAGCCTTAATGTTGTCTCATGGGTAGCTCCCTCTGAATGTATGAATACTTTTCCTTTCCAGAACACAACATCACACAATTTCTCCTCTAGAGTTGAAACTGAAAGGAAGCTTGTCTTCATCTTTGGGACATATAATACCTTTGTTGCCAATAGAGATCTTATTGATTCTAGTTAGAATAACATTGTTTGAACCCATTTTACTGCATGTATGGTACTCATACCAACTTTCACATGCATGTTTGAATCTATCTCTAAAACACTAAGGAACACTTCTCTCATTCCCTTCATATGGCGAGGTGCTTCACTATCAATGAACCATGCATTGTCCCCAAATCAGGAACTTTTAAGAGTGCAGGAAAGATGAGAAACCACCAATGAGAAATCCTCTTCAAATTTTGGTGCAAAATATTCAATCTTTGATGAGGTTGCAACCTGTGCCTTTCCTTAGTATTTCTTTATGTTTAGACACTGGCTCGCATAATGTCTTGGCTTGTGACATGGAAAGCACTTGAATTTTCTCATCTCCTTCTTCCCATCATGAGAGGATCCTTCCTTTCCTTTTTTTAATTTGGAAATTCCCTTTCCCTTTCTTACATGACCTAAAAGAACAACGTTCTCCTCATCCTTTTCACCTTTTACCTGGTTTCCATGTAGATCCTTCTCACAAGTCTCCTCCTAGGCCACCTCCTTTAAAACAAAATTTTGTCTTTCTTCAGCCAACCATGTGGTATAGTAAATGGTCTATAATCTCATCCCTCTTAAAAAAATAAATAAATAAATCCACGTATAATTGCAGCCAAACCTGACCCCAACAATCCTATACGAACCTAGCTTCTGTGATTCTGAAATCAGTTTTCAATGTTCAAACCCTAATACTAAGGCTATTTTTCCTGCAAACATAACACCCATATTTAATTCTTGGTAGAACATTAATCTTTTGAATAAACACACAGCTAGGTTCATAAAACAACAAAAATCAATGGAGCAAATAGAACGAATAAATCAATGACACAAATAGATTTTTGCCCAACAAGTTTTTCATTAAAAATTCGAACTTACGTGGGTTCTTATCTTGGGATAATGACCCCCCTAAGAAAATACATAATAAAATAACTTGGATTCGATTCAATAAATTTTCCCTAGATAACTGCTCAAACTCTCTTACAGATCTAGATCTCTAGCCTCTTTGCACTCCCTCAGGCCCAACACATTGCTCACTAATATGTCATTCTCAATCTTGTGATGTTGTAGTGTGTCTTTCTCCTCTCCTCAACCTTGTTTTTATAAATTTATATTGAGCTAAATCCTTAACCCTAACCCTAATCTCAAAGTGATTAACGCCTAATATTAGATATCACCTCACTTGAGATCAAAAACTAATATTTAAACTTACTAAAGTAAATTACTTTACTTTTCCCGAGTTTCTATTAGCTCAATAAGCCAACTTATTAATATGTGGTTTTTCCTAAGTTAGACTTGGGCTAAGTTACATTAACAACTTTCTTACACTAGAGCAAGTTTTCTAAGGAGAATCCATGTGACTTTTGCACACCTAGACACAAGGCTTGTGTAGAAGTACTTGCTCGAGCTACAAAAATCAACATTTTAATAAGGGAAAATGGATTGATGGTTTTTGGAGTCTAAATCCCATATATTTAAGACCATCATCAAATGGGAGAATAGTGTAAGGAAATCACTGATGAGAAGTGTGTGTTTCATTGTGGGAACAACCAACAACAGTCAAAGTCAATTTAAGTTCATTGCATTCCATGCCTGTGGTAAAGAAAAAGGATCTAAGGATAGAATAAAATTTAGTTTTGTCACCAATCGATACATAGAGGAATATGAGGACATCATCAACAAAAAGTAGATGGTTAAGAATGCAGTCGTTGGTGATTTTAATGCCATGAAGTATCCCCTATCTTTTTTCCTCGGATATATATCTACTCAAGCCTTCCATGACCAGCAAGAAAAGTAGGGGAGAGAGAGGAAAGCCTTGTCTAAGGCCTCACTCAGCATGAAAGAAGGAAGAGGAAGAACCATTGATAAGTACACTATATGAGACATTGGTAATACAACACATGATCCATTGGATGAAAGCTAAGGGAAAGCCCAAATGAGTCAAAAGCATTCTCAAGTAAAGCCAGCTAGTATGATCAAATGCCTTTGCTAAATCAATCTTTAGGATCATACCTTTGAGCCTCTTGATCTTGATGGAATGGAGGACCTCCTAAGCGATACCAACAGCTTCATGAATCTGACAATGATTAAGGAAAGAAAATTGTTCTAGAGAGATATGCTCAGATAAAATAGGTTTAAGGCAATTGGCAATAATCTTGGCTATGATCTTATAAATACAATTGCAGAGAGAGATGGGCCTAAAGTCATTGAAGGTCTGAGGGGAGTTAGATTTGGGTATGAGAGAAATGAAGGTTGAATTAAAAGCATCATACATTCGGCCACTTACCCGGCATTCTTCAATAACCTGAAGTAGATCATTGCCAATTACTTCAAAAAAAGAAAGATAAAATTCTACCAACCATCCGTCCAGTCCACGGCTCTTGTATTTCTCGAACCATTTGAGGGTGCCTTCCAATGCGCCCATAGATACAGGCTTGATCAGATCCTCTACAGCTTCATGGTTGACAAATCTAGGAAACAAACCTGCCACTTTGATAATCTCAACAAGAGTAGCTTCTTGTGGTGCTTTGTAGAGCCGATTGAAATGAGTGGTACTGAGAGTGGCCAGTTGATTGAATGATTGTACCCGATGTCCAGAATCATCCTCCAAATTCCATATAGTATTAATGGCTCATTGACCATTTGCAAATTGATGATAAAACTTTGTATTATCATCCCCAAATTGAAGCCAAATGGTGTTTCCTCTCTGTCCTTTAGGATTCTGGTCCTCTCTGCTTCAAGTTTGATAAGACGATCTTTTGCTTCAGCAGATTCAAATCCCCGACCATCCGCTCCAACTAGATTTGAAAGTTCAATTTCAATATCATTAAGGAGGTGATCATCCCTTACTCTTTTTTCTCTAGCCCAGTCAATTGTTTTATGCTTGAGGCAAAGAATTTTTTTAGAAAAATATTTAGTGAGAGTCTGTCCAGGAGCAAGGGGAAGTGCTTTCCAATAATCAGTGACCATTTTGGTATACTCCTCATCCTTGAGCCAGGTCGAGTTGAACTTAAAAGGGTCTTTTGGCTTGCGATCTGCACTTGCAAATTCAAGGTAGATAGGAGAGTGATCAAATAATCCTCTTGATCCCACCCATTGCCTGTACATGGATAATCAACCTAGAAGAGATTCTTTGATAAGGAAATGGTCCAGCCTTCTGGCAAGCGTAACCTCTCCATTCCTTCAATTACGCTAGGTAGGTTGGAGCTAAGCCATAGGAATATCAATAAAGTGGTGATCTTCCAACAGAAGACTGATGGAATCAGATAGAGGATCAACCTGGGCATTGTGTCCCCAAGATTCTGCATGGCCAATGGAGAAATTAAGATCACCCCCAAGATGATGTTATCAGCTTGCATATATGAAGTATTGAGGATATTTTCCCAATATGCACCCTGATTAATGTAGGGGGAAGATACATTGATCAATCTCAAAACCCTCCAAAGATCAGAAGAAAAGACATAGGCCCCGATAATACCATCCCCCCCCCCAAATATTGTGCAGCTTGATAACCCGAGGGTTATAACCAAAAGCAATACCTCCAAAGTAGTTACGGACATCAAGAGCATGAAAATGTCAACTAGATACAAGTGCTTCAAGGGAAGGGATGATCTAATCAACAAGAGAAAGGGTTTCCTAAAGGAATATCATGTCCACCTTCTCAAGTTCAAGTAGCCTCCTAAAGGCTAGCTTTTTAGCAGGACTAGCCATCCCATGACAATTGTAGGGTAACCACTTCATGGAGAAACATGGGAAGGGGAGGTCATAGCTCTAAGGACCTTATTAATGGGAAGTTTTCTGCCTTGTGCTACATCCAATCCAACTTGGATGATAGCCTTTGAGATATGGGAATGTCTGCCTCTGGTAGGTTTGATGGACTTGGAAGGGGGGACAATGCCAATGTCGCAACAATCATCGGATGAAGATTTGACCAGTGATCAGAGGAGGTAAGGATGACTCGGTCGAGAATCATTTGAAGTCTCAGAAGTGGGTGCAGTGAGGGGGACATCAGGGATAACAGGGGGAGTATCGGAAAAAGTGGGGGGGGGGGGAGGATACCGGGGAGCAAGTAAGAGGGGGGAGGACAAATGAAGGTGTTGAGATGCAACGCAAAATAGATGCACGGAGATGAGATTCAGAAATAGATGCAATAAAAAGAGGGAGAGTAGAGGAAGGATTACCCAAAGTGATTCTAGCTACAGCCGCATGTGATCTGGTGATGCGAGGTGAGGGAGGGTGAAAAGGTTCCTTGCTCGGTTCATGCATATGAGCAGATGTCTTTGGGTGGCACCCAACAGCCTTTGCAAGCCTCTTGTCCTGTGATCCTGATGGAATATCTGTTGCAATATGATCAGGCTAAGATACAAAGGTAGACTTGGAAGCAAGCAGTGGATAATCCTTGTACAGGTGCCCAATTTTATGGCACCGACGACATCTGTAGGGAACCCCCCCATAATCGAGATTTTGAAGGCGGAAAGTGTTCCTCCATTAAATTTAAAGGTTTTCTACCAAACCTTTTTGCATATCCAAATGTACCAAGATGGAGCCATAGCCATATTCCCAGTAACGGTATAGGATTTAGCATAGTCCATATAAGTCCCCAAAGCATTCCCAATGCGTTTAAAAATTCCCTCAGACTAGAAATGTAGTGGAAGACTAGGTAGATGAATCGAGATAGGGCTAACCCCCAGATGTTCACGTTCCTGGTCAAAAAGGGGGCTCCATCTATTAAATAATACCGTAGCGATCTATATGTGCCAGAACTTAGATAAAACCCAAGGTACATATTCAAGGCGCTAGAAACAGAGGGCGAACCATCCGCGCGATAAAGTAACCATCGAAGGGAGATCTTCTAGCACTTGGCCCCAAATCTCCAAAATCCATTGTCTAAGACGGGTGGCAGTGTAGGAACGTCCCCGAACCCGGCCAACCAGAACCCTATCTACAGTGTCGAGCACGTCTCCCATCTGTAAGTCATCATCGAAGGTTAATGAGATCTTCTTGCTCCCGACCTTGATTCCCTTGTACTTCTTTTACAGTCCGGGGTGCTTTTCCAGTGGAGGGATTGACAGGGGGATCAGAGGCAATGCCTTGTCCTGTACAAGCCCTAGAACCTTCTCCCAAGTCAGGTAGCAGGAGGGAGGAGCCTTCAAAAAAGCCAGAAGTAATAGGGATGGATACCTGAGGTGTGGGGATGGGACCGGACGGAGTCGATGTGAGAAAGAAATGGCGAGCCAGATCCAGTGGGTTAGATGGGTAAGGTGCCGCAGAGGAGGGTATACCTGTGATATCCGGTGAAATAGAGGATGCAGACGGGTCCAAGCAGGAGGCGAAGAACTGAAGGGAAGTCGGAGAGGGTGGAGTATAGTATGAGCATGAAAAGTAAAAGGATGTGTCTGGTGAGCTAGAAACTGGCAAAGATGATGAAGGAGGATTGAGAGGCGGCGCAAAATTCTGAGTTGGAGCACAAGGATGAAAAAAACGGGCGCCGAGAAAACCCTAGGGTCACCCACTAGCATCGAAGGTAGTTGTTGTGATATGGTAGAGGTGGTTACTGACAGATGTGGTGGAGAAACCGTCTAGATAGGCACAGATTCAAATGGATCCTAGGAGTACTCGACCATATCAACCTCCATCTCAACTGACAGACAGTGAAAGGAGATCCGCAAAATATTCGCGCCAACTGATAGTTGCCTAGACAAATGCGTCAATGAATACCCCAGGTGCTAGAATAATGGAAGACAAAAGGTGCCAACAGAGAGCTGTAGTCACCAAGGAAGGTTGTAAGTGTCTTAACCATAGTCACAAGTTGATGGTGTTGTTCAGTGGTTATCATTGATGTTAACCCAAGCAACACCAGGGGCTACCTGAATCTTGCATGGGCATTTTGACTTGACAACTTACTCTATTATGAGTCAAATATCTTCGATGGCTTCTACTCGTCGAGATGTTTTCGTTGATATATGGTATGCCTCCCAGTTCTTCATGGTTTGAGAACTATTTGCTTTTGAAGTTAGAAACCCCAGTTAGTGGGCTAAAACCCTATGTGGTTGTGGCATGGCACTCATAATTGGTTTTGGTCATTGAAAAGTCAATAATTAATAAATTATTTTTGCTCCTAAAATCCCTTCAACATTCACTTGTTGAGGATACTCTCAACTCAAGAAATTCATATAAATAATGCCCTCATATCCTCCTCTAGGATGGGATTTTGTGATTTCAAACAGGTCATCATGGAATTTTCGCTATAACTTTTTTCTGTTACGCTTCAGAAGCTGAAATTAAAACCCATTTGAGCCGAAATCTTAATGAACCTCGTGACCAAATTTCAGATCTTGGTTCGCTGCATTTTCAGAGATATGATCTGATAGTTAGGATTTTTTGGAGGCTCCCAAATTCCATGTCAAACAAGTGATGTTTGGAAAAGCGTCATAACTTTCTCTCTAAACATTGGATTCAAATTTGGTAAATAGTCATAGAAAGAGGACAGACTGTAGTTTGTTAGTAGCGTTTTTAGGGCCGAAAGTCGCAACAGTGACACGTGGAACTTCGTACAAGTTCGCTCTACTGACCCAATCTATAATCAGGTCATCATGGGAGATTGGGCATAACTCTTTCTTGAAGAATCTAATCTTGATCAGACCTGTGGAGTTGGAAAGAGAACTCAGAGGGCTACCACAGGACGAAATTACATAGATACAACAGATTCAATATCGAGCTCCTAAAAGGAAAGAAAAATCATGCATTCAAGGATCATACATTAAAGATTACACATCAACAGTCAAGGGTAAATATCCTACAACAAGGTATGTATGATTAGTGTTTACATTTGAATTTTGAGTATCCTCTCTAACATATGTTTTTGCAAGACAACGTAAGTATATACCATGTTTCAGTTATATCTCTATGTCTCTATATGTCAGTTAATTTTGATACCACATTTTGGATGTCCTATTCTTGATACTACACATTTGATTCTACATATTCTTGATGCTACACCAAGTCTGCTAAATTTATATGATGTTGTAAGTTCATGTTACTTGTTTGTCATCAGTTTTTATTGTATATATCTTTAGGTCAGTTTTGGATATAGTCTTGCATAGAGTCCAGGCCTATATCAAGAGTGGGAGTCTTTGTCTATTGATGCAACAAGTCAACAACAAAAGTGACAAGCACACTTTAGGTACGCATTGTAATTTTAATTTGTGTTTATTCATTATTATGCACTTACATGTGTTTTGCAGGCAGAGGTAAGTTGAAGGGTATTTTGTTTTGTTTTGTGATTGTCTTCGCCGGGCAAATTTTGCATGCAAGTAGAAGAAGATTCAAGTACAACTTCAAGAAAGAATTCAAGAGCAGAAGTATCAAATCAAAGGAAGCATTGCAACGGGCATCCTTTGAAGACATGACAGCCATCCATATATTGTGAAGAAGTGTCAAGGTCAAGATTCATAATTGTAAATTTGTAAAAGAGTCATTTGTAAAAGTGTCAGCGTTGGAAGAGTCATTATTGTAAAAGAGTCAGTTTGCCTAGAGTCGAAAAGGCATTATTGGGAGGTATAGGAGTCTCTGTTGGGATGATGTCATGGTTGGGTTGCAGGTCATAGTGTGATTGGTGTTCAATCAAGTACAAGAAAATCATTGTAAATCATATTGTATCGTGGATCATTGTCCCTGGTACAGGAGTCCACTTTCTTGTCTCATTTCTGGTTATTATAGGGTGGTAGGGAGGTGCTAGGTTGGTGTATGAAGTTTCCTACAGGTTGGAGCTTGTGAACACTTCAGAGTGGTAGGTTTGTCTAGGGTGTTGGGGCATCCATTTAGTTGATTACTGAAGAAACCAGGGCATTGGGGCGTCCTTCCAGTGGGAGCTGGAGAATAATGCTTTTCTAGAATTCTAGGAAGTTGTTACTTTCATTTCAGTTGGGGCTGAAGATTAAATAATTTATTAGAAAATTGTTCAGTGGTTTTTGACCCGAAGGGGGTTTTCAACCTAAATTTTTTGTGCCTACTATGTTCTTTTATTTACTGTTATTACTGCATAAACATTAATAATAATTGAATATTAACTAATGCTCTGGAAAGATTTAAAAGTGCTAATTGCTAAGGAATATTGATTCACCACCCCCCCCCCCCCCCCCCTCCCCCCCCCCCCCCCCCCCCCCCCCCCCCCCCCAAGTATTTCCAACAATTGGTATAGGAGCTTGGTTCCTTCAATAGCAGTCTAACAACTGGAAGGAGATCATGGAGTATACTAAGAATAGAGTTCCTTTGTTCAATGGAAATAAATATGCACTTTGGAGTGAAAGAATGCAGGTTCATTTGTTGGCGCAAGGATACGAAGTATGGGAAATTGTTGACAAAGGCTTCACACTAACCCAGGATGAACAAGGTAAGAAAAATATGGTATATGATGTAAAGGATAAAGATCTTATTATCAGTGGGCTTATCGAATCTTTTTATCTTAAGGTATTGAGTTGCAAAACTGCCAAAGAGGTATGGGGAAAGCTTGAAAATATATATGCAGGTGACTCAAAGGTGAAAGAAGCAAAGCTTCAAATTTTTAGGGAAAATTTTGAGAAAATCAAAATGAGGGAAGATGAAGATATTGCTGCATACTTTTAGCGTGTTGATGAAACAACAAATACATTGGAAGGTTTGGGAGAACCTGTTGAAACGAAAATTGTTGTCTGAAAGATCCTCAGAACCTTGCCAGCAAGATTTAACCCTAAGGTATCTGCCTTGGAAGATAGATCAAATCTTACCAATCTCAACATAGATGAATTGCATGGAATTCTTATGGCATATAAAATGAGGATTGAAGAAGAGGATGGCACATCTCACTTAGAAACAGCATTTGCCGCATCCAAGAAGAATAGTAAGGACAAGCAGACTCCGAAAGCAAAAACTTGCAATTGTAAGGATGAGGAAAAGGAAGAAGATGAAGAAGAATTCTCAGATAAAGAGTTTTCCTATTTCACACAGAAAATGAGAACATGTACGGTAAAATTCAAAGGTTAGCTTCCATTAATATGTTTTGATCGTGGTGAGGTTAGGAATTTTGCAACCAAATGTCCTCACAAAAATGAGGTTGTTACGAAAGGAAAGAAAATTCCTAGGAAGTTTAACAAGGAAGGCAAGAAGAAATGGTTTAATAAAATTTTCTTCTCCAAAGAAGATAGCTCCTCATTCGAAGAAGATAGTGATAATGAAGAAGAATTCAATAGAAGAGTATTGTTTATGGCCAAGCACAATAAGCAAGAGGCACCTGACGAAGAAGAAGAAATGACTGAAGTCGGATTTCAAAACGAAGTAATCAAGGTTATCAAAGAGCTCAAGGCCGAAAAGAAGCATGTTAACACTCTTGAAGATGAATTGAAGACAAAAAGGGAATGGGTCCTCAATCTTAAAATCAAGGTTGAAGAATAAAAACGAATTGAAGAATCGCTTAGGAAAGAATTAAAGGAAAGCAACAAGGAAAGAGAAGCATTGGAAGCTGAAATTGTTTCTTTACGAAAGGAAGTAAAAAATGGAAAAACTCTTCAAAACTACACCAACATCTCAAAGACTTTGGACGAACTCATCAGCAACTAGCGATCATGCAATGACAAAACTGGTCTTGGTTACAAAGAAAAATTTGAAAAGGAGTCAAGTCCTTCTTTGAAAACTAAAGAAGATGGATATGCAAAATCTACCAAGCAGGTAGATCTCCCAGCTAGATCGAGAGATCAAGACTCACAGGAAGAACCTTGGAAGACAATTCCTCAAAGAATATTTCCTGCCTTTTATCAACCTATCTTTTATGGTCATTTTTATTCATGTGGAAGGTTTAGACATAGAGCTACAGAATGTCGCATGTATGTTTGGAATGAATATAATTCCAGGAGATCTCTCAGAAATGGATATTTCAGAACTCAATGGAATATCAACATATTTGATCATTCGAGAGATGATGTCAAATGTTACAAATGTAACAATTTTGGACACTTGGCCAAAGATTGTAGACTTGGAAGTTCTTCAATGGAATTCTCACAAAATCAGAATGAACAAGTGTGGAAAAGGAATACTGAAAGGTGTGATCTCGCTCTCAAGGCTCAAAGCAATAGAAACATATGGTATGTTGACATTGGTTGCTCAACGCATATGACTGGAGATAGAAATAAGTTCATATCCTTGAAAGAAAAGAAGGATGGAATAGTGTCTTTTGGAAATGATGGGTCTTCAAACGTCCTAGGAGCAGGTATGGTCACTCTTGGAAGCAAGGATGCATTAGAAAAGGATGTGTTACTGGTTGAAAATATGAATCACAATATGCTCAGTGTTGGATAGATGTGTGATCAAGGACACACGATGTTATTCAACTCGAAGAAATGTGAAATCGGGAAAGGCAAGTTTGGTAAAATTGTGGTTACAGCAAGAAGAACTCCAAACGACATATATATTTTGGATGAGACACCTAAAGGGTGTTTCTTGGCAAAAGAAGACGAGAGCTGGTTATGGCACAAATGAATGGAACATATAAATTTCGACAATTTGGTCAAGATTAGCAAAAAGAAAGCAGTTAGAGAGTCGAAAATCTCAAAACCTACCAAATGGATGTTAAGTCAGCCTTTCTAAATGGTGAATTGGAAGAAGTTTACATTGAACAACCCGAAGGTTTTCTGCTCAATGATAAAGAAAACTACGTTTGTAGATTAAAGAAGGCACTATATGGTCTCAAGCAAGCTCCTAGGGCTTGGTATGATCGTCTTGATAGGTATCTACATCAATAAGGATTCAACAAAGGAAGCGTTGACAACAATCTCTATGTGAAAGTGGATCAAGATAACCTAACGATTATTGAGGTATATGTGGATGATATAATATTTGGAAGCAATGATGACGGATTAAGTAAAGACTTTGCCACAAAAATGCAAAGTGAGTTTGAAATGTCTATGCTTGGCCAGCTGACATACTTTTTGGGGCTTCAGATTTCTCAGCAAGATAAAGGAATATTCATATATCAAACCAAGTACATCAAGGAAATGCTCAAAAAATTCCAGATGGAAGATTGCAAGCCAGTATTTACCCCCATGATAACAGGTTGCAAGTTAAGCTTAAAATATTCGTCAAAGGATGTGGATCAAAGATTGTATAGATCCATGATTGATAGTCTCTTATATGTGACAACCTCTCGGCTTGATGTGATGCAGGCAGTTGGACAAGCAGCAAGATTCCAAGCAACAACAAAAGAATATCATATTATTGTCGTCAAAAGAATTCTTTGATATCTTAAAGGCACAACGGAATATGGTCTATGGTATCTAAAGGAAATGATCTCGTTATCCAAGCTTATACAGATGCAGATTGGGCAGGAAGTGTTGATGATCGTAAGAGTCCCAGTGGAGCAACATTCTATCTAGGTAGTTGTCTTGTTTCATGGTTAAGTAAAAAATAGTCTTCAATCTTGTTATCCACAGCAGAAGCAGAATATATCGCGCCAGGAGCTTGTTGTACACAAGTTCTCTTAATGAAGCAAACTTTGCAAGATCTTCATGTCAAGTTTGATAAGCCTATTCCCATCTTTTGCGATAACACCAACGCCATTAGTATCTCCAAAAATCTTGTGATGCATTCCAAAACAAAGCACATTGCGATGAAATATCATAGAGAGCAGGTCACCGAAAATAATATCAAGCTTGATTATGTTGGCACAAAGGAACAAATTGTTGACATCTTTACCACACCATTACCTCGTGAAGAATTTGAGTATCTTCGCCAAAAGCTTGGGGTTCTCCCAAGTTTTCATTAGACACTTTCTCTTATCTACTCGAGTAGAAAGGGGGAGTGGAGGTGTGTACAAGTCCACAGGATTGTTGTTTCTCAGGGGGATTTACCCTTTGCCATTAATGACAAAGGGGGAGAGAAGGTAGTAGGAAGAGGTGTCATGATCGCAGTGGGAGTACTTGTGTTTCCATCAATGCCAAAGGAGGAGATTGTTGATTAGTGGTTGTCATTGATTTCAACACAAGCAGCACTAGGGGCTACCCTGATCTTGCATGGGAACTTTGACTTGAAAAATTACTCTATTCTGAGTCAAAGATCTTCTCGATGGATTCTAATCGTCGATATGTTTCCGTTGATATATGGTACGGGTCCCAGTTCTTCACGGTTTGAGAGTTATTTGCGTTTGAAGTTAGTAACCCCAGTTAGTGGGCTAAAACCCTATGGGGTTGTGGAATGGCACTCATAATTGGTTGTGGTCATTGAATAGTCAATAATTAATAAATCCTTTTTGCTCCTAAAATCCCTCCAACGTTCACTTGTTGAGGACCCTCTCAACTCAAGACATTCATATAAATAATGACCCTCATATCCTCCTATAGGATGGGATTTTGTGGATTCAAATAGGTCATCGTGGCATTTTTGCTATAACTTTTTTTGCGACGCTTTCAAAGCTGAAATTAAAACAATTTGAGCCGAAATCTTGATGAACCTCATGACCAAATTTCATATCTTGGTTCACTACATTTTCGGAGATATGATCTGAGGAATTTATGGTTTTTTGCAGGCACCCGAATTCCATGTCAAACAGGTGACGTTGGGAAAAGCATCATAACTTTCTCTCTGAACATTGGATTCAAATTTGGTAAATAGACACAGAAAGAGGACGAACTGTAGTTTGTTGAGTAGTGTTTTCAGGGCCAAAAGTCACGACAGTGACACGTGGCACTTCGTACAAGTTCTCTCCACCGAACAAGTATATAATCAGGGCATCGTGGGAGATTGGTCATAACTCTTTCTTGAAGAATCCAATCTTGATCAGACATATGGGGTTGGAAAGAGGACTCAGAGGGCTACCTTAGGACGAAATTTCAAACCCTGGAGATCTGAAATTACATAGATACAACAGATTCAATATCGAGCTCCTAGAAGGCAAGAAAAAATATGCATTCAAGGATCACTGCAGTAAGGACCACACATCAAAAGTCAAGGGTAAATCTCCTATAGCAAGGTATGTATTATTAGTGTTTACATTTGAATTTTGAGTATCATATCTGACATATGTTTTTGCAGGACAACGTAAGTATATACCGTGTTTCAGTTATATCTCTATGTCTCTATATGTTAATTAGTTTTGATACCACATTTCAGATGTCCTATTCTTGATACTAAACATTTGATGCTACATATTCTTGATGCTACACCAAGTCTACTAAATCTATATGATGTTGTAAGTTCATGTTACTTGTTTGTCATCAGTTTTTATTGTATATATCTTTAGGTCAGTTTTGGATATAGTCTTGCATAGAGTCCAGGCCTATATCAAGAGTGGGAGTCTTTGTCTACTGATGCAACAAGTCAACAACAAAAGTGACAAGCACATTTCAGGTACGCCTTGTAATTTTAATTTGTATTTATTCATTATTATGCACTTACATGTGTTTTGGAGGCCGAGGTAAGTTGAAGGGTATTTTTTTTTGTTTTGTGATTCGTTTCGCGAGGCAAATTTTGGATGCAAGTAGAAGAAGATTCAAGTACAACTTCAAGCAAGAATTCAAGAGCAGAAGTATCAAATCAAAGGAATCATTGTAGCAGGACATCCTTTGAAGACATGACATCCATCCATATATTGTGAATAAGTGTCAAGGCCAAGAGTCATCATTGTAAAGTTGTAAAAGAGTCATTTGTAAAAGTGTCATCATTGGAAGAGTCATTATTGTAAAAGAGTCAGTTTGCCTAGAGTCGAAAAGACGTTATTGGGAGGTATAGGAGTCTCTTTTGGGATGATGTCATGGTTGGTTGCAAATCATAGTGTGATTGGTGTTCAATCAAGTACAAGAAAATCATTGTAAATCATTTGTATCATGGATCATTGTCCCTAGTACGGAGTCCACAGTCTTGCCTCATTTCTAGTCATTATAAGGTGGCAGGGAGGTGCTAGGTTGGTGTATGAAGTTGCCTACAGGTTGGAACCTGTGAACACTTCAGGGTGGTAGGTTGGTCTAGGGTGTTGGGACATCCATTCAATTGATTACTGAAGAAACCAGGGCATTGGGTCATCCTTCCAGTGGGAGCTGGAGAAGAATGCTTTTCTAGAATTCTAGGAAGTTGTTGCTTTCATTTTAGTTGGGGCTAAAGATTAAAGAATTTATTAGAAAAGCGTTCAATGGTTTATGACCCGGAGGGGGTTTTCCACCTAAAATTTTTGTGCCTATTGTGTTCTTTTATTTACTGTTATTACTACATAAACATTAATAATAATTGAATATTAACTAATGCTCTGAAAATATTTAAAAGTGCTAATTGCTAAGGAATATTGATTCACCCCCCTCAATATTTCCAACAAATGGAACCCTAGTTGAATGCAGACGAGAGCCAGAGTCTCGTGATCGTAGAGCCATATCAATTAATATGTTATTTACCAAAAAAATATTTACGCATTAAAATCAACACATAATACAATTATATATATATATATATATATATATATATATAAATATATATAAATATAATTTTTAATAAAATGAAAATTTTAACGTATCAAATATATAACCTCGACAACCTGAAAATAATTTTCTCACACAATTAATTTGGAAAAATTGCAAATCAAAACCCGGTAAACAAATAAAATAACCCAATAAAACTACATAATACTATTTAAAACCAAAAAATTTAACATAATATTATTAATTTATTTTAAATTGTTTCCTAAAAATATACTCAATTTTATAATTATAATTGCAATGTTAAAAAAAAAAAATTAACCCAATGAAAATACGTAATAATTATTATAAAAATTACATAAGAATTATTAAAAATATGTATTTTTAAGATGATGAATTTAACCTAATATTATTAAAAACTTCATCAAACAAAATATATTGTATAGTAAGTTATCTATAATATTTTAAAAATGGAAAATCTTGTATTTTTTTAAATTTTGAATTTCTTAAAAATAATAATTATAAAAATATTTTAGATAAAAATAAAAATAAAATTGGAAAAATATATTTGAAAAAAATGTTGATACTTCATGTATTTTTTTTAGTGTTCATCGCAAAAGGTAGCACTTATTTTAAAAATGAAATAAAATTAATCATTAAATATGAACTCTAAATTAATGAGAATTATGAAGAGTTTTTATTAAATTGGTAACATTGTTCATTATTTAAGCTGATCTAAGCTCTATGGAAATGTTGCTATGTGTTAAGATAAACGTGGAATGTTTAAAATGATATAAAATTAATTATTAAATGTTTAATGGGCCTCAAAAACACCCTACGAAATAATTTATATATACATTGTTCATAAATGTAAAGCAATTGCTACAATAAAATCTAAAGTCTTCCACTGGTAACCTCAAATTGCATCTTGCTTTCTTGTATAAGAACTTGTTATTAGTGCTAAGATTCATTAAAAGCATCCATTCATTGGTGAGAAAAACATTTTGCAAGTAATAAAACATGTGAAGAAAATAAGATTATTCCTTTCATCAAAAAAGACATATTAAGAGTTGCAAACAAAGGAAACAAGCAATATCATGCAAGATTATATATTCAACTCTCTAAATGTAAGGAATATCTCTTCACTGGGAACATCACTTTAGAAATGATTTTATTCAAGCAAGCAATTAACAAACCCTCTTAAAATTGTTCAAGCAATCTTTCAAGATTGACCCACATGCATTCATTTTCCAATTCTTGTGAATTTTAGCAAATACAAGCAAGCAAAGAAGCATGAAGGCCACATGATATTTGTAACATACCCAATACCCTGTATGCACTTTGAGGATATGGGGTACTTCTCTTAACCACTCAAATTCACACCAATTTACTAAGGAATGGAACTCATTTTTCTATTATTAACTATTTACTGTTAGCGGGTGAGACACTACACATTTATGAAACTTAAATACAGCCATCACATTATTCATGAACCATAAATCATAAATGTAAGCCAACATAAGTAGATAGAAGAACAAACCGAAAATTAATTCAATCATAACATAACCAGAACACTTCAATGTTAATTCGCACAATTCACAAATAAAGTTTGGAACATTTATTTGTCTAGAATTGGTCACCACCTAGTTGTTGAAAAAGGACATTCCACCAAACCAAAGGCTCCTTGTTAGACTATTTCTCTTTGTAATGGAGGCCACTTCCAAATTGAGGCTATGAATCCACAAGGGGCACACTCTTCCTATGGTTGGCTCTAATTTCTCTTCTAATAGCCTAATCTCGTCAGCCTACACGACCCAAGGAATGGGGTCCCCCTTTTTATTTAGTAGTCCCTCAAGTTATTTTACTTCCCTCTAGGGCTCTAATAGTTTGTCTAGACAATATCAATGTTGGGATTCCAAGGAATTATCTACTATAGTGAATTTTTCTCAATTACAACCAATATCATTCAATACTACCATAATTCTCTATTGATTTGTTGTTATAGTTTTCACAATTTGAATTCAATTATACAACATTTTTCTCTATGAAAATTTCCCAAATTACCTAAATGAAGGACACTTCATAGTGTGAATTATAATTTTTCAATATGTTTGGCTCTTTGATAATTGAACAACAATCTACAATGAAACTCCCCTCTTGAAACCTGAAAATTGAACTACACAATGACAATAGTTTGTTATGGTATAAGAAAACATTTAATTGCATGACATGAAAGGGCCATGTTGTTGGAATATTTTTGTCTTGATGTCAAAGGAAGCACCTTCTCAAGTAACAAACCACATAGGCTTGTAGATGACTTCAAACCCTGTCCGACGATTATTTACTCGCCTCCTACCTCCTCTTCTTTGAAGATATATTGAATTTACAAGTTAGAAAATCATGTTTTTGAAGTCGGTCTACATGAGCCTACATGAACACAAGTCAATCCTCTCAAAAAGATATGTCTATTCGACCATGAATGAATCACTTTAAATAAGGCCTCATTCAACCTCATTTGGGCATCAATCCATTCAAGGCAAGACATACGAATCAAAGGTAAGTAAATAAGAATTTGAGGTTGAGGTTTCCAACAAGTATTTACTCGCCTCCTAACTCCTCCTCATTGAAGAGATATTGAATTTACAAGTTAGAAAATCATGTTTTTGAAGTTAGTCTACATGAGCCTACATGAACATAAGTCAACCCTCTCCAATAGATGTTTATATTGGACCATGAGTGAATCACTTTAAATAAGGCCTCATTTGACCTCATTTGGGCATCAATCCATTCAACACAAGACATATGAATCTGAGGTAAGTAAAGAAGAATTTGAGGTTCACAACTTGTGAACCTAGGAGTTGAAACAAGGCAAGGTTATTATGGTTTTTAGCTATCTTCTTCTATGGTTTTGCCATGCTACCTTTGGTTTATTTTGGGGAACAAGACCTTGACCTTCTGTCAAATAAAATTCATCCTTCTTGTGGAGATACTGCAATCCAAAGATAGGGAGCATTTCAGGCCCCTTGTAGAGCAGTATACTTAGCCTATGGAGTATAACTTCTCATCCTTCTTTTGGAACAGAATTTGGCTTGTTGGGAACATTGATTTCGACCCTTTGTGCCTCAGATCTTAGGTTACCTCAAACATGTAACTTCAGCCTCAAATTTTGGCACCTTCCTGGCTCAGATATTGGCCCTCTTTAGACAAAGACTTTGGCCCATTCAATGCTTTGCCCTAATAAGAACTTGTGATAAAGATCAGTCCTAAGGCATATAAGTTTGGCCTTACACTAGAGACCTATGTCAAATAGTTTTGACCTTGTGGAGACCTGTAATAGGACACAATTTAGCCTTGTGGAGACCTGCAATATAGCACAACTTAAATCTTCTTATGGTTGAATAGAAATCACAAGTCTATCGTGCCTTATGAGTATACCTATTTGGCCTTGGAGCAGACTTAATTGACCTCTTGTGAAGCAGATCTATAAACACTTTTGAGTAGATTTTTTAGGGCATTCTCAAAGCAGTACCTTTGCACTTTTAGAAGTTGATTGAATATAATTAAAGTCGAGTTGAGACTACTATTGAAGCATTGTTTGAGCTTCCTTTCTAGAAGATTGTTTGAAGACCACTTTTTTAGTATTGCTAGAGCATTGTTGGAGATATTTTTCAAGCCTTGTTGAAGCATCCTTTGGAAGGTTTATAGAAACAAATATAATTATTTTGCAAACCATGGAGTGATCCTTGAAGCAACATACCTAACGTATTTGGAAATATTGTTGAAGCATTACTTGAAGCCATCGTTGGAACAAGCCTTTTTAATACTTGACTTGAAGTCTCGTTGAAGAAGCCTTTGGAGTTTATCTTGAAGATTTGGAGTAGCTTATAAAATTTTGAAGTAGTTGAAGATTGGATCCTTATTGAGAGGATTGGCTTCCTCAAGTTGAACAAGTAGGAGCTTGGGTTTGTTTAAGGTTGGAACCTAAAATTGTTGTAAAAGAGGATTGGAGTCCTCACTATTTGTATCAATAAAATTATTTTTGTTCTATCTCTTGTGTTCTATTTTATTTTGTGATAAAAATATTAACTGGCATATTATAACAATTTAAAGAAATATTGGTTCATCCCCCCCCCCTCCCCCCGCTCTCGGTATTTTCAACAATTGGTACTAGATCCAGCTTCTTCAGAGAATAGCCTAACAACTAGAAGTAAAAAATTTCAATCACGATAGCCAGTAAGGATGCTAGGGTCCCCCAATTTGATGGAACAAATTTTACTTTTTGGAAAGTTAGAATGGATTTTTACTTAATGTCTCTTGGACTTGAAGTTTGGAAATCTGTCACATATGGATACAAGATACCATCTCCTCTTCCAATAGATCCTGGTGGGAAGAAAGCATATGTGGAAAATGCAAAGGCTTTGAATTTTATAGAAAATGGTTTGTCAAATTCAAAATTCACTAAGTTGGTGAATATAAAAACAACTAGAGAGATGTGGGACAAGCTCATTAGCATCTATGAAGGAGTTGAAAAAGTCAAACCTTTAGAAGGAAATTTGAAAGTCTCAAAATGAATGAAGAAGAAGACATTGTTGCTTACTTTCTCTGGATAGATGAAATTTTCAACTCTCTCAAAGGACTAGGTGAAGACATTAGGGAGAAGACAATTATCCAGAAATTTCTGAGATCACTTCCAAATCGCTTTGATGCCAAATTGAGTTCCATAGAAGAATTGAAATACTTTGACAACTTTCCAATGGATGAGTTTCATGGAATTGTTATTTCATATGAAATGAGAACAAGAAACTCAACTTACAAAAAAGTTTCTTTCAAGGCATCAAAAACATCAATAAAAGGGAAGAGTTGTGACTACAAAAGTGATGATTCTGATACTAAAATAGAATTTGCGTAATTTTTCAAGAAGTTAAAGAAGGGGTCCAAACTCAAAGGTTAGTACCCTCTTATTTGTTTTAAATGTAGGAAAATGGGACATTATGTTGCAGAGTCTCCTTTCAAGGATGACAATGATGATGAATATGAACCTAAAAGAAGGACATTAAAAAATAAAGGTTTAAAAAAGAAGAACTTATTATCCAAACAATAAAGTGATGATTTTGATGAAGATAAACCTAAGAAGAGAACATTCAAGAAGAACGTCCCAACCAAAAGGAATTTCTTCTCCAAGCAAGATAGTGATGATTCTGCTAAAGATGATGATTATGTAGAAAGAAGAGAAGTATTAGTCATGGCCTCCACAGATTACATAGATAAACCTGAAGAAGAAGAAGGAAAAGTGGATGAATTGTTGATCAATGTAATTGAAGAGAATGAAAAACTAAGGAAATGGAATGTAAAATTATTACAATAAATCATCTCTCTCAAAACCAAAAAATAATAAGCAAAGATGATAGAAGAAGTATTGAACAACAAGCTAAAGGAAAAGGAAGAGACTTGTGAGAAATTATAAGTTGGAGTTGTCCCTCTAAAAGAAGAATTGGATAAGGTCAACAAAAGTTTGAAATTCTATATGTCATCCTTATCACTCAAAGACTAAAACATGACAAATCAGGACTTGGCTATACATGTGAATCATCTAATTCAATGGAGAATGCTAATGCTCATCATGAAAGAAGTTATGGTGATTCTCTTCACAATCATCTAAGAAGTGAGAAGTAGTTCTATCCAAATGGCACACCAAAAGGACCTCCTTACACTAATACAAGGAATGAGAAGTTTTCTTATCCAACTTCAAGACAAAGGAATGCTCATCATCAAGGCCTCTAGAAATCATTCATGCAGATATGTGCAAGTTAACTATATCTCTAGCTCTACAAGGAGAAAGGTACTTTATATTATTTATAGATGATTATACTAGAATGATGTGGGTATTTTTCATAAGATTTAAGTCAAAATCACTAGAATGTTTTAAAACCTTCAAAGCAGTAGTTGAAAATGAAAGTGAGTCAAAGATCAAATGTTTAAGGACAGATAGAGGTGGAGAATTTACCTCAGGGGAATTCAATGAATTCTGTGAAAAACATGGAATCAAGAGGGAACTATCTGTTGCTAGGACTCCACAACAAAATGGAGTGGTTGAAAGAAAGAACATATCCATACAAGAAATTGCAAGAACAATGTTATTAGCAGTTGATTTACAACCTAAATTTTGGAGAGAAGCAGTTGGGGCAGCAGTATATACTATAAACAGGGAACAAATGCGAGTCAATAGTGATAATACTCCATATGAATTATGGAAAGGAAGACCTACTTCAGTGAAATATTTCATAATATTTGGAAGTAAGTGTTTTATTAACATTAATGATGATTCACCAAGCAAGTTCAACTTTCGGGTTGACAAAGGAATTTTTCTTGGATACTCCATAATAAGCAAGCCGTAAAAATGCTACAACAATCAGTTGTGAAAGGTAGTTGAAAGTATTGATGTAAATATTGATGAGGCTTTTCCTAAAAAAGAAATTGAAATCAATGGAGAAGATCCTATCCTTGGAGATCCAGAAGAAGATGTTGCAAAAGAAGAAAAGGAGCCAGAAAATCAAAAGGAACCATCTCAAACTCCATCAAAGGTAAAGTTTGTTTAAAAACATCATCCAAAAGATCAAATTATTGGTGATGTAGATGGTGGAATAAAAACTCAAAAAAAGATGACAAATACACCAAAAAGGAATGATATTGCCTTAATATCCACAATAGAACCAAAAAATTTCATTCAACAAAATAAGGATCCTCACTGGATAAAAGAAATGGAAGAATAAATGTGTCAAATTGAAAAGAATGGAACATGGGATCTAGTACCTTATTCAAAGGACAAGAATGCCATAGGAACCAAGTGGGTGTATAAGAATAAAATGAATGAAGATGGATAAATCATCATAAATAAGGCAAGGTTGGTGTGCAAGGGGTACTCTCAAATTGAAGGAATTTACTTTTGAAGAAACCTTCACTCTTGTTGCCCGGTTCGAAGCTATATGGATGTTTTTGGAATTTTCTTGTTCTAAAGGCTCAAAGTCTATCAAATGGACGTAAAATCAATATCTCTAAATGGTTACCTAAAGGAAGAAGTAGACATGGAACAACCAAAAGTATTTGACTTAGCAGAAGGAAAATGTTTTGTTTGCAAATTGAGGAAGGCCCGGTATGGATTAAAACAAGCTCTAAGAGCCTGGTACACTAGACTTGATCACTATCTTCAAAAAAAAGGATTCAAGAAAAGAGATCAGGAATCATATTTACATTAAAATGGACAAAGACAATCTACTAATCATAGTGGTATACGTATATGATTTAATATTTGGGAGTAACAATAATGAAATGAGTCACAATTTTTTTCAAAACATGTCAAAAGAATTTGAAATTTCAATGATTGGGGAATTGTCTTACTTTCTTGGAATTCAAGTCACTCAAACCAAATTAGGTATGCTCGTATCACAAGCAAAATATCTCAAGGATATGCTTAAGTGATTTGGGATGGAAGAATGTGTTATTATGTGCACACCTATGCTTACAAGTTGCAAGCTAAGTAAGGATGACAAATCTCCTATGGTGGATGCTACTCTTTATAGATCAATGATTGGAGGACTTTTATGTCTAACAGCTTCAAGATAAGATATCATGTAGGTATTATGAATGGTGGAAAGATTCCAATCAGCCCCTAAGGAATCTCATATGCTAGTTGTAAATAGAATGCTCAGATACCAGAAAGGAAATCTTGATTTTGGATTATGGTGTCTTGAGAGAAAAAATCTTGCCTTTATGGCATATACTAATGCAAATTGGGTAGGAAGTATTGATGATCGAAAAAGTACTAGTGGGAATTCGTTCTTCTTGGGAGATTTTCTTGTATCTTGGCTTACCAAGAAACAATCATATATATCTCTCTCCACAGTTGAAGCTGAGTACATAGCAGTAGGATATTGTTGTACACAAATCCTATGGAAGAAGGAAGCCTTGAAGGATTTCAATATAGAAACAAATAATCATGTCACCATCTATTGTGACAATGCCGGTGCAATAAACCTCTCAAATAATCCATTCATGCATTCAAATACAAAACATATCCCAATCAATTATCACTTTCTTCGAGAACAAGTTGCAGAGCAAAACATCAAAATGGAGTATGTCAAAACTAAGGAACAAATTGCAAATATCTTCACAAAACCCCTACCTCGAGAAGAATTTGAACATCTTCGTCAAAAGATGGGGACCATCTCTCTTTCATCCCATTAGATCATACCTTTTCTATTGATGTCAAAGGGGGAGAATATGACAGGGAGAGTAGCATAATGATAGGTGCAGTAGCACGATGACTGGGGGAATAGCATATGAGGAGAATGTTGTTGAGGATAGGGAGGGTATCATATAAGGAGATTGTTGCCATCAATAACAAAGGGGATATTGTTGGAAGAATTCTTGTTATTGATTTCAAAGGAGGCACCATATCAAGTAGAAAATCACATAGGCTTATAAAGGACTTCAATCCCTTTCCAACAAGTAATTACCTGCCTTTTAACACCTCCTCGTTGAATATATATTGAATTTACAAGTTATAACATCATGTTTTTGAAGTCAGACTGCATGAGCCTACATGAACACAAGTCGGCCCTCTCCAAAAGATTTTTCTATTCGACCATGAGTGAATCAGTATAAATAGGGCCTCATTCGACCTCATTTTGGCATCAATCCATCCAAGACAAGACATACGAATCTGAGGCAAGTGAAGAAGAATTTGAGGTTCACAACTTGTGAACCTAGGAGATGAAACAAGCAAGGTTCTTGTGGTTTTTGGTTATCTTTCTCTGTGGGTTTTTTGTGCTACCTTAGGTTTCTTTGGGGAATAAGACCTCGACCTTCTATTGAATAAAATTCAACCTTCTTGCAAAGAGACTTTAGGCCAAAGATAGGGCACATTTTGGGCCCCTTGTAGAGAAATATACTCGGCCTGTGGAGCATAACTTCTCAACCCTATTTTGGAACAGATTTTGGCATGTTGGGAACATTGATTTTAGCCCTCTGTGCCTCATACCTCAGGGTAATTTAGACTTGTAACTTCAACCTCTGATTTCGACACCTTCCTAGATCATATCTCAACCCATTCTATGGCTCGACCCTGAGACAAGAATCTATGATAAAGCTCGTTCATGAGGCATATAAGTTTGGCCTTACAGTATGGAGCTATGTCAAATAGTTTCAACCCTATGGAGACTTGTGATAAGACATAGTTAAGCCTTGTGGAGACCTGCAATATAGAAAATCCTTAGTTCTCTTGTGGATGAGGACAAAGTGCAATTTTAACCTATCGTATGAGCAAACCTATTCGTCCTTGGAGCAAACTTAATTGACCTCTTGTGAAGCAAATATATAGACACTTGGAAGCTTATTATTTAGGGAATTCTTAAAGCAGTACCTTTTTCACTTTTAGAAGTTGATTGAAGATCCTTAAAGTTGAGTTGAGACTACTTTTGAAATATTGTTGGGGCTTCCTTTTTGGAACATTGTTTAAGACCAGTGTTTTGAGTATTGTTAGAGAATTGTTGAAGATATTTTTCAAGCCTTGGTGAAGCAGTCCTTGGAAGGTTTATAGAAGCAAATCTGAAGTATTTTGCAAACCATGGAGTGATCCTTGAAGCAACATACATGAAGTCTTTGGAAATATTGTTGAAGCATTACTTGAAGCCATCATTGGAACAAGCCTTTTGAAGACTTGACTTGAAGCCTTGTTGAATAATCCTTTGGATTTGATCTTGAATATTTGGAGCAACTTATAAATTTTTGAATTAGATGAAGTTTGGCTCCTTATTGAGAGGATTGGAGTCCTTAAGTTGACCAAATTTGATCTTGGATTTATTGAGAGGATTATAGTCCTGAAATTGACCAAGTAGGAGCTTAGAATTTTTCAAGCTTGGATCCTTGAAAAAGTAAGAGATTTTGTTGTACAGGTTAGATCTTAAAATTATCGTAAAATAGGATTGAAGTCCTCACTATTTTTTATCAATAAAAATATTTTTGTTCTATCTCTTGTGTTCTCGTTTATTTGTGATAAAAATATTAACTGAAATGATAAAACAATTGAAATAAATACTTATTCACCCCTCCCCCTCTCAGTATTTCTAACCCATGTATCCCTTTAAGGTTTAATTGAACTATAATTAGCTAATAATCAAGGACATAATTAAGTTCTACAAGACTTTATGTTAACTTCCTTACCAAATTCCTTTCCTTAGCCTACTAATCTTCCTTGTCTTTCCCATCTTATGGAGTAATAACACCCTGTTCTTTTGTCCCTAGCTTCTATAGTCAATTATGTGCGTTATATTAACATGTAATGTTCAGTTACAAATTACATCATGCAAATTATAGGCATTCATTATGTATATACACAACAATGAATTGGAAATCGAAATTGGGGTATTATATTCTTGTCTTCCTATATTTTGCACCATCCTCAATGCACATAGCCATTATATATAGTTACAACAATTTATTTACATCAAAAATTTCAAAATAAATGTGGATATGTCACTTGCATTTCATCCTCACCACATTATTTAGAGGTTGCAAATGGTTAATATTTTTGAAAACTTGAGAAGAAGAAGAGACTTGTAGCCTTGATTTGATATAATTGATAAAGTGCATACTTACCAACATTTGAAATAAAATTATATAAACTTGGCACTGAGATGTATCTAAACATTTATTAGTTTACACAATTCTTCTATAGTCAAAGCTACAACAAGGATAATTAAAAAATAAAATTGAAGAACATTGTTGAAGAAGAAACATGGAAGATGTAAAATACATCCCATCAATATGTTAGAGGCTTGAATATTAAAATAAAAGAGACAAATTCTAATGTGCATGGGAAGGTAATGGAAACATTAGAGCCAGTTAAAAATATAGAGTTTGAAGATAGAGGTGAAAAGATAATAATGAGAGAATGTTGAAAGCTCAAGAGGATCAAAATCAACTAAACACTTCGTTGTTACAAAACTTAATTTATCTAGAAAAACAAATGAAGAGTGGATCAAGTTAAAGATATGAGGAAGGAGGTAGAGTGGATTCAAGAAGATAAGACCATGGAAGATCCAAACACACAAGAAATGTCACTACACTTGAAGAAATAATTATTTACTAGCACATTCAGAGTGAAAGCCATATGCATTTGGAGAATCATAGATCAACCCATAAGTGTCTCCATACATACATCAATGGATAAGGTATGTGCAAAATTAGTTGCAAAGAGAGATTAAATGGATCAAGCCACCAACTTTTGATGGTGAGCATGGGATGGGGGAGGAAATTGAAGTTTGGTTACTAGGAATAAAAAAGTACTTTTAGATGCATAACTACTCATCCAATCTAGAAGTCATAATTGCTATATACAAACTATATATGAAAGATTCCATTTGATGGGGCTAGATGATGCAAGTTAAGCACATTGATGAGGAGATAATTTCTTGGAAATAGTTTCAAAAGTATGTATAGTAATGGTAACATTTTGAGCATTACTATTACAAGAAGATGTAAGAATTTTTCAAACTCAGGCTGGGAAGTATGACTATCAAAGAATATGAGAAGATTTTTTTGGAGCTCTTGATACATTTTAGTTATAATGGATCTGTTAAGGTATGTTAACTATATTAAATATGAAAATGAAAAGATATATAAATTCCTAAGTGGGTTTCTTGCATTCTAAAATTATAAAATTCATTTTGATGAATTGAAAACCCTTGAAGAGGTGATTAGGAAGGCTTAATACTTGTGTGACCAAAACAAAGGTAGGGTATATGTTTGAAGTCCTAAAGAGAAATGGGAAAGGATAAGAAAGATTAGAGGAAGAAGGGATTTCAATTTTCTTTCTTTAGGAGCAATCCTAATACACGTCAATAGAGTCAAATGGCATAGAGTGGATCTAAGATGGGACAATCCATGGGGAAAATGGCAAGATAACCAATGAAATGTTGGGGATGTGAAGGAACCATTTTTATAGAGATTTCCCTCAAAAGGAAGGAAAAATGAGGAATGTACACAATGTACAAAAGGAAACTACAATGTATTAGGTGGGAAAAAACATCCCAAGAATATATGCTTTCCTATAAAATTAAGAGATGGCCTAGTCACACATTATTGAGGTTGAAGGTAAGATTACTAATCATTCTATTGCAATTTTAGTTGATTGAGGAGCAAGTCATAGTTACATTGCCCCTAATTTTATTGAAATATATCATTTGAAAAGAAGCATGAGAAATTATGGTGGGTTCAACTGACCACTAGAGCTAAAAAGGAAAGTTAATGATATTGTTAGCATTATTGAAAACACACACATAATATTGTTTGGTTCATATGATGTTTTGACTGTAATGGATTGTTTGGATGCACATCATTCTATCCTAGATTGTCATAATAAGACTTTAACTTGTCTAGATGAAGAAGGAAAGTAGGAAACATTAAAAGGTATTCCCAAACTCATTTCTACAAGGGAGATTTCATCCTTATAGCTGAAGAGATGCTTTATGATGAAAGGTTCTCAATTGTATTCCTCTATTTGGAATAGCGATGAAAGTGTACAAGCACATATATCGAGGCATTTCTAGTGTTTTAGGAGTATGAATATGTATTAGGGGAGATACCAAGTTTACCAACGAAAATCGAGATTGATTTCTCTATTAATTTAATGCCTAGAGCTACTTCAGTCTCTAAGACTCTATATATAATGAGTACACCCAAAGTGAATCAACTGCAAATGCACTTAGAAGGATTGTTAAAGTGTTATATATGGAAAAAAGTATCTTAGGGGGACCAAAAATATTTTTTATGAAGAAGAACGATGGGACTTTGTAATTGTGCATCTATTTTAGAATAATAAACAAGGTTACTATGAGAAATAAATACCCTTTAACAAGAATTTATGACATACTTTATCAATTGATAGGAGGAAAGATAATTTAAAAGATAGATCTAAGGTTGGCCTTCCATTATACAAGGATAGATGGTAAAGACATTGGTAAGACAACTTTTATAACTAGGTATGAGCACTACGAATTTGTAGTGTTTCTATTTAAATTGATAAATGCACCAATTACCTTCATGTGCTTAATGAATGGAATATTTATAAATTACTTTAATGTATTCACTATATTCCTAGATTAAACTCTTATTCATTCAAATTTAGAGGAGGACCATGAAGAGTGCTTGAAATTAGTACTACAAGTGCTAAGAAAACATAAATGATATGTGATGTTAAGCAAGAGTTCCATTTGTCAGAGGTAGATTTGTTACCTAGGACACATCATCTTCGAGGAATAAATAAACAATATATTTAGATAAGATGAAAGTTGTTAAGGAATGGTCTACACCTAAGAACATAACCAAGGTAAGGTCATTCATGGGGTTTGTTGGATACTACAGAAGATTCATAGAAGGATTTTCCAAGATTTCTCACTCAATTACATCTTTAGAGAAGAAGGGAATTATATTTGAATGGACACCAAAATGTGAATACAACTTCTATCTATTAAAGGAATTGCTTACTAGAGCACTTATTCTTAATATAGCTAACTCAAATGAAGATTTTATGGTACGTACAAATGCTTGCAAATAGGGACTTGGTGGAGTTCTTATTCAAAATGGGCACATGATTTGTTATGAACTTGCAAAGATTTCAGAGCATTAAAATAACTATATCAAACATGAGTTAGAACTCATGTGATAGTTCATATGGTAAATATGCAGAGACATTACTTGACGGGGAGAAAGTTAAAATTAAGAACAAACCATAATAGTATGAAATATTTATTTGAACAAAATAATTTAAATGCTAGGTAAACAAAATTGATAAAATTTCCTAGAAAATATGACTCTGATATTAAACATACTAGAGGGAAGGAGAATAAGGTTATTGATGCACTTAATATAAGAGTACATGCAATGCATGCTAAAACCATTAGCATGTGCGAATCTAAATTGAGAAAAATAATTCTTGAGGTGGTTACCACCAATGAACATTATATTCATATAAAATAAGGTTTACAACAAAAAATGAAGGTTGTAAGTCAGAAGAGAATGGCATTCTTATGTATAAAAGCATAGTGTATGTTCCTATTTGTTATGAATTAAAGAAGATTGTTTTAAAATAAATGCATAATGTTCCATATGATGGACATCATGGCTATCAAAAGATAATTGTAGTAGTAATAAGTCAATACTTTTGGCCATGAGAAAAGAAGTATGTGGTTGATTATATAGCCAAGTGCATGCAATGTCAAGGAGTAAAGGTTGAGCATAGACATGTAGCAAGTTTTCTACAACCATTACCAATTTTAGAGTGGAAATTGAAATTGGTAACTATTGATTTCATCTTTATATTGTCAAACATATCAAGGAAACGTGATTTAATAATGGTAGTGATGAGAAAATTAACCAAATCTACTAACTTTCTTCCAATTAAGTTGAATCCTAAGGATACTAATATAATATATATTTACTTGAAGGAGATTTCCAAATTTCACATGATACCTAAGGCGATTATTTATCCAAAGTTTACCTCAAACTTTTTGAAAGGATTATTCAAGGGTTTTGTACAAATTTGAAGTTCAATATATCATATCATCCACAAATAGATGGGAAAACAAAGATATTCAATCAAGTGATCGAAGACATGTTAAGAGAGTATGTAATGGATAATCCATTGAAGTTCAATGATTACCTCAATTTAAGAGAATTTTCCTACGAGAGTGGATATCAAGCTTCACCGATAATGAGTTGGTTTGAGAAATTTCATGGTACAAAAGTGTCATATTTCAATTAGTTGGGACAATTCCACAACCAAAGTAGCACTTGGGCTAGAATTGCTTAGAGAAATGGAAGAGAAAATGATTAAAATCAAATAGAATTTAGAGACAACATAGGACATGCAAAAGAGTTAAGTAGATAAAAGAAAAATACCAAGGGAATTTAAAGTTGGGGAGAATCTATTTTTGAAATTGAACCAAAGAAAAGTTTGTTGAAGTTTGGGAATTGGGATAAATTTGTAGCTAGATTTTGTGGTCCTTTAGATCTTGGATAGAATATGACAAGTTTCATACATGCTTGTGTTTCTTGTTGCCATAAAAGTGCATAATGTGTTTCATGTGTCATTATTGGAAAAAAAACATCCATGACCCTAACCATGTCATTAGTTGGACTTTGATTCAAATGGAACTAGAAGGATATTTCCAAGTACTACTAATGTGCATATTGGAAATGGTCATTGTTCTTAGGAGTAAAATCACAAGGTGGGGAAGGTACAATGGAATCACTACAACCTTAAAGAGGCAATGTGGTGAGGATGAAATAAAATAATAAACTGGAAATAAATTCAATCATAACATAACCTTAATGATTCATTATTAATTCAACATAATTCATAGATATATTTAGAAACACTTATTTGTCACAAAAATATTTAGGAACACTTACTTGTCATAGAAATATTTAGGAACCTTATCTATCGCAAAAATATTTATGAACACTTATCTATCTAGTATTTTTCACTAATTTTCTATAGATGATCATGTTCCACCCACCCATAGGCTCCCTACTACACCAATAAGATATGACAAGTTTCATACATGCTTGTGTTTCTTGTTGCCATAAAAGTGCATAATGTGTTTCATGTGTCGTTATTGAAAAAAAACATCCATGACCCTAACCATGTCATTAGTTGGACTTTGATTCAAATGGAACTAGAAGGATATTTCCAAGTACAACTAATGTGCATATTGGAAATGGTCATTTTTCTTAGGAGCATAATCACAAGGTAGGGAAGGTACAATGGAACCACTACAACCTTGAAGAGGCAATGTGGTGAGGATGAAATGCAAGTGACATATCCACATTTATTTTGAAATTTTTGATGTAAATAAATTGTTGTAACTATATAGAATGGGCCAAAATCTAATCAGCGCTAAATTCACCATTTGCAACCTCTAAACAATATTTCCCCCTTTTTTTCTCATGAAGGAATTTCATTTTGAACCATACAGTGTTAGTGTTGTAACCAAAAGCTATAATACCCTTATATAACATAACCAATACCCTATGTGCACTTTAAGGATATGGAGTACTTCCCTTAACCACTCAAATTTTCTTTAGTTTATTAATTAATTGAACTCATTTGTTATTAGTTATTTACTACTAGCGGGTACGACATTATGGGTTTATGCAATCTAATTGTATCCATTCCATTATTCATGATCCAAAAATGATCAATGTAGACTAACATAGGAAAATAAAATAATAAACTGGAAATAAATTCAATCATAACATAACCTTAATGATTCATTATTAATTCAACACAATTCATAGATATATTTAGGAACACTTATTTGTCACAAAAAATATTTAAGAACACTTACTTGTCATAGAAATATTTAGGAACCTTATCTATCGCAAAATATTTATGAACACTTATCTATCTAGTATTTTTCACTAATTTTCTATAGATGAGCATGTTCCACCCACCCATAGGCTCCCTACTACACCAATTCTATCTACAAGAAAGGCCATCTCTGAGCTGCGTTGAAAATTGTAGCCATGGTCGACATTTCCATCAATGAAAATTCAAGGAAGAAAAGAAAATTAAAGTTGCAAATTTGAATTTATTATTTTCCCTCCAAAATCCTCAAGTTGGCCTCATGTTAATTCAAGTTGGTTGGGCTCTTAAAGGCACCCATTATACCCCCCTTGTAATTCTATATAAAGGAGAGGATTCCTCCCTATTTGACACATCGAATTTGTTTTGTGCATCTCTAATCCAGTGAATTACAAGAGGAAATAAGGAGGCCAGAAATCTGAGGGAGGGTTGTTGGACTTGGCTTGGCACCTCTCTTATTATTGGGTTTTGGTTTTTTTATTATCTTGATAGCATTTTTGATGTACTAATGTATCTTGGACTCTCTCTCTCTCGCATAAGAAATAATTTATGGGTTTTTCCCTTACCTTAGGCCTAATTTTTGTGTCTCTTGTCTCACGTTTCCTTGGTGTTTCTACTGTGATTTACTACTACTCTTTCATGCTTCTGAATGAATTTTCTTATTACTGCTTCATGATGAAAAATGTTAATAATAAAAATGATTGTGTGATCTGCAAAAGAAATTTGTTCTAACATTTCCCTAGTAAAATAAACAATATGAGGCTATGAATCCACAAGGGGAGCACACTTCCTATGGCTAGCTCTAATTTATCTTCTTACAACCTAATTCCAAGCTCATATACATTCATTATGTTAGAAAATCAGAAAGGCGGAAATATTTTCTTATACTTGATAATCACTTGTGATGTTCTTGACTTCTTATTAGGTTTCTTTTATATCTTCTTTCTTTTATTTCATCAAGCAATTACCAAAGCAATAACACATAAACAATGGAAACCAAATGTAGGCTCACAGCCAGGGGAAAACCCCTCTCTAGGGGAAAATTCAGTCAGTAATTCTTCCTTCAATAGTTTTCTAGAGATATTCCAAGACTCTTAACCTTGACACAAACTTTCCTCCACACCAAGTCAGCCTTCTTCCTTACTTGCAGATGATCCTTCTTGACCTACTAGCAACAGCAACAGTGGCAGCACTTTCTTCGACCCAAAAAATTCAACCTTGTCTTAGAGACTTCGATATTTACTGAAAGACTTTGATCTTCACTTAGAACCTTAGATCTTGGCCCAATATAGCTTCTTGAGGTGACAACATCACACGACAACTAGTTACGACATCATACAAAAACTGACTACGACATCAATAAGGGAAATTTGATCTCCCAAACTAGGGCACGAGAGAGAGAGATAGTTGCACCAAAGGTTTGATTTTCCCTTTCTCCTTCTCCTAGACCAAACTCGCTCTTCCTTCTCCTCCTTCTTCTATTTCGCACTTATTCTGGCTTCAAGAGAGATCGAACTTGCTTTTATGAGAGAGTGCTTCAAATGGAATTTGAATTGCTCTATTTATAATCCTTTGGTGAGGTCTAATAGCCCTCCTTGAGGCCGACTTGATCATCTTAAGACCGACTTGGTGTGGAGACAACAAAATTCATATTTGACTCAATACTTAACCTTTTTACATGATTAAAAAGCCCAAGAAGGGTCTCTTTAAAAGTACAATGACTCTGTTGACTAAGAATAAATACTAGAAGTCCTCAATGAGGACTTTGACCTAAAAAATGGTGACCCAAGCATGAAACTCGTGCTTTAATAAGTCACAGTAATGCTAATAATAATTATTTTCTTTATTCTTTTGACTAGTACATTACAAGATGACTCAAACTAATGAAGACTGAAACTAGTTACATTTTCCAACACTCCCTCTTAACTAGGAAGGTATTCATCAATTAAAAGTACAAGGAATGTCTCAACTATATGAACCATCAAGAAATTTAGGCACTGCAATGCCATGGACTAGATTCCTGACCAGGGAAATCTATCCATTAGTCTCTCAACAATTTAGGCACCGCAATGCCACGAAATAGATTCCTGACTAGGGCAATATATCCAGGTGGTACTAATATGGACTCAAGTTTTTAGCCTCTCTAGGTACCATCAATCTTACTTGTTAACAATCAACCCAAAGATCCATGTGTTTATCCAAAAACAGAGCTCTATAAACAACACCACCTTTTCCAACTTTGGGACCTAGACATCAACGCAAAGTGTCAGCCAGATGTCCTCCCAAGCAATGCTTCACTTGCAAAGCCTCAACACTCCTTGAACCAGCATATTAAGGATAACCAATCTCTCTCAATCAAACTGATTGGTAACCAGCATGCTATCAAAACCTTCAAGAGATTCACCTGTACAAACACAACCCCAATCAATAATATACTTTCACATAATCAAATACAAACATTCGAGGTCTTCCAAACAACATATGTTGCTTCTCATCATAGTAGGACTATCAACTAACTCTTTGATAGAAGATTCCTCAATCACACACTTTCATACTTCATATCCAGCAACATATCTTCCAAAATGCATTCTCCAATCAAAACTATGTTATGCCCTCCCTCTCAACCAGGGAGCTTCCCATACTCCCTCTTAATCTCGGGGAGATATTTCTTATTCAAGCTCCCTCTTAACCCAGGGAGATCAAATTCTTTTCAACATTAGAGAATCTTATGTGGCTTCATTTCATCAGAGTTATCATGATCGACATCATGCTTATCACATCAACGAACATTCACCATATTGAATATTGTGTGCCTGCACAACTTATATAGCAAGTACAACCAAATCTCTAGAAGCATGAAGTTACTTATATCAGAATTACTAAAGCATTTCATCCTTATATATATCAGATACCCAAACTTAATTACAAACAAGAGACATATACTCTTCAACATCTTGCTAGGGACTCTATCATAAACCCTAGACTACTTCATAACAACTTTCATTACATCTAGGGTTTCATTGTTTATTCCTAAGGTATGACATACCCTCCTACAACATAAACCCTAGAAGCAATTCAAACAAATATAGATCTACAAGGCATCTAACAACTTTCATAATTCATATGTTAGACTTTTCACTAGGGTTTCAAAAAATCCCAGATTTCATACAAGAGTATTAATTAATCAAAACCAATAACAGCATAGTCATCAACATGACCATCTTCCACAAGTGTTAAACCTTATATTTTCAATCAACCATCAATCACAACTAAAACTCAAATTTCAACAGTCTTACACAAATCTCAAATTATCACAGTTTCATCATACATCAAATATTTTTACTTCTACTAAGGTTTAACTCCAAACCCTAGAATTTCATTTTCACAATCTCAACAATCATTATATAAATATATCTTAGATTCTTATATCACACATACTATAGAATTTAACTACTACTAGGGTTTAGCTACAAAACCCTAGATTTCCAAATATCATTATCCTAGAATCTTAGACAAGGACTTATATTAAATCCTAAAACTTATGACCATCAATAACTAGGTCAACACACATATCTAGGAATTCATTATCATGCATAATCATATCATATGTTAGACAACATTAATACATTAGACATATACTGACCTAGACCAAGCTAGGGTTTTGACCAAATGTACACATGTATATACCTAGGGCTTCATTCCTAGGGTCTTACACATAACAAAGGTTTTTCTTATTAGCTCAATCAAACCCTAAAGAAGTAAGGTTTCATAAATTAGCAAAGAAAACCCTACTATTCCAAAATTTCAAAGGTTCGAGATCTCACACAAACATCATTCAACCCTAACAAGTTAAGATTTCATGATCATACCAAAATCCCAAACATGACATCATCAACAAGAACTTCAAATAGCGTTTCACAATAACCCTAAGCAAGCAAGGGTTTCACACACATTGTCAGCGTACCCTTAGGTTAGGGGTTTCTAGAGAACCTATCTAGGGTTATATGAAATCAATTAAGAATATGAGTGGGGTAAATTTATCAATTGATGAATCACCCAGAACAAGAATCAATATGATTCAATATAGCTAGACACAACAATGTTAGTAATATATTTTCAAATGAATAAACTTTTACTATAAATAAGTCAATGTTTTGTAGTTTAAGGAATACCTTTGTTTCTTGACAAACCTTATATTGGGTGGATTTCTTCCATACTCCTTGAGGATATAGCAGATGTCTTCCTAATCAAGACAATAGAGGGAGAATGGTGATTAGTATTTAATATAATAAAAACTAGATGAGTACATGAAACCAAAAACTGAAAGGAAATGAGATACTTATCTTTCGGAGTTGTTGGGGGCTCCCTCCAAAGCTTGAGGGATACCTTTAAACTTATAAAACAAAAGAAAAAAAAAATTCAAAAACATGTTAAAACCTATAAATCCTAATCATTAGAAATACAAAATATAATATCTAAGACTAAAAGCAATGGACTTAATAATGTAAGTCCCTTATATCATATTCTTCAGGTTTGAATTTCTTTGGGTCTCCTTCTTTGGCAATGTTAGCATGATCTCTATCTCACTTCTTATTCTTTGGATTGTTGGGACAATCACTTCTGTAGTAACCCTTCTCATTAAATTGGTAGCATTCTACCTTGGACATGTCTACTTTATTCCTTGGTCCTTTCGATTTATTTCCTTTGTGTTCAGCAATGTAGGCATCTGATACTCCTTTAGGATTGGAAACTATAGAGATCCTCAATTCTTCTTGACTACAAGCATTCCATAGTTCTTCAAAAGTGGGACCTTCCTTCCAACTATTGAGTCTTGCAGCAAATGCACCCCAAGTAGGTGGCAATCATAATAGAGCAGTAATCATGAGTTCCTTGTCTAGAACAATTTCATCAATGGCCAAAATATCATCTATTATTCTTGCTATATTTACATAGAAGGAGGCCAATGTATCTTCTTTATTCATCTTTGTGGTCCTTAGTTCATTCTTCAATCTTGCCACTTGACCAATGTTCTTAATAGTGAATAGCTTTGACAACGCTTGATACATTTCCTGAGCATGGTTGATGTTGGCTATAAATGGGACAAGATATTCCTTTATTCCTTCTACCATTAGATTCATGGCCACCAATTCTAATTCTCTCAATTTTACTTTGTCAACATCACTGGAGTCATCTGTAGGCTTCTTTACTTTTCCTTTTACCAAGTCTAGTACCTTGTTCTTTCCAAGGATGAGGTCAATCCTCTTCTTCCAAGACCTATAGTTTGAGGCTCCTTCAAGTTTGTTTTCTCCCTTGATTTTGTTATACATCTTTCTTTAATATAGTGGACTTCTTCCCTGAAATAACCCTTTTGAATGGTTCCTTGATCAAGTGCTTGAGACTGCCTTTTTCTTCTTTCTTCACCAAAGCTCTGATACCATGTTAGAAAATTAGAAAGGAAGAAATATTTTCTTCTACTTGATAATTACTTGTGATTTTATTGAATTATTATTAGATTTATTTTATATCTTCTTTCTTTTAGTTCATCAAGAAATTACCAAGGAAATAACACATAAACAATGGACACCAGATGTAGGCTCACAGCCAGGGAAAAACCCCTCTAGGGGAAAACCCAGTCAGTAATTCTTCCTTCAATAGTTTTCTGGAGATATTCCAATACTCTTAACATTGACACAAACTTTCCTCCACACCAAGTCAATATTCTTCCTTGCTTGCAAATGATCCTTCTTGACCTAGCAGTAGTGGCAGCACTTTCTTCGACCTAACAATTTCAGCCTTGCCTTGGAGACTTCAATATTTACTGAAAGACTTTGATCTTCACTTAGAACCTTTGATCTTGTCCCAATACATCTTCTTGAGGTGACAGCATGATACGGAAACTGGCCACGGCATCAACTCGGCAATTGGTTACGGCATCATATGGAAACCAGCTACGGCATCAATAAGGGAACTTCGATCTTCCAAACTAGGGCACAAGAGAGAGAAATAGTTGCACCAAAGTTTTGATTTTCCCTTTCTCTGAATAAATCCTAGAAGTCCTCAATGGGGACTTTGACTTAAAACATGGTGACCCAAGCATGAAACCTGTGCTTTAATAAGTCACAATAATAATAAGTATTATTATTTTCTTTATTCTTTTGACAAGTGCATTACAAGATTACTCAAATACATTTAATTAAGACCGAACCTAGTTACATTTTCCAACACATTACACCTACAATAATTCTCAATCCACAACACTCTTCCTTGTAATGTTGCACAACCCAAGGAATGGGATCCCATTATCTATTGAGAAATCAACTAGGTTATCCCACATCCCTCCAATGCTCCAATATAGGCCTGGCCAAGAAATCTCATTGCTAGGATTCCAAGGAATTATTAGTTGTAGTGACATATCCACAATTACAACCAGTACCATTCCATACCACCATAATTTTCTATTTTTATTTTTTTTTTTGAAGGGACCACATATCTCTTCATGCATTAATTCCCCCCATTGCTTAATTAAATCATAATAAGCTAATAATAAAGATCATAATTAAATTTTACAAGACTTTGGGTTAATTCCCCTACTATGGTCATTTCCTTAGCGTACTGAACCCCCTTGTTTTTAACCTTTTGTGGAGTCATATCCCGCATTCTTTTGTCCTTTTCTTTAGCAATCAGTATTATAATTTTTATTTACTTTGAATATCTAGTTACAAATTGTGTCATTTGGATTTTATACATTCCTCATGTGCATTCACAACATTGAATCAAGGATCAAAATGATGGTATTACAAGATTTTCCTTATTTTGTTGAGAAAGATAAAGCACCAAGAAATGAAAAACAAGGATTCAGGGTATGTAAACTCAAGGAAATCATGTAAGTTGGAATTTACCTAAGATTTGATTTCCTTCTAATTGAACAAAGCTCAAAAAATAAAAACATAGTGTAAATTCTTGGGTAGAAATTCCAACATTGCTTGGAACACCTCTAATGCTTGAAATGCTTGTAAATCAATTATTTGATAAGAACACTCCAAAAAAATGAAACCTTAGTTTCCATGTCCAAGAAGAAGCGTAATATATCTAAAGATAAAAATGAGCGCATATGTGTTGCCACATTCCGTTTCGAAACCATGGATGCTCACAACACCTCCGAGAAGCAATATGTATTAATAGATCTTGCAAGTGTTGGAATTTCTAAGTCTAACCTGTTAGAAACCATTCATGTACTTTCTGATTTATTCCTACCTACTTGTTCTTTTAATTAACAAATTATTTACCATGTAAATACTCGAAATAAATACAAGTACATGCTCAACACACTACAAATCATCAACTGAAGGAAACAAAACAAGCACACAAGTGACAACGTTCTTTTTGGACCAATGTCCCCAGAAAAACCCAATGCAAGAAAACCGGTGCAACTATCTAAGGGTTTTATTATTATGCAGTTTCTTAATACAATCTGGGTGCCAAAATCGGCTCACCCAACAAAGAATAATCTCCGCAGCAGTACCTCTCCTTCGGAGACAGATGCTCTAGCTGAAACCCCGGATAAACACTCCGGCAGCTCCTCAACTCCAATCTGACCCACGAAAAACCCTGGCATCAACCTCTAGGGACTGCATCAACCTCTTTTGCGCTTTGCTTCAACTTTCCTGGCAGTTTCGGTTGTTCCCAACAGTTCTGGCTTCTGCCCTCTGCATCAGTTTTCCCGACTATTCCAGTAGTTTTGGTTGTTCTCGGTAGTTCTGACTTCTACCCTCTCCATCAGCTTTTCTAGTTGTTCTGGTTGTTCCCGGAAGTTCTAGCTTTTTCCCTTTGTGTCAGCTTTCCTAGCTGCTCCAGTAGTTCCCGGCAGTTCTAGCTGTTCCCGGCAATTCCGGCTTCTACCCTTTGCGTCAGCTTTCATGGTTGTTGCGTTGATCCTCCCAGCACTATCTTTGCCTCTCTGCTTCTGTATCCACTGCCCCTCAACTGCAAATCTGATTACTCTCTCAATTTTCTCAGCAAACCCAGCCCCAGAAAGTCGAAACCTTGATCTCTTGTTGTGTTCTCCAAATGACCCTCAAGTCTCCTCTTATACTTTTCTCGTTGACAAATCAACGGCTGAGATTAAGACCCTAATCAATGGCTAAGATTAGATCTGGCTTGATCCATGACTTTTGGACCATTCTAACACAGTTTTATATTAATTCACATTAATATTTTATTTTCCCTAAGTTAGACTTAGGGACTCCATTAAAAATATTAATTATTTTAATATCTTCCAAACTGTTTAGAATCTACCCAAACCCTTTCTGGGTATTGGAGACCTCATGTGCCTTAACCTCTCCACCAATTTTTGTGGCTAGAGCACATCCGATGCTACCCCAAATCAATAGTCCCTCTTAGCAAGGATTGTGCTCTAGTAATACTCCTCACTAAGCATCACTCTGATCATCCGGCATCGGTCCCTGTGCTAATGCTAGGCCTGTTGCCCAACATCCTCTGTACTGTTGCATGTTGTACTACTACCCATGGTCCTGCCACTGCCATTGCTACATCCGTACTGCAACTCCCTCTCATCATGTTGCATCGTGTTGCCCATAGTACTACCACTACTAACTATTGCACTTCAACTCAGTTACTGAGAATTAAGTAACTGATCTCCCAACTCTGACATCTCTGTCAAGCTAGAAACACTCCTGATGCTGAAGCTTCCTCTGTAATCTCCCAACTCTGACATCTCCGTCAAGCTAGAAACAGTCCTGATGTTGATGCTCCCTCTGTAATCTCCCAACTCTGACATCTCCGTCAAGCTAGAAACACTCTTGATGCTGAAGCTCCCTCTGTAACTGACAAGTGCTCCTTCTCTTACCTCTGTGTTGCTGCAACAACTCTGTGTATCTCGCACCGTTGCACACCTCTCTGTGCCATCCTGCACTGGTGCAACACTCACATGCCTCTTGCACTGTTGCAGCCTGCTAGCCTCGCACTGTCCTTGGAATCCTGCACTGTAGCTCCCACTGTCGCTCCATCCGCATTCGTCTCTACTAACATATGCCAGTCCCGTTACTCCTCTTCGAGGCTCCCATAGCAAGATCTAATCCAAGAGGTTGGGTACCTTAAGGATCTTTCCCCTCATCGCCTGTAGTCTGCCTGACTACAGCTCAATGTCTCCCCACTTATTCTCAAGTGGCACATGAGTACTCATGGCATAATCGTCATCCCTCGAGGCGAAGGCCTTGATATGATGTTTATCTAGAATGGACAAGATCCTGGCCTTCTAGACCACAAAGTTGGATGCTCCGTCCAGCCTATCCTAATCCCTCATCCCATTCATGGCCATCTCTCTACTCTTCTATGTCGAATCCTCCGAGTCTCTCTACTTCCCGCCTGGAAGTTCTTGGTTCGACTCCTGCTGAGTCTCTCTAGTTCTCTGTTCGACTCCTCTAAGTCTCTTTACTTCTCGTCTAAAAGTTCTCTTCTGGACTCCCTCTGATTCCCGATTTCCCTCCTGAAAATCCTTCTTCCAACCGTCAAGTTGCCCCTCTCCAATCGTCTGTGCAACTGCACCACTGATCTAGATTCCTTGCCTAGAAATATACCTCAGCAACAACTCCCTCCCCTTGGTCTTGCCCTGTTAGGCACTGTTCTGACTACAGTATCCCGCCAGCTTCACTCTACAACTTACCCACAGCCTCCTATACCCTAGCAACTGAAGGATTGAGCCACTTAGCTCTGCGCAATCCTGGCACCAGCAAATCATCTACCCCAGCCAACTACATCAGCCCTCCTGGCCTCTACGTGGCTCTATGTGAGCCTGATTTTGCCTCTCTTAGCCTCTGCGCTATCTTTCTCTGGCCTAGAATGATGACGCAGTCCCTCTGCGTCACTCCTTCCTCTCTCACCTTCTGCAAGGATCAGCTTTGTCACTCGAGATAGTTTATTTCTACTGTTGTTTCTTTGCTCGGCTAACGTCCTCAGTTCTCCTGTGATCTGCAACCACGCTCTGATACTATGTTGGAATTTCTAAGTCTAACCCGTTAGAAACCATTCATGTACTTTCTCATTTATTCCTACCTACTTGTTATGTTAGTTAACAAGTTATTTACCATGTAAATAGTGGAAATAAATATAAGTACATGCTCAACACATTACAGATCATCAACTGAAGGAAAAAAAACAAGCACACAAGTGACACCGTTGTTTTTGGACAAATGTCCCCAGAAAAACCCAATGCAGGAAAATCAGTGCAGCTATCTAAGGGTTTTATTATTATGCCATTTCTGAATACAATCTAGGTGCGAAAACCGGCTCACCCAACAGAGAATAATCTCGGCAGTAGTACCTCTCCTTCGGAGACAGATGCTCTGGCCGAAACCCTGGATAAACACTCCGGCAGCTCCTTAGCTCCAATCTACCCCACGAAAAACCCCAGCGTCAGCCTCTTCTATGCTCTGCGTCAGCGTTCCCGGCAGTTTTGGCAGTTCCGGCTTCTACCCATTGTGTCAGCTTTCCCAGCTATTCCGGCAGTTTCGGTTGTTCCTGGCAGTTCCGGTTTCTTCCCTCTGCATTAGCTTTCCCAATTGTTCAGGCAGTTCCAGCTTCTGCCCTTTGTGTCATCTTTCCCGGATATTCCAGCAGTTCCGGTTGTTCCCGGCAGTTCCGGCTTCTGCCCTCTGCATCAGCTTTCCTGGTTGTTGCATTGATCCTCTTGTCACTATCTCTGCCTCTCTTCTTCTGTATTCACTACCCCTCAACCGCAACTCTGATCACTCTCTCAACCTTCTCAGCAAACCCAGCCCCAGAGAGTCGAAATCTTGATCTCTTGGTGTGTTCTCCAAGTGACCCTCAAGCCTCCTCTTATACTTTTCTCGTTGACAAATCAATGGTCAAAATTAAGTCCCTAATCAACGACTAAGATTAGATCTGGCTTGATCCATGACTTTTGGACCATTCTAACACAGTTTTATATTAATTCACATTAATATTTTATTTTCTCTAAGTTAGACTTAGGGACTCCATTAAAAATATTAATTATTTTAATATCTCCCAAATTGTTTAGAATCTGCCTAAACCCTTTCTAGGTATTGGAGACCTCATGTGCCTTAGCCTCTCCACCAATTTTCGTGGCTAGAGCACATCCGATGCTACCCCAAATCAACAGCAAGTTTATTTCTATGAGGATAGTTGAATATGAACCTGAAAGGCAGTATGCATCACTTTATGATCGATAAAAGTCTTTCTTGAAAGTTCAAATGGTTCTTGAAAGCTTAAAACCTACAACAATAATGGGGAAGAAGTAAAAAAATGGAAGAATGCAAGGAGAGAACTGCATGAATGGAAGAAAGGGAGAATTTCGAGAATAAGAATAGTCTTCCCACTTAGTAATATTAAATTATTCATATACAAGGTGTTATTGCAGCTACAACAACCCCCAAAAATTTCACCCTGCAAATTTAAAATTTTTGGGTCTCTCTTGCTTATGAAATTTTTCACATTTCTCTCTATCTTAGACAAACTCTTTAAAATAGCCTAATCATATATAAATTATGGTTTCTCATACTTTCATGAAGCATATTATCTATGTGTGTCTACCTTTCTTCATCCTTTTATCCATTTTTAAGAATACATCATGGTTTGAGGCATGTGCAGTCAATCAACATTGCAAAGAATCTTTTATCCTTACTCTCAGGATTTCTACATTTCTGTTTATATTTACAATAGGTGAGGGGTGATTTATTTTAGGATTTTATGAAAACTACACTTATTCATGTCTTTGGAGGCCTAGGATTTGGGTGAGGTTGCAATCGGACCAGACAGTTTGTCATTGTTAGGTGTTGTTCTTAAGGAAAATTTGATGTTATTAGATCAACACAAAATTTAGCATATCAGCATCCCCATATACAAATGCGGGTTCAACAAGCCACGGGTCAAAATTAACTTATGATTTTAGATGTTTCCTAGAGGGCCAAATTAATGAAACATTGGAATAATGAGGTTGCTCAATCATATATAGCAACACCAATAAAATATAATAGGGATAAAGGATTCCAAGGAGTTTGCAGGTGAACTATTTTATGTATTAGCAAGGAGGAGAGCCATATCAAGCCCAAGCATTACAAAGGATTATCTTAAGGTATTCTATGAGCATTCTAATTAGAGCCTTGAATGTAGGCTTCAAACATTTTTTGACATGGTCGAAAATAATGTTGATGATCGTATCACTAAAGAAGAATTCAAAGAGGTTATCATGCTTAGTGCATCTACAAAAAAAAAATTTAAGTTAAAAGAACAATCAAAAGAGTACCTAGCACTCATCGTGGTTGTTATGAACATAAATTATGTAAAAATAGATAATAAATAATAATCATACTAATATAAATATAATAATAATAAACGATAATTAATTAAATAATGGTTAGTTAGTTAATAATGAAAAGGCATGTCTTAGAGACATGCTTGTTCATGAAACGGTACTTACTTGGTTATATATACAGGACCCTCATTCTCAATTGTGCTCATCCTACATCAATTCTTTTATACAATATATAATTTACAATTATTGTCCTACAATGGATGTCTTTGTCTATGAAGTATTTTAAATATTTCCATTGCGTATAGGACTTTAGGTTTTTACAATGTAACGACCAAAAGTCGTATATGCAGCGGAAATAATTAAAATACTTCGTAGACGATGACACCCATTGTAGGAAAGCAATTGTAAATTGTATATTGTATAAAAGAATTGATGTAGGATGAGTACAATTGAGAATTAGGGTCATGTATATATAGCCAGGTAAGTACCCTTTCACGAACAGGCATGTCTCTCAGACATGCCTTTTCATTATTAACTAACTAACCTTTAGTTAATTATTTATTTATTATTATTATTATATTTATATTATTATGATTATTATTTATTATCTATTTTTATCTATTTTTTCATAATTTATGTTCATAACCTTTTCGTCTCCTTCAAAAATATTTGTCCTCAAAGGATCAGATCTATTCTGTCGTTCAGAATATCTTCTTATTTCTGATATTTCATCTTCGTTGATACAAGACGATATGATGTTTTGAGCGATAGACAAAATTGTCGATATTGTGTTCTGATCCTTGGAGATGTGTGGTGAATAGTTATCGTATGACCAGAATGAGCTCACTTCAATATTATTATGAACACAAGTTTGTTTATGTTCTATGTAATATAGATTTGTAGATTTATTAAGGTGTCTACTCTTGTGATTCGGATGTATATAAGGATTTTTTATTGATTGAATTCTTTAAATATTTTTATGGTAGTTTCCTGATTTCCTTCGGGCATTGCTCCTGTTGACTTGACTATTAAATCCTCATTTGGGGTGTCCATCATTTGAACTGCAACCTCTGAGTACGTCTTTACTTCAGTAGAATTTGGATTTGCCCGAACTGTGAGATTAGTGGAATCGATGTTTGTTTCTTCAGCTTGGGCTACTACATCTGGAAATTTTGATGCTTTCTTTGCGACAAGTTCTTCGTATCTATTCTTCAATGATTTCTTATCGGTCTTAAGTTTTTTAATCTGGTTAAGAATATTTTGGTTATGTTTTTTTAAACGTAAAAGTTCTTCTTTTTCTGAATCGTTGATCTTGTCGCTATTATCCTTCTCTTGATCTTTTAATTTTTTAATTTGTTCTAATAATTTTTTGTTAAGGTCTTTTAAACATAAATTCTCCTCTTCTTTCTTTGATAGACTTTCATTGAATTTTTTTGTCAAAAATTTCTTTTTCTTGTTCTAACTTGTGCTTCTTAGTTTTACACTTTTTGACTTGTGCAAGAAGTTTCTCATTGTGGTTCCTTAGATGCAAAATTTCTTCATTGCATTCTGTTGATTTTGCATGAAACCGCTCTGCGAAATCTTTATATTTCTTCTCTAGGGCTTAGTTCTTTTGTTGAAGTTTTGTGATTTATTCTTTTAATTCTTTAATTTGCATCTGGGTGCTATATTGATATTCTTCTAGAGTAAACAATCTTCGACATTTGGGACAAGGTATTGTGAGATTTTTATAAATCGATAAATACTGATCTTCTGCTCCACAAAATGGACATCTGATCCAAAATGTAGAGTTATGTATGGATTCCATAATTTTTCTGTTCATGTTCAAATTAGACTTCTTTATTTAGTGATGAACTCTCTTTTTTTGTGTTTATCACTAAACTTAAGGTTTAAAAGTAATCGCTCAAATATATATATATATATATATATAAACTTCTTTATAACCGTTTTTTTAGATACAATTTTTTACTCTTTTTATATATATCTATGATGAAATATTTCAAACCCCCTTTACTATAACCTTAAGAGATTATCAAATGTCAATGATTAATGGAGGGATAGGTTGTATGGGCTTGACTATTTACTGCACTCTCTCTTTTTTTCTTTAATATTATCCCTTACACTTTGTACTTCAACCTGTCTTTTAACCTTTTATAATAATATTTATTTATTTATTTATGTTTCCTCTTATAATATTTCCCTTGTATTTTTGTTTGAATTTTATATATCACTCAAATGAATTTGGTGAATGGTGGTAATTATTCCTTTTCCACGTTTTCAACCAAGCAATTAAACACATGTAAAATACCCTTTGTTTTTGGTCTATGTTTGGCATATATACTTTAAAAAAAAATACCATTGATTCTTTAATTAACGTGAATGGTGGTTTCAACCATCACAAGTTAGAGTTGTAGCAATATTTTCCGAACCAACGGCTATACGAAATAAATGTATGAAATGATGTGGCTCTTCGTAGCACAAGCAATGCTTTTAGTTTTTAATGGAATTCTGAAATTAGGGACGGTAAGAAAGTGAATTAAATAGACTGCTTATACTAATGCGATGTCAAGTGTTATCCACTACAGTGGAAATACATGCCTGAAGGCGGCCGCGACTTCAAATTGCAGTAACAACAATTGTTAGCTCTGCTACATGTTGCTGATGTTCGAAGAGCAGAAGTAAGCTCGGTCCTTGGTTTTACTCAGAAAAGGCCTTCACCGGATATCCTTACCCTTCTCCATTTCCTCACCCATTCCCCTCTTTATCTCCTTTGCTTCTGTTTAAAATCCCACAAAATGATTTTCTTAAGTCACGGGCGTTAAAACCCCTAAACCCATATAACCACGTACCTTTGCAAAACCCCTGCCGTAACCTTAACCGTAGCCATTCACTTTCCCTGCTAATTCGTTGTTTCCCTGTCACATCAAACAAAACCCGCACAGTTAAATCCCTACCGTCCGATCATCTCCTCTGCGATCAGACGGCAGTCGCTTTCCTCGCACCATCAAACTGACCGCGCAATAACTCGCGATCAAAAGCATTTTCATCTCGCCTCGTCTGCCACGCGTCGCCCGATGATAGGTATCGCTCGGCCGTGTACGATTACCGCCCGACCCCCGATAGCGGTGCGAGCAATACCACTTACCGCTCAGGCTCGCTCTCCTCGCCCGATAAAATCCGTACATCTTCTGCGCCCGATGACCATTGGATCTGCCAGCCCGAGATCCAACAGCCTGTGATCACCCCGCTCCCATATCTCCCGATACCTTCTGCAAACCAATCCCTGCCATCGATTTGTCCAATCCAACGGCCGATTCTCCCTTTTCGTTCAACCCGACTATCCACGTCTTTAACCATTCCATACTCCCAAAAGGACGAAGGTGGCCTGCATCCAGTACTCGGCGTAATAGATCATCAACAACTGCATTCAAGAGGCAATATGGCTGAGAAGGAAAGGTACAAAGTCAAGCAGGTAAATGCATTCAATGGTTATGGGATTGCATCCCATATAACAGTCCACCTGCCCGAGAAGGACAACAGAGCATCCAAGAAGATCAATTTTGTTCACTACAGCAAGCAATTGCACTCAGAAGTTCTGCCAGGCAGTTAAAGCGGTTGGTGGTCCATTATGGCCCCTCCACGCCTAGAATAGCAGAACATTTTTGTAATCAAACTCTATATATACCCAAAAAATAGATGTAATGAGGGTTGATGGTTGTTGTTTTGATGTAAGGTTCAACTTCTGGAGACTATAATTGCTTTGATACTTGCAGCGTCTCGTCTTCATTTTCAACTAATACAAGCTTCTTTTGTTGTTAATTGCTCACTTTCCATCTCTTTTCTGTTCTAGGTTGTGCTTGATATGCATTTTTCCTTACTCTTGATGTGTAGAATTAGAGGAGCTGTCATCCTACCTCTGTGTTATAATCTTGTATGTATCAGTGAATGTATTGATCAGGTTTCTTTTCACTTAGTGACAGAGAGTTGTCATCCTGTCTGTGCACTAGGGAATTAGATTTGCAGAGCTTTTTACTGGTTGCAGTCGGCCATCATAGGGTCCTGTGCATCTGCTGGTGTGGTCAGTATTCTCCATATTCAACCAATCCTTAAACTGTGAGTAATTGGTGGTCTAAAGCCTTGTAGTCTAGGGGTGTTCACGCATGTCTAGAGTCAAGCAAAGTAGGAGTGGTTATCTGGCTTGAATATGCATCATTCCTTCCATTCATCCATTTCCAACATTAATTTGAGTTTGTAATGTTCGCGAGCATCTCCGAAGCTACAACCTAAGAGAGTTTTTGGTGTGATAACATTGGTTGGTGTCGTTGCCGGGGAGAGGAGATTGAAGCTCAGCTTCCCTGAGAGAACGACACAGTTCCATGCTTTGATGATAGACAAATTCTGGACACATTTCTGGTTGTAATCATCTATCTAGCGACTCTACTAGAGAACCTACCTGGTGGCAACTCCACATTTCAGTTCTAGCTTAGTTTGTGAGGCATACCTGGAGAAATCCTCAAAAATCACCAGTTGACCCAGTGCCTGACCCTGAGAATATTTCTAAGCAGAAGAAAACTTCACATAAAGGAGCATCAGGATCAGGTAAGTTTAAGAAATCTTATGCATCTCTGAAAGGAAATATTGCAACTGAGGATGTACAGTTTGAAGATTTAGAGCCCAGCATTGTTAGTCAAGAAATTCCTTCAGTGATTAATAGAGCTCCTTGTTCAGTCAGTTCCCCTTTGGATCTCAATCCAAAGAAAGCCTCCCATTCAATCCATCATATTCCTTCATTTTTGTCATCTATTTCATTACTTCCTACCATTCAATCTGCCAGTATCCTTCCACCTATCCCAGTCATGGCAAGTCAGCAAGCTCCCATGAAGATGGAAAGAATTATAGCTGTTAGGTATGGACCCCTGGTCTTTCCTGTTCCTTTGAATGCTATGCTTGCAGGAGAATATCAGAAGTATATGCCCAAATTCACTGGTACAGAGGGGGTAACAGCTGAAGAACACCTTGAATCTTTCTATAGTTATGTTGATAACCTTGATATCAGTGAGGATGATGTGTGGATGAGAGTTTTTGTCCAGAGCCTTGATGGAGAGGCTAGAAAGTGGTTCAAAGAATTTCCGCATAGGTCCATAACAGACATCGAGGCATTGGATGATGCATTCTTGAAGCAATGGGGAGATAGAAAAGACCTGCTCTACTACCATACAAAGTTTGGAAACCTAAATAGGGAGAATGGGGAATCATTGCCTAATTTTAATAAAATATTTAACCGTATGTATAGTAAGATACTAGCCAAAGTAAAGCCTACCTCCAACTCTGCCAAACTCACTTATGCCAATGCTTTTGACTCTGATTTCTGCCTGCTTTTGAGAGAAAGAAGATGTGCCACTCTAGCTGATATGCAAGATGCAGCACTGGAGGTGGAATCAAATATCATGGCTGCAGAAAAGCTTAAAAGTCATGCTGACAGAAGAAGGCAGAGAAGTGAGGCTTCTTCTTCCTTTGCTTCATCTTCAGAACCCAAATTAGATAAAATGACTAAAATGATAGAGTCATTAGCTGCTGAGATATCTAAGCTGAAAGTTGAGCAGAGTTCTGGGAAAACAAGGTTTCAAAACACATTTGCTCCAAAAAATCCAAATCCATTCAGAAAAGCAAATGAACAATTACAAATCCTTCAAAGGGGTAAAGAAGCAAATGAAGAACAAAGAGTTAAGGCCCCTTTCCAAAATGTAGTCATGGAGAAGGAGCAGTTTGAAGAGGAGGACGAAATTCATTGCATGGAAGATAAAGGTAGTGCTACATTTTTTACATTGGCTACATATGAAGAATCATTATTACAGGACCAAATCAATCAAGAGTGGGACAGAGAGGCTGTTTTACAGACTGGTGAACAGCAAAGATATAATCTGAGGTCAAAAGCAAACAATGTCAAGGAGAATCATGCCCAAATAGTTGTTGTCCCAACAGAGTCACAGAATAGCAGACAGAAGAAGCCAGCAGCTGATCTAGTCGTCCTCAAAGCACCAGCTCAAGAGGTGAGAGGTCCTGATAAGTCCCCTTCCCCTTTCAGTTTTGAATCAAAAGTCCAGAAGTTAAAAATATCTGTGCCTCTGATAGAACTAGCAAAGAGTGAAGTTTTTAGAAAGCCTATCCTTGAGGCCCTTGAGCTGAAAGCCACACAAACCCCTACTGACTATGTCAATTTGCAAGATGACAAGCCTGCAGTTGTGCTTAGCCCTATGATCGAACCTGCTGATAATAATTCTCCATCATTTTATGTCTCCTTGACCATTCATGACAAAATCCTCCACAATTGCCTGCTAGACACAGGGGCTAGCCACAATTTGATGCCTAAAGCTATCATGGAAGAGTTAGGCCTTGATATCACTAGACCATATCATGACTTATTCTCATTTGATTCAAGAAAGATGAAATGTCTAGGATTAATCAAAGACCTAGCTATTACCCTAACTCAGTTGCCCATGAAGAGTATGATGATGGATATTGTGGTAGCAGATGTCCCTCCCAAGTTTGGCATGTTGTTGTCTAGAGGGTGGATTAAGAGACTAGGTGGGACATTACAAAATGACTTATCTTATGCCACTGTCCCAGTTTTTGGAGGAGAAAGCATGAGATTGTACAGAGAAGCACAGCTGGCCTACATCATCAGTGATGAGAAAAACCCTTCCAATCATCCCATATATGCTGTGGACACTGATTTTGGAGCTTGTATTCTCCAAATAGAAGAATCTCAGAGGGCCTCAATGAAGATCAAGAAGCCAACAAATCAGGCCAAGGGAGAGAAAGGAAGTCAGGTTTGGGATATGTTCTTTGATGGAGCATGTTCCAGGAAGACTGCAGGAGCAGGGGTGGTGCTGATATCTCCAAAACAAGAAAGCACACATATGTCCTTTAAGCTGGCTTTTCAAGTCACAAACAATATAGCAGAGTATGAGGCTCTGCTATTGGGCCTTAATGCAGCTAAAGACAGAGGAATCAGGAACATAAAGGTGTTTGGAGATGTTGATCTTATCATTCAGCAAGTGAATAAAACATTTCAAGCAAAGCATCCAAGGCTGAAAGCATACAGAGATGAGGTATGGAGACTCAAAGATTCCTTTGATAATTTTTGTATCTCATATGTCCCTAGAGCCAAAAATCAGCTTGTTGATTCCCTTGCTGTGTCTGCTAGCATGTTCATTCCTCCCACGCCCCCCAGACTAGTTTATGAATTCCAGATGAAATACAGACCATCCTTGCCTGATAATGTCCAGCATTGGAAAGTTTTTGAGGATGATGATGAAGTAAATAGGTTTCTACAAATCATTGAAGAATTTTCTGAAATGCAAATTGACCAAGAAAATGAAGCCTTGGAAGAAAGTCCCCAATCCCAGCTTAGAAACAGAATCGGTAAAGATAGCGTTGTCCAACTTCCCAGAAATCATATACCTAAGGGGCTGGTTCCATTAGAAAAGTTGTTTGACCAAAACGATGTGCCTTACAAGGCTTCCCAAAAGGAAGACCAATCTGCAGTCTATAAGCATAACATAGGAAGTCCAGGTAGGCCCAGATATATAAATCTGTCCACCCATCTATCTGCTGACCAGAGTGCTGAATACTGACATTTAATGAAGCAGTTCGCTGATGTTTTTGCCTGGTAATATAGTGACCTGAAAACTTATGATAAAAAGATTATCCAGCATATAATTCCTTTAGAGAAAGACACCATCCCTTTTAAACAGAAGCTGAGACCAATAAATCCTTTGCTCCTCCCGCTGATTGAAAAGGAAATCAAGAAGTTACTGGCTACCAAGATCATAGTCACTCTTAGATATTCAAAATGGGTAGCCAATTTGGTGGTAGTGAGGAAGAAAAGTGGAGAAATCAGGCTCTGTGTTGATTTCAGGAACCTGAACAAATTCTCTAAAAAAAGACAATTACCCTCTGCCCAAGATGGAGCATTTGCTGCAGAAGGTCTCAGGAGCCAAAGTGATGTCTTTCCTGGATGAATTTTCAGGGTATAATCAGGTTTCTCTACATCCAGATGACCAAGAGAAGACTGCATTCACCACTCCTTGGGGCACTTTTATGTATTCTAAGATGCCTTTTGGATTGATGAATGTTGGAGCCACCTTTCAGAGAGCTATGGATATAGCATTTGTGGGGGAGAAGGACAATTTTATCCTTATTTACCTTGATGATATAACAGTATACTCTAGCAGCCATCATGATCATTTACAACATTTGAAGAAAGTGTTCCTGAAGTGCAGAAGGTTTGGGATTTCAGTCAATCCTAAAAAGTCACAGTTTGCTTTAGAGGAGGGCAAGCTGTTAGGACATGTTGTTTCTGCTGCAGGTGTCAAAATTGACCCAGAAAGAGTAAGAGCAATACAGACCTTGTCTGTCCTGAGATCAAAGAAAGACATCCAGTCCTTTCTGGGAAAAATAAATTTTGTGAGGAGGTTTATCCCGAATTTTGCAGAACTTGTAAAGCATATTACCTCCATGTTGAAAAAAGGGTCAGAGATTAAGTGGACTGATTCAGCAAGAAAATCCTTTGAGTCCATTAAGAAAGCTATCATGGAAGCTCCCACTTTAAGAAGTCCAGATTACAGCAAGGAGTTCCATATATTTTCATTTGCCTCTGAAGACACCCTTGCAGCAGTTTTATTGCAAGCAGATGAAGAAGGCTCAGAGCATCCAGTGGCATTCTTCAGCAAAACCTTAAGGGATGCTGAGCTAAGGTATGATATCATTGAAAAACATGCATATGCTCTTATCAAGTCTTTGAAAGCTTTCAGAGTTTATATTCTGCATTCCAAGATAATTGCATATGTACCCTCTGCTTCAATAAAAGATGTCTTAACACAGCCTGATGTTGATGGAAGAAGGGCTAAATGGATTGCAAAGTTAATTGAATTTAATATAGAATTGAAGCCCACCAAGCTTGTCAGAGGTCAGGGCCTTGCCAAACTGATGGCTGAAGAAAATTGCAGATCATTGGACATAGATTTCATGGGCACAATTGCAGAAAATGATCAAACAGAAGAAGAGGAAGCAACTGAACCAGGGAAAGAACAATCATTAGCAGAAAATCTAGCTTCTTGTGATTGGTACTCTGTAATAGCTAAATTCTTACTGAAGCTAGAAATCCCTCCAGGCCTTACTCAAAGCCAAGCCAGAACTGTTAAGCTCAGGGCAGCAAAATATTGCATTCATGAAAATCTGCTCTATTGGAGGGACCCATCTAGAATGCTTTTGAGGTGTCTGGACAAAGAACAATCTATTGAGGTTATGCAGCAATTTCATTCCAGCATGTGTGGAGGGCACCATTATTGGAAAACTACAGCCCACAAGATCCTCAGAGCTGGGTACTATTGGCCCACCTTATTTTCTGATGTCTTTTCATTTGTTAAATCTTGTGACAAGTGCCAAAGATTTGAAGGAAAACAACAATTGAAGTCCCTGCCCCTAAAACCAATACATGCTAATGGACCTTTTCAGCAGTGGGGCTTGGATTTCATTGGAGAGATCAATCCACATTCCAGTGGCCAGCACAGATGGATCTTAGTTGCCACTGATTACTTCACTAAGTGGATTGAAGCAATCCCTACCAGGAAGGTTGATCATAATGTGGTCATGAAGTTTTTGACAGAACATATCTTCACCAGATTTGGTTGTCCACATAAATTAGTCACAGACAATGCAGCAACCTTCAGGGCAAAATAATTGGTGGACATGTGTGACTCAATGGGCATTAAGCTGGTTCATTCCACCTCATATTACCCTCAAGGCAGTGGTCTAGCAAAATCTTCCAACAAAAGCCTAATAAGGATAATTAAAAAGCTGCTGGAAGACAACAAAAAGAGCTGGGATTCTAGGCTCAAATATGCACTTTGGGCTGACAGAGTAACACGAAGAAATCCACAGGTAATTCTCATTTCAAGCTGATATATGGCACTGAGGCTGTGTTCCCAATTCAGTTAACCCTCCCCGTGGGAAAGTTCCTACTAGAAGAGCAGAATGAGGAAGAAGAAATGGCCAAAAGAATCACTGATTTAGCCGAGGTACACCAAATCAGGGAACAGTTGGTTGAAAAGTTTGCAGCACATTAGGAGAATATTAAGGAAGTCTTTGAAAAGAGGACAAAATCAGATAATTTTCAGGTTGGATACTTGGTTCTGAAGTGGGATGCACTGAAAGAGAAGAAAGGCAACCATGGGAAGTTTGATGCTTTCTAGACAGGGCCTTTTATCATTTCTCAGATCCAAGGGAACAATACCTTCATACTGCAAAGTATGGGAGGGGAGATAGTTTTTGATGGCCTAGTTAATGGGCATTTTCTAAAAATTTATGTTGTTTAAGGTCTTTTGGCCTTAAGATTGTAAATATGTTATTTTATCAGTTTTAGTATAGGCTCAGTTAGACTCCATGCCCAATGGAACACTAGGAAATTTTGCTAATTGATTTTACAGGGAAGGCATTGATCTGCGAGTTCTTGAGACCTCACAGGGAGGATCTCATCCCCAGAAGGAGCCAGTGTTAGCTCTGCTACATGTGGCTGATGTTCGAAGAGCAAAAGTAAGCTCGGTCCTTGGTTTTACTCAGAAAAGGCCTTCACTGGATATCCTTACCCTTCTCCATTTCCTCGCCCATTCCCCTCTTCATCTCCTTTGCTTCTGTTTAAAATCCCAAAAAATGATCTTCTTAAGTCACGGCGTTAAAACCCCTAAACCCATATAACCGCGTACCTTTGCAAAACCCCTGTCGTAACCTTAACCATAGCCATTCACTTTCCCTGCTAATCCGTTGTTTCCCTGTCACATCAAACAAAACCCGCACGGTTAAATCCCTACCGTCCGATCATCTCCTCTGTGATCGGACGGCAGTCGCTTTCCTCGCACCGTCAAACTGACCGCGCGATAACTCGCGATCAAACACAGTTTCATCCTACCCCGTATGCCACGCGTCGCCCGATGATCGATATCACTCGGTCATGTACGATTACCGTCTGACCCCCGATAGCGGTGTGAGCAATACCGCTTACCGCTCAGGCCCGCTCTCCCCACCCGATAAACTCCGTGCATCTTCCATGCCCGACGACTGTTGGATCTGCCCACCCGAGATCCAACGGCCTGTGATCACCCCGCTCCCATATCTCCCGATACCTTCTGCAAACCAATCCCCGCTGTCGATTTGTCCAATCCAACGGCTGATTCTCCCTTTCCATTCGACCCAACTATCCATGTCTTTAACCATTCCATACTCCCAAAAGGATGAAGGTGGCCTACATCCAGTACACGGCATAATAGATCATCAACAACTGCATTCAAGAGGCAATATGGCCGAGAAGGAAAGGTACAAAGTCAAGCAAGTAAATGCATTCAATGGTTATGGGATTGCATCCCATATAACAGTCCACCTGCCCGAGAAGGACAACAAAGCATCCAAGAAGATCAATTTTGTTCACTACAGCAAGCAATTGCACTCAGAAGTTCTGTCAGGCAGTTAAAGTAGTTGGTGGTCCATTATGGCCCCTCCATGCCTAGAATAGCAGAACATTTTGTAATCAAACTCTATATATACCCAAAAAATAGATGTAATGAGGGTTGATGGTTGTTGTTTTGATGTAAGGTTCAACTTCTGGAGACTGTAACTGCTTTGATACTTGCAGCGTCTCGTCTTCATTTTCAGCTAATACAAGCTTCTTTTGTTGTTAATTTCTCACTTTCCATCTCTTTTCTGTTCTAGGTTGTGCTTGATATGCATTTTTCCTGAACTCTTGATGTGTAGCATTAGAGGAGCTGTCATCCTACCTTTGTGTTATAATCTTGTATGTATCAGTGAATGTATTGATCAGGTTTCTTTTCACTTAGTGACAGAGAGCTGTCATCCTGTCTGTGCACTAGGGAATTAGATTTGCAGACCTTTTTACTGGTTGCAGCCGGCCATCACAGGGTCCTGTGCATCTGCTGGTGTGGTCAGTATTCTCCATATTCACCCAATCCTTAAACTGTGAGTAATTGGTGGTCTAAAGCCTTGTAGTCTGGGGGTGTTCACGCATGTCTGGAGTCAAGCAAAGTAGGAGTGGTTATCTAGCTTGAATATGCATCATTCCTTCCATTCATCCATTTCCAACATTAAGTTGAGTTTGTAATGTTCCCGAGCATCTCCGAGCTACAACCTAGGAGAGTTTCTTGGGGTGATAACAACAGCGTTGTAGATGACAACAGGCAGAAGGTGATAGCTTGGTCGATGAGGTATCGGGAAACAAGTTTTTAGTGGGAGCAGCACAGTGATCAACGGACTGGATCAATGGTGGTCTTGCACAAGGTCGAGCTCTGTGGATGGCTGGAGGGTGACGGCAGTGTAAGGTAACGGCCAGTGAAAGAATGAGAACTGAATGAAACAACGTTTTAATTGATCGACTACGTCTAGTGAAACTTGTTCATGCCCAAACCCGTTGAAAGCCGAAACAAAGGTTATTTATTAATGATATACCCGGCCACGAAAGGTTATGTATTAGTGATATAAGAAGCGATGATGAGAAATGGTGGATACGTAGCCTGGCGGTGGTGGTGTTGTGTTGTTAGCTCAGCTCGTGGTATCGGCTGCACAGGGGGTGACTCTGTCTTGGATAGTGGTCATCGATGGCAGATGCCTTCAGGAGGTTGCAGTAGCAGCCTTCTTTCTGCCTTTTTTTAGCTCGATTTTTGTATTTTTTTTTCTTATTTTAGTTTGTGTGTATAAAATCTCCTTTTTTATTAGATCTTTATATATATATATATATATATATATATAGAGAGAGAGAGAGAGAGAGAGAGAGAGAGAGAGAGAGAGATATATATTTCAATGGCCAAAGGCCTGATGGCAAATCTGGTGGAATGGAGAATCTCCAATACTGACGAATGCCTAATTCATGTGGAAAAAGGTTGACGATAGGTAGATTGCCAAAGGTTGGACCAAACGTGGCTCTGATACCAATGTAATGATTAAAATACTTCATAGACAAATACATATGTTGTAGAACAGTAATTGTAAATTGTATATTGTATAAAAGAATTGATGTAGGATTAGTACAATTGAGAATGAAGGTCCTATATATATAGGCAGGTAAGTACCCTTTCAAGAATAGGCATGTCTCTAAGACATGCCTTTTCATTATTAACTAACAAACCATTAATTAATTAATTATTATTATTATTATTTATCTATTTTTATCTATTTTTACATAATTTATGTTCATAACAGTGGAAGAACTAGACCCTGATCATTTGGGATACATTGAGATTCAAAATCTGGAGATGTTGCTGCTGGAGGTTCCAAATGAAAATGCAAAATGTGGGAACACCAGCATTAATTTGAGCCAAATGATAAGCCAAAAGTTGGCGCCCACCAAGATAAACAATCCAGTTGAAAGGTGGTTGTAGAAAACAAAATTCTTTGTTGAAGACAACTGGCAACGCATCTGGTTCCTTTGCTATGGCTTTGTATACTTGCAGGGCTATTTACATGGAAATTCATACAATACAGGCACAAAGCAGTATACCATGTGATGGGTTACTGCGTGTGCACGGCTAAGGGAGCTGCAGAGACACTCAAATTTAACATGGCATTGATTTTGCTTCCTGTTTGTAGAAATACCATTACATGGCTCCACAATAAGACCAAGCTTGGTGTTAGCAGTTCCATTTGACGACAATCTCAATTTCCACAAGGTAATTGCAGTAGCAATAGCAATAGGAGTGGGGCTTCATGCAATAACACATTAACATGTGATTGCCACTATATTCTCCATGAATCAAAAGAGGCATATGCACCCCTACAACAGTTCTTTGGACATAATAGGCCTCCCAACTACTGGTGGTTTGTCAAAGGAGTTGAGGGCATTACAGGTGTTATGATGGTGGTCTTCATGGCAATTTCATTCGTTCTGGCCACTCCATGGTTCAGAAGGAATAAACTTAATCTTCCAAAACCATTGAAAAGGCTTACAGGATTCAATGCTTTCTGGTATTCACACCACTTATTTGTAATCATCTATGTTGTTGATAGTCCATGGTATATATCTGTACCTTAGCCACAAATGGTACAAGAAAACGACATGGATGTACCTTGCAGTTCCAATGTTGTTATATGGTGGAGAATAGACTCTCAGAGCTCTCAAATTGGATTACAAATCCATTAAAATCCTTAAGGTTGTCATATATTTGGGCAATGTTGGAGAGGTAAATCCCCTCTGCAGACAAAGGCAATCCCACTAGCCCAAAATGGGTCTAGCAACAATCAAACAATACTATCATGCAGGTTCCTAATTGCAAATTAAAGGTAGATTACGAGAACCTACTTGGATTCCAACGCTAGTGTTGTAGGAGAGTTGACGCTCCCGTTCCTTTGCTACGGCCGGTCACGATCCTCACGATCTCCGTGAATGGACACCTGCACATGCAAAGAACGATACGAATACAAGCATAAAACCCAATAGATGCAATTATATATCGGTCAGAAAAGATATAATTCAATCATCATTATAATGAACAACAAGAATGGAACCATAATGATAGTCATCTATTATTGATAATCAACAAAGGAGTATACAACCGAAGTTCTGACGTCAAATCCTCCTTTGGCTGGGTGATCAACTACACATGTCTTGCAAAGCTTGTCGGGATCAGGAACAAGCCTCTCTCTCTCTTTGACTATGAATGCAAAGAAGACTCAACAACAATCTCTCAGACTTCTGACAGTATCATTCTCCCTCTACTCAAAACTAGCTTGTCAAATGCACCAGAACAAGCTTTTATAGATGGAGGAGGAGGAAGAGATACAATGAATCCAGACATTCATGGGATAAGAATTATCCTCGAAAAGCTATTGTGGATGATGATTCTCGACATCCATGAGATTGACATTATCCCTGAAAAGCCACATGAGTCGAAAGGAAAAAACTCTCGGGCGTGCATTTGTGAACAAACTTTTCCAAACTTGGTTGGCGCGGGTAAGACTCTGAGACAGAGCGCCAATAAGCACGCCCTCTTTGGAGAATTTCCTTCATTGGCGCGGGTGATACATTGTGGATCCGCGCTAATGGAAAAAGGGGACTTTTTAAGGATATTTTGCAGGAGATGTCTTCAAGGCATATGAAGTCCATACTTAGGGGAACATAATGCAAGTGTTTTCAAGTTATGTCACTGCTCACAAGTCCCAGAATGAGTCCTCCAAAGTGCGGGAAAGGGGTAACAGGGACGGTGACCAATGGTGACAAATTACTGTGTAACAGATGCCCCCTAAAGCATGAGGCCCGAGAGAGAGAGAGGGGTGAAATGCTTTACAAGAACACATGCAGCTGCCGCCGGAGAATCTGCATAGAGAGATACAACTGATAGCTCAAGTACATAATATATGTGGTATGGTCGCAGCCATCCATAACAGAGTACATAATAATCTAGATCCATGGTATGGGCGTAGCCATCTGGTTAGGATCGATGAATAGACTCAGGTATGGTCGCAGCCATCCAGTGAATGAGTCATGTAACAAGAATCCACAAAATCACAGCCTGGATTCCAACAGACAAAATCCAGGGTCTTGCGCTCCATCTCGACCTGAACAAAAGTACAAGTTCAAGCATGCGAATACATGAGCTGAAGTCGAACATGCATGAACATCGTCTGATTACCAGTCAATAATGAAAATTGTTAACAGACGCGAGAGGTACCACCAATAATGACAATGGCCCTCAAGGTACTATAGGTACAATCTACGGCGTGCGAATTAGTGAGCTGGCGTCGAACACCCGTAGAATCATTCGATCGGAGGCCAATGATGAAAACCTCACGTCGAACACGAAGAACCTACCATTGAGGCATGCAGGCTCCAAGGCACCGGAAGGGAGTCTCTAGATCAGCTTCCTGGATAATGAGTTGAAGTCGACAGGAAGTGACCTTGATCGAAGGTGGGCCATAGTGTTTCCCACATCATCGACACGAGACAGAGAAAAAAATATTGTGGTGGATAAAAATTGTGTGAGCTATCAGAAGGAGGTTGTTATTCTGCAGAGGTCAACTTCTCTTGAACATATCAGCGGCACGACAGTGGAATTGGCAGTATTTGACATCAATGGATCAGAGGTCATGGTGACGAGGCAATGAGCAGATGAGAGGTCAAACAGGATTACCCAAATCCACGGAGGCAAGTGAAAAATGAGATGAGATATCCCCACCCAGACACGAAAGCAGACAAGTGCCATGTTCAAGAGCGACATACTGCCGACACGACAATAATTATGGTTCCATTTTTCCCCCACCATTTCTGGCGAGTACCCCAATTATTTTTATTTACAAGCTTGATGGGGATAGCATATGCTTGTAACGTCATCTTGACGGACTCCAATGTCATCAAGTTTTAACGAGTCTGACAAAGGAAAAACTCGGCGCCTTTTCATGTTTAGAGAGTTTGAAAAGACTGCGGAAAAGAAAACTCCAAAGGTGTCCTTTTTCGTAAAGTTGTGTCTCTCGAGCCCGAAAAAGTATAAAACAATGCTCGAAAGAACCGCCCGACCATTACGATCGAGGAGTACTTTTCATAAGTAGTGATTTCGACCTGAAAAAGTAAAAAAACGATCGAAACCACGTCGTTTTGAAACCGTTAACTAACCTGAAACGACAAAGGTCCGACGATCTTTTCGTTTTTACACAGTCGGAAAAGAGTTTAAAGACGACCGCCTCTTATTTACGTTTAACGAGTCAAGAGGGATAACTCGGCGATCTTTTCATGTTTAGCGAGTCAGAAAAGCGCTGAAAGATGACTCCATAGTGACTTTTTCATGTATTTACCGAGTCCGAAAAAGTATAAAATACAACTCGTTTCACCATCGAAGTTGCGTAAAAGACCTGTCACTGCACAAGAAGAAATTTAAAATCCATTTTCGACCACAAATATATTAAAATATTCAAAAAATAACTTTTTAAACCTAAAAATGAGTCAAAAAGTCTATAAATATGGTGAAAATGTAAAAAATAGAATTACTTTTTACTTTTTACCTCTTGAATAGTAGTAGTGGTCTGTTTGGGGGGCAAACTTCAGGCGGTGATTACAGCCAATCCGTGCAACCATTCGAGATTTCGTCGGTTCCAGGTAAGAGGCGCTTCCTTTAGCTTCATTTCCATTCCTTTTTTATGCATTTTGTCCCCTGATTGAGCCTCTGCAAGGAGGAATTTGAAATTTAGGGCCGCGCCCCATTGGCGCGGGTATCCGGCACGGGTCCGCGCCAATGGGGTGATTTACCCAAAGGTGCCGCGCCATTGGCACAATTGTTTTAGAAACAGCCGCGCCAACCGCGCGACCTAATTTTTACCTTGAATTTCATCATTGTTTTTGAAATTTGTCCGGTTTGTAATCTTACCAGTGTTCTAATAATGATTTATTCATCCTTGTGGGTGCAGGAAACAAGCAAAAATGGTGGTGGAATGGAAAGAATGGGAACATGATGCCGTGGATGCCTTGGCCATCGAGGATGAAGGATGTATGAATGCTTTGAGGGACTGTGGTCTCAAGAAGTTCTTCCTCACATCTTATCTGCGAGATCAGCCTGAGTTATTGCAGTTCATAGTGGATGCTTGGGATGTTGATGACCAAGTATTTCGCTTACGGGACCAAACCTTAGAGTTGGACGTGTCTGATGTGTATTTCATTACTGGGCTATCACGGAGAGGGGCGAGCCCTATTTTGACTGGAAGCAGACCTTCCAGTGAGAAGATAGGTGAAGTGAAGGCTCGAGTGTGTCCAGAGGCACAATTTGGGAGAAACAGTGCCAAGGTGGATATCGCCACCATCCAGGATTTGGTTCTTAAGGTGATATTGTTCACCATCACGCGTGCAGCTGGGGTACAGGCGCCCCATGAGGCGAGCAAGAATCATCTGTTACTAGCGACAAAATGCCTCAGCCCCACCATCTTTGACTGGGCTACAGCGGTGACTACCAACATCAAAAGGCAGCTTACAAAGTGTAAGCGCGGAGAAGTGAAACAGTTCGGGTATGGCTCAATTGTGGTGTCGTTCTTCTTGGAACGATTACCCCTCTTTCAGATTCAGGGAGCTGTAGTGGCTGATCCATTGCCACGAGAGCCTAGGATGACTCGCTGGGCAGCATTGATGCCCAGAGGAGGAGGGGGCCAGCAGATGTCTTGGCGGCCCGAGTTCTTTATATGGCTCCGTCGTCAGCTGATCGTAGTGGAGGATTGGCCATACGCGGGGACTAATTTCATGGGGGATCCAGACCTCCCACTGCCAGAGGAAGAGGAATGGGACGAGGAGCTGGGTATGATTTCTTCATTTTTTGATGTTTTATGTATTTTCATTTTTTTTTTTTGTTAATACATGCATGTTCTGATAACAGTCATATGTACATGCAGATGTAGGCCCAGAGCGACCAGCCGGCTTGTCTCCTATAGCGCGGAGGGGCCAACCCGCAGCCGACCCTCAGGCAAGGGGTGTCGTGGGGGAAGAGCTGGTGCAGAATCTCGAGGGACTCACCCAAGGGATTCTGGGTTACGCTAGACTGGCGGACGTGCCCTTTGCATACCAGAGGCACATAGTGGGAGTGCCGACTTGTATCCATCGTCTGTTGAGACGATTGGTGCGTGCGGTGACGTGCTATCATGAGCACCACCACGACTAGACTTCTAGGCTTCTTTCATGCATATTTTTTGAGGGACATGTTGTCCCAGGATATATCAGGATGATCATGTATTATTTTTTGGACTATGTAACGCACGCAGTGCAAACATTATGACACACATATATATATATACATATGCCTATGGTTTATTATTGTGCTTTTATGTGCTTGCTTGTATAATGTTTTGATTATAAATTACGCAAATGTCTATCTAATACATGATTAGCCAATGCATCAGAAAATCCCCTCTGCGGACAGAGGCGATCCCACTAGCCCAAAATGGGTCTAGCAACAATCAAACAATGCTATCACGCAAGTTCCTAATTGCAAATTAAAAGTGGATTATGAGAACCTACTTGGATTCCAACGCTAGTGTTGTAGAAGAGTTGACACTCCCGTTCCTTTGCTCCGGCCGGTCACGATCCTCACGATCTCCGTGAATGGACACCTGCACATGCAAAGAACGATACGAATACAAGCATAAAATCCAATAGATGCAATTATATATCGGTCAGAAAAGATATAATTCAAACATCATCATAATGAACAGCAAGAATGGAACCATAATGATAGTCATCTATTATTGATAATCAACAAAGGAGTATACAACCATAGTTCTGACGTTAAATCCTCCTTTGGTTGGGTGATCAGCTACATATGTCTTGCAAAGCTTGTCGGGATCAGGAACAAGCCTCTCTCTCTCTTTGACTATGAATGTAAAGAAGACTCAACAACACTCTCTCAGACTTCTGATAGTATCATTCTCCCTATACTCAAAACTAGCTTGTCAAATGCACCAGAACAAGCTTTTATAGATGGAGGAGGAGGAAGAGATACAATGAATCCAGACATTCATGGGATAAGCATTATCCTCGAAAAGCTATTGTGGATGATGATTCTCGACATCCATGAGATTGCCATTATCCCTGAAAAGCCACATGAGTCGAAAGGAAAAAACTCTCGGGCGTGCGTTTGTGAACAAACTTTTCCAAACTTGGTTGGCGCGAGTAATACTCTGAGACAGAGCGCCAATGAGCGCGCCCTCTTTGGAGAATTTCCTTCATTGGCGCGGGTGATACACTGTGAATCCGCGCTAATGGAAAAAGGGGACTCTTTAAGGATATTTTGCAGGAGATGTCTTCAAGGCATATGAAGTCCATACTTAGGGGAACATAATGCAAGTGTTTTCAAGTTATGTCACTGCTCACAAGTCCCGGAATGAGTCCTCCAAAGTGCGGGAAAGGGGTAACAGGGACGGTGACCAATGGTGACAAATTACTGTGTAACAGATGCCCCCTAAAGCATGAGGCCCGAGAGAGAGAGGGGTGAAATGCTTTACAAGAACACATGCAGCTGCCGCTGGAGAATCTGCATAGAGAGATACAACTGATAGCTCAAGTACATGATATATGTGGTATGGTCGCAGCCATCCATAACAGAGTACATAATAATCTAGATCCATGGTATGGGCGCAGCCATCCGGTTAGGATCGATGAATAGACTCAGGTATGGTCGCAGCCATCCAGTGAATGAGTCATGTAACAAGAATCCGCAAAATCACAGCCTGGATTCCAACAGACAAAATCCAGGGTCTTGCGCTCCATCTCGACCCGAACAAAAGTACAAGTTCAAGCATGCGAATACATGAGCTGAAGTCGAACATGCATGAACATCGCCTGATTACCAGTCAATAATGAAAACTGTTAACAGACGCGAGAGGTACCACCAATAATGACAATGGCCCTCAAGGTACTATAGGTACAATCTACGGCGTGTGAATCAGTGAGTTGGCGTCGAACACCCGTAGAATCATTTGATCGGAGGCTAATGATGAAAACCTCATGTCGAACACGAAGAACCTACCATTGAGGCATGCAGGCTCCAAGGCATTGGAAGGGAGTCTCTAGATCAGCTTCTTGGATAATGAGCTGAAGTCGACAGGAAGTGACCTTGATCGAAGGTGGGCCATAGTGTTTCCCACATCATCGACATGAGACAGAGAAAGAATGTTGTGGTGGATCAAAATTGTGTGAGCTATCAGAAGGAGGTTGTTATTCTGCAGAGGTCAACTTCTCTTGAACATATCGGCGGCACGACAGTGGAATTGGCAGTATTTGACATCAATGGATCAAAGGTCATGGTGACGAGGCAATGAGCAGATGAGAGGTCAAACAGGATTACCCAAATCCACGGAGGCAAGTGAAAAATGAGACGATATTTTCCTACCCGGACACGAAAGCAGACAAGTGCCATGTTCAAGAGCGACATACTACCGACACGACAATAATTATGGTTCCATTTTCCCCCACCATTTCTGGCGAGTACCCCAATTATTTTTATTTACAAGCTTGATGGGGATAGCATATGCTTGTAACGTCATCTTGACGGACTCCAATGTCATCAAGTTTTAACGAGTCTGACAAAGGAAAAACTCGGCGTCTTTTCATGTTTAGAGAGTTTGAAAAGACTGCGGAAAAGAAAACTCCAAGGGTGTCCTTTTTCGTAAAGTTGTGTCTCTCGAGCCCGAAAAAGTATAAAACAATGCTCGAAAGAACCGCTCGACCATTACGATCGAGGAGTACTTTTCATAAGTAGTGATTTCGACTTGAAAAAGTAAAAAAGCGATCGAAACCACGTTGTTTCGAAACCGTTAACGAACCTGAAACGACAAAGGTCCGACGATCTTTTCGTTTTTACACAGTCGGAAAAGAGTTTAAAGACGACCGCCTCTTATTTACGTTTAACGAGTCAAGAGGGATAACTCGGCGATCTTTTCATGTTTAGCGAGTCAGAAAAGAGCTGAAAGATGACTCCACAGTGACTTTTTCGTGTATTTACCGAGTCCGAAAAAGTATAAAATACAACTCGTTTCACCATCGAAGTTGCGTAAAAGACCTGTCGCTGCACAAGAAGCAATCGTAAAATCCATTTTCGACCACAAATATATTAAAATATTCAAAAAATAACTTTTTAAACCTAAAAATGAGTCAAAAAGTCTATAAATATGGTGAAAATGTAAAAAATAGAATTACTTTTTACTTTTTACCTCTTGAATAGTAGTAGTGGTCTGTTTGGGGGGCAAACTTCAGGCGGTGATTACAGGCAATCCGTGCAACCATTCGAGATTTCGTCGGTTCCAGGTAAGAGGCACTTCCCTTAGCTTCATTTCCATTCCTTTTTTATGCATTTTGTCCCCTGATTGAGCCTCTGCAAGGAGGAATTTAAAAATTAGGGCCGCGCCCCATTGGCGCGGGTATCCGGCATGGTCCGCGCCAATGGGGTGATTTACCCAAAGGTGCCGCGCCATTGGCGCGACTGTTTTAGAAACAGCCGTGCCAACCGCGCGACCTAATTTTTACCTTGAATTTCATCATTGTTTTTTAAATTTGTCTGGTTTGTAATCTTACCAGTGTTCTAATAATGATTTATTCATCCTTGTGGGTGCAGGAAACAAGCAAAAATGGTGGTGGAATGGAAAGAACGGGAACATGATGTCGTGGATGCCTTGGCCATCGAGGATGAAGGATGTATGAATGCTTTGAGGGACTGTGGTTTCAAGAAGTTCTTCCTCACATCTTATCTGCGAGCTCAACCTGAGTTATTGCAGTTCATAGTGGATGCTTGGGATGTTGATGACCAAGTATTTCGCTTACGGGACCAAACCTTAGAGCTGGACGTGTCTGATGTGTATTTCATTACTGGGCTGTCACGGAGAGGGGCGAGCCCTATTTTGACCGGAAGCAGACCTTCCGGTGAGAAGATAGGTGAAGTGAAGGCTCGAGTGTGTCCAGAGGCACAATTTGGGAGAAACAGTGCCAAGGTGGATATCGCCACCATCCAGGATTTGATTCTTAAGGTGATATTGTTCACCATCACGTGTGCAGCTGGGGTACAGGCGCCCCATGAGGCGAGCAAGAATCATCTGTTACTAGCGACAGAATGCCTCAGCCCCACCATCTTTGACTGGGCTATAGCGGTGACTACCAACATCAAAAGGCAGCTTACAAAGTGTAAGCGCGGAGAAGTGAAACAGTTCGGGTATGGCTCAATTGTGGTGTCGTTCTTCTTGGAACGATTACCCCTTTTTCAGATTCAGGGAGCTGTAGTGGCTGATCCATTGCCACGAGAGCCTAGGATGACTCGTTGGGTAGCATTGATGCCCAGAGGAGAAGGGGGCCAGCAGATGTCTTGGCGGCCCGAGTTCTTTATATGGCTCCGTCATCAGCTGATCGTAGTGGAGGATTGGCCATACGCGGGGACTAATTTCATGGGGGATCCGGACCTCCCACTGCCAGAGGAAGAGGAATGGGACGAGGAGCTGGGTATGATTTCTTCATTTTTTGATGTTTTATGTATTTTCATTTTATTTTTTTTTGTTAATACATGCATGTTCTGATAACAGTCATATGTACATGCAGATGTAGGCCCAGAGCGACCAGCCGGCTTGTCTCCTATAGCGCGGAGGGGCCAACCCGCAGCCGACCCTCAGGCAAGGGGTGTCATGGGGGAAGAGCTGGTGCAGAATCTCGAGGGACTCACCCAAGGGATTCCGGGTTACGCTAGACTGGCGGACGTGCCCTTTGCATACCAGAGGCACACAGTGGGAGTGTCGACTCGTATCCATCGTCTGTTGAGACGATTGGTGCGTGCGGTGACGTGCTATCATGAGCACCACCACGACTAGACTTCTAGGCTTCTTTCATGCATATTTTTTAGGGACATGTCGTCCCAGGATGTATCAGGATGAACATGTATTATTTTTTGGACTATGTAACGCACGCGATTCAAACATTATGACACACACATATATATACATATGCCTATGGTTTATTATTGTGCTTTTATGTGCTTGCTTGTATAATATTTTGATTATAAATTACGCAAATCTCTATCTAATACATGATTAGCCAATGCATCAGATAATGTGTTTAATCGTCGTGGAATATGCTGATATGTGATAAAATCAAAGTTCCTTTCTAACAATCTCACACGTAAATACAACCTTAGAATGCGATGGTCTCTGACGGAATATCGCCCGTTGAGCTGGTGGACGACAAGTTGAGAGTCTAGGTTCACTACCAATGCATGAATGCCGAGATTAATTGCTTCAGCAAGTAGCTCAATTACAGCACAATATTCGGTGACATTGTTAGTGGTACGACCCAAACACACACCTTGAAAATCTATCAACTCGCCATGAGGATCATAGATCACCCACGCCGCAGAGGACAAGTTGCGAGTACTGCGGCAGGCACCATCAGCGAAACCAACATAAGGTGCATCAGACATCTGCACAAGAAGCGAAAGACACAATAAGCGGCAGTCACGCCTTTAAAACTGACACACATACACACAACACACCTGCTAAAGTACATGTATGTACAAAATAAAGTGTACAAGCATCATGCATAGTACTTTTTCAAGTACAGCCCATTTCGGGGCTTCCCGAGAGGGTTCCCTTCATAATCAATTAGCTCGTAGGCCCCTTTTTGCAAAACTTTCTTGACAATGTAAGGGCCTAGCCACATAGGCTCGAGTTTTCCTGCTCCCAGCTTATCGTTTGCCTGATCGTATAGCAGGACTAAATCTCCCTCAACAAAAGAACGTGGATGGACAGTCTGATCGAAGTGAGTCTTGACTCGCTTCTTTTGTGTTTCGATGGCCAAAGAGGCTAGGCGACGGGTCTCATCTAGCCGTTCCAGGTAAAGAAGGCGTTCTTCTAACGGAGTAGTGTTGGGAAGTAGCTCGACAGCCAATTTTAATGAAGGGATTTCGCACTCGATTGGAAGGGTAGCCTCTAGTCCATAAACTAGTTGAAATGGAGTGAAACTGGTGGCATCCTTCACGGAGGTTCGATAGGCCCACAAGGCAGGGAACAACATCAGATGCCAGTTAGACTTATGCATGCCAACGGTACGCTGAAGCATTGTAACCAAAATCTTATTGATAGCTTCAACTTGGCCATTGGACTGAGGGTAGTATGGAGTCAAACTACCGTGCTATAAGCCTAGCTGGGTTGTTAGTTCTGTCATCATATGATTACGGAAATGCCTCCCGTGATCAGTGACGATGGCTTGAGGGACGCCGAATCGCGAGATAACATGGTTGAATAAAAATTGTGCCGCTGTGTGACCGTCTTCAGTTAATGTAGGCATCGCCTCGGCCCATTTAGTAAAGTAATCGACGGCAACGATAATAAACCCATGCCCCCTGGCCGAGCGAGGGTTACAGGTCGTATAATCAATGCCCCATTTTGCAAAAGGGCTGACGGTGACAACAGGGTGCAATGGAGTGGGAGGCGCTCGCATCTTCCGCTGGTATATCTGGCACTCGTGACAAGAGCGGACGGCAAGAATGCAATCCTTAAAGATAGAGGGCCAAAAGTAGCCAGCACGGAGGATTTTTTGGGCAGTAGCATATCCGAACATGTGACCACCACAGGCACCAGAGTGGCAGTCATTCAAGACACACTCAGCTTCCTCGAGAGTTAGACATCGGCGGAGAACAGAGTCGGCGCCGAGGCGATATAGTGTGTCCCCAATGATACGGTATGGTTGAGACTGATGACGAATCCTTCGCCGAGCATCTTTGGACACGCCGGGGCGAAAGGAGGACGTTTGCAGATATATAATGATATCCCCGTACCAGGGATCGAGGGTGCTAATGAGAAATAAAGTCTCATCCGGAATATGATCCTCTAAGTGAGAGGGCAGGGAAGAAGATGGCAAAGAGCAAAGTAACTCAGCGAATACAAGGGATTTCTTGGACTTGGCAGTGGTAAATTCCAAGTCGAACTCTTGGAGGATGACAATCCACTTTGAGTACTTGCCCCCCAGCAACTGGCGTGACAGAATATACGTCATGGGGTTGCAATCAGAAACCACGGTGGTAGTGCGCAGCAGAATATAGTGACGGAAGCGTTGGACAGCACAAACGACGGCCAAAGCCAACTTCTCGACATAAGCATATCGAGTTTCCGTGTCTAAAAGATTACGGCTGAGATAATATACAACATGCTCAGTGTCATCATCATCAGTTTGAACGAGAACCATGCCGATAGTGGTGTCGGCGGCAGCCAAATACAGAGTGTAGTCGCGATGATAGTTCGGAGGACGGAGTAACGGAGCGGAAACAAGGAGACCCTTGAGACGTTCAAAAGATTCCTGAGCGATGGTATCCCAATGAAAAGGGACATCTCGCTTTAGCAACCGTGTAAAACCTTTAGCCACCTCGGCATAGTTTGGAACGAATCGTCTTAGAAAATTTGCTTTACCCTGCAAGCTTTGCAATTGTTGTAAAGAAGCAGGGGGAGGAAGATTCACTATAGCCTCGACTTTAAGGGGATCCAAACGGATGCCCTCTCGGGAGACGACAAACCCGAGAAGTCGGCCGGATTCAACGCAGAAGACACATTTGTGAGGATTAAGTCTGATTCGGTAGTGTCGACAGCGAAGAAAGATATCGCGAAGGTGAGTAGGGTGGTCCTGACATTTGGCTGAATGAGCTAGGAGATCATCCAGGTATGGCTGTACAATGTGTCGAATGTCATGAAAAGCATAGGACATTGCACGTTGGAAGGTAGCACCGGCATTTTTGAGACTGAAACGGAGCTTCTTATAGGCAAAAGTGCCCCATGGACAGATAAAAGCGGTCTTGTTTTGATCAGCGGGAGCAATATTGATCTGGTTATATCCAGAAAAACCGTCCATAAAAGAGAACATTTCGCTTCCGGCACACTCGTCAATAATTTGATCAATGAATGGTGTGGGGAAATTATCTTTAGGACAGGCCCGATTAATATCACGATAATCGACACAAACACGGATGGTACCCTGTTTTTTATTCACAAGTACGATATTGGAGACCCAATCTGTGAGTGGGATAGGATAAATAAAACCAGCTTTAAGAAGCATCTCTACTTCCGCCTTAATAGCTACAGCCTTGCGGGGGTGTACAGGGCGTAAACGTTGATGAACAGGCTTAGCACCCGGGTACGTGATTATCTCATGCACCACTATGCTAGGATCAATGCCGGGCATTTCTTCGTAGGACCATGCAAAGACGTCACGAAATTCGCGAAAAAGATTGGTATAGAGTCGAATCTCCTCTGGAGTACAAGTGACTCCAATGTGAAGATGTTCAACAATCCCTGATTTCACAGAGATGTCGATGGGCTGGGTTTGCGTAATGTTCGCCATATTTCCTTCAGAGGACACTTGATAAACTTGGATAGGTGTTTGAAGGGTTTGAAATGGGAGACAAGGAGCAAACCGCTCGAGACAAGTAAGCATATCCTGATGGGCGGGGAGAAACGAGGAAGGATGATGAAAATCATGCCAAGGAGGTTCCTTGGGAGACATAGTCTCAATAATGGCTTCGTCAGAAGGGAATGTTTCTTTTAAAGGGTCCGAAGAAGTCTCATCTACAAGCCATGAGAATGGAGCAAACGAGTTGAGAACCTTGCTCAAAGGAGCAAGTTCAGAAGAGGGAGCCGATGCAGCAATGATTTCGACATAGTTGAGCTCGGCAGGACTCAACGGCATCTGATCGCCCCAAGAATCTACTTGATCAGTGGGAGGGAGGATCCACGGATCAGAACAAGTAGTAATCATATTGACGGAAGCGAAGTTAGGAGGTGGGAGCGGAAAAACACCCATGAGGGCGGGATCTTTGAAAAGCCCGGCTCCCAGACTCTCAGATGATTTGGAGGTATGCTCCACAAAAGGGATGTTGCCTTCAGAAGAGGAAGCGAAGAATGACAGCTGGTCTACGGTAACAATCTTCCCTTGATGAGGGAAACGGATGATACGAAACAAAGATGAAGCTACAACTTGCATCGCGTATATCCAGCTACGTCCGAGAAGGAGGTTGTAGGTAAGATTAGCATCAACAACTTCAACTTCCATCTCGATCGTCTTCCCTTCCAAAGAGATGGGCAAACGTTGGAGTATACCATAAGGACGGGATGCTCTTCCATCAAAAGCTTCCAAGGTTGTGGGAGACTGGCTCAACGTCGGAGAACCAATAGCTTTCCAACAGGCAACAGACATGATGCAAGTTGAAGCACCTTCATCAATGACTGTACGATGAATCGTTTTGGAATTAATAATAACTTGTATGAGGAATGCAATTTGGGGAGGCAGTCTCTGCGTATGGCGTTCCAAGTCAAAAGTAATCAAATCCAAGTCGGCCGGGTCTATGCCATCGATAGCCGATAGCAAGGACTTCCTCTGAGAAGGGCAGCTCTGGAGAACTTCTAAATCGGACATAGCCGATGGAGTCTGAGCTAAGTCCTCAACGATATTGTAGTGCTGTGCAGCACAAGCATTTGGGTTGTAAGAAGATTTCCGGAGTACTCCTTTTGGAGGGGGTCGAATAGGCGTCTCAGTACTAGGTCTCTCGATGTGGAGCGGGCCTGAACTGAATGGAGGAGCACTAGAGGGGACCTCAGGCTCTTTCCCGACAGATGACGGATATTCTTTTGTTCGAGTACTGATGTGGACAGGTATTGTTCCAGCCATAAATACTTGGGAACCGAAGGAAGATGGAGGTTGAGAGGGGTCAGCCACCATTTGAGTTTGTTGCGAGGGAAAGGGTTCTTTGAGCACTGCAGGAGTCCCGGGAGCGCCTTTCAACAAACGACTAACTTTGGACCGCCTAGGGCAGTCTTTGGTATAGTGATCTTCATCACAGATAAGACAAGGATACTTGGGTTTGCGTTTGGCACCTTCCTCGGGCGGAGGTTTAGGGGAGTCCTGTTTAGGTTGATCTGGCTTATTCTTCCCTTTTCCTTTCTTCTTTCCTTTCGAGGCTTTGTCTGTCGTGGTGGACTGGACGGCATTGACCTCGGAAGTAATATTCGAAGTGGGTGTTGCCTGAGAAGTGTGTTCATTCGAAGCATTTGATTTTTGCTTCCCAGGGTTCACGGAATTTTTCTTCGAGGACGAGTTAACAGAACCAATAATACCGTCAACAGTTGGTGTTGGCGAGGTTTTGGATGTTCCTGGTCTCGGGGCATCAGGCAAATAATCATACAATGTACCAGACTGAGAATAAACCAAGTCAAGGTACTGAGCGCGCGCGATAGCTTGCTCTTCAGTGACACACGCCCCCATGGCAATGTCCCAAGCTATCGGAGGAACGAACGAAGTCGTAAACCAATCGGTAAGAAGTTGGTCGGGAATCCAAAATTTGATCATACGTCTATGCCGTCTCCATTCATGGATATGATCAGAGATATGCGTAGCCGTTGTCTGTCTTAAGGATGTCAGGAGGTGTGTACCCGTTTCATATCGAATGGGCAACTGAAAATGAGTGAGGAATGCCATAGCCAACGAGTTGAAATCCTGAAAGGATCCGCGAGTGAGTTCAATATACCACTTAGTTGCAGAGCCAGTGAGAGTCCTTTGAAAAAGGCGAAGCCAAATCGAATCATCAAGCCACGAATTGGATGAACACCACAAGTGATAGGTCATGACATGAGCTTGAGGATCTTCATGAGATTCTGGGTTCGTTCCCCAGTGGAGTCGCCAAATTGTTGGAGAGGTAAATCCCCTCTGCGGACAGAGGCGATCTCACTAGCCCAAAATGGGTCTAGCAACAATCAAACAATACTATCATGCAGGTTCCTAATTGCAAATTAAAGGTGGATTACGAGAACCTACTTGGATTCCAATGCTAGTGTTGTAGGAGAGTTGACGCTCCCGTTCCTTTGCTCCGGCCGGTCACGATCCTCACGATCTCCATGAATGGACACCTGCACATGCAAAGAACGATACGAATACAAGCATAAAACCCAATAGATGCAATTATATATCGGTCAGAAAAGATATAATTCAATCATCATTATAATGAACAGCAAGAATGGAACCATAATGATAGTCATCTATTATTGATAATCAACAAAGGAGTATACAACCGAAGTTCTGACGTCAAATCCTCCTTTGGCTGGGTGATCAGCTACACGTCTTGCAAAGCTTGTCGGGATCAGGAACAAGCCTCTCTCTCTCTTTGACTATGAATGCAAAGAAAACTCAACAGCAATCTCTCAGACTTTTGACAGTATCATTCTCCCTCTACTCAAAACTAGCTTGTCAAATGCACCAGAACAAGCTTTTATAGATGGAGGAGGAGGAAGAGATACAATGAATCCAGACATTCATGGGATAAGCATTATCCTCGAAAAGCTATTGTGGATGATGATTCTCGACATCCATGAGATTGACATTATCCCTGAAAAGCCACATGAGTCGAAAAGAAAAAACTCTCGGACGTGCGTTTGTGAACAAACTTTTCCAAACTTGGTTGGCGCGGGTAAGACTCTGAGATAGAGCGCCAATAAGCACGCCCTCTTTGGAGAATTTCCTTCATTGGCGCGGGTGATACACTGTGGATCCGCGCTAATGGAAAAAGGGGACTTTTTAAGGATATTTTGCAGGAGATGTCTTCAAGGCATATGAAGTCCATACTTAGGCGAACATAATGCAAGTGTTTTCAAGTTATGTCACCGCTCACAAGTCCCAGAATGAGTCCTCCAAAGTGCGGGAAAGGGGTAACAGGGACGGTGACCAATGGTGACAAATTATTGTGTAACAGGCAATGTTTTGGCTTTGCATGTGTCAAAATCACAAGGTTTCAAGTTTAAGAGTAGATAGTACATGTGGGTCAATTACCCTATAGTTTCCTCTTTTGAATGGAATCATTTCTTGATAACATCGACTCCAGGAGGTGATTACTTGAGTGTCCATATCCATACCTTGGATGACTAGACCAGAGAGCTAAAAATGTAGTTTTCGTCATAGACGTCCCTATTTCGACCCCAAGTGGATGGGGCGTCGTTGACTTTATTTTTTAATTATTTTTTAATTTAGTTGGACAAATCAGATTTAACCTGGGCGAATATACTTTCGTCTAAGTCTCACATCCACAATTGTGGTGCTAGGGAAAGCGAAGTGATGGAAAAAAAAAGTATTTAATTGTGAGCAGTGAAATTTTGTTGTTAGCCGCAATGGTGACACTCATCGCTCATCTCGCAAGGAAACAAACCATCTCCCTGCGACCTCAAAATCTGGCTCTGTCACACCACTCATCACTCATCTCCCAAGGAAACGAACCATCTCCCTGCGACCTCCAAATCTGGTATACATCAGAACATTTTTTTCATTCATCAAAAATTGCAAATATCAGTGCGCGCTCGACTCGGTGTTGCTCGCGGCTAATGACAAGACCTCGCTCCACCTCTTTGAAGTACTCCTATGAACAATAGAAACGTTTTAATCAGTTTGCACAACCTTTCAGTGCTTGATCAGCAACCAGAACCTTCTAGGCTGCGTTATATGGTCTTTTGTGGGTGGGTTTTTGATTTTCTAAGGTCTACAGGGGTTTATCACCATGGCAACCTTTGATAAGCCTGAAAATGCCCTCAAGAGGGTTGAAGGTAAGTTTTATTTATATAGATTTAGTTGTAGATGGATATTTTTTTACATTTATTGAATTTTGGTTCAATTTTGGATTCAGCCATCGCTTTTGCTTGATTTGATAAAATATTGTAAAGGGATATTTTTGTAGAGTTGAAGTTATAAGAACTTTGTATTTGGATGGGATTTCTCATATTTATAAAAGTTTATATATGTTTTCACTAGCTAGGTTCATGTTCTAGGGTTAGGTTTTGAGATTGCCTACAGATAATTTCTTGGGGTTTATGCAATCTAATGTGTTTGTCGAAAACTCCATATTTAAGCCCTTGTTTTAAGATGTGCGTGAGATAGATGTTAAGATGGACACTGAATATCCACAATACTTTCACAGTACCTTATGCGAAGGTTCTATTGCATTTCTTAAGTTGATAACATTTGTAATTTTGTATCCTTCATGGTTCTAACTTCCATTATAGTTTTTCTATTTTATTGCATAAAGACGAATCAAAAATAAAGATTGATTTACTGTTTTTGTTTAATATGTTGTACTAGCCTCTATTGCAAAGATGATTACTTCAAAATCTAAAGTCTATACAAAATCCAATGAATTCCTGGTGAAAGTGTTGACATTTTTGTGTCCGCTTGATATTTTTGCATTCACTTATATTAAACCATATGGAAGAGCATTTGTGCATGTTTATTCCCTTCTAGGGTTTTCCTCGTAAGAAGTTTTGAAGTTGTTTTAATTTATATATAATTGGTTCAATAATTTTCTCAGATATCTGATGTTGTGTCTGCATTGAAAGATCGAAGGTTTCTTGCTTTGGTAATTTGTGACTTTCGTTAAGGTTTATATTTGCATTTTATAAGGTTTTCTTTTGTTATTTAGGTGAAATAAAACTAAACCAATTAACCGAGAATTTTGTGTAAATTTGCAGGCAACAAAAAATATTTAATGGTTACTACGGTTGGATATGTTGGAGCTATTCTTTGGTTGAAAAATGCCATCCTTTTGTTGTTTTAAATGCCGTGTATGATCACAAGTGTTTCTATATATTATCAGAAAGTTTGCAGATTTGAGATCTGGAAGAAGAGTTGAACAACTACTAGGGTCATTAAGTTGTCCAAGCAGCGATGAACGCAAATTTTGCAGCCACGAATGGGATAAGCATGGCACTTGCCCTATTAATCTTGATGTGCATTCATCCTTCCAAAGGCCTTCTCCTTCCAAACAAATCTAAGGGTTACAACTCAACAATTGGCAATGCTACAGCAATCCCAAACAAAAACACACAAGATTTGAATACTGAACTTATTGTCAAACCATTTATTTAACCCAAAAATAATTGTTATCCTAAACAAAAACACACTAAATCTGAATCCTCAACTTAATTGTAAGTATGCACAGTCATTGTTATTGGCCATCACTTTGAAAACCTCGTTTCTTTTAAAGTTCTAAAGTTCTTAATACAAATGTACAAACTCTCTTCAAATTTATGTTCTTTGAAATTGATGTCTATACAAGCTCAACGGTCATAAAACTTACACATAGTAATTCTCCATGCACAAATGGTTTGAATTATTTTTCAACAAAACCCAATTCTCTTGTCCAATTACGGAAACAAATTCGTAATTTTCACAAATGTAGGTCATGGTGATTACTCCTAGATAATTGAGTGGTGACTTCTTAACCTTAATAGTTTAAGCTTTGCCTCAACGCATTTTTATTTGTAATCATGACATTATTACAAAAAGTTATTGTCGTGGCTTAATAGGTTTTGAAATAATGTTTCTTCTTTCCATTTTTAATTGTAATATTATTATAAGACTTTATATTCATAATGCTTGGTTTTTTATTTAGTGAGTATGTTGTTTTTTAATTTGTAGCACAATTTGAAAGGCAGTAAAGCCTATCAAGAAACAAATATAAGGGTTTGTCATCATATCCACTATTTAATTCAATTTTATTTTTTTCATGATTCATTTTTTTTTTTACAAATAATGGTAAAATTTTGGTCTTTCCATTTCTAAGTGATTTAGTTTTTCATAAATAATGATAAATTTTTGTTATATTAAATTTTGAAATTATTTATATATATATATATATATATATATATATATATATATATATATTTAATTAAATATATTTATTTAAATAAGGAAATTAATTTTGAAAAGTAAACAACAATCATAGGTTTAATAAAATGATAATATTATTGGTATTAGTAATATTGTAAACTCAAAAGATTCTTGATATTATAAACTTAAAGGAATATAAGCATTAGGGAATAATATGAAACCAAACAGATTATAACTTGCATAATTACATTAATAAATGTAGTTGATTAACGTTGTATATTAACTACGTTTATTATTATTTATTTCTATATATTCAAATTAATAAATTTATTATTATTTATAAATTATAAATTATTATTATTATTATTTAGCCATTATATCTATATATATATATATATATAAGTAATTATTAGTAATTATAATCTAATATTAATAATAATTAATTAATAAATAAAAAATAATGAATACAAATATTAATAATTAATTATATATCATAATATTTTATAATTAATAACTAATAATAATTAATAATTAATTATTATAATCAATATTTAATAAAAATAGTAATAATTAAATATTATAAACCAAGGGATTAATATTATAAATCAAAAGGATTAATGAACCCAACTATACTCGGGGAATAACATTAAACCTTATGAATATAAACCATGAAATTAATCAACCAAGGAATTAATATTGTAAACCATACGCTAAATATTAAACCCTAGGAATATAAACCCTATGATCAATATTATAAACCCAAGGAATTTATATTATAAACCCAAGGGATTTATATTAAACCCTAGGATTAGTATTATAAACCCTATGAATATGAACCCTTAGATTAATAAACCCAATGAATTGATATTATAAACCCCAAGGCACTAATAAACACGATAGATTAATACTAAAAACCCAAAATATTAATATTGTAAACCCAAGATATATAAACCCTAGGAATTAATATGCTACAATTTTGTTTTATTAAATTTTGGAATTTTTTAATGTAAAAAAATAATATTTGTAATTAAACATATTTACTTTGTTAATTTTTTAAATTTATTTAACCCGGAAAAGTAAACGACATTTATAGGTTTAATGAAATGATAATATTATTTATATTAGTAACATGATAAACTCAAAGGATTATTGATATTATAATCCTAAAAGAATATAAACCTTAGGAAATAATATGAAACCCAAAAAATTATAATATATTATAATGAAACTCAAAAAATTATAATATAAATTAATATTATAATATTATTCTTATTATTAATAATATAAATATAATATAATTAATAATGATATGATTTATTATTAATAATAATATAATTATAATATTATTAATAATATTATGTTGGGTTTATAAATCTCTATTGCATTTCAAAGGATTATTATAAACTAAAAGTATTATTGATATTATAAACCGAGAGGAATATAAATCCTAGGGAATAATATAAAACCAAAAAAGATTATTAATTAATAATATAATATTATTTTTATTATTAATAATATAATTATAATATAATTAAGATTATTAATTAATAATATAATATTATTTTTATTATTAATAATATAATTATAATATAATTAATAATATGATTTGTTAATATTATTATTTTTAATATAAATATAATAATAATAATAATCTCATGGGTTTATAAATTCCTATTGTGTTTTATATTAGGTTTATGAAACCTACTATGAAATCCCTTGGGTTGCATTGCCACATTAGAAAATTAGGATGAACCATGGCCAACCATAGTTCGGTGTCACATTGTGACACAGATTGTTTCTCTGTGTAAATAAACCATTGTCAATAATCATGGGCACATTGTCACGAAAATTATCTCTTAGTTCAATGTCACATTGTGATGAAGATTGTCTCTTAGTCCAATGTCACATTGTGATGAAGATTGTCTCTTAGTCCAATGTCGCATTATGATAACCATGGTCATCGATGATCAACCATGGACCAACGTCACATTGCGACAAAGATTGTCTCAATATGAAAATCAACCATGGTCCATCGTCGTATTGTGGCAAAGATTGCCTCAATGTGAAAACCAATCATGGTCAACCATGGTCCAACGTCGCATTGTGACTAAGATTGTATCAATATGAAAATAAACCATGGTCAATGATGGTCAGCCATGTTTATTTTAGAGTTTATAATGTTTATCTTATGGTTTATATACCTTGGGTTTATAATATTAAACCCTTGGGTTTAATGTTATTCCCTTGGGTTTATAATCCATTGGGTTTTTTAGTATCAATCTCTTGAGTTTATAATATCAATCACTTGGGTTTATTAATCTAAGGGTTCATATTGCTACGATATAATATTATTCATAGGGTTTATAATATTAATCCTAGGGTTTAAAATAAATCCCTTGGATTTATAATCATGGTCAACCATGGTCCAACGTCACACTTTGACAAATATTGTCTCAATATGAAAATCAACCATGTTAAACCATTGTCAACCTTCGTCAACCATCGTCATTCATGGTCCAACGTCACATTGTGACAAAGATTGCCTCAATATGAAAATCAACCATGGTCAAACATGTTAAATCGTGGTCAACCATGGTCAAATGTCACATTGTGAGAAAGATTGTCTCTATATGAAAATAAATCTTGATCAATCATGGTCAATATGAAAATCAACCATGGTCAACCATGGTCAACCATGGTCAGACGTCACATTGTTACAAAGATTATCTCAATATGAAAATCAACCATGGTCAATCATCATCAACGATGGTCAAACATGGTTAATCATTGTCAACCATGGTCCAACATCACATTGTGACAAAGATTGTCTCAATATCAACCATGGTCAACCATTGTCCAACGTCACAATGTGACAAATATTCTCTTAAAATGAAAATCAATCATGGTCAACCATGGTCCAACGTCGCATTGTGACAAAGATTGCATTATTATGAAAATAAACCATGCTTAACCGTGGTAAATCATGGTCAATAATCATGGTCTCATTGTGACGAAGATTTTCTCTTGGTCCAACGTCACATTATGACAATCATGGTCCAACATTGCATTGTGACAAATATTATTTCAATATGAAAATCGACCATGGTCAACCATGGTCTAACGTTGACAAATATTGTCTCAATATGAAAATCAATCAGTCAACCATGGTCCAACGTCACATTGTGACAAATATTGCGTCAATATGAAAATCACCCATAGTCAACCATGTTTATTTTAGTGTTTATAATATTTTATGGTTAACCATGGTCAATCATGGTAAAACAAGGTCAACCATGGTCAAATGTTGCATTGTGACAAAGATTCTCTCAATATGAAAATAAATCATGATCAACCATGGTCCAACGTCGCATTGTGACAAATATTGTTTCAATATGAAAATCAACCATGGTCAACCATGTTTGTTTTAGGGTTTATAATATTTATCTTAGATTTTATATGCCTTAGGTTTACAATATTAATAGTTTGGGTTTTTGGGTTTTTAGTATTAATCCCTTGCGTTTGTTAGTGCCTTGGATTTATAATATCAATCCCTTGGGTTTATTAATCTAAGGGTTCATATTCCTAGGGTATAATATTATTGATACGTTTATAATATTAATCCTAGGGTTTAATATAAATCCCTTTGGTTTATAATCCATTGGATTTATAATATGAGTTACTTGAGTTTATATTATTAATCATAGGGTTTAATATTAATCCTAGGGTTTACAATATTTATCCCTTCAATTTATTAATTTTAGGGTTTATATTCCTAGGGTTTAATATTCAACCATGGTCCAATGTCACATTGTGACAAAGATTGTCTCAATATGAAAATCAATCATGGTCAACTAGTGTCCAACATTACATTGTGACAAAGATTGTCTCAATATGAAAATCAACCATGGTCGACCATGTTTGTTTTAGAGTTTATAACATTTACCTTAGGGTTTATATACCTTGGGTTTACAATATTAATCCTTTGGGTTATTGGGTTTTTAGTATTAATTCATTGTGTTTATTAGTGCCTTGGGTTTATAATATCAATCCCTTTGGTTTATTAATCTAAGGGTTAATATTCCTAGGGTATTATATTATTCATAGGGTTTATAATATTAATCCTAGGGTTTAATATAAATCCCTTGGGTTTAAAATCCATTGAGGTTATTTTTATAAATTCCTTGGATTTATAATATTGATCATAGGATTTATATTCCTATGGTTTAATATTTAGCCTAGGGTATACAATATTAATCCCTTGGGTTTATTAATTTTAGGGTTTATATTATGAGGGTTTAATATTCATCCTAGGGTTTAATGTTATTATTTTTTGTTTATAATATTAATAATTAGTTGGGTTCATTAATCTCTTGGGTTTGTAATATTAATCCTTTCGATTTTTAAACCCTTTGGTTTATATTATTATTATTATTATTATTATTAATTATTAATTATTAATTATAATTATTGATTAATAATTATTATTATTATTATTATTTTATTGTTAATATTATTATTAGTTACTAATAGTTAATAGTTTATAATTATTAATTTTTTATATTTATATTTATATTATTTATTAATTGGTTAATTAATAGTGTTAAATAATAATAATAATAAATGTGGGTTATACATGTCTATCGGCGTTTATCAACCACATTTATTATTTGTTTTATAATCCCTTGGAATTTTAGTCTCAATCCCTTGGGTTTATATTATTTCTCTTAGGGTTTATATACCTTGGATTTATAATATTAATCCCTTGGGTTTATATTATTCCCTTGGGTTTATAATATCAATCCCTTAGGTTTATCAATCTAAGGGTTCATATGCGTTCGGTTTATCAATCCCTTGGTCCAACATCACATTCTCACAACCATGGTCAACCACGGTCCAACGTCGCATTGTGACAAAGATTGTCTCAATATGAAATTCAGGCATGGTCAACCATGGTCGCATTGTGTCAAAGATTTTCTCATGGTCCAACGTCATATTGTGTCTACCATGGTCCAACATCGCATTCTGACAATATTGACTCAATATGAAAATCAACCATCATCAACCATCAACAATCATGGTCAACCAAGGTCCAATGTCGCATTGTGAGAAAGATTCTCTCAATATGAAAATCGATCATGGTCAAACATTGTCCAATAGCGCATTGTGACAAATATTGTCTCACTATGAAAATCAACCATCGTCATTTGTGGTCAACCATGTTTGTTTTAGGGTTTATAAATTTTTATCTTAGGGTTTATATAGCTTGGGTTTATAATATCAATATGTTGGGTTTATTAATCTAAGGTTTCATTTCCCGGATGCGGGTGTTTGAGGTGGCTTTAAATATGAAAGGATAGGGGTGGGGCGAGGTGGATCAACACCTGCCCACCCAGTAGACGTTAAATACAGGTATGGCGGTTGGCTCTTGGCATGCGCGCAGAGCAAGGTTCATCGGCTCCGGTTCAAACATCATGTCTACAACGCTGGTTCTTCCCTCCGCACACTCTGGCCTGCATCAGAAGGCGGCGTTCTTCAATGCCATAGTTATGGAAGGAGCATCTCGAGGCGCGCCAGAGGAGGATAAGGCCAGGCTATGTGTCGGGTATGCGGTGAATTCGTCTTTGCTGTATCATTCGATACATTCTCTCGCCTCTGGCCTCATTTCTGATTTCCGGCTGTTTGATGTGAACTCTGTCATTCCTGAGGTCTCTCAGAACTTGCTGGGGAAGGTTACGCTGGTGCTTGGCTCGGCCCTCTTGGTGGAGCGGCTTCTGTTCCTCCTCTCGTCCCTTTCATGGGTTTCGAGCTGTTGTTTTGATGTCTTTGTCTCGTTGATTCAGTATCTTGTCTCAGGCCTTGTCTCTGGTTTCGGGCTGTGGGATGTTGGCCCTGTCATTCCTAAGGCCTCTCGGGATTTGCTAGGAAGGGATAATTCAGTGCTCAACACTGTTCTCTTGGCGAAGCGGCTTCAGCTTTTCCACTGGCTCCCTTCCTGGACCTTAGGTCTCTGCTGCGAAGTTCTTCCAATCTGCTGGCAAAGCTGTTGCCATCTCCCGGTCCTCGTTGTTGCTCTGCCTACCTGGTATCTTGCTGCTGCTCTCTCCCAGATGCCTCGTCTGCGCCAAAGAATGGGGTGCCGAAGAGGCCAGCCCCGGCGTGCGCCTTCCAGTTCATCCTCTGACTCGCCTTCCCTCTCCAGTGAGCTGTTTACAGGCCGCTACCCCAGCACCCGCAGTGGGAGAGGGCGGCTCCATTCCTCTCGCCTCCACCCTGGGCCTCCTTCCACGTCTGGCTCTGCAATCTTCTCCTTTAACAGCTCTCTGAATCGCCCTAGAATAACTGCTCATATCTCGGTGGTTTTCCATGAGGCTGATCAGACAGAGGACTCTGGATCTCATCCGGGAGGTTCGGGGGCAATCTCTGTTCCTTCTTCTTCCCTCCAGCTTGGAAATGAAAATGCGCCTCGGCAGGATTTGAATGTACAGGTTAGCAGCGCTCAGGATGTGGTGATGGCGCCAGTTGACCCTGGTCCCTCTGATCAGCATGCGGCTCAAGCAAGGGATTTGCAAGATTATGGTTGGTGCCGTATCGAGGAAGAGCCTCCAGATGACTAGTTCGCTCACCCCGGCCTCGTCTTCATGCAGTGCGATCCTTACCACTGGGAAAGTTTGTAATGCAAACAGTTTTGTGGTTTTCTGGTGTTTTTTGGCATTTTTGTTAATTCTGCATTATCAAGAGAGTCTCAACTCGGTCCCCTGCGTGGGTCCTGAAAACCGACTCAACAATGAGCTCACTGCCTACAGTCAGTCTTCTCATCTGCTTTTCTTGACAGTTCTGCCTCTCTTCAAAGCAGAGTTTTGACTTCGGTCACATTGTAATTGTACCTCCTTACTTTGTTAATAGATTAATCTTATTTAGAAAAAAAAAAAATCTAAGGTTTCATATTCCTAGGGTTTATAATATTATTGATATTGATAGGGTTTATAATATTATTCCTAGGGTTTAATATAAATCCCTTGGGTCTATAATCCATTAGGTTTATAATACAAATTCATTTGGTTTATTAATCCTTTATGTTTATAATAATTGCAATATGGGTTTGTGACAAATATTTTCTCAATATGGAAAGCAATCATGGTTAACCATGGCCAACCATGGCCAACCAAGGTCAATCATGGTCAGCCATGGTCAACTATCGTCAATCATGGTCCACATCACTAAAAAATGGTCGACCATGGTCATTTATGGTCTACCACAGTCCTACCCTGCATTGTGACAAATATTGTCTCAATATGAATATCAACCGTGGTCAAATATGGTCAACCAAGGTCCAACGTCGTATTGTGAGAGAGATTTTCTTGATATGGAAATCAATCATGGTCAACCATGGTTAATAAGCATGGGAACTTTGTGACAAATATTGTATCATGGTTTGACATCACATTTCGACAACCATGGTCAACTATGGTCGACCATGGTCCAACGTCGCATTGTGACAAAGATTGTATCAATATGAAAATCAACCATGGTCAACCATGGCCAACCATTCTCCAACGTCGCATTGTGCCAAAGGTTGTCTCAATATGAAAATCAATCATGGTAAACCATCGTCCAACGTCACATTGTGACAAAGATTATGTCAATATGAAAATCATTTGTGGTCAATCATGTTTATTTTAGGGTTTATAATATTTATCTTAAGGTTTATATACTTTGGGTTTATAATATTTATCTCTTAATATTATTCCCTTGGGTTTTTAGTATTAATTTGTTTGGTTTATTATTCCCTTGGGTTTATAATACCTTGGGGTTTTAGAATTAATCTATTGGATTTATAATATCAATCCCTTGGGTTTATCAATCATGGTCCAATGTCACATTGTGGCAAATATTTTCTCAATATGAAAAGAAACTAATGTCGCATTGTGACAAGGATTGTCTCTATATGAAAATCAACCATTTTCCAACATCACATTGTGTCAAAGATTGTCTCAATATGAGAATTAACAATGGTCAACCATGGTCCATAACCATTGTGACATTGTGACAAAGATTGTTTCTTGTTCCAACGTCCCATTATGACAACCATGGTCCAACGTCGCATTGTGACAAATAATGTCTCAATATGAAAATCAACCATGGCCAACCATTGTTCAATGTCGCATTGTGCCAAAGGTTGTCTCAATATGAAAATCAATTTGGTCAACCATAGTCCAACATCGCATTGTGACTAAGATTGTGTGAATATGAAAATCCACTGCGATCAACCATGATCAACCACGTTTATTTAAGGGTTTATATATTTAGCTTAGGGTTTATATAACTTGCATTTATAATATTTATCCCTTGAGTTTATAATCCCTTGGGATTTTAGTCTCAACCCCTTAGGTTTCTATTATTTCTCTTAGGGTTTATATACCTTGGGTTTATAATATGTTGGGGTTTTAGAATTAATCCATTGGGTTTATAATATCAATCCCTTAGGTTTATCAATCTAAGGGTTCATATATGTTCGGTTTATCAATCCCTTGGTCCAACATCACATTCTGACAACCATGGTTGTCCATGGTCAACCATGGTCCAATGTCGCATTGTGACAAAGATTGTCTGAATATGAAAATCAACCATGGCCAACCATTATCCAACATCGCATTGTGCCAAAGGTTGTGTCAATATGAAAATCAATCATGGTCAACCATCGTCCAACTTCACATTGTGATAAATATTGTGTCAATATGAAAATTACCTGTTGTCAACCATGGTCAACGATGTTTATTTTAGGGTTTATAATATTTATGTTTAGGTTTATATACCTTGGGTTTATAATATTTATCCCTTGGGTTTAATATTATTCCCTTGAGTTTAATATTATTCCCTTGAGTTTTCAGTATTAATTTGTTGGGTTTATTGTTCCCTTGGGTTTATAATATTTAACTTAGGGTTTATATACCTTGGGTTTATAATATTAATCCATTAGGTTTAATATTATTCCCTTGGGTTTATAATACCTTAGGGTTTTAGAATTAATCCCTTGGGTTTATAATATCAATCTCTTGGGTTTATCAATCTAAGTGCCCATATTCCTAGGGTATAATATTATTCATAAGGTTTATAATATTAATCCTAGGGTTTAATATAAATCCCTTAGGTTTATAATCATGTCAACCATATGCAACCATGGTCCAATGTCACATTGTGACAAAGATTGTCTCAGTATGAAAATCAACCATGTCAAATGTCGCATTGTGACAAAGATCATCTCTATATGAAAATCAACCATGTTTATTTTAGGGTTTATCATATTTATTTTATGGTTTATATGTCTTGGGTTTATAATATTTGCCCTTTGGCTTTAATATTATTCCCTTGGGATTTTAGTATTAATCCCTTAGGTTTTGTAATATCAATCCATTCAGTTTATTAATCTAAGGGTTCATATTCATAGGGTATAATATTACTCAAAGGGTTTATAATATTAATCTGTGTTTATAATCATTGTCAATCATGGTCCAACGTCACATTGTTACAAAGATTTTCTCAATATGAAAATCAACCATGGTCCTACGTCGCATTGTTACAAAGATTGTCTCCATATGAAAATCAATCATGGTCAACCATGGTCCAACATCGCATTGTGAGAAAGATTGTCTCAATATGAAAATCAACCATGGTCAACCATAATTGTTTTAGGGTTTATAATATTTATCTTAGGGTTTATATACCTTGAGTTTATAATATTGATCCCTTGAGTTTAATATTATTTCCTTGGGTTTATAATCCCTTGAGTTTTTAGTGTAAATCCCTTGGGTTTATTATTTCCCTAGATTTATAATATCAATCTCTTAGGTTTATTAATATAAGGATTTGGACATATAATATCAATCTCTTAGGTTTATTAATATAAGGACTCATATTCGTAGGGTATAATGTTATTCATATGGTTTTTAATATTACTATTTAATAATAATCCATATAACTTATAAAAAACGATATTTATTAATATTAATAAAATATATATAATATATATTTTTTGTTTTTATTTAATAAATATCATTTTTTATAAGTTATATGGATTATTATTTATATATTTAATTTTGAATTAATTATTAATAATTAATTCATTAATTATTAATAATCAATGAATTAATTATTAATAATCAATGAATTAACTATTTAATGATTTAACTAATAATTAAATGAATTATTTAAATAATTAACAATATTTATATAAATAAATATAATTAACAATATTAATAACAATATTTAATTATTAAATATTAATAATTAATAATATTTAATATATTAACCCCCAAGGGTTAGCTCAGTTGGTCAAAATCAGTGCCTCGCCATCGGGAGGTCACAGGGTCCATTCTCCCCGAAGCCCTTGGAGTCAGGCCTAGCGAATGGGTCGCAGGGCTAGATTCCCTTTGGGGTCAATCAGCCTAGATTTTTCCGTGGACATAGTGCCACCTGCTGACCAGGGTGTCCGTGAACCACAGCATATATCTATATATATATATATATATATATATATATATATATATATATATATATATATATATATATATATATATATAGTATGTTAGATTGATAATATTTAAATATTGATTTTGATTGTTTGGACAAACCAGGGGAAAAATTTTATGAGGAGGAGCGGAACCTGAACGAGGATCGAAGTTGAAGCTAGGGTTTTGCATTAGGGTTCCATGGCGGGACGCGCAGGGGGGAGCGCCGCTCCCTCCTATAGGCAAGTAGTCACAGAAGGAGGCAAGGAAGCAGGAGGGAAGCATTTCAAAAAACCGTTGGAAAAGATTTCAGAAGCAAAAGGCAAGGAGACAGTTGGAAGAAACGAACCCCAGGGTTAGGAAGGGAATCAACAGGAAACAAGTAAAGAAACGGAGAAGGGAGGCGGTAGTGGAAAAACAACTTCCACAAGAACCAAGGGAGTCTGCAAACCTAAATCGAGCATCATACCCTGGGTCATATTGAGTGATCCAGCGATTCAAGTGCACAGGGACCATATGAAAGAACATGCGATTATCTGCAAGTTCATGGGGTTATGGCCAACGGAAAGGGCATTACACATCTAGATTAGAAGCCATTGGAAGCCAAAGGGAGAAATACATTTACATCTGGGTTCTAAGGGCTTCTTCACGGTGGTGTTCGCGAACCTAGAGGACAAAGACAAAGTGTTTGAAGGGGGGTCGTATTTCTATGTTGCGGCAGGACTCTACATGCGACCATGGATGATGAACTTTGTCCCGGAACGTGAAACATTTACATCTGTACCAGTTTGGATCAGACTATACTCACTACCTCTGGATTACTGGCTACCAGAATCTTTGAAAACCATAGGCAACAAGCTGGGGAATTTTCTGAAGATATCAGAGGCAACTCTCAAAGGTAAATATACCTCCTTTGCCCGAATATGTGTAGAAATGGATCTATCTGGAGCCCTTCCAGAAGCAATAATTTTAGAAGTATACGATGAAGATTGGGTGCAAATGGTGGACTATGAGCACATACCTTTTAGGTGCCGCAAATGTCATGAACATGGCCATCTATTTAGAGACTGCCCAACAAACAGTATGGAAGGCAATGGGAAAACCTCTTTGGATAGAGATCACGAGGGTTTTACCAAGGTTGGGGCCAAAGGGAAAGGGGGTAAATGGCCACACAAGAAAAGCAGTGAAGACAGAAATACAAGACACAATAGTTTCAAAATCCTAGAGGAAGTAGAGGAGAATGTGGAGATAGTCCAGGATAGGGAAAACGCATCTAAGGAGTAGGAAACGGAAGCTGAAATGGAGGATATCATAGTAAACAACCAGTAGAAGGAGGATCTACCAAGTGGCATGGAGATCAGTAAAGACTATGAGATGACTCCAAGTGAGGCAGGAACAGAGGACCATGAACTACAGGAGATTCTAGACAGGGAACATCTGGATCTAGAACTATTTCTAGAACAAGGCAGGAACAAAGGAGTGGACTCCTTGCCAAAAGAAGACTATGATCGAGTTCAGCAGCTCTTTCTATGGAGGGCACAATCGAAGGGAACTGGTGTCAAGAGAAACCACGAAAGCCAGGAGCAGAGTGGGGTCAAAATGATGGAGAACTTACAGGCACAATCTCCAAAGAACTCAAGAAGGAAAAGAGGAAGGAAAAGACAGAATGAACTGCTAAACGAATGTGGAAAACTACTAATTAACTCAGGTAAGATGAAAGATCTTACCAGCTACTCCTTTACCAACCTTTCTTAATGAAGCTCACAACTTGGAACATTAGAGGCTTAGGTAGTAGAAGGAAACAAAGGAATCTAAGTAACAGAATAAAAGAAGAAAAACTAGATATGATCTTCATTCAGGAGACCAAATGTTCAATGGAGAAAATAAGAGAAATTCATAGTAAATGGTTAATCAAGTATGAGTATTTAGAGGTTAAGGCAAATAACTCGGCAGGTGGGATTCTTACGCTGTGGGATCCACAGAAATTTGGAATCTTGGATGTTGAAGCATCCAGGAACTATCTATCTTTGGTGTGCAGTCCTGTAGGTGATAAAGAGATATACATGATAACAAATGTTTATGGACCTCAGAAGCAAGCAGATAAACTCAAGCTTCTTACCTCCCTGGAAGATCTAAGAGCATGATATCCCAATATGTTGTAGGTGATTTCAATATGATAAGATCTCTTTCGAAAAAAAAGGAGGCACAAGACAGCTAGGTAGAGACTCTGAAGCCTTCCAAGATTTCATCATGAACATGGGACTAGTGGACACCGAGACAATAAATGGAACCTTCATGTTGAATAACAAAAGGGGAGGAGCTTCTCAAGTGGGTTAAAAACTTGATAGATTTATCATTTCTGAGGATCTTTTCATCACAGGACCAGCCATCACAGCATCCATTCTGCCCTTTGGGGGTTCGGATCATTGGCCAGTTCAGCTAGAAGCTACCTTTATGGGCCTCCGAGGAACAGGCCTTTCAGATTCGAGAATGCCTGGCTCTCACACCCCAAATTCACCAGTAACATTGACAAATGGTGGAAAGAGGATCTGAATATTCAGGGTACTAAGATGTACATGCTCCAGCAGAGACTGAAATATATTAAATCCAAACTTAAAGCTTGGAACAAAAAGGAATTTGGCGATATCCTCAAGGGTAGAATTGAGACTGAACAGAAACTCCAGAATATCAATCAAATCAATATCACAGAGGGCTTCAATGAAGAGAGGCAAAAGCTAACCAACTCTTTGCAGGAAGAATGGGAGGAGCGATGCCTACAAGAGGAAACTTTCTGGAGACAGAAATCCAGGATTCAATGGATCAAAGAGGGAGAAAGAAACACTAAGTTCTTCCACAAGTCCACTATGGCCCACAGGGCACATAACAGAATCACAAAGATTAAGGATTCTCAGGGTGTTGAGCTTGTCTCCCACAAGGACATGGAATCAAATCTAGTACAACACTTCTCTAATATTGCAAAGGAGCCAATGGAGGATAGATCTAGGTTCATTAATCAGTTCACCCAGTATATTCCCAAGTTGGTCACTAGAGAGGACAACCATAATCTCAATAGGCCAGTCTCGGAAGAGGAGGTCAGTGAAGTGATCAAGGAAATGCAAAGTGGAAAAGCACCAGGCCCGGATGGATTCAATGTTGATTTCTTCAAAGCCTGCTGGGATACAGTCAAACAGGACATCCTCGAGGTTGTGGAGGACTCAAGAAAATACAAAAAGGTTCTGAAAGCACTGAATGCATCCTTCATAGCTTTAATCCCCAAAAAGGAAAATGCTATGACTCTGGATGGATTTAGACCCATAGCCTTATGTAATGTGGTGTATAAAATCATCTCCAAAGTGATAGCCAATAGACTCAAGCCCCTACTACCTTCCCTCATCTCGGAAGAGCAAACAGGCTATGTGGAGGGACAACAAATTCTCAACAACATCATCCAAGCACATGAGGTGGTACACTCTCTCAAAAGAAACAAGCAAGCAGGCATGATTATTCAGTTGGACATTGCGAAAGCCTATGACAAACTCAGCTGGTCTTATATCAGAGCTACTCTGAAAGCATATGGCTTTGACCAAAATTGGATAAGATGGGTTATGGCACTAATCACCACAACTAGTTTTTCCATTCTGCTTAATGGAGCTCCTTCAAATACCTTCACACCTTCCAGAGGGCTCAGACAAGGCGATCCGCTCTCCCCTTTCCTCTTTGTCCTCATGATGGAAGGGCTAGGCAGGGCAATCAAAATGGCAAATGTTGAAGGTCAAATTCAGGGGATCAAGCTCACCCCGGATGGAGAGGCTAATACTCATCAACAATTTGTGGACAATACTATGCTGCAGGGCATACCCACAGTCAGGGAAGCAAGGGCAATCAAAGATATCTTAAACGACTTTGCTATGGCAGCAGGTACAGAGGTAAGCCTAAACAAGTCCAAAGTTTTTTTCTTTAACACTAATATTGCTATACAAAGAAACATTACCAGGATTCTTGGTTTTCAAAGGGAACAGTTGCCTTCCAAATATCTTGGCATTCCTCTTACTGATAAAACTATTAGCAAGAAAATATGGGAACCAATTTTAAATAAACTTCAGGACAAAATCAGAAAATGGACATGCAGATCCTTAAACTTAGCAGGGCAACTTGTGCTCACACAGGCGGTCTTGCAAGCCATTCCCATTTTCATGTTTGCAGCTATCCCTGCTCCTCAAGGTATTAAGCAACAGATAAGGAACATTCAAAGGGACTTTCTGTGGGGTAGAGGGGAAGAGAAAAAAAAGTGGGCTTTAGTTGCCTGGGACAAGCTCTGTAAGCCCAAAAGCCATGGTGGCTTGGGGCTGCATGATCCGGAAACTCTCAGTAAAGTTTCGGGAGCTAAGCTTTGGTGGCGATGGATCAAGGAGCCGAATGCCCCCTGGGCCAAGCTTTGGAAACAGAAGTACGCCAAGCACTGGCAGGAAAAGGATCTTATTAGAATGACAGGACAAATTAGAGGCTCACACATATGGAACCTTGCTTGGGAGAACAAAAGCATTGTTCAACAGCATTGTTTTTGGGAAATCCGAGCAGGGGACCGAGCTCGATTCTAGGAGGACAGCTGGCAACAGGAACCCATCCTTAACAGGATTGACCTGGCAGCCCTCAAAAGAGACACAGACAGCAAAGGCCTATTATTGGTAAAAGATTTCTGGGATCAGGGAAGGAACAATGAAAAATGGAGGAAGTGGAAGGAACTAAGTTACAGTGAGGAGAGTCCTTTGAAGGCCATGGCAGAGGCTCTCACCATGGACTTAAAGCACAAACAGATTCTGGTTTCCTCCTCACACGACCAATTAAGATGGGGGAAGAATAACGAAGGTAACTTTAACCTCAAAGAGGCAAAACAAGCAATCACAGGATTCAACTTTGTAAATGTTGATAAAGTCTGGAAGGAGCTTTGGCAAACTCCTCACTGGATGAAAATAAAGTTATTTATCTGGCTTGTGCACCAAAGAAAGATCCTAACTTGGGAAAACCTCCTCAAGAAAGGCTTCAGTGGCCCTTCCAAATGTCACCTATGCGGCTCACATGAGGAAACGATTGAACACTTGCTCAACCTTTGTTCTTTTTCTGCTAAGGTGTGGGACTGGGTGGCCTCAAGCTTCAGACAAACCGACAGGGACAGTCTCAGCATATCCAACACTCTGAAAAACTGGAGGAAGAACTTCTCAGAGAATGAGATCATCAACAAAGCCTGGATGCTAGTACCAGGCTTTGTCATTTGGAATGTTTGGAAAGAATGCAATAGGCGGATCTTCATAAATAAAGCTAGCGAGCCACAGCACATAATCAATCAAATTCTAAAACAACTTAAAGAAACAGTTAAAAGCCTTTTGAGGTCAATTCCCACGAATCCTCCTCTGCCTCACGAGGAGATTATTATTCTTAATTTGGGTCTTCAATCCATCAATCCTCAAGGAATAAGGAAGGAAGTGAGAACAATTAACACAGGGGCCAGTAGATGGCAGCCCCCTCCTCAAGGCTTCTTCAAAGTAAACATTGATGGAGCTTCTAAGGGCAATCTGGGGGAAGCTGGCTTTGGGGGTGCTATAAGAGATCCTCAGGGGCACACAAAATATATCTTCCATGGCCACTTGGAAAAGGGTACCAATAACATGGCTGAACTTCTGGCATTAGATCAATGCTTGGAGATCCTGGTGGAGGCAAATTTACAGAATGTTATCATTGAAGCAGATTCGGATTTGATCATCAGAGCAGCCAAGAAGATTCACAATGGAACTTCGCCAGATAAAGTGTCGAAGCACTGGAAGCTGCTGCAGGTTTTTCACCGTATCCACTCTCACTTGCAGACCCTTAAAACGATTAGATTTGTTCATGTTAGAAGGAAGGAAAATATGCTTGCAAATCGATTGGCCAATGAAGGTGTGGCCAATAAGGACATGGATTCTCGACATGCATGGGAGTTGTTACCTGAAGGGAAACTGCGAGAGGACTGTTTCATCCTGGCAGCCAAAGATTGGGATTTGTGGATGAACAGCGCTGATCGAAGGGATTTGGGAGACAGGAGTGAGGTTGATATCACCTAATTCGTCCACGATTTTGGGATATGGTTTCTCTCCACAACTTTGTTCACTTTCGGATGAATGACAAAGGTTTCAAGTCAGGCAGTGACACAGAACGAACTACTTGGGTGTATTTGGCTCAGTGGGTCTCTGTTGGCGACTCCAGGCGGAAGGCTCAGCAAGGTCTACGAGAATGTTTTGGCTTTTCTGCAAAACCTCAAACGCAATACCATAAGTGGTATTTCGCACGGGACTTAGATGGTATCTGGTATTTTGGTAGGCGCATGCGATTCCACTCAGTGGGTAACACGTGGCATCGAGAGGTGAGAGAAAACTACTCTCATCGCGCGGTTAACCTCTGCGCTTTTCGTCCGTGCGATATCCCCGATGACCGTTGGATCGGGATTATGTATTCTACGGCTGAGATGGAGTGGGCTTGTTGCCTTAGGGCTCTGGACCTGTTTCTATTTTTTGGACCCAGTTTAGAGTTGAGGTCGGGTCCGTTTTGCAAGGGGCAGTGGGGTCCACGGTGGGTCCCTGTATGGACCCCAGGCTTTCCACGAAACCATGGACACAAAACCCCAAAACCTTATTTGGTATATCGTGTGGGACATGGTTGGTATCTGGTTTTGTGGAAGATGCATGCGATTCCACTCAGGGGGTAACACGTGGCAACGAGAGGTGAGAGAAAACCGCTCTCATCATGCGGTTAACCTCCGTGCTTCTCGTCCACGCGATATCCCCGCTGGCCGTTGGATCGGGACTTTGCTTTCAATGGCTGGGATTGGTTGTGCTGGTTGCCCGATTGTGGGTCCCTTTGTGGATTCCTTTTGCTTGTTGGCCGTTGGATTGGGGGCAGGTTTTCAACGGCAAGGATTGGTTCTTGCCTGTTGCCTGAGGGTTTCGAACCCATTTTATTTAGTGGACTTTTCTTTGTTGCCATCGGGTCCGTCTGGTGGATGCAGTAGGCACCACTTTGTGTTGTTTGTAAGAATCTTGTAAGCTTCGGTCACTGGTTTTTGCCACCCCTGCTGTCTGGGGCACTCTGTATATTATGTAATTTGATCAGATTAATAGAAGGTTCGTCTCTTACTTATAAAAAAAAAAGATAATATTAATATTGACATTAATATATTAACAATATTATTATTAATATATTAATATAAATATATTAATTTAGCATGTTAGATTTATAATATAGCATATATTAAGTTGACACCTACGGCGTATATCAATCACATTTATTAATGTTGTTGTGTTAGTCACAAGTTGGTGAACCTCTAAGAAGTGGTGTTAATATAATAAACATTGTACAAACTTCCGCAATAGCGTCGTGAGAAAGAATCCAACCCTAGCATATTACAAGCTAACAAGCTGGTAAATTTGCATCCACAATCATTGTTTATTGAATTTCATGTAGCACGTCTCTCCAAGAACCGTCTTCATATCTTTCCCATGGAGATATCATAGTTAGATATTTTAGTCATTGTATTTTGATTGCCTTCTCCATAGTTTCATCTTTCATTATCTCTTCCTTTCTTTATTCACACATTGCTTCCTAGGAACTTCCAATCGTAGTTCCTTCATTTTATCAACCAACTAATATTCTATATGAGGACTTATTATGTTGGTTTCATCTAGTCAATATGTGAACCATGCCTTTATGCATCCTTCCAAAGGAGGAGATCCCTTTCTCTTGATCATGCTCATGAGGTGGAGCATTTATCCATGTTATCTACAACTATATGACATGACTCAATTTATTAAACATATGCATACATACCTCTTTTCTCCTTTGGTCATCTAGACTTCCTTTAGTAGCTTCCTATCCTTGATTGAGAGTGCTTCAATCATCTTTGACATGTTGCATTATTTTTTCATCTTACCATCATTCTTTCAAACAATGAATCCCATCCAAAGTGGAATTCTCAGCGAGACATTTGCTTCTCCCAAGAGATGAACCTTCCAATGAAGATTCTAGTTGAGGATCCTGATTATCCTCATCTTGCAAATGCTCCTTCCCAATGATGTAAGATGAGTTCTATACTAGATGACTCACTTCTACCCATAAGTACTACTTATGCTTTTAATGAGGTTATCAAGAGCTACTTCCTTCTAATAGTGACTGCCATAAACTTCAGCTATCTTTCAAACTTCCCATGAGCTCTTTCTTTCAATCATATGCTATTATGATGTCATCCCCTAAAATGATGCATCTTATCATGCTTCTAATGCTTCCTACCATGATAGCTATATTTACAGAAACTGAAAAGAACTAGGTGGAGAAGACTTATCTCAATCATAGTAGAGATCTTTTACTTCTTCCTTCTTGGATTTCTTCTTTTCAGCTTCTTCCACTTCTTCAATGATATGGGATTTTTCCCTTCCTCTTTTGTTGTCTTCCTTCTTGAGCTTAGGACAATCTCTCTTATAGTGCCCATATCCATAGCATTGAACCTTCGCCATATTCTTCTTCCTTTTCTGAGGACCAAATTTCCCAAACTTTCCTTTCCTCTTTGCCATGGCAGCATATGCTTGAGTTTGCTCGTTTGATCCTACATCACTTTTTGCCTTCAACCTGGTTTCTTCAATTTTGCATAGTGACCACAACTCATTGAATGGAGTAGCTTCCTTCTTCCCATAAATTCTTGATGTAAAGTTACCCCATTCCTCTGGTAGTGCATTGAGTACTATAGTAGTTATTTCCTTGTCAGATGTTATCTCTCCCAACTCTTGCAATTGGTTCCTTATTTTAGACACCCTCATAAAGTAGAATTCCTTCTTCCTTTTATATCATCATCTTGTAGAGATTGGTTCTTAATGATATCACTTCTCCTGTAGAACTTACGGAGAATAATTCCACCAGTTTTTCATAGATGTCTTTTCACTTTTCCAGTTTTGCTACATAAGGATTCTTTGAGCCCTTATTTCCTTTTTCACGTATTTAGCTAGAGCTTGAGCTTCTTCATTTGTAGATTTAGTGACAAAACCCTTAACATTATTAATGACTTCATTTTCTATGAGGATCAAATCTATCCTCTTCTTCCATGCAAGAAAGTTTGACAACCTAACGAATTTGTTGCTCTCCTTGCAAAATGAATTCATTTGGATAGATTCAAATATAGATATAAATATACTTACTTATCAAGTGAAGGCACTCCTTGATGTTAATATCTTCAACTTTATGCCTTCTTTATTTTTATGAAGATAGAATATGTCTTCTTGATGAAGATGTCTTCCTTCAAAAGTGATCCTTCAACGAGAGGGAGATCACCTTGATTCTTTGATGATGATGATGATGATTATGCTTCTTCCTAATTCTCTAGAATGTAGAGACTTTTACATGCTTCAATGTGTATTTCTTCTATGGGTAAGCTAGGGTTCACAACTTAATATTTCGGCCCTTCTTCATATTTTAGGTTTGTTGTTGCAGAACTGCAATTTTGGCTTCTCCTGTAGAAACCTTAGGTCACAGGTGTGGCTGGAATATGGACATGCTTGCCTCCTTTTGACTTCGCTTGACCTTGACTCCTTCTCTTGACAATTCAACTTGATAAATAATCCTTCTTTAACCCAAACTTTAGCTCCTTTGAGTGACTGCAATTTTCATCTTCTATTGTTGCAGGATGATACCCTAACCTTCACACGTATGGAGGAGAATTAGCCCAAAACATAGAAAAAATGCTTCGCTCTTCCTTATTATTCCTTCACTGGGTATAATGCTTCTTTTTCTTTCTTGATAGAACTCTTCTTAATGCTTCTTAGATTATTTTCTAGTGCTTCGGCCCTTAAGTGTCCTTCTTTAAGATGCCTTCCCTTGTCTTCACACCTTAGCTCTGATACCATGTTGAGAAATGTAGGGCAACTAGATTAGGTGATTTATATTACTTTGATAACTGCTTGTGATCTAATTTTACTTAACTTGATTAACTTCTTCTTACACTTGATTATTATTAGTGTTCTTTATCATCAAACAAATACCAAACAATAAAATCAAAGAGACAATAGGACACAAGATGTAGGCAATCAGCCAAGGCCAAAACCTCTCCAACTGAGAGGAAAACCCACAATAATTCTTCTCTTATAGAATTTCAATGGATGAATTCCAAGACTTGTGACCCTTGACCAAGACCAAGTCAAACCTTGATTCCAGCAACTTCTGCAAGTTCAACTTGCCCAACAACTTCTTCTGGAACTTCGACCTGCCCAACAGATTCTTCTACAACTTCGATATGTCCAACATACTCTTCTGAAACTTCGACTTGCCCAGAAAATTCTTCTACAACTTCTACCTTCTAAGCAAATTCTTCTACCCAGCAAATTCTTTTGCCCAACATATTCTTCTGCCTAGCATATTCTTCTGCCCAACAAGTTCTTCAGCCCAACAAATTCTTCTACCCATCAAATGTAGAAACCCTAACACGAGGGAGAGAGAGAGAGGCCCAAAAACTTTAATCTAGTTCTTCTCTTTCCTTTTCATCCTTTTCCAGCTTTGATCTTGAGAAGATCGAACTTGCTTTAGTGAGTCACAATGAGGTCGAGTTCCTTCTTATTTATAGGCTTTTCAGGGATACAAATTGCTCTATTTTGGCCAACTTGGCCCTTCATGTAGGCCGACTTGATATTTGTGCCATGATGAGGTCTTGGAAAGTATTTTGATTCTATTTTGACTCAAATAAATTTTCTTTACAATATGTAACATTCCCAAATGGGTCTTCAATACATGACAATGACTCAATTGACTTTATGACAAACCTAGAAGCACTCAATGGGTGCTTGACCTAAAAAAAAATTTCCTTGAGCATGAAAATCATGCCTTAAGAATAATAATAAATTTATTTTTCTCTTTTCATTAAATATATAAAATCATGATTACATATGCCATTATGAAGATTGAACCTAGTTACATATTTCAACATATGGAAATAAAATAGTGGTTATACCATGAAAGTAAATTTTGGAATGAGATGAAAGAGGGAGAGGGTAAGTGAAACATCTCCATACTAACCTAAGTGTAAGCAATGCAATGCAAGAACTCATTTTTGGGTATTTCATATGAGAAAGTAGAGCCTATTTGGGTGTGCTAGTAAGATAGTTTTGAGTAATGCAAAACAAGAATTATTAATGAACTAAATGAAATTATGGAAAGGAAAAGAAGCAATGATAGAATTGCAATACTTGTACTTACTTAAGCATAGAAGCTATCAATGTAGGAGCTTTCTAAAATGTCCAAAATATGTGATCATGTAAATCTTAACATCGAGGCAAGTTATGAACCAAAAATATTACCCTAGACGAGGAAAATGACAACACCAACATCCTAAGAAGGACAAGAAGTAAGAAGAAGCGAGGAGGGAAGAAGGAAAGAGGTGATGACACTATGGCATAACTAGTAAAGGTGCAAGAGGTGAGAAGCAAAAAAAATGGTGCATGCAATTCTTTGCAAAGACAAGAAGCATAAACATTATTCTTAGAGCCAATGAGGATATGGGAGGCAACGATGTTGGTAAAGCATGAGTGAAGGAATGAGGTGGCAACACCAACATGAGGCTGGAAAAGGTGTAAAAAGTGGTAATGTTTAAAAACATTAGTGACAAATTAAAGGGTAGAAACACCAAATCAAATCTAGTGAGGGTGCAATAGAAGAAGAAAAGAAGGAAAAGGAAATTAAATAAAAAGGAATGAAGAGTGGTGAATGTGTTAGGATAAGACTATCATAGGCAAGGAGTAAGAGAAGGAAGAAAGGGGTTTTATAGAGATGGCAGTGATCTTATAACTACATGCCACATGAAGTAATAACCAAACCCGACATCTAAAGGAAGAGACCAAAGAGGAAAGGAAGGGATGGTTGACCCTACATAGGGATAAATTATCTCAAGTTAAAAGATACATAAGGAAATAACTAGAGGGAGCCATTGACAAAACGAGAAGGATGAAGTTTAGTAAGTAGTCACTCATCATAATTAAAGTGTGCCAAAGAAGACCCCATATCCATGTCTTGGGAAATTATTCTAACACATATAATGAGATAGGATAGAGTCTCAAGAGAATTGTAATGCACATCACTTAATGCTTAAGTTAGGGAAAGTGACCCAAACACCATTGATTCAAATGCATGTTCAAGTCGAGGAGGAATTGTGTCATTTTGAGATGAAGTAACTTCCCCTATAGAAGTGTCACAGGGAGAGGTAGAAATTGCATTAGGATATTATATTGTGCTCCTTATCAATCAGAAGAGGAACCTTTCTATTGAGGTACATGTTATTCAACTGCAGTATGAATGGTGTGCTTATGACACTTGCACCACTTGTCTAAGCTAGAGAAATGAATATCATCCAAGTCATTATGAAGGAAACTGTCAAAAGAGAAGGTTTCCAAAAGTCTAGTCGAATGAAAAATAGTCCCTTTTCATTGAAGCAACTTGACCTGGAGAATGAACTCGAGCTGCCTCCTCTTTCTTCTCCTCATTTGTAGTATGTGAATTTGTGTGATGGGAAAATGACTCATGCATCTCATTAGATGAAGGAACATAAGGTTGAGTAAGAGAAGAACCTAAGATGGTTCATCTTGAGTTACCTATTGAGAAGAATTTTGATTCCTTACAATCTCTAAGTTATTCAAATTCTTTGTCACATGTAGCACATGAGTTTGTCATATATTTTACATGAAGTATTAGGTTATATGTTTTCTTGTTGAAATGGTAAATTTATATGATAATCTTATATATGAGTGCTAAAATGCATCATGTTGGGAGAAAGTGGTGCACATATTTCATGATGATACATAGTCCATGTCATAGGATGGAGAAGGGTTTCCTATGTTATGAGGATATGTACGAATTGTTGTATGAGTATTTGGATAACCATTTTTTAAATATAAAATGATTCCTAAAATCTCCATTGATAAATGATATATACATGAAATCTATATAAAAGAGAAGGGTTGTAGTTGCATCCACCTCAAGAAAAATATATTCTTACCTCAAGGAACTATAAAAAAAAAAAACCGGAAACATAGGACAACCATAATAAAAAGATCAATTTAAGCTATAGATGGCTAACAAATTTCATAATCATATGGCCAAAGGCTAGACATGAAAAACATAATGCAAGTATTATAGTTGTCAAATGTCCATATAAAGAGAACCATCAAGTTAATTAGTAGCAACAGGTTTACTATGGTGGGTCATAAAAATTTGGATTTGAGACCCACCCAAAAAATGTTAGATCATTACCAAGATTAAGAGCATCCCATTCATTGCTTACCTATGATTCTAGTCATGTTTATTGAAATGGTCATGTCCAGTTAGGTAACTTTTCATTCAAGGGTCGAGGAGGAGGTATTGAATTGTGATGTTATTGATGAAGGATCTAGCCACATTACTTGTTGTCTTTTGAACCAGGTGAATCGCCCTGTCACATGGATTATTACCATATTGATTTAAATAAGTCAAGCCAAGATGCAAGTGAACTTGTGAGGGATCCATGTCACAATGTAAGGGGTTGTGCCCCGTAATTCCATCAATTGTTGGAGATGCATGAGCTCCAACTATACCTTCTTTGGTTGAGTCTGAATCTTCAACCTCAAATTGGAACATTTTAGAATGCCATCACACCACATGAAATGACCAAACTATGTGTTTTTAAAGTCATATTTGTTTCATCACACCACCCCCCCCCCCCCCACCCCCCGCGATAAAAATAACATTTCTATTCAAACAAATTGCTAGTTTGCATGAAACTTTACAATTGATAATAGTTGGTCGCCGAGGAGAGTAAAAAGGGAAAGTAGCTTCCCTTGGTGGAACTAATAATATAGATTAAAGACCTTCGCTTATGTTGTTTTATCATATGCATAAAACCCAACAAATATGCTTCACAATTTCATTTTTATGACAGAAGGGGCATTTGGGTTGAGAAATTTCCAAGTACTTTCATTGTTGGCCAAGAGCCAGGATACTCATAATCAAAGACTAAGAAAAAATAACCTTCTTAAGATTAATGTAATATTTCCACGTCAAATGTAGTCTAAATATTTTCTCAAAGGGTTGAGAGTGCATGCATTGGAGCTTATTGAGCTTGGCATGAAGCCTAGGTCAATCACTAAATCATATGTACCATCTATTGGTTATATTTCTTAAAAGTCTTAGGATAATTCCATTTCCAATCCTTTCCCCATGTTGTTGAGCTACCAAATCCCATGTTGAGAAATAAACCATCTATAATAAGCTCTTACATTTTTTTAATTATAGTTTTATTATATCTCACAAGCTTGAATTCAACCAAGTTGAGAGTTGGCCATGGCTTTTGGCATTGGACCCTTCTTTCAAAAAGTCGTTTGGCCTAGGATATTTCATTTATGAAGATTTCCTTAATTGAAAACCATGAGGACTTTCCTAAGGGTTTTCCTTCAAGAAGAACTATGGGTGACCATCAAAGATGGTGCCCGTTGAAGGAATAATCAATATGTGTGGATTCCCCTTGCCAATCCAACCACACTTTAATGGATTCCCATGTTTCATTGATGCTTTGGGCCACAAGCATGCCCTAGATATGAACTTTAGGAAGAGGAAACAACTATTTGTAGAAGCTAATATTCGAACAACTTCATGATTTCCCCATCAGTGCTTCCTATATAACAAAATTACACAAAAAAAACTTTCTATTTTTTGTGGATATCCACTACTTTGATAACCCACATAAAACACATCTCCTGAGCTTCAGGAGAAGGATTGATCATCCCTATTCCTCCTCATTCCTTCAAGGTCAAACGCAACTCCAAGTTAACCTAGTTAAAACCTTGTTTCCCTTGTAGGTTGATCTAGAGAAAGTATTGCACGAGCTTCTCCAACTGTTAATAGGGCACTTTAGAATGGACCCTAAATTATGCATGATATACATGAGTTGTAACAAGGAATTTGGAGCATATTTGGAATCTTGATGCAGTCAAGTATAAGGGTTGAAAAAACTATTTTTTCACCATATTGAAAATAATTTGAAGTAAAATTCCATAATACTTTCAATTAATCTTGAAATTCAAAAGGAATACCTAACAATTTAAACACTTGAAACAATTCAGTCCAAGTGGTCTTGATAGCCATTAGGAGCAACCTCCCAAGAAAGATGATAGGACTAGGTATTAGGTGCTTGATTTTTAGAGCTCTAGGTTTCATTGAAAATTTGAATGCAACCCACCATGTTTTCCATAGATTATATTGTTATGAAACCAGCTCACAAAAAGATAGGAAAAATAGATCAACGCCTTATAAATAAGCCTCTTTGAGGGGGCAACCTCCTTTACATTACACAAATTAACAATTCTTAGATGATTCAAATGACAAAACCTCCTTTCTATATATAGGAGTCTAAGGGGTCACAATATAACCAAAGTCGACCTAACAATAATACTATAAAGGCACAAAAATAAAAATAGTGGGATTCTATGGGGCACAATAATAACTATATGGGGACAATAGGGGCACAACAATAACAATAAGGGATACAACGAAAATGGTAATGGGGGAATCACTAGTATTATAGGGACCTAACATGCCCCTCTCCTTCAAAAAAGTGGTGTCCTCAAAGCTTGAGTAGTTATGGATGCTTTTGTATAAAATTCTCATCCTCCCATGTGGAATATTCAACGGGTAAGTTCTTCCACTTGATGAGATACTTTGAAATTGATCAATTTCGTATCTGTCGAGTTATTGTTTCTTTGACTGCTTCGGGTTCCAATATGATTTTTCCTTCCTCATCAAGTTCTGGAAATATTGTTTGAACTAGAAGCTTGTCACCTATAACCTTCTTTAAGCATGAAACATGGAAAACAGGGTGCACTCGAGAAGCTGCAGGAAGCTCCAATTTGTATGCCATAGTACCTATCTTTTACAACACCTTGTACGGACCATAATACTTTGGTGATAATTTATTATCCTTCTTATCTTACTTGAGGGACATTTGTTTATATGGTTGTAGCCGTAGGAATACCCAATCACCTACATCAAAACTTCTTTCACTGTGATGTTGATCTGCCTGCTATTTCATTCTATTCTACGCCAAGGTGAGGTTATCCTTTAAGAGTTGGAGAACTTGTTGTTGATGCTTGATGTGATCTTCCACTGTTGGAACCTTAGAATTTTCTCTTAAATATGATGTGATGGATGGTGGATGATATCCATAAAGTGCCATAAATGGGGTCATTTTTGTTGCAGTATGGAAGGAAGTGTTATACCACCATTCAGCCAGAGGCAACCATTTGACCCATTATGTCTGTTTATTAGATACAAAGCAACGAAGATATCCTTCCAAACATTTGTTTACTATCTCAGTTTGCCCATCAGATTGAGGATGATAAGATGAGCTATGAGCTAACTAAGTACCAAGACGAGAAAATAATTCTATCCAAAAATTTCCAATGAAAATGGGATATCTGTTGTTTACAATAATCTTTGGAATTCCATGTAGCTTTTGAATTGTTTCCATAAATGCAGTAGAAACTATACTCGCTTTAAATGGATTATATAATGCACAAAAGTGTGCATACTTGGTAAGTATGTCAACTACCACCATGATAACACTCTTTCCTTCGGACTTGGGTAAACCTATGATAAAATCCATTGAAACCTCCTCCCAACGTTGGCTTGGAATGGATAAAGGTTGTAATAGTTTTGGGGTCTTAATTATTTCAACTTTAATTTTTTGGAAAACCGAACATTCCGCCACAAACATTTGAAATATCTTATTTAAGGCCATCCCAAAAAAAATCCTTCTTAACCCTGTGGTAGGTTTTTAGAAATCCTGAGTGCCCTCCTAAGGGAGAAGTGTGCAATTCCCTAAGAATCTTTTGTTTGAGTTGGGAATTCTTACATAGGTATAACCAATCCTTGTACCATAATGAATCATTTTTCAAACTAAATGTATCAAATGTACTGGGATCTTGTTGTATCATTTGAATGAGTGCCCACACTTCTTCGTCATTCTTCCATTCATTCCTTGCTTCGTTTATCCAATCTGGTTGGATAGTAGAAATGGCGCAAAGAAATGCTTCCACATCCTCATACTTTCTTGAGAGTGCATCTGCCACAACATTTTGCTTCCCTTTTTTGTAGATGATTTCAAAGTCATAACCCAACATCTTTGTGACCCATTTTTATTGCTCTTCTGAAGATAATCTTTGTTCTAAAAAGTATTTAAGACTATCATGATCTGTTTTTACCTTCAAGTGTCTTCCCATTAGCTAGGGTCACCATTTCTTAAGTGCATGTAATATTGCCAACCTTTCCTTCTCATAAATAGCTTTGTGTAAATACTTTCCTTTGATTGGAAGACTTTCAAAAGCAATAGGTCTTTCTTCTTGCGTTAAAACAGCACCAATTCCATTTCCTGAGGCATCACATTCCATAATAAAGGTTTTTGTGAAGTCTGATGTAGCTATGACTGGTGCTTGGCACATTGCCTCTTTAAGATGTTCAAAGGCCTTTGTTGCTTCTGGAGTCCATGAAAATGCATCTTTATTCAATAATGTTGTTAGAGGTGTTGCTATTCTCCCATAATTCTTTACAAACTTGTGATAATACCCTGTCAACCCCAAAAATCCTCATAGATGCTTTATGGATGTGGGGATTTTCCATTCCTTAATGGTTTTAATTTTGTTAGGGTCTACCTTAACACCTTCATGAGATACAATATGACCTAGATATTCCACCTCTTGTACTCCAAAGAAACATTTGGAGATTTTTGCATATAATTGTTTCTCCTCCAATAGTTTGAACACCATGTCAACATGTTGGACATGATCCTTCCAAGACTTGTTGTAGATTAGTATATCATCAAAAAATACTAACACAAATTTTCTAAGGAAGGGTTTGAAAACGGAATTCATCAAACCTATGTAGAAGTTGCATTAGTAAGGCCCAAAGGCATGACCAAAAATTCATAATGACCGTCATGAGTTCTAAATGTTGTTTTTGGAATGTATTCAGTCTTCATTCTGATTTGATGATATCCTGAATGAAGATCCAACTTGGTGAAGTAAATTGATCCATGCAATTCATCCAATAATTCATCAATGAAAGGAATGGTAAATTTATCTTTAATGGTGAGCTTGTTGAGCTCCCTATAATCTGGACACATGTGCCATGGTCCATCCTTCTTGTGAACCAATACTACTGGAGCAGAGAAAGAACTTTGACTAGGTTGAATTATACCAGCCTCTAGCATTTCTGCAACCATACATTCAATTTCACTCTTTTGGACATAGGGATATCTGTAAGGCCTGATGTTTAGAGGAACACTTCCTGGAATCAAATTAATAGCATGATCATGATCATGAATAGGTGGGAGGCCTTTGGGAGTCTCAAACACCTTGGAATGATTGTCCAAGGCTTTTTGGAGATCTGGAGAAATGGATGATTTCGGTATGGGAACCTCTAGTGAACATAATTGTGCAATTATGCCTCGTTGTTCTTTCTTTAGAAGCTTTGTCATTCCGTTAGAGTTGATTATCTTTCCCAGTTTCCCTACGATACCCCTTAATTCAACTTCCTTTCCTTCTGAAGAGAATTTCATGAAAATTTCTTAAAAATTAAAAGCTATTGTACCCAAGGATTGTAGCCATTGGACTCCTAGTACAACATCAACACCACCCATTGGAATGGAAAGCATTGGGCTATTCAATACATATTCTCCCATGGATAGCTTGATATTATGGCACTTTCCTGAGCAATTTATGGTTCCTCCACTTGCAACCATCACTTGACACTCTAGTGCTGGATATAGGAGGCAATTCAATTCCTTGGCTATCTTACAATGAATAAAATTATCGGTACTTCCCGAATCAATCAACACTATTACCTTTTTCTTCTTGATATGCCCTTCTATCTTGATAGCTTGAGGAGTGGTAATTCCAGCCAATGCATTACAAGATGTGGTCAGATTTATTTCTTCTTTTTCTAGGGGTTGTTCCTAGTGTATATCCTCTTCTTTTGATGTTTCTTGTTCCTTTTCTTCCTCCTCTTCACAATCTATGTAAAATAATTTCTTCTCATCACGCTTATGACCTTTAGTGTATTTTCTATGACAACTGTAACAAAGCCCTTTTCCTCTTTTTTCTTCCAATTGTTGTGGTGTCAACCTTGTAGGTTGTGGATGGCTAGGGGCAGCAACACTTCCATGTTTATGATTGTGAGTGGTAGGCTTCCTTGTTGCCTTTCCATTTTTCTTGCCAACCTGAATGCCTTCTCCAATGAATGTGGTTCCTAGAGGCAAACCTCATGTTGGATGTTATCTTTTAAAGTCCCTATGAACACATCAATCCTATGCTCCTCTGTAATATCTTTTACCCTTATATTTAATTTTTGGAAGTCCTCAATGTGCTCAATCATTCAACCCTTTTGTTTGAGATTTATCAATTGGCTAAAAAAAGTGTTGCTTTTTGTATCCTCATAATGTGTTATCATTTCATCCGTAAAAATAGCCCAAGTGACAATTTATTTACGAGAGCAAAGCCATCAATACCATATAAACTTATTTGGTTCCAAATATAAAGTTGCAATGCGTACCTTTTGTGTGTTTTGCACATTATGGAGATCGAAAAATTGCTCCATCTGTAGTATCCATGTTCCGGGATCCTTGCCATCAAACTGGTTCTTCGATCCAATGTTAGAGTCTATGAAATCATGATTAACATTTATTTTGTTCTCATCATGATTTTCCTTTACTACGCTTTCGCCATTAGTAAGCATTTCTTGTAGAAAATTTGTCAAATCTATCTTCAAATATTCCATGCCTTTCTTTAAATCATCCATCTTATCTTCCACGCCATCCATCTTAACTTCCACGCCGTCCATCTTAGCTTCCACGTCATTCATCTTAACTTCTACGCCTTTCTTTAAACCATCCATCTTAGCTTCCACGCCTTTCTTTAAACCATACATCTTAGATTCTACATCTTTCTTTAAACCATCCATCTTAGATTCTGTTACTTTTTGTGCGAGTGAAATTTGTTGCACTTGGTCTTGTAATTTTGATATATCATGTTGCATTTCTTCCTCTTCTTCATGAGTCATGCTAGAGCTTTCAGGTTGCTTGCTAGGTGTTTCCATTTTCTTTCTTCAGGGCATCAATTACTGATAATAATGCTTCACTATGCCCTTTGAATTCCTTCAAACTAATTTTTCAAACCAAGCTTATGCAAAAAAATGAAAAAAACGACACACATTTTTTCCCTTTATAGGAGTGTTGGGCAATTTAATTGCTTAAATTACTTTTCATTAAATTATCAACTAGGGATACTCGTAAGCTTGTGATGATGCCAACAAAATATATGCAGGAGTAGGCAACTAACTCTAAAACTAAAAAGTATTTGATTCAAGATGTCATAAGTGAAGGAAGAGGCTCCTAATTCAGGAGGTCCCGGTTGTCCTTCCCCGTAGTATTGTCCTCAAGAAGAGAAACTAAAGAGCAGCAGTATGTGATGTATAGAAAGCAAGAGAATAGGCTCCTAATTTAGGAGGTCCTAGTTGTCCTTCCTCACAATTCTATTCTAACAACATTACCATTGCATCAAATCGTAAACTCAAAAATAACTTGAAATAAAGAAAAGGAAATGAACTTTAATTATTGTTCAGACCAAACAGAAGGAGAGCCTAACTTAGACTCTTGGTTGTCCCCTCATATTCTGATTAGAACTCGGCTAAAATTCATTCATTAATAATGAAATATATTCAAACATCTCAGTGATTAAATGAAAATAAAAATCTATAATGAAATAAAATGTTTCTTTGATCCTTTTAGAGTGAGCTCAATTCTCTTAAGACCAAAGTGACAAACTATTCCATAAATTCATATACTACCTTAAGACAATTTTTATCTAAAACTATAGAAAGAAAACTTTATTCTATTCCATCATAAATTAGGATACATTCTTCAAGAGTCCTCCTCAATCTCCTATTCAAATAATTGTTCATTGTCAGATATACAAGATTCTTTGAATGTTAATTCATTGTTTTCTTCCAGAGGAGTAGTTAAACTTTTGGCCACTATCAAGATCTCTTCTTCGCAAGAAGAGAAGATCCTGACACGTGCTAGGATCTGAGCGAGTTGTTCCAAACTTATACTCATCGTTTTTATTGTGTTTTTTTTTTTTTTTTTTTTAGTGAATGGGGATTTTTTATTTTTGTTCTATTTCTATGTTTTCTATATGAGAATAAACTTAAATGAAAATTCCTAAATGTAATTAACCCTAAATAAAAATGATTCCTAAACAATTCTCCTAACTAGCTTACATCTAATTTTTCTTCCCCATGTTACTAAGATCTTGCTGTCACCAAGTTATCCTTTCAACATGAGTTAGATTTTCTATAAAGAAAAAGACTGGTATTGAATTAAATTCCTAATGCCTAATCCTTTAGCACCATCCTCGGCAACGACGCCAAAATGTTGGGCAATTTAATTGCTTAAATTACTTTTCATTAAACTATCAACCAGGGATACTCATAAGCTTGTGATGATGCCAGTAAAAGATATGCAGGAGTAGGCAACTAACTCTAAAACTAAAAAGTATCTGATTCAATATGCAGTAAGTGAAGGAAGAGGCTCCTAATTCAGGAGGTCCTGGTTTTCCTTCCCCACAATATTGTCCTCAAGCAGAGAAACTAAAGAACAGTAGTATGTGATGTATAGAAAGCAAGAGAAGAGGCTCCTACTTTAGGAGGTCCTAGTTGTCCTTCCTCACAATTCTATTCTAACAACATTACCATTGCATCAAATCGTAAACTCAAAATTAACTTGAAATAAAGAAAAGGAAATGAACTTTAATTATTGTTTAGACCAAATAGAAGGAGAGCCTAACTTAGACTCTTGGTTGTCCCCTCATATTCTGATTATAACTCAGCTAAAATTCATTCATTAATAATGAAACATATTCAAACATCTAAGTAATTAAATGAAAATAAAAATCTATAATGAAAAAAATGTTTCTTTGATCCTTTTAGAGTGAGCTCAATTCTCTTAAGACCAAAGTGACAAACTATTCCATAAATTCATATACTACCTTAAGACAATTTTTATCTAAAACTATAGAAAGAAAACTTTATTCTATTCCATCATAAATTAGGATACATTCTCCAAGAGTCTTCCTCCTTGGAATGGAGGAGGTACTCCTATTTATACAAAAACATAAGCAACTGACTTATTAATGGGGATCCACTAATCCTTCATATGGTTACAACCAATGTAAGACACATATTCCTTTATCCATGATTTTTCTCCATGAGATATGCTTGACCCCTATCCCAAATATCCTTCAAATCTTCAAGAGAATTCGAATTTGAGTCTTGGAGGCCACAAAAGAGTGTCTTGGAACCTTCCAAATCACCTACACATGTCACCAAACTCATTCCACCTTTAGGTATAAGCAAATACATGTTAGTTTTCTAGCTTTTAATCATAAATTCACTTTAAATACATAAAATAAATAACTTTGGAAAATGAAAATATGAACCCATATGGTAATGGAAATATAGGGTTATGTAATGATAATGTGATAAAATGAGGTGACAAAATGAGGATAAAGGTGAAAATGGAGTGAAAATGTATGTTAATTTGGCGGCCCAACAAGGAGCTTGATATTGAATCTGATGTATCTATGTAATTTTGGATCTCCAAGGTCTGAAATTTCTTCCTGCAGCAACCCTCTGAGTAATCTTTCTAACCCCGCAAGTCTGATCAAGATTGGATTCTCCAATGAAGACTTATGCCAAATCTCCCATGATGGCCTGAGTATAGACTAGTTCAGTAGAGAAAACTTGTACGACGTCTCGTGGGTCACTGTTTCAACCTTAGGTTTTGAAAATGATACCCAAAAAAACTACAGTCCGTCCTCTTTCTGTAACTTCTTATGAAAATTCAATCTAATGCTCAGAGCGAAAGTTATCATGATTTTCCCAAGGTCACCTATTTGTAATGTAATTCGGGGGTCTGCAAAAACCCTAACTTCCTCAAATTATATCTCTGAAAATATAGAGAGCCAAGATCTGAAATTCAGGCCTGAGGTTCAAATCGATTCCGTCTCAAATGGGTTTTTTTTAATCTTCTGAGACTTTGTAGCGAAAAAGTTATAGCGAAAATTCCACAATGTCCTGTTTGGAGCAGCGAAACCCTAGAATCCAAAGCTCTGATACCAAATGTTATGAAACCAGCCCACTAAAAGATAGAAAAGATAGATCAACGCCTTAGAAATAAGCCTCTACGAGGGGGCAACCTCCTTTACATTACACCAATGAACAATTCTTAGATGATTCAAATGACAAAACCTCCTTTCTATATATAGGAGTCTAAGGGGTCACAATATAACCAAAGCCAACCTAACAATAATAATATAAAGGCACAAAAATAACAATAGTGGGATTCTATGGGGCACAATAATAAAAATATGGGAACAATAGGGGCACAACAATAACAATAAGGGATACAATGACAATAGTAATGGGGGAATCACTAGTATTATAGGGACCTAACATATATATTATCTAAAATGGTGAAAGAGGATTGATACTCAAATTGCCCATTAACCATTTGGCTAGCTTCTAGCTTGAGAAGTGGAATTCCTTAAATGGGCCTCTAAGTAGTTATATGGAAGAGAAAGTGACCCATCACTTCAACAATCACAACATATAGAGAAGGGGACAAAGGACAACCTTGTTTAAATGAGTGGAATAACCCAACACCCTCAAACTTGGTGGAATTAATAGAAAGACATGATTGAGCATCAACAAAATAGGTCTCAATGTCTCACCCATACCTAGGGTTGAAACTTGGACTAGATGCATAACTAGAATGAAGAGCCATTCCACTAGCTCATGTCTTCTTAGACTTGTCCAACTTTGTGAAGAATGTGTTGGTCCCAAGGCAACAAGCCCACTCCATCCTTTCCCATATTGTAATGATAAAGTAGATTCATGTGGCCACTAAGTTTGCGGGGGCTTCAACATGTGGCTCCAAAATGTTTATGGATGCCAAAGCATATAATTAAGAGGGTAGAATGCTAATTAGCTCAAGGAAGTTGTATTTAAACATAATAGGTAATGCAAGACACTAAGGAAAGCATACAACACTATTCATTGACATTATGTTCAAGTTTTGACAGAGATGATGGGAATTAAATTATGATTATATGGTAAACTTTTATTGTTGCACGGGGGAGGGATGAACTTTAGATATCTCCTTTGATATTAAAGTGTGTATTTATATCTCATTACTGCAAATTTGTGATTCATGACTTTCGACAAATCAATAAAAAATTATAATTGATTGACGTGATCATCATCACCGAAGAATGTATATAAAGTTATAAAGAGTTAAATTGTGTTGTTGCAATATATGTACATCTCTACTCTGTTAGATATGTATACATCTTATAAAGGGAGGTGTCAACCTCCAAGAATTGATCTTATCAATGCAGATTCATCATTTTGAATTTTTTTTAAAGAGGCTTTTATTCAACACGTGCAAGCAACAAGGCTTTATTTTAGATTTAACACTATGGTGGAAATTTTCCACCATGTTATAGAATATTTTTTTTTGACTAAGTAGCCACAAGTGGGGGGTGTCTATTTTGAAAGAAAAATAAGGACTTAATTTTTGCCTCACCCCTTTTCACAAGGATAGGTGCACACAATCCCAATATATTATTGAGAGACTTGAACTATAGCAACACCCAGGCCCCTCAAGGCATTTCAAAGGGAATGGGGTGTTTAGATATGGCCTCCAAGGTTACTTTATAGAGAAGGGGTTATCAAAATTCCTCTTCGTTCAACCACCTTGAAACTCCTTTATGAGTTCACCATAGTATTTTGCTAACTGAGAGTTTTCTAATGATATAAATTTCATCAAAATTCAGGCTCTCGACATAGAGATATGTCCATTTGAATATCTACACTCCCAAGTGGCACGTCAGCATTCATGCCATTGCCAAAGCATCTTGCAATGCAAACATGCCATGTTACCTAGAACCCACACTTCATGCCACATCATCATGACACATCATCCTTCCATGAGCACTTTCCTGCTCATAGGCTCTAGCGGTGCTCACGTTGGTTGCACATGGCCTGCTACACTAGTAGTCGAATCTAGGTTTTTCATTAAAACTACTTTACAAGAAATTTTATATGTCTAGATATCTAGATCTTGAGAAACTTTGGTTCTTTGATATTTTAATGTGACAAATATCAAACTTTCCATATTCGTTCATTAATAAAATATAATTTTTCCTCCCTTGATTGGTTTAGTGCCCTCCAACCTTCAATGCTCTTGTGGTGTAATGTCCCTTACTAAACTATTATAATTTAACTTGCAAATTTTTTTAAATACCCTTTCATGTTTCTTAACAAACACTTTCTATGGAAAACATTTCTTCAAACATGGAAGATGTGTCATCATGCAAAAACTAATAGTCAAGCCTAAAGGAATTGTACTCATGATGGTCTCCCCAAGAGCTAAAATCACGATAAATATTTGGGATAACAAAGCTTCTACAATCATGGAGTAATTCTTCTTCCTACTTCTTCCTCCCATTATGTTTCTACTACTCCACTATGATATCGTTACAAATTGAAAGTCTACTAGCACATGAAAACTTGTCACACATGTGTGTTCTATAATGCCTTATATTAAAGTCATCAATCACACTCAACATTTTCAATGTACAATGGCCTCTTCCCCTGTGTCTGATGATCAGGAAAAATAGGGAAATACAAAAACCTAAAGGAATTTATGTTGTCCTTTCCATCATTATTGGGCTATTGTATTTGGAGATTTCATCCCAAGAGATCCAAAATTCATAATTACATGCCTTTCCTATGTATTTCTACAAATGGTTGTAATAATTATTGGCAATTTTTTATTTTCCTTGTGAGGAAGGATTCCCATCATGTGCCACAACAAATGTAACACTTATGGGAGATGATGAAAGAGGAGCCTCCCTACCTGCAGAAATCATTCTATTTGATATATTATCAACTATCTGAACTAGTAACCATAAAATTTTGGTGATGTTGCTTCCCAATCTGGAAGAGCCAACTTTTTGTCTCTTATTTGCAATTGTTCAATATCTTGAGCAACAATTGCTTCCATATAAATCCTATTTTCTATCCTAGAGAAACATATATCATGCAAACTAATAGAGTTTGAAGTTGGTGAGAAACTATTTTCATACAAACTATGACATGCTTTAGCGTAGGTCCCCCACTCAATATTATGAGAAGTCTCAATTTGTAAACCAAGACCAGTATCGATGTGTAAAAGAGAACCCTCTAGATAGTAGTCAATGTTGGGTGTGGAGCCTGATTATCTTCTTTATTCAGAGGTATTGCCACATTGGACCCCAGTTCGTAATGTGGTGGCAACGCCGCCTGTAAAATGTGCGCCACCAGGGGGTCCAGGGGGGGTGACGGTGATTATTTGGAGCCCCCCCCCGACGGGGGATCGGGGGTAGCGCACCCGAAGCTAAAAATAGATGTAAAATTGCCTTGTAAAATGTTGTAATTTCGTAGTCAATCTGGGCCATTCATTAGGCAGAGATCTAACGGTCGAAGTTATGTTTAATTTAGGGGTTTTTGCCCTAGAAGGCAACCCCTCACTATATATGAGGGAATTGTATTGCATGTATGCAGATTTGTATTCTGAGTGAGAAAGAGATAGGAGATTGTGTGAGAGAGAAGAGGGAATTACAGTGGATCTGTTGTAGGTTGTATCTCTTCAGTTTGTTGGATAATATAAAAGGAAGGACTGGTTGTTTCTCTGTGGACATAACCCAAATTGGGTGAACCACGTATATTTGTGTCTCTCTTGTTTTATGTGTTTTTTGTGTTTATATTTCTGCAATATATCTTAGGTGTTCCATTGCTCTATAATATAATTTTCTAACAACTGGTATCAGAGGCATGTTTATTTGGCTGATAAACTCGCAGGAGAGAAGGGTTCCTAGTTCGAGTGGGAGTAATGGCGAAAGGTGGTAGGTTTAGAGTCGAAAAATTTAACGACGAAAACTACCAGCTGTGGAAGATGCAGATGGAAGATTATCTGTATAAAAAAGATTTGTACCTACCATTGAGCGGAAAGAGTCGATATGTATGACAGCCACAGAATGGGATATTCTCGATAGAAAGGCACTTGGAACAATATGGTTGTGTCTAGCGGCGTCGGTAGCCTTCAATATTTCAAAGGAAATGACAATGGAGGGTTTAATATCGGCATTGGCCAAACTATATGAAAAACTCTCGGCCTCAAATAAGGTATTTCTTATGAAGCGTTTATTTAATATGAAGATGTCAGGAGGTGGATCTGTTGTTGATCAATTAAATGAATTTAATATAGTTACCAGTCAATTAAGTTCTGTAGGGGTAACTTTTGATGATGAAGTTAGGGCTCTGTTATTTCTGTGCTCATTGCCATAAAGTTGGAATGGTTTAGTTATGGCCATTAGTAACTCTATTTCTATCTCTAGTACTTTAAAGTTTGATGATGTTGTCGATGCAATCCTTACTGAGGAAATGCGACGGAAAAGTTCTGGTGAGACATCACGTATTGCTTTGACTACAGAGACTAGGGGAAGAAAAATGGAAAGAGGAAAGAGCCCATGATATCGCAGTAAGTCAAGGAAAGGCAGATCCAAGTCCAAATCGGGGATAGTGTGCTGGAAATGTAGGAAGAAAGGACACCTGAAGAAAGACTGCAAGTCTCAAAAGGGAAAAGAAGGAGATGTGCAGCAAGAAAACAATCATGAAGTGAATGTGACAGGTGATGTGTTGCAAGATGCTTTGATTCTTTTATTAGAAAATATTATTGATGCCTAGGTGGTAGATTCAGGGGCCTCATTCCATGCCACACCTGATAGGAAAAAATTTCATGATTATGTTCAAGGAGATTTTGGACAGGTTCGATTGGGTGATGATAAACCCTGTAAAATCATTGGAATGGGTACAGTTTTCATAAAACAACAGAATGGAAATCAATGGCTATTGAAGGATTTAAGGCATGTTCCAAATCTGAAGAAAAATATGATTTCAACGGGGCACTTGGGAGGTGAAGGCTGTGTAACTACTTTTACAGATAAAACTTGGAAGGTCACTAAAGGATCCATGGTAATAGAAAAAGTAGAAAAGGTTGGTACATTATATTTATGCAATGGTATTTCTAACTCTATTAATGCTTTAACCTCTACAGGAGAAGATATAGCATTGCGGCATCATAGGCTTGGGCACATGAGTGAGAAGGGGATGCAGATTCTTCACTCAAGAAATTTGTTGCCAGGTTTGAAGCATGTTGATTTAAAATTCTGTGAGAATTGTGTATATGGAAAATAGAAGAGAGTTAGATTCCTCATAGTTGGGAAAGAAAATAAGAGTGAAAAATTAGATCTTGTGCATACAGATGTATGGGAACCTGCTCAGGTATCATCTCCCTGTGGCTCTTGTCATTATGTTACTTTTATTGATGATGCAACCATAAAAACCTGGATTTATTGTATTCAAAATAAATCTGATGTATTTGATACTTTCAAGAAATGGGAAGCTTTGGTTGAAAATGAGACAGGAAAAAGGTTGAAGTGTCTCAGATCAGACAATGGAAGTGAATATTGCAACAAAGAGTTTGATAGGTATTGTTCAGAGAATGGAATTCGTAGAGAGAAGACAGTTCCAAGAACACCACAAGAAAATGGCATGTCAGAAAGGATGAATAGGACAATCATGGAGCGTGCAAGGTGCATGAGATTGCATGCAGGATTGCCTTTGCAATTTTGGGTAGATGTTGCAGATATTTTTGTTTATATAATATGCAGAGGGCCTTCAAGTTCCTTGGATGGTGGTATTCTAGAGGAGGCATGGATAGGTAAAAAGGTAAACTAGTCATTTTTAAAGACTTTTGGTTGTGTAGCCTTTGTCCACATTAATAAAGAAAATAGAACAAAGCTTGAGGCAAAATATAAAAATAATGTACCTTTATTGGATATGGTGTTAATGATTTTGGTTATCACTTTTATGATTATGAAAAACACAAAATCATTAGGAGCAGAGATGTCATATTCAATGAAAAGGTTTTGTATAAGGATCAGATGCAGGAAAAAAAATAGGAAAAAGAAAACAAAGAATACACAGTGCTTGATGAGATCACAAAAAAAGTGAAGGTGTCTGAAAATCATAATGATGAACGGCCAGAACAACAACAAAAACAACAAGCACCTCAAACACCTGAAAGTGGTGTTAGAATATCTACCATGATTAGTAGACCCCCGAACAATACTCTCCTTCATTATATTATGTATTTTTGACTGATTCTGGTGAACCAGAATTTTATGAAGAAACAGTGCAAGTAGAAACCCGGAAGAAGTGGGAGCAACCCATGAAAGAAGAGATGGACTCCTTAGCACATAACCAAACTTGGGACTTAGTCAGGTTTCCTGCAGGTAAAAAAACATTGCAGAATAAATGGGTTTTCAGGTTGAAGGAGGAAGATGGAGGTAGAAAAAAGGTATGAAGATAGACTTGTGATAAAGGGGTTTGTACAGAAAAATGGTATAGATTTTGATGAGATATTTTCTCCTGTTGTTAAAATGACTTCAATCATAACTACTTTAAGTCTAGTAGGAGCTGAAGATTTGCATCTTGAGCAGTTAGATGTAAAGACAACCTTTCTCCATGGGGATTTGGAGGAACATATATATATGCAGCAGGATATGAGGTCAAAGGGAAGGAGAAACTAGTGTGCAGGCTGAAAAATAACTTGTATGGCTTAAAATAGGCTCCAAGGCAGTGGTATCTAAAATTTGACAGGTTTATGTCTGAACAAGGTTATACTAGATGTCACTTTGATCATTGTGTTTATCTCAAAAGGAAAAATGATGGTAGCTATATTATATTGTTATTGTATGTAAATGACATGCTTGTTGTAGGTTCTAACATGCAGGAAATAAATGTGCTCAAAAGAAAATTGGCAAACTCATTTGCAATGAAGGATTTGGGTGCTGCAAAACAAATCCTTGGTATGAGAATAACTAGAGTTAGGAAGTATCTAAAATTGGCATTGTCTCAGAATGAGTACATAGAAAAGGTGTTGAAAAGATTTAATATGAAAAATGAAAAACTAGTTAGTATACCTTTGGCTAGCCATTTCAAACTAAGTAAGGAGGTCTGTCCCAAGACTCAAGAAGAAATGGCTTATATGTCTAAAGTTCCATATGCATTAGCAATTGGAAGTTTAATGTATGCAATGGCCTACACAAGGCCTGATATTGCACATGCAGTGGGAGTTGTAAGTAGGTACATGAAAAATCCAAGAAAAGAACTTTGGATGGCAGTGAAGTGGATTCTTAGGTATTTGAGAGGTACCACAAATCAAGCACTATGCTTTGGTTGTTCAAACATTTCTCTACAGGGATATGTTGATGTAGATCTGGCAGGTGATAGAGATAACAAGAGGAGCACCACATGATATGTGTTTACTGTAGGTGGAACAACTGTCAGTTGGGTTTCAAAACTGCAAAGTGTTGTTGCACTCTCAACAACGGAAGAAGAATATGTTGCTGCTATAGAGGCTAGTAAAGAAATGATTTGGTTACAAAGGTCTCTTGGTGAATTAGGTAAGAAGAAGGAGTTGGGCATGTTATACAGTGATAGCCAGAGTGCCATACATCTTGCAAAGGACTCTGCATTTCATTCCAAGACTAAACATATATAGCTCAAGTACCATTTCATACGGTCAACGTTGGAAGATGGACAGTTGAAGCTGGAAAAGATACACACTAGCCAGAATCCTGCATATATGTTAACAAAAGTAGTAACTAGGGAGAAACTGAGATTTTGCTCAGTTTCAATTGGTCTTCAAGTATGATGAAGAAGATGAGAAACAGGTAGGTCCGAAGTGGAGTCATTGCCCAACAAATGAAGCAGCAGTGGAGTTGCTATAGTCAGTCTCCAAGTGGGAGATTGTTGGGTGTGGAGCCTGATTATCTTCTTTATTCATAGGTATCGCCACATTGGACCCCAGTTCGTAATGTGGTGGCAACACCGCTTGTAAAATGTGCACCGCCAAGGGGGTCCAGGGGGTGGGGGTGATAGCGACTATTTGGAGCCCCCCCACCCCCTAGCGAGGGATATGGGGCAGCACCCCCGAAGCTAAAAATAGATGTAAAATTGCTATGTAAAATGTTGTAATTTCATAGTCAATCTGGGTAGTTCATTAGGTGGAGATCTAATGGTAGAAGTTATATTTAATTTAGGGTTTTTTTCCCTAAAAGGAAACCCTCGCTATATATGATGGAAATGTATTGCATCTATGCAGATCTGTATTCTAAGTGAGAAAGAGATAGGAGATTGTGTGAGAGAGAATATGGAATTACAGCGGATCTGTTGTAGGTTGTATCTCTTCAGTTTGCTAGATAATATAAAATGAAGGATTGACTGTTTCTCTGTGGACGTAGCCCAAATTGGGTCAACCACGTATATTTGTGTTTCTCTTATTTTATGTGTTTTCTGTGTTTATATTTTTGTGATATTATGTGTTCCATTGCTCTGTAATATAATTTTCTAACAGTCAATGAGTATGATAACCAACCCTAACCATTGTAGTTTCCCCATCAGCAATCCAAATGAAAAAATTGCAGTGTTATCAACCAATGCCCTTGGCTTGGAGTCCTTCAAAACTTGCTTCAACGTTTTCTCGAAACTCATAAATACCTAATTTTGGAGGGCCACCCTTTGAGAAATCATGTGACCTAAATCTCAATTGACCTATCTGACTAGTTAGAACTCCTAACACATAAGATTTGACTTGCTAAGGAGGTAAAGACATTGCAATATCATTTGCTCCTAGATTTTAGCAAAGGACCTTTCAAGCATTTTACAACCTTAACACCTTCATCCAAACTGAATGTTGCTATTAGAGTGAGGCTTAATGATTCTAGGAAAAATTCATCAGGGAAGCCACTCCAGACTGTTACTGGTAGATTGCCTGGGTCACCCTCACATAAATCAAGTGGTGGTCCTGAATTTCTAGAGAAGATGACACATCAAGTGATATAGGATTCTTCATTATTCTATGAGCAACTCTGGACACCTATGATTGCAAGGCCTGTCATTCTATCTTTAGCAATAAGCCCTTTTCAAATGATAGCAATCTCACACATGATGTAAGATACCCAACTTCATCTTCAAATTGTTTTGGGAAGTTCGCGAAATTAGGAAGTACCTCTGCAAGTAATGACTACCACTCTGCACCTGCATATAGAGCACAAACCTTTTCATATAGTTTTGTAGCTACAGACATCAAGAAAGAAACATCTATAGCTTTCCTCTCCTTCAATACATGCTGACTCTAAAAAAGTTTTGACACATTCCTGGTAGATAGTGAAGCTCTTCTTCGATTTACCTCACGATGCAACATTGTAGCTCCTAATCGTAAAAGCTTCCTTAGAATTTTAAAAGGCCTAGGATTTTTCTCAACAACCTTCTCTTTTACAAGCACCATTGCTTCTGAGTTAAGGTGGATTGATGGCCACACTGCAGGTTTGGGCTAGAGAAGCATGCTAAAAGCTTAAATTCTTTCAATGTTGATCCCATATCCTATCAAACCAGTCAACTTAATTCACCTAAGAGAATACAAATCACCCAGTAGATGACATAAGTCCTTATTTGTATGAGGTGTCACCAAGCGAGGGTCGAAGTGGTCCATGGAGGCCTTGATAAAATATAAACAAATAGTAATTTCCCATATTTCCCTTAAACAAAAAGGTAATTTGTACCCATGCTATGAAACATAACCTCAAGAAGCGACCTCTACCAAACGATTCAATAAAAGTTGTGATTGGTAAGAAAAAATATATTTTCAAAAATCAAATTCTCTTAATGTTTCATCTTGTGCAATTTGTTTGAAAGATTTATGCCCTAGTTCCAACAATGCAACGTGATCATCACCTTGCTCTAGTGCACCAAACTCTGGCTTTATATTCAAACTCTTCCATGGAACCTTTGGTAGACATGTCAATGCCTTATATGGAAACTCGATATTGCAGATATCATGCTAAAACAAAATTGTTGCATTTTGTGCTTCAATTTCTCCACCTTGCCCCATACCATGCTTAACAATTGCAAGTGGAAGGTAACTCTCTGGTATCCATACCTTGATCGAAGCAAATACCAACTCACTTTCAAGTGTGAAGTCACCTTCTTGCCATCAATTCTTCAAATTACTTAGTAAAGTGTTCACCAGGACAATCGTTTTTGGAAATATGGGATTTGTAGGTACCAACTTGATAGAACCTCCCCCATTATGTGATGTCAATCCTTCGCAACTACTATGTGGCGAGCGCTCGCTCCCAGAGCATCCTCCCTTTGGTCCTTCCTTATATGCAAGCCACTTTTTAGCTTCAAGGAAACCAATTACTACCTTACGATGTGAATATTTCTTAGTGATACCTATCATTATACCAATGGGTCATTTATTTGGTAGTGAGTTCATAATTAAAGCAACAATTGTTAATGCCTCTGCCATTTTATATTTAGATGATTCACATGTTGACAAATGTTGCTCAACTGTTGTATATGAATTAGCATCACATAATATATTAGTTGTTTCTTCATTAACATACGCGCCTTTGTTAGCCCATGAGGTATAGAATAGAAGATGACAAGGTGCTATGTTAAGACACTTCGTGATGAAAATGTCAATGGTTTGAAACTCCATGGGAAAAAATCTAGTCATGCTAAGGGCTAGTGTGGCCTAGGTTAGGTGTGATCCCTGGATGATTTTGATGGCTTAGATTCCCATGGGTCATGGCTACTCAAACCATAAGTTAGGCATGCCAATCATTTCAGGAATCACATTACCTAACAGACAAACAAAAAAACATATGCACCCATGTTAATACAGAAAGTAGTATGGTCAATACTCGACCAACCATTTTGATTAGTTACATCTAAAATATCGTTGATTACCAACATGTGAGTTAATTTTTCCTGAACTATCCACCTTCGATTTTCCTTTCAAATATCCCTTGCTTTCTAGAAAGATATTGCTGACAACCCCAAAATCTAAATCATTTTTCTACTTGTTGGTAGCACATCTTAGTTTGGCCCGTGAAGGTATTGGATCTAATACAATGGCTACCACATCACCTTTTACAACTCTATTTTGAGAAACTAATACACTAATGAGGATGTTAGTCAACACACCTTCTAATGTGCAATATTTATGTGATTTCCAATATTCATGTTCCATTCCAAATGTATTTTTCCCTTTGCACCAATCAAAAACACTAGATGTGCTATTAATTATATATCAAGAAATTAAATAGAAGGCTTCTGATTACAATTACCAGCTAACAACAATGTTGAATTATTTGTGGCTGAAAATGATAGGCCACTTTTGCAGTTATCTGCACCATGTCTCTCTTCAATAGGTGCAACCTTTCCAAATAATTCTTTAGTAGTTTGACCATGGTTTTCACCTTCGATCCTTGAAACAACAAAATATATCTCCCCTGCATATGCAACATGGGATTTATTGTTTTGTGTAGTGTTATGATCATTTTTATTGGTATCAAATGCCATTTGGAATGCCAATGCTCCAACCTAGTCTATCACTGGTGCTAAGTTCTTATTATATTCTTCAATTTTTTGTAGGAACTTTGCGTACATATTTTGCATACAAGCTCTGATTGATGTTATTCTTGTGTCGTTTGAAATGTCTCTCTATGTAGAATAAGAAAAAAGGTGACATTCCAAAGTGGCAAAGTTTTACCCCCAAAAAAACATCATTTGATGCCTCAAAACTTTCTTGGAAGGTTTCAAACCCCAATTTGCCAATCTAGATCCCACCAGTAAAATGGTCCTCATAGTTGATTCCTCCACCTTTTCCACTTTGAAAGCATCGAGATGGATGAAAAACAATATAATCATGTAATCTAGATCGTACCTCCCCATTTTGGGAGGCTTTTGGTCCCCAAAAGGTTCTACTGATTGAGGTGAGGAAATTTTTCCTCCACCTTCTCTCTGGTGTACCATTTAGCTTTGCCTGGAAGTTGTCCTTTCAACCCAATCTGCCAGTGATCATGCTGCCCATGTCTTGTAGTTTTTGACCTCTTCTGTAAAACTATATCTTTTGTCAACTCTTCTTGAGCATCTGGTGCCAAATCCTCCACAGAAGGTAGGACATGTTCCTCTTCCTGATCTATCATGGAAGGCTCATAAAGTTTCAAATTCTCTGCATTCACTACTGAGTAAATGTGCATATATGGTGGTAAATTGAGTCGATAGGGATTATCACCCACCTTTTCTAGTATCTCAAAGGGACCATACCTCACATTCGTGATTTGCTTACTAGGCCCCTATAGCCTCTCCTTGTTCAACTGTAGGCATACTATGTCTCCCACCGTGAATGATTTCTTTGTTTGATGTTGATCATGCTTGGCATTATATTTCTCCTGTGAATTCTGCAATGTCTCTTGTACATGTATATCAATCTTCCTAATCTTCTATATAAAAAAATTAGCCCTCAAAGCATCTCTTGTAAATTCTTCCCTCACTCCCCCTTGTTGTGCATATGTAATGTCCAAAGATGAACACGAAAAATATCCAAAACAAGTTTCAAATGGGGGATTTCCTGTAGAAGTGTAGACTGGTTTGTTGTAAGATTGTTGTATATATACCATATTTTCATCCCAAGTATTCAAATGCTTCTAGTTCTATCCCCTCAAAACTTGCACCAAGATCCTATTGACTACTTTTGTCTTCCCATCTATCTGTGGATAGAATGTTGTAGATATTTTCAACTTTGTGTCCATATTCTCCCACAATGCAATGCAAAATGACTAAAAAATATTGTGTCATGTTGCACTATTCAACAACCCCCCCCTTTTAGCCACAAGACCTGGTTGTGAAGCTGATGCAGATCAATCAAACCGAGAAGGAAGGATCCTTGCGGTTGGTTTCTCGTTACCTCCACATAGAATATGAGAGATCTATTGATGCTCTGGAACATGGTGCGGCGGATTGAGCTACCGAAGCACATAGGAGCGTCGTCACTGCTCTATAGATGACTCAGCCCTTTCAGAAATCCACCATTAACCTGACTGATCCAGCACTCAAGGGCTGCAGCAACGTCAACAATAATGAAGCACGTATGGAAGTAATGGGGAGGATGTCTGAAACCACCAATTCTGCATCACTACAGGCATATGGTTATGGGATTCATGGTGTTCATAGCACGGGATCTGACAGCATAATCGCCATTGATCCAGAGGTAAGGAATAGCATACTCTTAATACTTACAATATATAAACCTGAGTATGGTCCTGTAGTACTTGTAAGGGTTTTGTGTGAAACTGGGTCCACCTTACACGCTAAGGAAGATGCAAATATCCCCAGATCTGTAAACGATCAAACAGATCAGACGCTCAGAAGGTCGAACAGGCTACTGAAAGTGCAGATCTGGGGGGCAAACAAGTATTGGGACAATACCATGTTCTAACCTATAGCTGCCAAAAACAAAAGAAGGCCGGAAAGTTAAGATGAACAACGAAGATCGAGTGTTATGGAACAGGATGTCCTAGGTAGTGGACGGAGATGCCCCCTGGGTATCGGAAGACCGAAACTTCCAAGTATTTGTCAAAAAATTGGCTAGAAAAACGCAACTACTTTGGGTAAAAGAGACCGATTCTGTAACGCAACTACAGAATCATATACTGCAAAAATTTGGATATCCCACTAGATCTGAAAACTTGATACACGAGGGCAGAGTACTTCAGGACACAAAGTACCTCAGGGATTACAAAATCGCACCCCTGTCAACAATAATTCTCAATCTGAGAATAAGAGGGGGCGCGACAGACAATATCAGGAATCCACTCAGGGGCGAGGGAAGTGGGACTGGTACAACAAAAACTACAGAAACACATCAAGGGAAAAAAACAAGCAGTATATCCTTCAAAAACATTCTTCAAGGGAAAAAAATAGCTGAAGCAACACCAAATCAAACAGGTATGGATGCAAGGACATACATTGTGGAACAGCTGAATCACACCCCAGAATATAACATAGATATACCAGAAACAGATGAGCACTGCACTATATATGAAAGGCAAGCAATAATATGTAGATTCAATTGTTTTTGGCCCAAACCGGTTGATCTATTTCATTGGATCTTTACAAACTGGACTACACAATGTGAAATACACCTCTGTTCTAAAGGTTTTTTCATAGTGAACTTTCCTACAGTAGAGGCTAGAGACTTCGTAATACAAGAAGGACCTTGGTTCTGGGGATCCACAGGACTCTTCATCACACCATGGTTTCCAGAATTTGATGCAAATACAATGGTTGTCTCTAAGATGCCAGTTTGGGTACGGCTACACAATCTCCCAATACACCTCTGGAATCAACAAGTTCTAGCAGGAATCAGTAACACTATTGGGCGTTACATCAAAATGAACACCCAAAGATTGGAGGAAAGAATCTACACTTTTGCACGAATATGTGTGGAAGTAGATCTCAGCAAAGGTTTTCCAGACCAAATACAGTTGAAGCATAGACAGAGGAGCTGGACTCAAGTTCTAGATTATGAAAATACTGCATTTAGATGCAGAACATGCCGACAAACAGGACACCTACAAAGCACGTGTCCAACAGCCAAAAAAGACACTCATAGGAAGAAGAAAACGGGGAAACAAGCAAAGGGATGGCAATTTCCTCCACCACTCTTGGATGACGAGGAGGAAGAAGAGGTGGAATGTGTAACCCCCAATGAGACCAATCAGATGAACAAAGAACCAGCAGCAGAAGACAAAAATCCACAAGAACATATAGATGTACAGTCGGCAAGGATATCAGAGACAATGGATACAGGTAGATCCAAACGTCAACACTTATCAGACACATCAGATTCTGATAAAGACAATCCCCAACCTATAGCTGATACAGTTCTAGCACTTATAACTCCAACAAAGTCACAGGGGGGATGGAGAAAGGTTGAGAAGAAAAAAGGGCGAAAATCTTGATTTTCCCCCATCTGTACATTATCACGTGTTTCATGTTTTTTTTTTTGAAAAACGAACACCTTGCATGGTGATGGATGATACATGCTCTCTTTTTTGAACAAAGCTGAGCAATTTTTTTATGGCTCACAAAGATGGCTAAGGGCCAACGCAGCATATGCCGAAAGGCATCTACAACATGTAATTTTTCAATTATAATGAAAGATTACGATTTTTCTAGTGGAAAAAAATGGAGACCCTTTATAAATATTCTCAAAATAACTTAGCACTTAAGCGCTTCCTTTTTTAATTATTAGAAATAAATTTCTAAATAAACATAAGGTATCAAGCCAAAATCCCTTTGTGACTAGCTATTCTTGCTTTATCGCATATCGCTAGACCATGTGTGTCAAATGTTAATTAACAATCGGGATTTGCAAATTGCGATAAGAGGGACCACCATAATAGACTTATGGTATCATTAAACTTTTCATTAAAACTAAGGCTTAAAGTATTTCTTACAAAATAAAGTACCTATCGCAATCGCATAGTGGCATTCACAAAAGCACAAACAAGCAAAACCTTTAGAATACGCGACTTGCGATATTGCGACATAACAAGCCGAACACTCATTGCATCGTGGCGCTTACACAAAGGCCAATCTTGTGAACCATGAAAGGTTGCGAAATGCGATATGACCTGGACCTGATGGAAGTATGCGATAATTGTTATAACTTTGGTTAGGTCCGATGCATAGTAAAAGGTCACTTTATGCAATAAGTATTCATTCAAGCAAAATGCACTCAAAACAATAAAAGGTACGTCACTCACATCACATGTCGCAAAATTCTAAATAACTTCAAAATAATGCATAACCGAAAGTGCGATGTTGTGATTTGCGATATTGTGATAATATTTATCGCAATCACATAATCGGCATTGCGCGATTCAAACTCATCAACTTGAAGTTTTTCTTACACATTTGCGATGTGATGGCTTAAATGAATAATAAAGGAAATAATAAAAGATCTTAGTGCGTATTTAATGAGTTTTAATGGCATTTATGTTTAAAACGGCTCGACGTGATTTGATATCTTTCATCTGCATTTTCGAATAAAAGCTTCTTCCTTGTCACCTTTTGGAATTAACTGTATCATTGCATTTTCACTATCATTTTCGCTCTGTGTGTTTATCCGATAATCTCCATTGCTCAATTTCAGGGAACCTCCGAAGGAAACAACGTTTGAAAAGATGGCGAAGAAGGGAAAAGCTACTGCATCTGAGAAATCGGACATGACACCACTCTTCTCCGATACCACCTGTAGCAAAGACGAAGGAACCACATCATGGGAAGCCATGTATAACCTACTGGAAGAAGAAAAACCCAGGCCACTGGAAACAAAGGCAACAACTGATGCCAAAGAATCATTTGACACTTCCTACTTTGAGGCAACATGTTTGTTTTTACACAGAATAGCTGCAAGACCTAAGATATTACCATACACAGATATGGTAAAATGGGTGATTGATAATGTGAATATCTCAGACAAAACTTTCAGGAATGCAAGACATGAGGTCATGGGGTCTTTCACACCAGACAACTTGTGCCAGATGTACCATCTACCAGAGCCTCAAAAGCTCTATGACAAAGATTTCCTTGAGAATTTTTCCAAAGAGAACGAGGACCCATTGGACGTTACACATACCTGGAGATCAAGCTTGAGCGAATTCAAACGAGAGAAATCCGGTATGTACCAAATTGCATCCCTCTTGACCCCACATAATTCTGCAGCTGCAATGATGTGTAGATTATTTGGTAAAGCTGATAGTACCAAATTTTCTATAGAGTGGATTCCATTAATTGATGCAACGGTTAACATAATGATTATGAATTGGAGTTAGATTTTATCAGACAATTTAGCTATGGCTATTAGGGAATACAGGCAAAGAGAAGTATTTCCTCAAGAATTATTCCCCCTTTTTATATGAGCGCTTATGTAATGGACACCATTTGTTTTTTCTCTCAATTTCCAAACATGGGTTGGAAGTGGATTGTACAGAACCCTCTCCCCATCCATGTGTATCATAAAATCTTGTGGGAATCCCAATTCAATTCCCATTTTTACAAAATCTTCCATGGTATTATGTTGCCTATTTATAAAACCATTTTTGATCAAACGGCCCCCAGGCTTTCCGAAGAAGCCAAGATAGACATCTTTCCAGTCACAAGATGGTTTGGTGAAGAAACATTCACTTATATCAGAGTTTTTGGAGCATTTCAGCTCCACATGTCCTCCCATATTATGTTCCAGACAAGCTATTGGCAAGAGAGATAGCTTACCAGACAGCAGGGGATGGTTTAACAAAAGCCCTGAAGGAGCAGAAGAAAGCCATTTGGCCAACCTTCCCATTACAATGTGGCGCTTTTGCACTACATGACTATGGGCACGCAGTAAAAGAAGTAGAGAATATTACATCTCTAAAATTGGCCACAGTTCCAGGGCGACAGTATGACCCAAATCAAGTTGCTAAAGACTTCACCACCATGGTTAAAGTCAAACAATTTACTCATGAATAGGATCCATTTGATGACCTATTTCAAGGAGCTGAATCATTTGTACAGGTCCTACATTTAGCATCATTACGGTTAAGCCCAGATGATATTAATGCTTTTCATGTATATAGGAATAAAAGATTATTAAAGGTTCCATTGGACCTATTACAAATTGAACCAATAAGAGAACCTACTCCTAGTGTGAGCTTGGAGGGAAGTTCAAAGGAAAATTCTAATGAGGAAACGCAAGAGAAATCAACTCATGAGTTAGAACAATCAAAGCAACAATCTCAGAATGGAGAAGGGATTCCTAATCAATATTCTGAGAAAGATTCAGAAGGAAATATTGAGGAAATGGCTGAACAGGCCTTGACCAAGAAATAGACAGAGGTTGACTCCACTTCAGCTCAAACTGGTAATATTCCAATGATTGACCTAGTCAAGGAATGGGAGAAATTCAATCAAAAGCTCTAAATAGGCACAAGTCTCGAGGAAACATCCAGATTTCAAACCTCCAAACAGACTCAGTACAAAGCAAATCCAGAGACAACAGAGCAAGGGGCTACAAGCACTCAAGATATTGAGGTTATTCCAGCTTTTCCCACTTCTGAAATAGTCTTAAAAATTGAAGAGATACCTCCACTCGACATATTTTACAGCCCTACACATAAGGCTATTGTTAAAAGACAAAGAAAAAAGAGGAAATTAGACACCACGACTATTGCAACTCTAGAGAATGAATCACTGGAAGTTGTGGGGAAAGGCACTCATGTTGACCCATTAGAAAACCTTACGAAGTTGTCACAGTTTACAGGCGCATATGCCACAACAACCATTGATAAAGCAACAAAAGTCCGACTGCTGCTAAAAGAAAAAGAACATAGAATTATTCTGCTTGAACAGAAATTAGAACAAGAGAAATCCAATCAGCAAGAAAAACAACAAGTAGCTCAACTTCAGAGGGAATTCGAGCAAATGAGGTTACAACACCAGGAAAGCATATCAGAAAAGGATTCACAAATTTTCCAAATGCATGCCATGGTAGACAGATTTAAAGATAACCCTCAAACAGATGAGTTCATCAAAGAAGCAATCAAGCTAAATTCCCTATTGATACAACAACAAGAGATGTTCTACCATAAAATCTCACAGATCAATCCTTATTATGAGACAAGTGATAAATTGACAAACCAAGTGATTGATCTGAGGTTTGAATATGAAGAAATCCATAAAAATATTTCTGAATTTATTACCTGGCAGGAATCTGATGAGGGAAGAAAGGTTGATCTACCAAAAATAGAAGAATCCCACAAAGACATTCTATTTGCATATTGGGATACACAGTTAAAGCAGGCAGAAAGGGCAATAGTGACAACAACAAGTGCAACAAACAGTATAATTGAGGTCATTAATGAAAACCTCCACAGTGCCAACCTTGTCAAAGAATGCATACCAGGGGCTCTCCCAGATATCAAACAACTAGAACAACAGTGGAAACAAACAGCTCAGACCAAAGAGGAAGCAATCAAACAGCTGACCAAACTGGATTGGGAGACATATTGGCAGTATTTGGTAAAACCACATAGCTAGTGGATGACTTTGCGATGCTTAACTACCTCTGCACAAAAAATGGTGCCAGCTCTATCAGATGCCATATTTGCAGGACAGTTAAAATCCACAATCGGCCAGCCGCCCCAGGTCAAACCAATGATCGATATTTGCAATCTCAAAGATCAAGTAGCTAACTAAGATAATTCAAGTTGAAAGAAGCTTGTCATTAGTTTAATTCTATTTTTAGTTTTATTTTTTCTTACTTTGAGGAAGGTTGTTTGAAACCTCCTCAGCCTTTTTTGTAATAATCTATTTTTGAGGCATGTATTATAGTATTTAAACCCCTCTCATGCATTTAGAGAGGGGTCCAGGATTTTATCAAAAACACTTTACAAGACATTACACTTATGTATTTTTGTGAAGGTTTTGATGAAATTATTGGAACATGATCTATTTTTCTTTGAATATCGAAGCATACTCTACTGAAATTACACTTTTGTACTCTTAGAGTGTATTTGATTGGATGAAAGTGGATCAATATTGCTGAGCCCATGAGCAGGACCTTTCATATATGGTACTTTTATCATATGATCATGTTTTATTTATGCATTAGCAATACTCTTTCTTTGATTGTCTTATGTATGAAAATCTGAGTTATAGTTCTACATTATTGCACTTTTGTATGATGTTTCAGCTCTGATTTTGTATTGAATACGTGAACAATTACTATATGCGATAAAGTTTTCTCAATTGTTTTGTCTAACTATTTATCCAAAACAATTATCATTAATGATTTCATTTCTTTTGGCAGTTGAATGATCTTTATTACCAATTGCTTTGAGACATCTCTGTAGATCGCATATTTTAGTTTATTCCCAGGTATATTTATAGTCAGATAATGTTAGATTAAGATATATGCATGTGTTTATTATTTAGATTAGATTATTCTTAGTTGAATCATTCTCCGTTATATCTTATATCACCCCAACAACATTATCAAATCAATCCTCTCTAGGAAACTGGTCCCATTATCCCCAGTCGAAGCCACTATACCAAACAGAAAAGGAGATACTTTTAAGGTCCGGACTGGGTGGTTATCCCCCATGTTGTCGCAACGAATTTCGAGGCTTCAACATTTTGGTGCTAGAAGGAGGGCCTGACTGTGAATGGCAAGAAAATCTAAATCAGAAAGTCATTCTAAGAGTAAAAATCCCTCACCATCACCTCCGACTTCTCGGTCACATTCCAAATCCCCAAATCCTAAACGTGAAGTTGTGAATAAATCTTTACAATCCACTAGTGTTTCTCCAAGGAAATCAGATCAACCTTCTTCTACAGAAACTCTCGAAGTTCAGTCTTTAATTCACAAGTTACAAGGGATTTCTCTATCTCAAGAAGAATATGAATTATCTCAAGACAGTGTTTCTTCTCATTTTCCTTCCTCTCGAAGATTAACTAGATCACAGAGTGAAAATTTTGGAATTCCTCCATTTGAATTTCCTCTACCTCCTCCTTGAAGGAAAACTAAGAAATCAGACTCTGAAACTCATAGTGAGATTCTTTCATCATCACCACAAACACCCTCATTCATTTCATCATCTTCATCACTAACTTAATCATCTGCCTCGTCATCTCAGATCGTGATTTACACAGGTACAAGAGCACAATCCTCCTCTACCCAATCACCTTCAACCACTAGTACATATTCTTCCACACAGATACCCATAATGGCTCAAACACCATGGACAAATCCAAGAGTTGTTCAAATGGCAAGACCATTGCATCCATTGCTTGCTCATCGATTGAAATGGTTGCCAAAATTCAATCCCGATGATGGCCTTCCTATCGAAGAACACATAAATAACTTCATGGTGTCCATAAACCTAAATGGAGTTGTAGAAGAAGACGTAGTTGTACAATTATTCCCTTATACTTTACAAGGATCAGCAGGATCCTGGTACTTTTCATTACCATCTAGTTCTATTGATAGTTGGAATGCATTTCAGGAACAGTTCCTAACTAAGTTTGGAGATGACCGTTCAACAACTACTCTTCTTAATGATCTATCCAACCTAAAAGTTGAATCTAAAGAGTCGATTAAGGACTTCTATTCCCGTTTTAATAACTTATTAAACAAAATTTCAGTGGAATCCAGGCCAAGCACTGAAGTTCAAAATGAATGGTACATTTTTGCTTTTCCCTCAAATGCAACTATTTTTGTCAATAGGGATGCCAAACCAACTTTGGCTTAAAACATGAAAGAAGCCATAGCTGTCGAAAAACAAATTTTAGCCTTAGAAAAGAAGAATGCATTAGAAGAAAGAAAATCCAAAAAGGTCACTTTCAGGGAAGAATCCAAGAGGATAGCACCTAAATATCCTTTCGATCTTGAAGATATGAAAAATGTACTCAAAACCGTGTCCAATGAAATGGTCGACATTAAAAAGCAGGTAGCTGAAACTTCTTCTAGGAAATCTTTTAGACCTTACAAAAGAAATCCCCCCTCTAATCCTAAACCTCCAAATACAATATCAAATGCTGAATCAGATGTGGAGGAAGAAGAAGTGTCAATAGTTGAAGAACAAACCAATGACGAAGAGATAGTTGAAGTACAAGGAATGTGGGATTTCATTCTTCCTTTGTCAGATAATGAAGAATCAGAAGAAGCATTACCTGTCACTACCAGAAGCAAGAGCACTGTTGATTTTCCACAAACAAATCAAAAACAGAAATCATCAACTCCTGCTCTCAAAGATAAAGCAATAGGTAAGAAATATTCTCCCAAATCCACTCAAATGACTCCTCCTCAATCCAATTCTTCACCTCCAACTAAAACCTTGCTAGTATCTGATGAGATGGAATACAACATCATCAAAGACATGAAGAAGACTAGAGCTAATATCACATTCCATGAGCTTAGCAAGCTAAAACATCAACATAAGCTATTGCTCAAAGAATTAAAAGCAATCCCCACTTCTCCTCTTCCTGTTGCTGTAATTTCCCAGGCCGCTGAAGAAATGGGTAGGCCTCCCAGTACTTCATCAGGCAAAATGAGTTCAACTGGTGTTGCTTTAATTGGTGGTAGATCTAAATCCCATACTCCTCCTTTTCTTTTGACTTTTGAGGTCTTTAATAAGAATTTGCACAATTGTTTAGTAGACTCTGGAGCCTCATCCAACATTTTGCCAAAAATTGTTTGTGCAAAATTGAATGTCGAACCCCAGAAATATGTTGTTCACATTGTACAGTTAGATCGATCTCAAGTTGAAGTCATAGGAGAAATTAATCAGGTTACCATTAGACTATCATCAAACCTGAAAGTATGTCAAGTGATTGACGTTCTTGTGGCCAATATCCCTGAATTCTATGGTTTGATCCTTAGTAGAGATTGGTCTGAAAAGCTTCATGGCTATTTCACAACAGACTGGTCCCATATGTGGCTTCCTTATAATGGTAAGCCAAATCAAATAAGGGTCAACCGTGAGAAACATTTAAAGTATATCGTCACAGAACTGGAAGGAGAAAATGAGCCTGTCGCATACAGTAGTAATATCATTGGAAATTATTCAGTTGAATCATTTTTAGGCAATTTTAATGCCCATACTTCACCCTTTTTGGAAAATTTTGTTACATCACAAATCAAAAATTATTCTCAAACAGATTCTTCTAAATGTATCAATTTTGTAGATAAACTTGTAGTCAATTCTTTATTTTGGAAATTGTTTTTTGATGGATCTAAATCTAATGATGGAGATGGGGCAGGTTGCATATTGGTTAGCCCCGAAGGAGAAAAAACTATGTTGCCATGCAGACTTGAATTTGAATGCACAAATAATACTGTTGAATATGAAGCATTAGTTCAAGGGTTGTATAAATCCATTGGCCTTGATATTAAATACCTTCAAGTATTTGGAGATTTGGAAATTGTAATCAAATAGGTGAGGAATACTATTCATTGTCTTTCTAGACATTTTAAGCATTATCAATCATTAGTCCAAGACCTCACCTCACATTTCCTAGCATTTAACATTTCCCCAATTCCAAGACTTCAAAATGAAAGTGTCGATCTTTTGGCTAACATTGCATCCAAGCTCATACCACTAGGAGATTATAGTCCTGATCGATTTTCTATAGAACTAATTTTTAGACCTTCTATTCCCAATAACATCACCAATTGGCAAGTTTTTAATAATGATCTAGATATCATAAATTTTCTAACATCTAAAGGCTCTTATGATGACCAGATAATAGATGAAGATCAACACGATAGCCAGCTTAAGCAAGAAACAAGTGTAAATCCCATACCTAAATTTGTGGTTAAGCTAGAAGATCTGTATGATCTTAAGGATAGATTCAAGAAACCAACTAACTCAAAGCTTCAAAGTTCAACTTTGAGGTTTGAGTTAGTTAATCTTGGAACTGACCTTAAACCTCAAAATATTAATCTAGGTCTTGGTTTTACATCCCATGAAAGATTAGCCTTTATTCATTTATTGAAGAGATACAAAAATGTTTTTGCTTGGAATTATGAAGATCTTAAGACATATGATACTTCCATCATTCAACATACCATTCCTATGATATCTGACGAAAAGCCTGTACAACAGAAGTTGAGAAAGATTCACCCAAACTTAGAAAATCAAATTAAATCTGAATTGAATAAACTTCTCAAAGCCAAAATATTTTTTCCTGTCAGACATTCAAGGTGGGTTTCTAACCTAGTTCCAGTCAGGAAAAAGAATGGTGATATTCGAATTTGTATAGACTTTCGCAATCTCAACAAAGCTTGTCAGAAGGACAAATTTCCATTGCCTCCTATGGTACAGATACTATAATCAGTTGTAGGCTCAGAGTTAATGTCTTTTATCCATGAATTTTCAAGTTATAATCACATTCTCGTACATCTAGATGATCGACTAAAGACCACATTTAGAACCAAATGGGGAACACACGCTTACCAAAAGATGCCATTTGGATTAATCAATGCTGGTGCAACATTTTAGAGAGCCATGGATATAACTTTCAAAGTTTTGGTGAATAAAACAATGGTAATTTATTTAGATGATATAACTGTGTATTCAAAAAAGCGCAGTAATCATTTAAAGGACTTAAAACAAATCTTTGAACGTTGTTAGAGATATGGAATTTCTCTAAATCCAAATAAATATTTCTTTGATTTAAGCGAAGGTAAACTCCTTGGATTTATTGTATCTAAAGATGGCATTCACATAGATCCTGATAGAATAAGAGAAATTTCTGAAATCTCTTTGCCTCACAACAAAAAATCCATGCAATCTTTCCTAGGTCAGATAAATTTTGTCAAAATATTTGTCCCTAACTTTTCACAAATTGTTTTACCCCTCCAATCTATGATCAAGAAAAAAATTGTTTTTAAATGGGGACATACTGAGCATGAAGCTTTCAATCTTATCAAACAAGCAATTATAAATGCTCCCTCTTTAGCAACTTCGAATTTTTCTAATCATTTTATTTTATATACTTTTGCTTCTGAAACATCATATGCAGCTATATTGACACAGGTCAATGATGAGAAAGTCGAAGCACCAATTTGTAAGGTGTTGAATTGAATTACTCAGATGTTGAAAAGTAAGCTTTTGCTATTTTCAAATCAATAAAACATTTCAGACCTTTTCTTCTTAAAACTCACACTAAAGTAATAGTTCCATTCTCATCAGTGAGAAATTTACTAATGCAAAGAGAATTAGGTGAGAAAAGAGCAAATTGGGTAACAACACTGCAAGAATATGACATTGAGATTAGACCAGCTAAAATTGTTAGAGGTCAAGGTTTTTGCATAATGTTAGCTGGAGCATCCAACCTACCAGCACCAGAAGATTCAAGTGATGATATACAAATATGTGAGGTAAGCCTCAACGATACTGAATCTAAATATGTTGATATCATCTTTTATTTGAAAAATGGATATGCCCCTATGCAACTCAGTTACAAAAGAAAAAGGGCTTTGAGATTAAAAGCTAAGAAATATGAAATCATCAATGATGTTTTGTTTAGGAAGAATTATGATTATGTTTTACTTAGGTGCCTTGAAAAATCTGAGGCAAAAAAGGTTCTATAGGAACTCCATGATGGACCAGCTGGTGGAAATTTTGGAGGAGACACAACAACACATAAAATCATGCATGCTGGCTATTATTGGCCAACCTTATTCAAAGATGCACATGAATATGTAAGGAAGTGAAAAATTTGTCAAACAACTGTTGGAAGACAAAGGAAACCTGCATTGCCATTACAGTCAGTCAACATTGAACAACCATTTGAGCAATGGGGACTGGACATAATAGGTGAGATCATTCCTCACTCTTCAAAGCAACATAGATATATCCTTACAACAACTAATTACTTCACTAAATGGGTGGAAGCAATTCCACTCAAGGTAGCCAATTCTAAAAACATTATTGAATTTATTGATCAATTTATTATTACCAAATTTGGCCTACCAATTTCCCTCATGTTTGACAATGCATCCTATTTCACAGGCAATGCTATGACAGAATTTGCTCTTAAAAGAGGTTTCAAACTTAAATATTTTGCTAACTATTATCCTCAGGGAAATGGTTTAGCTGAATCAACGAATAAAAATCTCATAAGGATCATCAAACGAACTATTGATCAGAGTCAAAAAAATAGCATAAATCTTTAACATTTTCTCTATGGGAAGATCGAATAACACAGAAGGCCTCAATAGGCACTTCTCCTTTTAATTTGGTCTATGGGAAATAAGTTGTTCTTCTTACAAAAGTAGTTATTCCCTCTCTAGTCGCGGTTCAATTTATTGAAGAAAATCCTTCCTCTTTTATGCAATTAAGGCAATCAAAAATCCTCAAACTCGAAGAAGAAAGAGATAAAGTCAAGATCATACATGTGCATCATCAACAATTAGTAAAATATTCATTTGATGCAAATTATGTAAGTCCTAAATCTTTTCAACTCAGAGACCTTGTATTGAAGTGGGATAAAGCACACGAGGAAAAAGGTAAGCATACCAAATTCCAAAGAATGTGGCTTGGCCCATTTCAAATTGCAGAACAAATCGGCCCATCAACATTTCTATTGCAAGATTTATCAGGCAAGAGAGATTCTCTGCCTGTGAATGGGAAGATTTTAAAGAAATATTTTTCATAGAAGATAACCTCTTCTATCCCTTGTACACTATTGCCTTTACTTTTCCTAGGAAAATAAAAGTTAAATAGTATTTACTTTTGGCCTTACAATAAAAATCTCTTTAGATATTTTTTATTTTTCGCTTGTTTAAATAGAGTTTATTAAGGAAATAATTATGACGTTTGAAAATAAGCTAAGTTCTAACTCTATGAAATCTGCTTGTTTCCACCAAAATTATTTGTTCTTTGTGAAACCCCAACTTTATAAAGAGACCTTTGTTCTATTATCAATCAAGAAAAGTATATTTAATAAAGCAAAGACTCTTTGCAGATAAACACCTTTAACTCTATAATTGTCATCTAGAAACTCTTAAGGAGTCAATGGTTCTCCCCATCCAGTAAACTTTTCTCTTTTTAGAGTGTAATTCTAAAGTTAACTGAAACTTAAAAGATAAGAGGTATCGTTAAGAACCGAATTACCATGTTCATAGGGAAATAATAGACTAACATTACCAATATTGCATAAAAAACAGGGTAATGGCTGGAGATTATTTTAATCAAAAGACAAGGGGTCTCATCACGAGCCAGCTTGTTCAGTTGAATTACAACTAGTGAATGGCATTGTCACTTTTTGGCCACTAGACAAAGACAATGACTTTTAAGTAGAAAAAGGAAAAATTTTAGAAGAAAAATAAGTTGTTAAAAAAAAAACAAAAACAAAAAAAATTATATGAGTTTGAATTTATCTCTAAAAATTGCACTCTTATCTGGATGGGATACTGAATCATTGATGGTTAAAAGGTAACCCTATCGAGGCTATGGACGCCTTCTGGCAATAGAGGTTCTACCTGTGACAAATGAGTACATCTAAAAGCTAATCTACAAGATCCCCCTACTTTATCTTTAAACCAAGTAAAGACTAATATAGACAAATGAATTTTCATTTTGAAGAGGATATCAAGTGGATGATAATTAGGTGAGTTTTGTTTTCTTATTCAGAGAAATGTTACTTATCTTAAATTTCATGTAATTCCTATTTTTTGAACTATCTTTATTTTGGAAGTTTTAGAAGTTTCAAAAAACTATCAAAGATAATTGGTTCTTCCAGTGAATCGTCAATTGTTGTACTGTTCAACAACCCCCCCATTTATTGATTTAATAGTTAATATTCTATTGATAAATGGGGACCCTTTATAAATATTCTCCAAAAAACTTAGCACTTAAGCGCTTCCTTTTTGAATTATTAGAAATAAATTTCTAAATAAACATAAGGTATCAAGCCAAAATCCCTTTGTGACTAGCTATTCTCACTTTATCGCATATCGCTGGACCATGTGTGTCAAAGGTTAATTAACAATCGGGATCTGCGAATTGTGATAAGAGGGACCACCGTAATAGACTTATGGTATCATTAAACTTTTCATTAAAACTAAGGCTTAAAGTATTTCTTACAAAATAAAGTACCTATCGCAATCGCATAGCGACATTCACAAAAGCACAAACAAGCAAAACCTTTAGAATACGCGACTTGTGATATTGCGACATAACAAGCCAAACACTCATTGCATCGCGACGCTTACACAAAGGCCAATCTTGTGAACCATGAAAGGTTGTGAAATGTGATATGAGCTAGACCCGATGGAAGTATGCGATAATTGTTATAACTTTGGTTAGGCCTGACGCATAGTAAAAAGTCACTTTATGCAATAAGTATTCATTCAAGAAAAATGCGCTCAAAACGATAAAAGGTATGCTGCTCACATCGCATGTCGCAAAATTCTAAATAACTTCGAAATAATGCATAACCGAAAGTGCGATGTTGCGATTTGTGATATTGTGATAATCTTTATCACAATTGCATAATCAGCATTGCCCGCTTCAAACTCATCAACTTGAATTTTTTCTTACACATTTGCGATGCGATGGCTTAAATGAATAATAAAGGAAATAATAAAAGATCTTAGTGCATATTTAATGAGTTTTAATGGCATTTATGTTTAAAACGGCTCGACGTGATTTGATATCTTTCATCTACATTTTTGAATAAAAGCTTCTTCCTTTTCACCTTTCGGAATTAACTGTATCATTGCATTTTCACTATATTTTCGCTCTGTCTCTTTTTCTGATAATCTCCATTGCTCAATTTTAGGGAACCTCCAAAGAAAACAACGTTTGAAAAGATGGCGAAGAAGGGAAAAGCTACTGCATCTGAGAAATCATACATGACACCACTCTTCTCTGATACCACCTGCAGCAAAGACAGAGGAACCACATCATGGGAAGTCGTGTATAATGTATTGGAAGAAGAGAAACCCAGGCCACTGGAAACAAAGGCAAAATCTGATGCCAAAGAATCATTTGACGCTTCCTACTTTGAGGCAGCATGTTCGTTTTTACACAGAATAGCTACAAGACCTAAGATATTACCATACACAGATATGGTAAAATGGGTGATTGATAATGTGAATATCTCAGATAGAACTTTCAGGAATGCAAGACATGAGGTCATGGGGTCTTTCACACCAGACAACTTGCGCTAGATGTACCATCTACCAGAGCCTCAAAAGCTCTATGACAAAGATTTCCTTGAGCATTTTTCCAAAGAGAACAAGGACCCATTGGACGTTACACAGACCTAGAGGTTAGGTGTTAAGTTTAGGTATGTTCTATGCTAGAGCAATTTATTTAAATTTTCACAGTCAGCAATCACATTAGCATTAAGATAAACTGCAAATAGAACATAAATATAAATCACAGAAGACAAGCCAAGACAAGAGGACACAAGATGTGGCGCGAGCCAGGGACAAACCCCACAATGTGTGGGGAAACCCTTTGATCAAATCTTCTTTTATCTTCAACGATCAGCAAAGAAAGAGAGAGAGAGTACATTTACAACAGAATTCAACACTTTGACTTATCTAGATCTAGCATAGATCATTTCGTATAATGATGAGATCAGTTGAAGACATTCTGCTTCAACTGATTCTCGAGGTGACTCCTTCACCTATCATCGTGCTGCATTTGGTCCTCAAGTTGCACCACTGCATACTGCACCATACTGTACCAATCATGATTATCATCATGCTGCCCATGTCCATGATCTTATACATCATCATGCTGCTCAAACTAATGTGCATCATCATCATGTTGCTGCCTCTACTCCATGTATTGTTGTGCTGCCCATGCACATGATCTCATAGTGCTACCCATCATGTCACTGCCTCTGCCTTCTCGTTGGTTCATCATGCTGCAATAATGCATCATCATGCTGCTCATGATCACATACATCATGCTGCTCATCATCATACATCATGTTGTCATCACAGTTACATCATTGTTGCACTTTTACTTGTACCTTTGTTACTGCTGCATCTTCCAATGATGAGATCCATTAAGATCTTCACTGTGCTCTTTTCTTCTTTTATATAATGATAGTTTCATCATATAAACACTAGGATCAGCTAATAGGATCACAAATCAACACACACACATATATATACTGATATATATGTTAACACACATACCTTTTTCATTCATCCGAGATGACATCTGAGATCATACCTTCATTCATAGCATCCGAGATCTGCTCTTTTGATCGAGATCTCAAAGAAGGGGTTACTGTCAACAAAACTGCAGCTTACTGTCCATTTGAATTCTTGTCTATCTGTGATTGAGCAGGAGAATGTCCGAGGTAGGTTTCCTTTGACTGCATATAAAGGCTTGTCTCCATGACTGCGTAGAAGGTGACTTCCTGACAGTGTAGGAAGGTATCTCCATTACAGCGTGTAAATATTATTGTGTATATATATTGCCATTGCTTGTGTGTATATATATCTTGTTGCACTAGTAATCTGGGATTGACTGCGTGTAACAAGTGGCACCTTTTGACTACATATAATAGGTCTTTGTGCTGTGTTGAATGGCTCCATTTGACTGCGTATAATTATCTCTATATCTTGCGTATAAGAATCTGTAAGAACAGCAAAAGGTGTCACAATGAACAGCGTATAAGTGAGTCTCCATTGACTGCGTATGAGATAATTTCTCCATTGACTGCAGTGCTCCCTTTGACTATGATCATTACAGCGTGTTAGGCTTTATAGCGTTTTAGTGTACCACAAACAACATATAGGGTTTCTCTAGAAGATTCCATATATTGCAGTGGTTCAATTCATATATGAATACATCTCAGCAGATGGCCTGCAAATATATATATATATATATATATATATTGTTGTCCTACGTATATATGGCTATTGCGTTTATGGTCTCCTCATGTTATGACTGCGGCTCTTTTATTTACTGCGGCTACATTTATGTTGGACCGTGTATAGCTGTGTATATATTAGTATATCCATCCACGCATAAGCTAGGGCGTCATCCCATGTATCTTCTTGTGTGTCTCTCCTTCACCAAAAACCCAAGATGTGGTGAGGAGGAGATCACATGAAGAGTGTGTCTAAATGACATCAAATCCTCTTATATTTATACTAACGTGTAGATGATGAATAGACACAACGTTTGGGCTTCTTGAGCCTACGTAAGAGCTGGTCGGCTTGATAATAATTACATAATCAAAATAAATTCATATCTCCATAACTACTTATAGGAATCGGATGATCTTTAGATCAATCCTACACCTCTCGACCAGAGGGATCCAATAAAAATATCAGTTGCCATAAATAAGCTGACCCACATGGATTTTGGCCCTAGTTGCCAATTTAACACTCCCTCTCAACTAGGGAGAACTCCATCCGGTGATCCATAAGTCTGACTGTACTATCTCTGCCATCAGTGCCCTACACTGCTCTGCCCAGCTCTGCTCAGCTTTGTTGTCTCTGCTCAACTCTGCTGGCTCTGCTTTGCTCTACTCAGCTCAGCTCTACTGAACTATGAAGAAGAAGAATTGATCGAGAATGTCTCATGCCATTCTCCATTGACCCGAAGTTAGTCTCAGAGTGCGTACCACTCCTACCACTGGTCCCAGACCAGTATCGCAGTCTCAGAGAGTGTACCACTAGTCCCAGACCAGTATCGCAGTCTCAGAGAGTGTACCACTGGTCCCAGACCAGTCTCAACCGACCCGAAGTCAGCGTCATAGTATGTACCACTCTCACTAGTCCTAGACCAGTACTGCACTGACACGAAGTCAGTCTCAAAGTATGTACCACTAGTCCCAGACCAGTCTCAACCAACCCTAAGTCAACATCATAGTATGGTACAACTCCTACCACTGGTCCCAGACCAGTCTCAACTGACCCGAAGTCAACGTCATAGTATGTACCACTCTCACTGGTCCCAAACTAGTATTGCACTGACACGAAGTCAGTCTCAGAGTATGTACCACTGGTCCCAGACCAGTCTCAACCGACCCGAAGTCAACGTCATAGTATGGTACAACTCCTACCACTGGTCCCAGACCAGTATCATTGATCCCATATCAATGGAGGTCATCCTAGCGTAGGGAGTACGGTAGATACAACGATGCATCCATCGGTACTACTATGGTCCCTAACTTCATTTCCCTGCTCATTGATCAGATGAGAGGTACTTCCCATGAGTCCCAAACTGCATGGGTAGGATGCCTCGACAGGAGAACTAATCAATCCTATCCTCACAGGAGAACAAATCAATCCTTCTACAATCGCCATGGAGAACACATCAATCCTGCTACAATCGCCATGGAGAACACATCAATCCTGCTACAATCGCCATGGAGAACACATCAATCCTGCTACAATCGCCATGGAGAACACATCAATCTAGGCCTCACAGGATAACACATCAATCTTGCTATAATCGCCATGGAGAACACATCAATCCAGGCCTCACAGGAGAACACATCAATCCTGCTACACAGGAGAGCAAATCATCCTGTTCCACAAGAGAGCGAATCATCTTGTTCCAGTGTGCACCACCAGGGGAGGGTGAGTCACCCTGTGGTCGTATGTTGCTCTAGTAAGAACCGCAAGCCCCCCCAGAGCTCCCAGAGCTCAATGTATGCAACATGCAAGACCCTTTTACAAAGGTCTCTCGACGACTCCAAGTCATTCGGGAAAATCACAAATTTGATCTTTCCCTGGGGCTCTGACCTGTACATCACCTCAGTGTGATGGAGCCTCCTTGGTCATTGGCATACCATATTCCAGATTAGGTAGTATCTGATGTCTATCTGCTGGAGCAATTGTTGAATATGGGATTCCTCAATAATCGAATCCCACCTCTAATTGTCACAGAGAATCATAGTGGTATTCATCATGTGTACTTACTAAAGAGTTTCCACAACCAGGAAACTTCATACGAGGTCATACTCATAGATATGTATTTGGTCTCGGCGGTGCTTATAATAGTCGACTTCCGCTTCCTGCTCATCCATTATATCGAAGTAGAATCCAAAGAGAAACAGCACTAAGAAGTGCTCCAGTGATCCTCCACACTACCTGCCTAATCAGCGTTTGAATGTAATTTCATATTTCCGACAGTGTAGCTCAATCCATGAGAGATTGTGTCCTGAAGACATCTCAAAAGATTCTTGGCACCAATCTAGTGAGGCTCAACCAAATATGAGCTCACAATGCTTCAGACGGAGGTTCACCAAGAATCCATCATCACTACCATATAACTTCTGAAAGTTAAGATCCTCGAGGTAGTCACAAGCTAGCAGTTTATCTTTCCACATTCGGAATCCAACTCCCTCTGTCTTCTACAAATGAGAGGGTTTGCACCTATCAAACATAGGTGTTGGTATGAGAGGTCTAACATCCACAACCTTCGGATGGTTTGGATCGATTTCACTCCTAGTGAATCTCAGCTTCATCCGACAGTTGTTGATCTTCTCATACTATTCTCGAGGTGTCTTGCTTCAAGCCATAGAGGGCTTTCTATCACCTGTATACATGAGATTCTCGTTCATGAATCTCAAACTCCACGGGATGTTTCAAACCTGTGGACCTGTGGCATGAGGGGGATGGTCCCCTTATAAGATTTTCCTTCGGTACATCTTAGACATGTACCTTCATGCTCCTTTTGAATTCAGGCTTCCTTGTCACCATCTGACTCACAGACCTCCAATGCTATGTGTCAATGGACTTCCTGTATCTTAATACAACTCTGAACTCAAAAGAATCTTTGAAAATTCTATTTTTAAACATGTACCTTTCCATCGATGAATGCCACCTTAGAACCTTCGACTTCCATTCTTGGGGTTCCTTACTTCCTTGAAGGGTCGACCGTGTCCTTGATGACCTGCATCTCCTCCATTCGGACACTCCTTCGTATAAGGGCCAAACTCATAACCAAGACATCTACCTTTCCTTCTACCCTTTCCCAATCAAGTGATCTTTAGGCAGGCCATCAGAAGTTCCGCTGCACCATTCTGATAATATGCTTTGCTTCGACTTCACCCTTTCTGAATTATGAGGAACCCATTGATCTTGCTATCTTGTCCTGATTGTCTTTGGTGATTGCTCTTTCACTCTTGCTTGGGCATTGTCTTCACCTCAGCTCTGATCCCATGTTAATTTTAGGTATGTTCTATGCTAGAGCAATTTATTTAAATTTTCATAGTTAGCAATCACATCAGCATTAAGATAAACTGCGGATAGAGCATAAATATAAATCGCAGAAAACAAGCCAAGACAAGAGGACACAAGATGTGGCGCGATCCAAGGACAAACCCCACAATGTGTGGGGAAACCCTTTGATCAAATCTTCTTTTATCTTCAAAGTTTGGCAGAGAAAGAGAGAGAGAGAGTACATTTACAATAGAAGTCAACACTTTGACTTATCTAGATCTAGAATAGATCATTTCGTATAACGATGAGATCAATTGAAGACATTCTACTTCAATTGATTCTCAAGGTGACTCCTTCACCAATCATCATGTTGCATTTGGTCCTCAAGTTGCACCACTGCATACTACACCATACTGTGCTAATCATGATTATCGTCATCAGGCTTGGGAAAATTCAAACGAGAGAAATCGGTATGTACCCAAGCGCATCCCTCTCGACCCCACATAATTTTGCAGTTGCGATGATATGTAGATTATTTGATAAAGCTGATAGTACCAAATTTTCTATAGAGTGGTCTCCATTAATTGATGCAGCGGTTAACACAATGATTATGAATTGGAGTCACATTTTATAAAATAATTTAGCTATGGCTATTAGGGAACTATCCACATTTATCATAAAATCTTGTGGGAATCCCAGTTCAATTCCCATTTTTACAAAATTTGCCATGGTATTATGTTGCCTATTTATAAAACCATTTTTGATAAAACGACCCCCAAGCTTTCCGAAGAAGCCAAGATAGACATCTTGCTAGTCGCAAGATGGTTTAGACAAGAAACATTAACTTATATCAGAGTTTGCTAAATTGGCAACTAGGGCCAAACTCCATTTGGGTTAGCTTATTTATGACAGCTGATGTTTTTATTGGATCCCTCTCGTCGAGAGGTGTAGGATTGATCCAAAGATCATCTGATTCCAATAAGTATTGATGGAGATATGAATTTATTTTGATTATGGATTTATTATCTAGCCGACCAGCATCTGAGGTAGGCTCAAGAAGCCCAAACGTCATGTCTATTCAACCTATACGTTTTGGTATAAATATAAGAGGAGTTAATGTCATTTGGACACTCTCAAGGGTGATCTCCTCTCCACGTCTTGGGTTTTTGGAGAAGGAGAATCACTAAGAATACGTTGGAGCCCTAGCTGCAAATGATGCCCTAATTCGAGAAGACATCTATCCGCTGGAACATGATTCGTTGTTAATCTATATACGCTATTCAGGAAGTGGTGAAACCCTAAAGGACTTACGCAGTTATACATTGAGAGTATAACGTTGTCATGCTGTTATTAATAACACTGTCCTGGCAATTATGCTAGAAATAATTATGTATACGCAGGCAATAGCAACGCAGTCTTGAACACTGATCCCTCGCAGTCAACACATTGTAGACTCATTCACAGGTCATACGCAGATACGTTGAGCATGGACAGTCATGAATCTATACGCAATGGAAACCATACGCAGTTATAGAATCTATACAGCAAGGACAATCATGGTTGTAAACGTTGGTTTGTACGCTAGTTTGTAAATGTTGGACAGTCACTAGATGGTAAACGCTGGACAGTCATTGTAAACGTTGGACAGTCACTAGATTGTAAATGTTGGACAGTTACTGGATTGTAAACGCTAGACAGTCAACACAGTTAGGGTTGTAAACATTGGACAGACGTTGGTTTGTAAACGTTGGACAATCAACGCACTCTCATAAGTTGGGATAGTCATAATAACAGTTGTCACATATATATATATTGAAACACAGGTAATATATGTGAACGCAGTCACATGATGAGGCAGCAAGAGAACACGTTGAGCAACGCAGTCAAAGGGAGCACTGCAGTCAATGGAGCAGTTATCCCACACGCAGTCCATGGAAGACTTGGATACGCTAAAGCACCCACACTCAAGTTAATATGCCACGCATAGTCATATGTAAGTCAATGTAATATATAATGGAACGCAGGATAATATGCCACGCAGGTCAATATACCACACTGTTCATATGAATGTCAACGCAGATATAGATACATATACGCAGGCAATATATATAACTCAGGCATATATATACTCAACGCAGTCACTCAGATATATATACATATACACAGGCAATATATATAACTCAGGCATATATATACTCAATGCAGTCACTCAGGCACATATGTATACGCAGTCACTCAGGAATATATATCATGCAGTCAATATATTTACATGCATCATTATATATACGCAGGAATATATATATACACAGTCAATATATATATACATGAATATATACACAGATATTCGTGGGCAGTAGGGAACCAGAACCGCAGGCATGTTATCTTGATATAAATCTCTTATAAAGAGGGCAGAAAAGAAAACGGACTACTGTAGATGACAGCATGATTGTGTAAGATTTCAAAACTATAGCCTAGCTGCTTTGCTAGGCTACAAGCCATAGCAAGCAGCTAAGGCTGATGACAGTGTTATAGTGTTGCAACATGATGATGCAAAGGCAGCATGATGACGATGATTCATACTAGCAGGGGCAACATAATGACGATAATGCAAAGGCAGCATGATGACGATGATGCATAAGCAGCATGATGGTGCTACCCAGTTAGGTACAACAAATAGACAAGATGCAGCACGATAATAGGTGAAGGAGTCACCTTGGAGAATCAGTTGAAGCAGAATGTCTTCAACTGATCTCATCGTTATATGGAATGATCTATGCTAGATCTAGATAAGTCAAAGTGTTGACTTCTGTTGTAAATGTACTATCTCTCTCTCTCTTTCTCTACTGAACTTTGAAGAACATAAAAGAAGAATTGATCAAGGGTTTCCCCACACATTGTGGGGTTTGTCCCTAGCTAGCACCACATCTTATGTCCTCTTGTCTTGGCTTGTCTTCTGCGATTTATATTTGTGTTCTATTTGTAGTTTATCTTAATGCTAATGTGATTGCTAACTGTGAAAATTTAAATAAATTGCTCTAGCATAGAACATACCTAAAATCAACATGGTATCAGAGTTGAGGCGAAGACAATGCCCAAGCAAGAGTGAAAGAGAAATCACCAAAGACAGTGGGGACAAGGACGAAAGGATCAATGGGTTCCTCATAATTCACCCTGGGAGAAGTTGAAGCAGAGAATGTTATCAGAATGGTGTAGCGGAAGTTTCTGATGGCCCATCTAAAGATCACTTCATTGGGAAGTTCGGATCTAAGGATGGAAGGAAAGGCAGATGTCTTGGTTATAAGTTCGGCCCTTATGCGAAGAAGTGTCTGAATGACAGAGATGGAGGTCATCAAGGACACGGCCGACTCTTCAAGGAAGCAAGGAACCCCAAGAATGGAAGTCGAAGGTTTTAAGGTGGCAATTGTTGATGGAAAGGTACGTGTTTGAAATATAATTTTCAAAGATGCTTTTGAGTTCAAGGTTGTATCAAATTGCAGGAAGTCCACTAGGGACCATGTTCATTGTCACGTAGCACCGAAGGTCTATGAGTTAGATGGTGACAAGAATGCCTGAATTCAAAAGGATCATGAAAGTACATGTCTGAGATATACCGAAGGAAAATCTTACAAGGGGGCCGTTCCCCTCATGTAGCAGGTCCACAGGTGTGAAACAACCCGTAGAGTTTGAGATTCATGAACGGGAATCTCATGTATACAGGTGGAAGAAAGCCCTCTATGGCTTGAAGCAAAACACCCCAGGCATAGTATGAGAGGATCGATAGCTGTCTGTTAAAGCTAAGATTCACTAGGAGTGAAACGGATCCAAACCATCCGAAGGTTGTGGATGATAGACCTCTCATACCAGCACCTTATGAGGACGACTTATGCAGACCCTCTCACTTGCAGAAGTAAGAGGGAGTTGGATTCCGGACATATGTTTTGCAGTTAGCATGGGAAGCTCATATCTGGTTGAGCCTCACTGGATCGGTGCCAAGAATCTTCTAAGATGTCTTCCGGGCACAATCTCTCATGGATTGAGATACACTGCTGGAAATATGAAACTGCATGATTATTTGAATGCTGATTGGGTAGGTAGTATGGAGGATCATTGGAGCACTTCTTAGTGTTGTTCCTCTCTGGATTCTGCTTCTAAGCAGGAAGCAGAAGTCAGTTGCTGAGACCAGATACATATCTACGAGTATGATCTCGTATGAAGTTGCCTTGTTGGGGAAGCTCATCAGTGAGCTGTTTGTACACATGATGAATACCACTGTGATTCTCTGTAACAACCAGAGGTGGGATTCGATTATTGAGGAATCCCGTATTCGACGATTGCTCCAGCAGATAGACATCAGATACTACCTTATCTAGGATATGGTAAGTCGATGAGCAAGGAGGCTCCATCGCACTGAGATGATGTATAGGTCGCTAAAGCCCCAAGGGAAAGATCAAATTTATGATTTTCCTGAACGACTTGCAGTTGTCAAGAAACCCTTGTACAAGGGTCTTGCATGTTGCATACATTGAACTCTGGGAGCTCTAAGGGCTTGCGGTTCTTACTGGAGCAACATACGACCACAGGGTGACTCACCCTCCCTTGGTGGTGCGCACTGAAACAAGATGATTTGCTCTCTTGTGGGACAAGATGATTCGCTCTCTTGTGGAACATGATGATTCACTCTCCTGTGTAGCAGGATTGATGTGTTCTCCTGTGAGGCCTGGATTGATGTGTTCTCCATGGCAGCCTGGATTGATGTGTTCTCCATGGAGATTGTAGCAGGATTGATGTGTTCTCCTGTGAGGCCTAGATTGATGTGTTCTCCATGGCGACCTGGATTGATGTGTTCTCCATGGCGATTGTAGCAGGATTGATGTGTTCTCCTGTGAGGCCTAGATTGATGTGTTCTCCATGGCGATTGTAGCAGGATTGATGTGTTCTCCTGTGAGGTCTAGATTGATGTGTTCTCCATGGCAGCCTGGATTGATGTGTTCTCCATGGCGATTGTAGCAGGATTGATGTGTTCTCTTGTGAGGCCTGGATTTATGTGTTCTCCATGGTGGCCTGGATTGATGTGTTCTCCATGGCGATTGTAGCAGGATTGATGTGTTCTCCTATGAGGACGGGATTGATTAAGTTCTCCTATCAAGACATCCTACCCATGCAGCCTGGGACTCATGGGAAGTACCTCTCATCGGATCAATGAGCAGGGAAATGAAGTTAGGGACCATAGTAGTACTGATGGACACATCGTTGTACCTACCGTACTCCCTACACTAGGATGACCTCCATTGATTTGGGATCAATGATACTGGTATGGGACTAGTGGTAGGAGTTGTACATACTATGACGTTGACTTCGGGTCGGTTGAGACTGGTCTGGGACCAATGGTACACTCTCCAAGCCTGCGATACTGATCTGGGACCAGTGGTAGGAGTGGTACTCACTATGACGCTGAATTTGGGTCAGTTGAGACTGGTCTGGGACTAGTGGTACGCACTCTGAGACTGACTTCGGGTCAGTGGAGAATGGTATGAGACATTCTCGATCAATTCTTCTTCCTCATGGTTCAGCAAAGCTAAGTTGAGCAGAGCCAACAGAGCCGAGCATAACAGTGTAGGCCAATGATGGCAGAGATAGTACAACTGGACATATGGATCAACGGATGGAGTTCTCCCTAGTTGAGAGGGAGTGTTAAATTGGAAACTAGGGCCAAACTCCATGTGGGTTAGCTTATTTATGGCAGCTGATATTTTTATTGGATCCCTCTCTTCGAGAGGTGTAGGATTGATCCAAAGATCATCCGATTCCGATAAGTATTTATGGAGATATGAATTTACTTTGATTATTGATTTATTATCTAGCCAACCAGCATCTGATGGAGGCTCAAGAAGCCCAAACGTCATGTCTATTCAACCTATAAGTTTTGGTATAAATATAAGAGGAGTTAATGTCATTTGGACACTCTCAAGGGTGATCTCCTCTCCACGTCTTGGGTTTTTGGAGAAGGAGAATCACTAAGAATACGCTGGAGCCCTAGCTGCAAATGATGCCCTAGTTCGAGAAGACGTCTATCCGCTGGAACATGATTGGTTGTTAATGTATATACACTATTCAGGAAGTGGTGAAACCCTAAAGGACTTACGCAATGATACATTGAGAGTATAACGTTGTCATGTTGTTATTAATAACATTGTCCTGACAATTACGATGGAAATAATTATGTATACGCAGGAAACCTCGCAGTCAACACATTGTAGACTCATTCACAGGTCATACACAGATACGTTGAGCATGGACAGTCATGAATCTATACGCAATGGAAACCATACGCATTTATAGAATCTATACAGCAAGGACAATCATGGTTGTAAATGTTGGTTTGTAGCTAGTTTGTAAACGTTGGACAGTCACTAGATGGTAAACGCTGGACAGTCACTAGATTGTAAATGTTGGACAGTTACTGGATTGTAAATGCTAGACAGTCAACACAGTTAGGGTTGTAAACGCTGGACAGACACTGGTTTGTAAACGCTGGACAATCAACGCAGTCTCATAAGTTGGGACAGTCATAATAACGGTTGTCACATATATATATTGAAATGCAGGTAATATATGTGAACGCAGTCACATGATGAGGCAGCAAGAGAACACGCTGAGCAACGCAGTCAAAGGGAGCACCACAGTCAATGGAGCAATTATCCCACACGCAGTCCATGGAAGACTTGGATACGCTGAAGCACCCACACATAGGCTAATATGCCATGCAGAATCATATGTGAGTCAACGTAATATATAATGGAACGCAGGATAGTATGCCACACAGGTCAATATGCCACACAGTTCATATGTATGTTAACGCAGATATAGATACATATACGCAGGTAGTATATATAACTCAGGCATATATATACTCAACGCAGTCACTCAGGAATATATATCATGCAGTCAATATATTTACACGCATCATTATATATACGCAGTAATATATATATACATAGTCAATATAGATACATGAATATATATGCAGATATTCATGGGCAGTAGGGAACCAGAACCACAGGCATGTTATCTTGATATAAATCTCTTATAAAGAGGTCAGAAAAGAAAACGGACTACTGTAGATGACAGCATGATTGTGTAAGATTTCGGAACTATAGCCTAGCTGCTTTGCTAGGCTGCAAGCCATGGCAAGTAACTAAGGCTGATGACAGTGTTATAGTGTTGCAACATGATGATGCAAAGGCAGCATGATGACGATGATTCATACTAGCAGGGGCAGCATAATGACGATAATGCAAAGGCAGCATGATGATGATGATGCATAAGCAGCATGATGGTGCTACACGGTCAGGTACAGCAAATAGACAAGATGCAACACGATAATAGGTGAAGGAGTCACCTTAGAGAATCAGTTGAAGCAGAATGTCTTCAACTGATCTCATCATTATACAAAATGATCTATGCTAGATCTAGATAATTCTAAGTGTTGACTTCTGTTGTAAATGTACTATCTCTCTCTCTCTTTCTTTGCTGAACTTTGAAGAACATAAAAGAAGAATTGATCAAGGGTTTCCCCACACATTGTGGGGTTTGTCCCTGGCTAGCGCCACATCTTTTGTCCTCTTGTCTTGGCTTGTCTTCTGTGATTTATATTTGTGTTCTATTTGCATTTTATCTTAATGCTGATGTGATTGCTAACTGTGAAAATTTAAATAAATTGCTCTAGCATAGAACATACCTAAAATTAACAGAGTTTTTGGGAGCATTTCATCTCCACATGTTCGCCCATATTATGTTCCAGACAAGCTATTGCCAAGAGAGATATCTTACCAGAAAATAGGGGATGGTTTAACCAAAGCCCTGAAGGAGCAGAAGAAAGCCATTTGGCCAACCTTCCCATTACAATGTGGCACTTTCGCACTACATGACTATGGGCATGCAGTAAAAGAAGTAGAGAATATTACATCTCTAAAATTGGCCACAGTTCTAGGGCGACAGTATGACCCAAATCAAGTTGCTAAAGACTTCACCACCATGGTTAAAGTCAAACAGTTTACTCATGAAGAGGATCCATTTGATGACCTCTTTCAAGGAGCCGAATCATTTGCATAGGTCCTACATTTAGCATCATTACAGTTAAGCCCAGATGATATTAATGCTTTTCATGTATATAGGAATAAAAGATTGTTAAAGGTCCCATTGGACCTATTACAAATTGAACCAATAAGAGAACCTACTCCTAGCATGAGCCTGGAGGGAAGTTCAAAGGAAAATTATGATGAGGAAACGCAAGAGAAATCAAATCATGAGTCAGAACAATCAGAACAACAATCTTAGAATGGAGAAGGGAGTCCTAATAAAGATTTTGAGAAAGATACAGAAGGAAATACTGAGGAAACGGCCGAACAGGCCTTAGCCAAGAAACAGATAGAGGTCGGTTCCACTTCAGCTCAAACAGGGAAGCTTCCAGTGATTGACCTAGACAAGGAATGGGAACAATTCAATTATAAGCTCCAAACAGGCACAAGCCTTGAGGAAACATCTGGATTTCAGACCCCCAAATAGACTCAGCACAAAGCAAATCCAGAGACAACAGAGCAAGGGGCTACAAACACTCAAGATATTGAGGTTATTCTGGCTTTTCCCACTTCTGAAATTGTCTTAAAAATTGAAGAGATACCTCCACTCGACATATTTTACAGCCCTACACATAAGGCAGTGGTTAAAAGACAAATAAAGAAGAGGAAATTAGACACCATGACTGTTGCAACTCTGGAGAACGAATCAATGGAATTTGTGTGGAAAGACACTCTTGTTGACCCATCAGAAAACCTTATGAAGTTGCCACAGTTTGCAATGTGATGGTATGATCACATGTTGTGGCTAACAAAGGGTTGGAAGACAAGGGATTAGTTAATTTTATTAATTTAAATGTATGAGAGTGTTTATTTGTTGTCAAAATCTGATCAGAAAAGGGTATAAGTGGCTAATTGATCCTCCCTGCATGGAGATCAGGCCAAACATTTAGATTATCTAGTTTGAATAGGATATGAGGGATTTGAAAGCTTAAATTAGCATTTGTTTGAGAAAAGAGTGGAGTGAAGAGATTCTTTAGGGAAGAATGAGAGATTTTTGGATTTGAACTAAATGGGTTCATGAATCCACATTTTGTATAAATTGTAGTCTTTTGGAATGAGTGGGAGGTGAGGCTAGGTTAGATTCAGATGGAAAGATAGGATGGATGAGCGAGGGGAGAATTGAAACAGTCGAGTGTGACTATTCCTTCTGTAAATAGTTATTAATATGAATACAATGTGGATTGCGTATTTCCTTGCGTAATTGAGTATTGAGTGTAATAGAGTAGGCAAAGTGTGTTACACAGAGGTTAGATAGTGTAGAGAGAGCTAGGTGGAAGAGAGAACAGATTAGAGCACAAGATGTTATATGCATTATGTAAATATTGTTATGAATAAAAGGAGTTTGTGTACAAAGCTTGTTTTGGCGTGATCTTTTGTTATGTGATTGGTTTCATAGATCGTAGGCTAAATCCTCTGTAATTACAGTGAACAGTTAAGAGCCTGGATATGTTTTAAGAAACTGGAGTATATATTTTAGAGACTGACTAACTTGGTGGAAGCACTAAGTCTTGGCGGAACCTGTTAAATTTGTGAAGAAACCCCTAAATAAATCAGGACCGTCCATTGGCTGGCAGATCCGACGGTGATCAACAACTGCACGGAGATAGGAGTGTACAGATGTCCTGATCGTGGTTGAAGCCCCGCATTAAATCCTATCCATCGATCTCATTTTCAATGCTTACACCACAGTCAACTGTGGGGGTTAAGCTGTTTTTCTAACCGCGTGCTAGTTGGAGTTCCATAGGCTGTAGATCTGATGGCCTCTTATATCCAATGGATATCAGGCTAGTAAGTGATTGGGCTTTAATTCCAAAAACGGACCCGAACAATTATAGGCCAAGAATTTATATTCCTTATCGGCTCTGATAGGGTGGTTAAACGTCACACATGGTCCCCGGCTGATATCGCTGCTGACCGTAGGATCAAGTGTGTTTTGATTGAATGATGGAGGATCAGCAATTGGTTTCGCATCACAATATTCCATGAGTGATGAACCTAGCCTTACGAAAATGTGATTTGCGATGTGTGATGATCGGGTGAACCATCAACCGTCAGATTGAAAGGGTAAGATCAACGACAGAGAATATATCGCGATAATATTTGTGGAAAGGCGGACCCGATAGGAATTGAACTAGGATTTATTTTATTTGGGTTCTGGTCTTTGATGTCCAGAGTGGGACTGACGTGCGTTGGCGGGTTCTATGTTATCTTGCTGTTTGGTGATTGGTCGGGTTTTTTTATTAAATCCAACCATGAAAAAGCTTTTGATGTATATGTGGCCCATTAACTCATAGGTCCACATGGGATTTGCAAAGGATGTCAATTTCCTGGCATCACTTTTCCCCTTATAGTCTACTGGAATAAGATAGGATATTGAATTAGTCTCCATATATGGTCATTTGGAAAAGGACATTACATGCGGCTAACTCCTGGTCACAACCTCCCATCGTCCCATGTCAGTAGGGTCTAGGACTAAAAATCTCTAATCCCCAAATTTCGAATTCAATCCTTGGATTCTCTTAAGAGGAAACTGAGGCATCTAGCAGGGATTTCTTATCTTACGTGAGGACTAAATAAGATTGTAACAAGGGATAATTTGCCAAAAATTGTCTAACGACGTAGATATCTTCACCATCCTTTAGAGGCATCCACAAATTCTACCCTCGATCCATCATCTCCTCAAGCGAAATAAAAGACGACTAGAGGCCCTCCTCCACAACTTCACCCCAACAATAATGAGGATTTTTCACACTTATTTGGGGCTGCAATTCTTCAAGACCTCAACTCTAACATCTTATAAACAAGACAACTAGTAGTCTTGCTTAACACATGAGGAAAATAAGGTGTTCATTACTCCTCAACAATGAGATTGTGAACTACCACAAATGGGGTCTTAGCCAGCCATCTCAAGGTATTTATTTAAGGGGAAGCCTCCCAAACTTCCTACTTCACTTTGGGGATGTAGCATACCTATTTAATCCCATTGTTGGCCTATGAAAATCCACACACATTAATAGAGTTACATGAAAAGCCACAAGCTTGAAATCAACTTATACATTTTACTTCATATGACCATACATCACAAGTAGAATATTTAAATATTACCTTTGAAAACAACATTCATCAATAATGGGATTTTTTTAGTTTTAATCCCAACACAAAATCCACACACACTAATAGAGTTACTTGAAAAGCCGCAAGATTCAAATCAATTTACACATTTTACTTCACAATACCATACATCACAAGTAGAATATTTAAAGATTACACTGCAAACAACGTACATCAATAATGGGATTTTTTTTAGTTATTAATCCCAACACATGTCACCATAGCTTTCAATTTATCCTTGCAAACATACCCAATAATCTAGCACAACAATGTTCATAAAACATTGAACAACAATGTCATTTCATTAACATGGAGATTTATACACTCATTTGCTTTAAACACTTATTTTATTTATATAAGCCACTCCCCATCCAAGCATAGGCTTAGCTACATTGTAGGTTTCTTGTCGTTCACCACCATTGAGCCAAATCTGATGCCTTTAGAGGAAGTCTCACTCAAGGTTCAACATGTTCAATTCAGGGCAGAGGTCATGAAGGCTACTCTCCTTCACATTTAGGAAATTAGGATTCAACCTTTCAACCATTAATCCTGGGTCGATTAACACTCGAAGTATGGCCACTAATCTAGTAGCACCTCAGAGCTTCCATATTCTGAGTGCCTTATGTGCTTAGTTGAGACAAACTATTCATAAAAAATTCTAGCCCCATAACTCAAGTTGAAGGTTTCCACACTGACTTCCTAACCAAATTTAGTCAAAATCACAATTCCACGCGGGATTGTTTGGACTCAAAAGGTCTTTTGTCTCCTTCTATTTAGAGACATAATCTCAACACCCATGTGGGGTTCTAGTTCATTCCACATGTTTTTTTGGTTTACATGTCCTTTTATGCAATCCCTCTACTCAATCTACATTTTACCATGCTCCACAACCATTTCTCTCGACTCCTCCAAACACATGCACACTGCCAACATGGAAAGTGTGCTCAATTAGAAGCCTCCATAATGGGTGTATCCCATACTTCTAGAGCAATATACCATTCCCCATTCCTTCCCATAATTGCTAACATTTGGGTAGTTTGATTACCAAATAAAAAAAATGGAAATCTAATTTAGGTAAGCTAGGAAACTTCCCAAATTCCCCTCACAACGTCCCCTTAGGCATCAAGATCCATGTTGGTTGCTCTCTTCTTGAGTTTTGACAATATATTACATAAAAATTCATATTACGTCAATTAAAGTTGGTCAAGATGTTCATGTTGGCTATCCTAGCATTATAAGCCTTAATTACAATTACAAAACTTGGGGGTTTAAAAAGGAGTGTTACATGAACCCTAGTGGGGTGATAACAATACTCCATTGTCACTAATTGGGTTCAACATTTGTCAACATCATTTTCATTGTGATAAAACCAGCCTAGATCCATCTTAACTCTGAATCTACCAAGTGCCGAGAGGGATCACATCTCTTTTCACTCTAAAAAGAGCTTTGCATATCAAAGAGATTTGATCCCTCTCGTCCCTTGGTAGATCTAGAGTTAAGATGGATCTAGGCTCATTTAATTTCTCCCTTTAAATAGGCTACATTCCACATGAATACCATGGGTTCTCAATACCATGGGCCATTTTATTTTTTAGGGTTATTTTTATTTATTTATTTATTTCTATTTTTATTTTGACCAAGTTAAAATGGTTACATTACATTACAATAATCTTTTTATTTAATTTTATTTTTTGTAATTTATTTTTATGCAGTTTGACTTAGTCAAAATGTTAAACATTACATTACAACATCGCTACCATACCAGGCCTAGAGTATGCCCTAAAACTTCTTTTGCTTGGGTAAGAGCCTGTCTTCCTCGGACGTAAGGAAACAGGTTAACGACCCAAGACCCAGAGACATCTGGCAGGAGTGAAAGCTTGCCCCTTTATAGACCACCAACAAGTTATTCCAGGTGGCATGGTTTTCCTTGATTAACAGGGATGAGTCAGCTTGCATTCGCGGTTAGCATCCAGAGATGGTTGTCCTCACTACTGGTTTGACATCCGAGTTATGATAGGTTTTCCCACCTATGAAAGAAAACATCGCTACCATACTGGGCTGGAGAGCGCCTCTTGGCGCAACAACTAACAAGGAGCAATGTCCTCCATAGAAAGTGCCAACTCCTCTTACTTTAAAATTTGATGTTGGACAAGAAAGAAGAGGAATTATTGTGCTAAGATGCACTCTCCAACCCAATATGGAAGAGATGTTGTAATGTCCTTTCATGTAAACATGTTGACTCTGTCAAATTAGATAATTAAAAAAAAAGAGTAAATAATCTTTGGACAATACCATGGGCCAATACCATGGATTATTAATACCATACATACAATACCATGCATCATTACCATGGTTTCTTCATACCATCAACTAATACCATGGGCCCATTACATTATTATTAACTACTTGTGGTCCCTTTCATGACATGGGTTAACCACCTTATTTATTACTATGGCCCATCCCATTATTACATTATTACCTTGGGTACCTCCCTTGGTACCCCATATTATCCCCCCTAGGTATATAACATTCCACCCCCCTAAGCATGTTTCGTCCCCGAAACATGGGAAGAACATAAATAGTAAGATCTACTCAAAAGAGTAGTCCACTGATACCATGCACGTGCATCTAGCCATCCAAGAGAAAGGTGAACCCTCGATCTCGCTGGTGCCTCGCTCGCTTGAGCTGGAAGTTGACCGTGGCAGCTCTTCTGTGTTGATGTGTAGTGGGTGGATCTTCTCTCCTCGCTATCCGTCATGTGACTACTTGGTTTCCATCTTGATGGTTGTCTTGCGGGGTGATGTGGGTGATGATATGTTGAAGTTTTAACCCACGATGTCTTTTTCTTTAATTCACCCTGCTGTGGTGCCTGTTGTCGTGTCTTCTTGTCCAATATGACTTCAACCACTGAGCCGTCCTCTGATGTAGCAGCACCTGTAGCCTTTTCTGCTTCAGCCTCTGTTTGTGTTTGATTGTCGACCATCAACTGCTCATCATCTGATATGTCAGTCCCTTGAACATCTTCTGCTTCAGCCTCCATGTGCTCTACCTGTTTATGGATGGAAATATCCTGTAATGTAATTTTTTTCTTTTTATACCATAGCTTCAGGAATTTATTCTGCACATTAATATTGATAGTACCCACGGATTCCATCCAAGGGTATCCCAAAACAACATCCATGTTATCCATATCTGAAGCATAAAAATCACCATGAAACACATACTTATCCATAGAAAGCTTCAAATCCTTATAGATTTGAACATCCTTATCATCAACCTGTGTATGTTCAATTTGTTTTGCTGGGACTTGCAATTTCTTTGCCAAGTTGACATTTATAAGATTTTGTTTGCAACTCGGGTTGATAGACACAATGATTTTCTCCTTCTGAATCAATCCATGAACCTGCAATACAGAGATACCAGCCAAAAATAACCCTTTTGGTTCCTTGGTTTCCTTCTTTCCTGTAAAAATAAAAGCTTTGCTAAGCTGTGTGTCTGTCTGTGTGTGCTTATCCACAAGATTTGATTTACGGTCAAAGCGCTCTATAAGAGCTTTTTTGAAGGCATCCCAAGTCAAAAACCTTCCATTGGAACGTTGATGCTCGTGCCACCATTTGCATCTTTCAAGGTCCAAATACATTTTTCCCCTGCTCAACTGTCTCTCATAATCATAGATGTATTGCGATTTGAAATATTCCTCCATTTGTTCTAGCCATTTAACTGGATGAGAGCCATCAAATATATACAAGTCCCTCGAACTCCGATCTAGGCCCGCCATCACAAAAATATTGGTGAAAAATTGAAATGGTCACAGATCCGTCAATATTGCTCAGAATCTCTATTATAACCTATTTTTAGAAATGGAACAACCACTCTGCATCTGCCCATGTGGTAGAAATCTTGATCCAGGCACTTGAAATTTCAGATCTGCGCTGCTACTCTCCCGCCGTCACCCAAAATTTCTGCAAAAAGAGCTGATTTTAATTCAGCAATATCTCCCTCATCCGGACTCCGATTCGACTGATTTTTTTTTTGAAATCATGTGTTTTTTCACAAAGATTCCAGATCTACAATTAGATCTTGTAGATCTAGCACCAGGACTTCTAGATCTGCGCCGCAAACTCGCTGTCCTGAAAATTGTCTGCAACCCCACTGATTTTTAAATCAGCGATATCTCCTTCATCCAGACTCCGATTCAACTGATTTTTTTTTTTGAATTTGGGTATTTTTTCACAAGGAATACAGATCTGTAATTAGATTCTGCAGATCTGGCACCAAAACGTACAGATCTGATCTGCAATTTCGCCACCCAAAAATCCCTGCAAAAATAAAAATAAAAATAAAATTCTCCACGGTTTGCCCAAGAAAGTGCTCTGATACCAATTGTTGTAGCTCTAATACCACTTGTTGTAGATCTGATCCAAAAGATATATGAGAATAGAAATAACCCAAGAATAACAAGATCAAAATAGATAGAAATTCTTCTTTATTATCAAAACCCTTAAGGTAGGGAAACACCATACATTCACTCCTTAAGGAAGGAGAACACTCCACAAGCCATATGCCTGTTCATACAATAATCATTTTCTTCATATCCCTCCATGTGGAGTCTCTAGCCTCTATATAGGCCTCATACATACAATGCCATGCATCATTACCATGGTTTCCTCATACCATCAACTAATACCATGGGCCCATTACATTATTATTAACTACTTGTGGTCCCTTACATGACATGGGTTAACCACCTTATTTATTACTATGGCCCATCCCATTATTACATTATTACCTTGGGTACCTCCCTTGGTACCCCATATTATCCCCCCTAGGTATATAACATATCTATGGCCCATCCCATAGTAATAATAATGTAATGGGCCCATGGTATTAGTTTGATGGTATGAGGGAACCATGGTAATGACCCATGGTATTGTATGTATGAGGCCTATATAGAGGCTAGAGACTCGACATGGGAGGGAGTGAAAGATTATTGCATGAATAGGCATATGGCTTGTGGAGTGTTCTCCTTCCTTAAGGAGTGAATGTATGGTGTAGCCCTACCTTAAGGGTCTTGATATCAATAAAGAATCATTTCATATTATTTCTGGGTTTCTTTGCATTATCTTATACTTTTATATCAGATCTATAATATTCTTGGGTTAGATTTACAACAAGTGGTATTAGAGCACTTTCTTGGGCAAACCGTGGAGAATTTTTTTTTATTTTTTGCAAGGTTTCGGGGCGGCGAGTTTGCAGATCAGATCTACAATTTTTTAGGGCAGCGAGTTTGCGGCGCAAATCTGGACGTCCTGGTGGAAGATCTGCAAAATCTAATTGTAGATCTGGATTGTTTGAGAAAAATTACCCAATTTCAAAAAAAAAATCAGTCGAATCGGAGTCCGGATGAGGGAGATATCGCTGATTTAAAATCAGCTCTTTTTTGCAGAAATTTTGGTGACGGCGGGAGAGTTGCAGTTCAGATTTGAAATTTCATTGCCTGGATCAAAATTTCTATCACATGGGTAGATGCAGAATGGTTGTTTCATTTCCAAAAACAGGTCATAATAGGGATTCTGAGCAATATTGATAGAATTGTGACCATTTAAAATTTTCGCCAATTCTTTTTGTGATGGCGGGCCACGATTGGAGTTTGGGGGACTTGTATAAATTTGATGGCTCTCATCCAGCCAAATGGCTAGCAAAAATGGAGAAATGTTTTAGTTTGTATTACATCAGGGATGATGAGGCTCGGCTGAAAATGGGACAACTGTACTTGGACAATGAAAGACGACAATGGTGGCAAGAGCATCAACGTTCCAATGGAAGGTTTTTGACTTGGGATGCCTTCAAAAAAGCTCTTATAGAGCGCTTTGACCATAAATCTAATCTTGTGGATAAGCTCACACAGACAGACACACATCCTAGCAAAGATTTTATTTTTACAGGAAAGAAGGAAACCAAGGAACCAAAAAGGTTATTTTTTGCTGGTATCTCTGTATTGCAGGTTCATGGATTGATTCAGAAGGAGAAAATCATTGTGTCTATAAATCCGAGTTGCAAGCAAAATCTCATAAATGTCAACTTGGCAAAAAAATTGCAAGTTCCAGCAAAACAAATTGAAAATACACAGGTTGATGATGAGGATGTTCAAATTTATAAGGATTTGAAGCTTTCTATGGATAAGTATGAGTTTCATGGTGATTTTTATGCTTCAAATATGGATAATATGGATGTTGTTTTGGGATATCCTTGGATGGAATTTGCGGGTACAATCAATATTAATGTGCAGAAGAAATTCCTGAAGCTCTGGTATAAAAAGAAGAAAATTACATTACAGGATATTTCCATCAATAAACAGATAGAGTACATGGAGGCGGAAGCAGAAGATGTTCCAGGGACTGACCTATCAGATGATGAGCCTTTGATGATCAACAATCAAACACAAACAGAGGCTGAAGAAGAAGAAAAGGTTACAGGTGATGATACATCAGAGGAAGGCTCAGTGGTTGAAGTCATATTGGAAAAGAAGACACCACAACAAGCACCACAGCAGGAAGAATTAAAGAAAAAGACATCGTGGGTTAAAACTTCAAAATATCATCACCCACATCACCCCGCAAGAAAACAACCAACAAGATGGCAGCCAACTAGCCACAAGGACAACAACCCCCGTATGATGGATTGTAAGGAGCCTAGATCCACCTACTACACATCAACACAGAAGAGCTGCCACGGTCAACTTCCATCTCAAGCGAGCGAGGCACCAGCGAGACCGAGGGTTCACCTTTCTCTTGGATGGTTAGATGCACGTGCATGGTACCAGTGGACTACTCTTTTGAGTAGATCTTATTATTTGTGTTCTTCCCATGTTTCGGGGACGAAACATGCTTAGGGGGTTGGAATGTTATATACCTAGGGGGGATAATATGGGGTACCAAGGGAGGTACCCAAGGTAATAATGTAATAATGGGATGGGCCATAGTAATAAATAAGGTGGTTAACCCATGTCATGTAAGGGACCACAAGTAGTTAATAATAATGTAATGGGCCCATGGTATTAGTTTGATGGTATGAGGGAACCAAGGTAATGACCCATGGTATTGTATGTATGAGGCCTATATAGAGGCTAGAGACTCCACATGGGAGGGAGTGAAGGATTATTGCATGAATAGGCATATGGCTTGTGGAGTGTTCTCCTTCCTTAAGGAGTGAATGTATGGTGTAGCCCTACCTTAAGGGTTTGATCAATAAAGAAGCATTTCTATCTATTTTTCTCTTATTGTTTCTGGGTTTATTTCCATTATCTTATATTTTTGGATCAGATCTACAACAGATGCACTCTCCAACCCAATATGGAAGAGATGTTGTAATGTCCTTTCATGTAAACATGTTGACTCTGTCAAATTAGATAATTAAAAAAAAGAGTAAATAATCTTTGGACAATACCATGGGCCAATACCATGGATTATTAATACCATGTACTTAAAAAACTATAATTCTCATTTGACTCCCTTTGTAATACCATGGGTTTTAAATACCATGTGTCCAAAGAGGTTATATATATATATATATATATATATATATATATATATATACATACGAGTCTAGATCCATTTTAACTTTGGATCTATCAAGCGTTGAAAGGGATCAAATATCTTGAGATGCAAAACTCTTTTAAAGTGAAATTAGATTTGATCTTTCTTGATGCTTGGTAGATCTGGAGTTAAGATGGATTTAGGCTAGTATTAAAAAGAATGAAATCAATAGGAAAACTAAGTAAACATTTATAAAACTCTTTTAATATATTATTTTCCTAAATATTTAGAAAAATTTATAAAATTTTCATTTATTGATAATGAACTAATGTATCTTTAATGCACTTTGATAACAAATGAAATCACACACTCCTTGTAAGGTAGGGATTAATTAGACAACATTAAAAACATAAGAGGTCGTGAAAGAATGGATCAATAGTCTGATTTTTTTTTAAAATTTGGCCTCACTAAAATTTGATGAGCTAAAATCATCTTCCAATCCAATGAAATTCTAGATTTGATTGCACAAATTAATATAACAAAATAAAAAAACCCTTATGTCATCTAGATTAATTGCACAAACTAATATAACAACATAAAAAACCATTATGTCATCTAGATCGCATAGTCTCTACACTGAAAACTTACACTTCCATAATTTTCTTTTTATAAGGTATCCACTGTAAATTACCATATAGACTTGTTGAACCAAAAACACTTTCACATAAGCCTCTCTAAACAAACGTTAATATGAAAGCACGATGTATTTGAGTCTCGTTCAATACTACCATCAAACACTTTTTACTTTAGGCTTTTGCTTACATGAGGTCAAAATTAAGGCATTAATTATTTGAGTAGTTCTCAAGGTCACCATTAATATTGTTGAATTAATCTTGTAGATTTCCAGAATATTTGAGAATTGGTTAGACATCTTCTTCTTTTTTTGTAATATCTGATCCATTAATTTCTAATAATTTGCAAAACAATAAGAATACATCTGATATTCTGTAAAGCATGGTGTTACAATAGTCAGCGAACCAAGATGTGACCATCAACAAAAAATAAGAAACAACCACGCTATAAAGGTCTATTTTGGTTGTAGTTATCATCCAAGCACAGAGACAATGAGACTATGAAAAGAAACAACATCAACCTAGTCACTAGTTATATTGACCATACATAGACCACGAGTATCCAACTAAAACACAATATAAGTATCTACTATGAAACCATAAACCATGAAAGTAACCTCTGACATGAAATGAACTGGCAGTGATTCAATCATCTACTATAATCATCGAACGGTCTGGCGAAGAAGTTGCACTAGACATATTGATAAGAGGAACATTTATTACTGCTTCTTCGTTGAGTGGTGCAATAGAGTGAGTGCCTGAATCTGAGATAATAAATTGTTCAATTTTGTTTAGGTGGACAATAATGTCATCCATATCATAACATAGATCCCTCAATATCCTTTTTAACTCTTCCTAGCCCGCGAAGAGTTTGTAGTTATCGATTTTTTAATCCCGAAGTACCATGTGGAACAAGGTTTCCATTTGCATATGTGTTGAAATGGAGTGCATGAAGTGCAATTTTCTCTTTCGAAAATTGCCTGGGTCTAGTACCCATTTCGTTTTATCAGAACCAACTTCAGAGTCAGAAAAATACATTCGTTCTCCAAATTCTATGGCCTTGAGGGTGCGAATTTCCTTACGCACCTCAATGGGAGTTGCGTCAAATAAATTCGCTACCGATTCCCAACCAAAGAGACGTCACTGCATGGAGGAGGACGCCCCTGGTCTACCACCCCTTTGACTTATCAACCACTGACGTAGAGGCATACTAAAAACGTACCTGCAAGCAATCTTGAGAAAAATTCTAGATAACCCACAAAACTATCTAAAGTGCCCAATTGAGAGAGATATAGTGTGTGTGAGACCAAACACACAATGCATCTTGATAGAGAGTTTAGGGTGCTCCACTGGAGATATAACAAGGATATCGTCAAGGAACCCCTAAAAAACTAGTTGTAGACTTGTGCATTTACCAGGGTCATTGTAGGGCATGACCGACAAATGTGTTAACCCATATTACTTCAGTAATATACCAGAAGAAACTCTGTTATAATCATAATTAAAACGAGACAGAGAAAGACGCATGGTACCAAACTCCCACAACCAAAACTAGACAATTAAAGGATAAACCAGAGGGTTCAATAGATTGAGGGTTGACAGAAGAGAGGACTGCCATCAACTCAAAAACCAGACCTGACGAAGAATTATGCAAGAAACAAACAAAGAACATCGATTACCTGCACTTGACCCCGCCAACTCCACTATGAATTGGCACGCTAAACTATCCTTATGGCAATATGGCCAGCTCATACATGACCCAATAAAAACTATGACCAACCTACTAGCTTTAAGAGTCGTGACCCCTAGTGAATGTATCAGAAAGGCTTGCAGAGATATACAAGCTAACCCTCAGCCATTTAAACACAACGATACCAGAGCATATGAGTTGTTAACTAAGTTGAATCTAACAGGAAATATAGCATTGAAAAAATAGGGGCGGAGCTTCAACATATAACTTGCATGTAGAGAAACTGTTGTTTTCCACCCTCAGAAAACTCCACTACTCACCACCCTAAGGTATCATTCAAACCATTTTTCACGCTATGTTGCCTGAGTCTATTTCCTGCTCTCCTCGCAACCTTGGCCTCCTGCCACATCCATGACCCCTCTAGAGTCTGCTCCAACTGGGGTTCCTCCTCCTAAACCACACCTTACAGCTTAGCACCCTCCAAAAGAGTCTGCTTCAGCCTTTGCCAGTCTCATTTCTTCATTAGGACCTCCTCGAACCAAACCTATTGTCTCCAAATTCATAAAAAATCTTGAAGATATCCCTGAAATCGTTCTTCCTCCCTCCTTACCCCATCGAGCTACTCTCTCATTATCGAAAAGAGGCTTGGTGGGTTAGTTTACTGGCCTTTGGCCCTCTCCAAAATCTGTGCAAAAATGGGTTGAAAGGAACTGGTCTCATTCAACCCATGGGAAAATCCTCATTTTATTCTGTGGAAGAGGATTTTTCACCTTCCATTTTGAAACTAAAGAGGAAAAAGATCTGATATTTAGGAATGGGCCTTACTTCATGGATACAAGGGGTCTATTTCTAAATAGATGAATGCCAAACTTTGACCCTAAGCTAGATGTGCCAAGTGTTGTTCCATTCTGGGTCCGTCTTCCTCACCTCCCCCTTATTTGTTAGGGAGATGAGTTGGTAAAATCAATAGGAAATGTAGTGGGAAAACACATCGACAGGAGCGAACCAAAGGAGAATATGTATGCTTGCGCAAGGATCTTGCGGAAATTGACCTAGGCAAAGGACTCCCTGAAGCAGTAAAGATCAAGGTGGATAGTTGGACGCACATTCAACAATTGGACTACGAGCAGATCCCATTCAAATGCAAGGTATGTCACGAGTATGGTCATTTCACTAATAGATGTCCAAAAAAAAGAAGAATCGAAGAAGTAGAAGCTTGAGAAACAAAATGGGAACCAATAAAAAAGAAGAAAATCACTAATAAAACATCTGCCTCGCCAGCCCCCTCCTCGTCACCTCCTCTCCCCTTGAGTGATCCCCTAACTCATTCATCTATTTTGCAGCCCCTCTCATCAAATCCCCTCCTTGAATCCAATCCCTTTGGACCTCTTGATTCTTCCCTCGATCCTCCTCTTGCTTCTCAAGAACCTCTCGTTGCTAATCCTTCTTCATCCCCCCCTCCTCCCTTCCTCTCTTTTCCCTCTCCTCTTCCCCTAACCTCCCTCTCAACCACCCTGTCCCCGCCCCTCCTTCCTTTGAAAGAATCCTCACAAGAAACCAATCTAGAGAATCCCTCCTCTCTTCAGACCTCCAAAAAAGACAAGGAAGAAAGACCAATAAGGAAATAAGGGACGAAGCAGCAACAAAGGAAATGGAAATGGGAACACAACAACCAATGGACTCTTTCCTTGAAAAAAGCATAGGAAACAAGGAGAAAAGCCATCAACCTAATCAAGGGAAAGGTCCCTCTGCACCAACCCAAAGCAAGTAATGAATTTGGTCTCCTAGAATTGTAGAGGCCTGGGACACCCTACGAAATTCAATGCAGCAAAAGACCTCCTAACAATGGAAAACTCTGATATATTCATGATCCAGGAGACCAAAATCAATGAATAGGAAATGGGAAAAATGATTCAAAAACTAAGGAATTACGATGGCTCAATACTCCAAGCAACTGGGGCATCAAGAGGAATATGTACAATGTGGATGAAGGACAAATGGGAACTGTAGAACCAATAAATAGATCAACATTGGATCAAAACAGAATTAAGAAACAAATTATCTGATCTACAAAATTGCCTCTACAAAATTGCCTTTACAATGTGTATGCACCAAATCACTACAAAGATAAAGATTCATGTTGGAGATCCCTCAAATAAAATCTACTACAAGATCAAAACGAAAGCCTTATAGTAGGAGTTGATTTAAACTTGGTTATGAAATCAGGAGGTATTTTTCATGCAGACCCTTCTCGATGTTGGGTTGTGTTATATTCTTTCCACGATTAGCCCATGTAGTTAACCGAGGGGTTAAAGAGGGGGCGGAGCCCCCCCTTCGTTGCGCTGATTGCGCAGCGGGGGGGGGTCATAGGGGGGCAGGTAGCCCCCCTATATAGGGTCCGAGGTAGCGCCCTGGGGAAATTTTTTTTGGACCCTATATTAGGTTGGGCAGACCTACCTATGGTTTTGTGCATGGTTTTTGCACATGGTTTTGGACGCGATGGTTTTCGGTCCATGGTTTTGGACGTGATGGTTTTCGGTCCATGGTATTGGATGCTTCGGCATGTATAAATATGTATTGTAACATTGAAAGGAACATAATGAAAAATCAAGCTGATAGTCCCAGTTTTGGGATCCAGGGGAAAATCTCTGTGTATATGTGTTATGCTCTCGCATTGTTTATTTTTTGTGTTTTAGAATTCGTATGCAGGTAATTTCTATACAGGGTTAAAACCTACACTCGAGACTCCCTCGAAAGTATAATAGAATGTCACAAGCTAAAGGACATCCCCCCAAAGAATGGGAAATATGCTTGGAACAATAAAAGGATTGGGAAAAGTAATATAAAAGAGACTGGACTGAATTTTAATACAAGATAGTATCATAGCAGAATTCAACTCTGTATCTTCAAAAATCATTCCTTCTGCGATCTCTGATCACAAACCAATGGCTATCAGCTTAGGGACAATTGAAAACTTAGTCCCCCTCCCATTTTGATACAACCCTTTATGGAATAGCAAAGAAGAAGTTAATCAAATTATAGCAACAACTTGGACTCAAAAGATCACGGGCTCGCCAAAAAAAGTGTTAAGAATAGTCTAAAAATTTAGGCAAAAAATAATCACAAGGAACCACAAAGGAGGGAACACACAAAGGAGAATCAATTGAAGGAGACAGAACTACACTGGGAAATCTATAGAAACAATAGGAAAGAGGAAGAAGAATGGAGGCTCAAATCCATAAATCTTTGGATTCAGGTTGGGGATAAAAACACCGCATTCTTCCATAACACAACAAAGATGAGAAGAATCATAAATCAGATTGACAAAATAAAAGGTGAAGGAGACCAAGAGATCAAAGGGAAAGAGGCACTTAAAAAAGAAGCATACAACCATTTCAAAAAATTATTAACAATTGAGCAAGTAAATCCAGATTTCGAGAGCTTCACAAAGCACATTCCTAAGAGGATAAATGAAGAAACAAATTCAGAACTCTTGAAAGAGGTTGAAGAAAGTGAGGTTCAAGCAGTTGTGTGGAGCCTCTAACCCGATAAAGCACCAAGACCAGATGATTTTTCAATAGCTTTCTACTGCTTCTATTGGCCCATCATTAAAAAGGATCTAATAAGAATGATCAGAAATGTCTTCCAGAAAAAGAAGCTGGGAGGTTACACAAACTTGACCTTCCTAGCCCTCATCCCAAAAGAAGTAAGACCCTCAACTTTCAATCTCTTTCGGCCTATCTCTTTATGTAACTCATCATATAAAATCATCGCCAAAATCATGGTCAATTGCATAAAACCTCTCCTAACCAACTTAATCTCAAAAAACCAAGGTGGTTTTGTTCCTAACAGACAGATCGTGGATAACATCATGATCATTCAAGAGGCACTGCACTCCAGTTTAGCAAGAAAAGAGAAGGGCTTCATTCTAAAACTTGACATGGAAAATGCTTTCGAAAGAGTCAATCTGTCTTTCTTATCAACTGTCCTTAATAAATTTGGCTTCTCTATCGAGCTTATAGAAATTATAAATGCATGTATTGTCAGCCCATGGATAACCCCTCTCATCAATGGAAGGTCGTGTGAGTATTTTCAAAGCTCTCGGGGATTGAGACAAGGTTGCTTGTTGTCTCCCTTCCTCTATATATTAAATGTAGATTCGCTGAGCAGAAACCTTGAGCATTGCAGAAGAAACTATACCTTAACATGCCTCTCAATAAGCTCTGGAACTAAAAGTATAAACCACTCCCTCTTCGCAAATGACACTCTTATAATGGGAGGAGCTTCTTGTATAGTGGCACAAAGATTCAAAAAAGTGCTTGACAGGTTTATGGAAGCATCAAGATGTTTACTCAATAACAAAAAGAGAAGAATATATGGATGGAATGCTCCCTCCCGCACCCTCCAAAGAATTTCACAAATCCTTGAGATCCCCCTCCAAGCACAGTGGAACCATTTCCTATATTTGGGATTACCAGTGTCAAAAGAAAATCTGAGAGCAGAACTGTGGACAAGCTATATAGAGAAAATGAAAAATAAAATACAAACTTTGGGAATGATCTGGCTTAATCAAGCAGGTAGAGTTACACTAATCAAGTCAATCCTGACAACCCTTCCCTCTCCCAATTCTCAACAATTCTAGCCCTGACAAGTGTGCACAAGCAAATTAAATTAATCACAAGAAGTTTCCTTTGGCAAGGAGGTAAATCAAAGACAAAAAAATTAGTCTCATAAAATGGGAACAAGTTACATCCCCCTACGAGAAAGGAGGACTCTCAATTAGACTTCCGGGAATGATGAACTTGGCCTTAGGAGCAAAAATAGCTTGGAGATTCATCACTGGGGACAACTGCTGGTGGAAGCAGGTGTTGGAATCCAAATATATGAATTTACTCTCGTTTCTCTTTTCTTTCAGGGAAAACACCAATAGGCCCTTCACCCAAATGTGGAAACTCATAAAAAAGGTCCTACCTCTCATCAAGGATAATACATCAAGACTGCCAGGTGATGGTTGAGACATAAATATATGGAACAATAGTATAATGGGAAAGCCTCCTTTATCCACCCACCCAGAAGTTCAAAGGATAAGGAGGTGGATGAATTCAAAAGGGTTATGTACATTGGAGTCAATATCACAATGGGATCAATATGACAACTCATGGAAAGAATGGAAGACACCTGATTTACCTCAAGATCTCAAACATTAGTGGGACTCTCTAATCTCCCTCCTCAAAGGAGCAACCCCAATCAATCAAGGAATCCAAGACTCTTTCATATGGGACCCATTCGGAGGAGACTACTCAGTGAAATCGGGATATCTAAAAGTTCAAGAACAACAAGGGCATCAGGACTGGTCTCCATGGAAATCGGTATGGAAAAATAAAAGTCTCCCATTTTTTTTTTGACACTTTTAAAAGGGAAAATATTAACAACTAACAATCTTAGGAAAAAAGGCTTCTTTGGTCCTGATCTAGGTGGCTCAGAGAGACACACAGGACAAAGAGGGCTCAAAAATAAAAGTGCTCAGAATGACTTCAACCCAGGGCCAGAGCGTAGATCTCGTCGTCCTGTTCGCGGAGGTGGGAACGATTCATCAAACCGAGCTCGTATGAGGGAGAACGGGCCAGTCAAAGTTTTGGTCAAAGTTGCGCTGTGGGCCAAGTTTAAGTGTCCTACAATTTGACCGACTGGGAGGCATAAACCTAGCTCCCGAAATCGGTTGAGATTGTTGCCTCGTTAATTTGCCCAATGACCCTTATTTTCTAGAAGTTTCAAAGCAACCTCCCTCTTTATAAAAATCAAAAATAATTATTATGAGGTGGCAAGCCACCACCCCCGCCACCCCAAAATTTCATAACCAAATATTTTATAAGGCCGACGAGCCATAACTCTTCGCCGACCAAATCGCAACAATAATATATATTTGTTTGGGATCGGCGGCCATAATCCCCGTTGAACCCTCTGTCGCCCCAACCCTCCATATATATATATATATATATATATATATATATATATATATATTCGGGTCAGTAGCCATAAGCCCCACCGAACCCTCCTCTGCCGCATATATTGTTATATGTATTATGGGGTGGGCGAGACACCGGCGGTGGACCCGACCCACACCCCATCGCCCCAACCCCTTAATTTGCGCCGATATATATGCCAAGGACCATACCTTATATACGCCGACCACCAATTTATATATTGCCGATATTAATCACCACGTGACACATATCTTAATACAATCGCCAATTTTTAATAGCATCGATCGTCGATATTTAAATATGTCAACAGCGCGCGCCGATCGTCGATTTTGAAGGCGTCGACCACGCTAATCACCGATTTTGAATGTGCCATAATATATATATCGTCGACAGCAATTAAGGGTGCCAAATGTTAGTGCGCATTTTAATGGGTAGGCCGCCCAATGTGGACCTGACCCCCATTAATATATATCATTTCGGTCTGATAAAAATATATATGGAGGGGCGAGATATGATCCCCCGACCCCTCCTCAACCATATTCTAAACTTACCAATGTGCCAACCGAATCACATTGGTATATCCGCCCAAGAATTTATTTAAACAGTCATTTTCACCAATGCACAGGGGGAGAGACTGCAGGCATGGATTTCGAGACAATTAATTAATTTTTTAATGCAGAAACCATGAATTTTGTAGGAGGGCAAAATTTTCACTTTATCAGAAATTGAAAATTTTTATATGGATTCTACACCTCTCGTCGCCACGAATGCAATGGTGTTGTTCATTTCTCCATCAGAGTTCTGCATTTTTCGGTCATTTTCAGAATGCACGTGGAACCATGATTTCAGCGAAAACAGGGAGCGGAACCATGAGCCTTGAAATTTTCCCAAGGAGGTAAAATTTTTCCATGTCGGAATATAGTCAAGTTTATACTTGTTTTTCATGGTTTTCCGCAGGGATCACAATGGCGAGATCAGATTCGCCATCTGAGTTGCAGATTTCCAGTCCATCCATGGAGTAGAATCTTTGAGGAATCCTAGGGGAATCTAAAAGATTCCTTGAGCCCAGAATTCTCAACTTCTCAGAATTTGGATTTTGGATAGTCGATTCAGCACTACTCGACGCCACAAATCTGATGGTACACTCATATTTGTCATTCTCTCATTTCTTCTTCTAGTCACTTTTCTAAGTGCCAGTGCAGATGTCCACCTTCATGTGCGAGCAATCATCTTCATATGATCGATGCCTTGAGATTGATGGTCCGAGTAGCTTTAGCAGTGTGACATCCACTTCTTCAGATGGCCCTTGGTTGTGAGGTATATGATGTGTTCATGTACTTCTTATTTATGCATTATGTTGCACAGATCCTTGATTGATGTTGATGCAAGATCTTGTTTATTACATGTTGTCATGATTCCTTGCTTGATTTGATTCGAATCTTCTATGTGAAGTACTTGCTGTCATAACTCATCATGTTATGTTTTGAGATCCCTTGTTGTATGTTTTTGGGATACTCTTGTTGTCGTCATGCATGTTTTGCTTTGAGATCCCTTTTGTGCCATGTTGGCGGGATACTCATCATGCATGTTTTTGTGTCATACTGATAGAAGTCTTTTGATTGAGAGTTCTAGTTGTGGAACATCTCTTAGAGCCACTCCTGCATGAGGAAACTTTTTCCTTGTATGATCGTGACATCATCTCTTGTGTACATCACCATTATTAACAGCACTTAATGCAACGACCTACACCATCTTGACACCAGGGCCCGGAGACGTAGTCCCTCCTGGACGAACTCCATTATCAACGTCTTATGTTTTCATGTGCTGATGATTGTCTTATTCCTCTTCTCTGCAACATGCAGATGTATTCATTATTGTTCTTTTAAAATTCAATTTAACACATCACGAAAGTAAAAGGTCTTGGAAGGGTCCTTCATTACACCTGAACCTTGATCAAGTGGTATCAGAGCGGTCTTTACGTTGATGTGAATTACAGCGTGAACAATGGAACGTGCAGCGACAGAGGATGAAAAAGCGATGTACGAGACCATGCTCAACATTTCCAAAAGAGTGGAAATCATGTATGAAACTCTACAGAAAGAGATAGAGGAAAAGGAGCAATTGTAGCTTCAGTTGCAAACCACGGAAGAGGCCCTGGAAGAACTGAAGCAAAATAAACATAATCTTCAAACAGAGAATGATGAATTGAAGATGCGCCTACATGAAGAGAAAGAGGAAAAACAAAGTTTGCTACGACAGCTGCAAGCAAAGGACGAGGCCTTGGAAAAGCTGCAGCGTAACCCATGCGAGGTAAAAAGTAGTTCTCCATCTTCATGTATGTTTCCTGATGATGATTTTGCTGTTTTTGAAAATCATACCACAAGAATTGGCTCCAAATTGTTGAAGAAAATGGGGTATGAAGGAAAAGGCTTGGGCATTAATGGCCAAGGCATTGTCAACCCCATCAAAGTGGAGGAATTACCCCGTCAGGCAGGACTTGGGTATGTGAGAAAAGAAGTTGGGGAATGTGCCGAGGCAGCTAGCAAACCACCAACAACGGATGATGAGAAACCCTCATCAGTTCTTTCCAAATCGAAAGAGGAGGTAAAAGATGTTGATTTCCTTTCGGTTTCATCTTCTCATAGTATGATGTCTGTTGGAGATTTGGAGATCCCAATTACAGGGACAAACACGAGGCTCCTTACAAGGATGAGGCACGAGGAGAAAGAAGAACTTGGTGTTAATAACCAAGGCATCACTCAACCTTTGGAGGTTGTGCACGAACATCGATTTGCAGGCTCGAGATACACTAAAGGAGAGTGCTCAAAGGTGTCAGAGTTGTCTAAGACATCGTTGAAATCGTCGAGGAAAGAAAATGATGGGAACACATCCCCATCATCTCACGGCAGTGCCCATTGCAGGGAGAGAGCTGAGGTAAGCTCTCATCGCCATACTGACATTAGAGACAACAAGGGAAGTTATAACCACTTTCGATCTTCGAATGTTCATTTCAATTATGATCATGTTGATAATAATTAATGTAAAACATGGCGTCGAAAAACATGCACCTTTTGTGGATTAAATAACCACACATTTTCTAAGTGTTGGAAAAGGATGGTAGCACTCAAAAGGATGAGGCGTGAAAGACCCTCTCAACAACATGAAAAAGAAACCGATTAAGCAGATATGGAGAAAGAAAACCTACTACAGTCATTGCGACAGAAATGGCCATCAAAGAGCCACTTGTTGGAGGCTCCATCCAGAGCAGCACCTTAAAGACAAAGCGTCGGTGCGTGAACCAGGAAGAGCAGTTGTTCGACCAGCAAAACCACCTCAAGGAGGTGACCCATTCACATTGATAAGTGAAAAATGGTTTCTAGACATGTTTTCGTTTCATGGTCATTCTTTTGTAAATCATTTGTTGCATTTTAAAATGTAAAAGTGATGATGTGTTTCCATCACTTGGTCAACAACAATGATGTCTGGTCATGTTTTGAGTCGTATTTTACACTCTGAAAGTGATGTTATGTTTCCATCACTTGTCGAAACAATAATGTTTGGCCTTATGTATGTAAATCATGTGTTGCAGTGATGATGTGTTTTCCATCACTTGTTGAAGCAACCATGATAGGTTGGCCTTATTTTCGTAGCTGGGGTATTGCGTCCATCTTGTTGTAAACTTGACCACCGAGTATGTGCTATAAACTCGTGGCAAGTGTGGGACGTTTGGGTCTTTAGTTGGTCATGTCAATTAAGCATGTAATTTGCAAAACAATGTACTACAAGGTTGCAGAAGTAGCAAGTGTCGGCTCGTCGCTTAAGGCTCTGAAGAACAAAGGTGAAAGAGAGGGAAGCGAGACATTTTCAGGATTCTTATGATGCAGACAGGGTACAAAGAAAGTTGCAGATTATTTTTTTCATGCTTTTGGAGGACCAAAAGCTCCTCAGTGGGGAGGATTGATCCAGGTGGCTCAGAGAGACACACAGGACAAAGAGGACTCAAAAATCAAAGTGCTCAGAATGAATTCGACCTAGGACTAAAGCATAGATCTCGTCGTCCTGATTGCGGAGGTGCGAACGGTTCATCAAACCGAGCTCGTATGAGGGAGAACGGGCCAGTCAAAGTTTTGGTCAAAGTTGGGCTATGGGCCAAGTTTAAGTGTCCTACAATTTGACCGACCCCGAGGCATAAACCTAGCTCCTGAAATCAGTCGAAATTGTTGCCTCATTAATTTGCCCAATGACCCTTATTTTCTAGAAGTTTCAAAGCAACCTCCCTCTTTATAAAAATAAAAAATAATTATTATGAGGTGGCAGGCCACCACCCCCGCCACCCCAAAATTTCATAACCAAATATTTTATAAGGCCGACGGGCCATAACTCCCCGCCGGCCAAATCGCAACAATAATATATATTTGTTTGGGATCGACGGCCATAACCCCCCCCCCCCCAACCCTCCTGTGTCGCATATATTGTTATATGTATTACGGGTGGGCGGGCCACCGGCGGTGGACCCGACCCACACCCCATCGCCCCAACCCCTTAATTCGCACCGATATATATGCCAACGACCATACCTTATATACGCCGATCGCCAATTTATATATCGCCGATTTTTAATAGCGTCGATTGCCGATATTCAAATACGCCGACAACACGCGTCGATTGCCAATTTTGAAGGTGCTGACCACGCCGATCACTGATTTTGAATGCGCCATTATATATATATATATACCAACAGCAGCTAAGGGTGCCAAATGTTAGTGCGGGGTTTAAGGGGCGGGCCGCCCAATGTGGACTTGACCCCCATTAATATATATCATTTTGATTTGATAAAAATATATATGGAGGGGCGGGATTTGATCCCCTGACCCCTCCTCAACCATATTCTAAACTTACCAATGCACCAACCAAATCACATTGGTATATCCGCCCAAGAATTTATTTAAATAGTCATTTTCACTAGTGCACAGGGGGAGAGACTGTAGGCACGAATTTCAAGACAATTAATTAATTTTTTAATGCAGGAACCATGAATTTTGTAGGAGGGCAAAATTTTCACTTTGTTAGAAATTGACAAATTTTATATGGATTCTACACCTCTCGTCGCCACGAACGCAATGGTGCTGTCCATTTCTCCATCAGAGTTCTGCATTTTTCGGTCATTTTCAGAATGCATGTGGAACCATGATTTTAGCGAAAACAGGGAGCAGAACCATGAGCCTTGAAATTTTCCCAAGGAGGTAAAATTTTTCCATGTCAGAATATAGTCAAGTTTATACTTGTTTTTCATGGTTTTCCGCAGGGATCGCAATGGCGAGATCAAATTCACCATCTGAGTTGCAGATTTCCAGTCCATCCATGGAGCAGAATCTTTGAGGAATCCTGGGGGAATCTAAAAGATTCCTTGAGCCCAGAATTCTCAACTTCTTAGAATTCGGATTTTGGACAGTCGATTCAGCACTACTCGACACCACAAATCTGATGGTACACTCAGATTTGTCATTCTCTCATTTCTTCTTCTAGTCTCTTTTCTAAGTGCCAGTGCAGATGTCCACCTTCATGTGCGAGTAGTCATCTTCATACAATCGATGCCTTGAGATTGATGGTCTGAGCAGCTTCAGCAGTGTGACATCCACTTCTTCAGATGGCCCTTGGTTGTGAGGTATATGAGGTGTTCATGTACTTCTTCTTTATGCATTATGCTATATAGATCCTTGATTGATGTTGATGCATGATCTTGTTTATTACATGTTGTCATGATTCCTTGCTTGATTTGATGCGAATCTTCTATGTGATGTACTTGTTGCCATAACTCATCATGTTATGTTTTGAGATCCCTTGTTTTATGTTGTTGGGATACTCTTGTTGTCGTCATGCATGTTTTGCATTGAGATCCCTTTTGTGCCATGTTGGCGGGATACTCATCATGCATGTTTTTGTGTCATACTGATAGGAGTCTTTTGATTGAGAGTTCCAGTTGTGGAACATCTCTTAGAGCCACTCCTGCGTGAGGGCATTTTTCCTTGTATGATCGCGACATCATCTCTTGTGTACATCACCATTATTGACAGCACTTAATGCAGCGGCCTACACCATCTTGACATTAGGGCCTGGAGACGTAGTCCCTCCTGGACGAACTCCGTTATCAACGTCTTATGTTTTCATGTGCTGATGATTGTCTTATTCCTCTTCTTTACAACATGCAGATGTATTCATTAATGTTCTTTTAAAATGCAATTTAACACATCACGAAAGTAAAAGGTCTTGGAAGGGTCCTTCATTACACCCAGACCTGGATCAGGGCCTTCTCAATGTCGTATGTGTCTCATGGCAGAAGAGAGCATCCAACACCTCTTCCTTGAGTGTAATTTTGCAAAAGAATGTTGGAATATTCTTGTATGCCCCTTGGACATAGTTGTGAATCTATCTCGGCCCATCACTGAATTCCATGTAGCATGGAAAAACAAGTACCCTTACTCTCTCAAAAATAAGAATACCATTAAAAGATTTTGGACAAGCTTACCCTCCTTCCTCTGCTGGCAAATTTGGCTTGCAAGGAACAATCAAATATTTCAGAACTCTAAGCCAAAAGTTGACAAGGTGCTCTAAAAAACACGTGGGCTAGCTTCAGAATTCCTATCAGCTAAAGGAACAAAAACAATAGACTTCAACCAACTACAACATGAAGAAAGAGCATGGATCAACTATGCAGACAACATGCCAAAACTGCCAAACATACCCAAAAGGAAAGAGGTCAATAAGAGTTGGAAAATCCGCTTAAAGGAGGAAGAATTCATATTATGGTTGAATGCTCTTAATAGACCTTGTATTTTCTTTAATGGTGCATCAAAGTTGAACTCGAGAAAAGCAGGTGTAGGAGGCATTATTCTCGACCAAGACAGGCAAAACACTACCTCTTTTGAGTGGGGATTGGGCACGGTCTCAAACAACAAGGCAGAGGCATATGGGTTCCTTTTGGGAGCCAAAATTAAAAAAAAATCTAATAAACCCAATCATTTTGGGAGACTCCTCCATCCTCATCCAAGAAATGGTCAAGAAGACCAAACCGAAAAATGCAGCGCTAGGCCAAATCACAACCAGGATCAGTTAACAACTACAAGACTTGGGACAAATTACCTTCCTGCATATCTCAAGGGAAAAAAAAACAAATGCAGACAACCAAGCAAATAAAGCAGTGGCATGATCCCTAAGAGAAGTGTGGATAGAAAATGAAATATTTTTTCTCCAAATTCCATAATCATTGCTCCCCCCTCACAATCCAATCACAGTCACTTCGTAATTTGGATTGGCTTTTATTAATCTCTGCACCTTTCATTTCAAAACTAGAGCATAATCTCTTCCAAATCTTCCTTGTTGTTGCTCTCTGCCTAATTACAATCATCCTGTATGATCGACCCTCTCCCTCTTCCCATGACCTCCTCTTGTCCTTCTCCCGCATGGTGCTCCCCACCCTCCTATTTTTCTATTTATCTTCTCCCTCCCCCACAGTTCACTCCACTCCCTCCCTTCACATTGCTTCCCTTTGCATTGGTTCCCTCCACTCTGTCTCATTACCCTTCCCTTCACTTTGTTTCCCTGCTACACGCCCATAGAGAGTATCCTGTATTCCTTCTGCTCCTTCTGCAAGACAAGGGCAGACAACTAACATCGTTTCGGGTTTCCTTGCTTCTCGGTGCCTCTCTGCCATCTAGTATAAGTCAGATCTCTTTTTGTCATGCCATAGTTCTTTACAACCTCTTGCTTCTCTGCCAAGAACTACTGTATCGATCCTTTCTCTGTTAAGGCCTTCAGATTTGAGCTTCTCTTTATCCAAGCCTCATCATCCTCATAACTACAGTCAGAACTCTTCAAAGGCTTCCAATTGTAGTAAAGGGAAAATGGATCCCCTTGATCGAGCATCCAAGAATGAGAAACATGTTTACTGCAGAACCAACAAGTTTACGATTGATCAACTAAGAGAAATAATAAAAGAGATTTGGCACTAGTTGAAGTCAGAGAATGCATTCTTAATGGGATAACTTGCCAACCAGAACACACAAATTGAAGCTTTGAACAACAAGTATGCACATTTGGAGAACTCCATAACATTCTTAAAAGGTATCCTCACCAACTAGACTGGGGAAAACTCAGTCTCTGGGGACAGAAGCAGCAACAACAAGCCAAAAGAAGAGCCCTCTGTAAGTAAGAAATAGGATGAACTAGTCTTTTATGAATCAATGTTCAGTCTCTTATGAATCCTTTTTGTAGTTCTTACCCTGCATCAACTTTAGTAACTCAAGTTTGTAACTAAGTAGTTTCTAGCACTATGAAATGTAAATGTTAGGTATTTCTGCACTTATATGTAAGAATCTATAAGCAGCTAATAGTAGGAAATTTGGAACTTATGAAATCAGGAATGCAGCTGATTGGGAAGGTGCCTTCTTCTTGCCCTCCCTCTTAGTTTGGCTGGCTCCAAAAATCATGTAATGGGAGCTTGCTCCCTCCTCTTTTTTGAATAGAATATCCAATATTCGACTTTGTTAAAAAAAGGAAGGGTATCATTCAAACCGTTATATAAGCAGACATACTTGACACTGCTTTTACCAGACAAAGAAACTAGTTGAGACAATGCCTTAGACAAACCCTAGGTGGGCTGTTTTACCCATTCTTCTGCCATCCCAAGGACCCTCATCATGGGAGGATCATTAGTATCGCGCAATTGACTATCATAAGATATCAAGAGCAAATCCAAACCCGCCAATATTTGCACCCACATGCCTGCTGGGGAAGAGAATAAGGAATGTCTTGACTGGTTAATGCTTCCAACTTCACTTGTGCTCACCCATTAGAAATTAATGTGATAACCCAACCATTCTACGAAAGCATCACATATCACAAAATTAAGCCACACGCTAGACATCAAATGCCAAGTGGAGGCGATGGTTCATTCTTCGAGACCCGCCTCACACTTAGCCATACATATTGTTTGCATGGTATTCATTACCAAAATGAGAAAATATTATATTGGAGAACGAGTACGCACTTGTCGACAAGGTCTTTCCGGTAGGTCACCCTATCGGTAAGAATTAGTTAGACATCATCAAAGTCAAAAAATTAACATAACATAACTACTATTGGTCATATTCCAAGATATTCCTGAAATTTGCAAAAGAGATAAAGATACTCTTAACCCTTTCAAAATATTTTATAATTATAATATCATAACTATATTTGGTTTAAATTGATTTAATAAAAATAATTTTTAATAATTTCACAGATTAATTCGAAAATGGTTTTCACTTGGTTTAAATATTGAATCGGAAATGTCAAAAACCCGAATTATAAAAGAAAAAGAAACAAGTTTTAATTGAGCTTTAACTCAATCTAGAAGCTGTAGTTACATATTTTGTCAACTAAAGGCCATGGAAGAGGATCGGTATATTTTGATTTTGAATTGTTGAAATGGTTAAATTGAATCGCTGGCAAATTCTGATCTGACGGTGTTGTAATGGTTAAATTGATTAGCTGACGAATTTTGATGCAGCGTTGTTGTAATGGTTTTGGGAGATTGCAATGCCTTGGGTTTTTGATGCTTCTGAAACTATCAGGACATGGACATCATCTATTCCAGCCAAATTTTGGGTATTTGCTGGTCGGATTTCAATCATTTCTAGCTCAATAAGGTTCAATTCGGGCTAGTTATGCGGTTCCTTGATACATGCATAGAAATCACACTTGTTCGCGGGACATAAATCTCCCCAAATGGAGGCCCAGGATGGCATTCAGAAGCGCCCTAGAGCTGTGTTCATGGCTTTTGGCACAAAAGGCGATGTTCTTCCTGTTGCTGTAAGCGTCTTACTCCCTTAGCATTATGTTTTCTGCAAGTAAGTGTAAGCGTTCATCTCCCTTAACAATATGTTTTCTTCGAATATATAAAATTTTACCCATTGATCTTTTCTGCTTTTGATACATCTCTCCTTTGCCGCAAAGAATCCTAAAAAAACTACTGTAATGTCATTATCATTAGAGCAATCTCAGGTCCTGATTATGATGCATATTTGTGTGTTTATGTATCAAAAGACAGCTCTTACAGACTAGCTTTTTGGTGTAAATTGATGCAACTTAGTTCACATAAATATGTTTAAATGCCAGGACCCACTTTTAGACTCTTCTGAGTATGAATTCTTGCTGCTAAATGATACCAATAAAAGCAATTCTATACCCATCTGTTTGGGGCACCCAATTATGAGCATGAAAGCATGCTTAATAATAGATATTGGCCATCTATATCCATCACAAACATCGGAGATAATGTTACTATGATCTACAATTGAACCAGCAGATTACAGTAATAAATTATTTAGAGATAAAGTGAAGAAAATTCAAATTAAATACAAAGAATGGAAAGAGTCACCAATCATACGCATCCAAGTAGGAAGGGATCAGAAATTAGGGCACAAGCTTAATGCTTATGGCCTTATTTTGACTTTGAGCTGATGAAGCTCGGGGCTGGAACATAGTTCCGTGCTTATTTGGCACCGACTTTATAGCCGGTCTTCACAGACTTAGAATAAGCTGCCAAGGGTCTCTTGAAACGGCATGTGACATGTACTGAACACATACTGATGCTACCTTCTTTGCTGAGAGTTAAGATTTTTGGTTCATAACAAAATTGCAAACAACTGATTTTTGGTTCATAACAAAATTGCAAACAACTGATGCCATGTGTAGTTATCAGTTATCTGTGTTGGTTTCGAAAAGGACAAGTCATCGCATTCAATTCCAGTGTTAGGGAACTCGCTGCTCACAGTTGTCTGATGATTAACACGTTTTAAGCTCGGGTTGCATGCCATCCTTAATCCCTTCTCCTTGTGGATTTATTCCAATTTTTCCAAGCACAGTTGTCAGTGCCAACTAAGTGGTGATTCTTTTCAACAAATCTCATAAGGTTGTCTTCTGCATTATCTGCAATACCGTTGGTGCTTGATGAACGTACATTCTACCTCTTATACTAAGTTGCCGGATCCGCCCTGGTCAGATCCAAGATCCATGTTTCTGCCTGGGTCCATTATTGGTCTGCTGGAAACAGACCAACGGTGAATCTTCCAAGATAACTCCATTTTTTAAAGAACTTAAATAAAAAAAGTAAAGGCTTGCGGTCCTAAAAATCCTAGTAATTCCCTATGAATTAACCCCGTTATAAATCACACCAATTTGCGTTTTCCACTACACTCCTGAGTTTTTGATGTGTGCAATGTGACATCATGTGAACGTTTACAAACTCATTTTCTATATGTGCAATGTTTACATATCATATCTTGATTCTTATGGATGATATAATCTGGTAGATCCATATATGGGTCTTGGTAGCTTATCTCTTATTTATTACTATGGAATTGTGGCTCATCAATTGCAAATCTCAAAGACTATGTTGCAGGAAATGCTGGTCCTAAGGGCGTTGCTGGGCTGAAACGAAATGGAAACGCGGAAACGCGTTTGGTATGGCCTGGAAACACATTTCAGGTCGTATTGCCACATTTCATGTGGGGGAAACGTGGCCCAGTACGGTCTGAAACGCGTTTCTAGGTCGTACAGCCACGTCTTAGTGATAGAGTGACTTTTTTTTCAGTTTTTTTTTTAGATTTTTCGTTTTATTTTTTATTTCTTATTTTTGCTCCCTGCCAATTCAGGAGTGATAGAGGGAGCTATTGAAGATTGGAAACAATTTTTTTAGTGGGGTAGCCTAATGTTGAAGCCTATGGCCTTAGTGTTGATATGCAGTTCATGGTAATGACATTCTCTTTTATCTTTCATTTTCATCCTTTTACTTAATTTTTTAACATTACCATGAAATGACTCAGGATGTTTGAGAGTGGTTTCGCCCTCATTGGATTTCATATGGAGAAAGTAGAATTTTAGATCTCACTCAAAATCCAACAGACTTATCTGTTTTTCAGGATTTCAGGATTGGGGGGATTGCAATGTTTCCATTGGATTTTGTCATGTACTAGGGTATGGAACTTGTATTTAATCAAGAGCACTAAGGTCGTTCGACTATGCAACAGGAGACTCTCAATCAAACATGGGACAAAAAATTATAAATTTCTCGTGGCTGATTTTGGATATTGTTTTTTTCATTATGTGATCATTCATGAGTAAATGTGATGTAAATTTAGAGACTTATAGTTTATGCATTGACATTGGACAATTTAATCATAATCTAGTAAATTAGAATGTATCATGTATGCTTTATGATTGCACATATTTCTTAAATGTCCTTATATATATATTGTGTTTCCCCATTTCCAAAATTTGGGGGGCGGGGGGGGGGGGGGGTCACGTTTCGTACCCAAACTCATACTCGTTTCCCCGTATCACTTAGCTCAAAGACGTATTGAACATTGTTTTAGCCCATGTACCACACTTGATCTGGTATTGAAATATATGTCTGATATATGACTTACATTATTCTTAATCTGAAAACGTCCTTGCGAGGTGCTTCTAGCATTCTAAAAGGAGAAGACATTTTTATACATATATGATAAGAAAATTGTTGCACTTGTTATTCTTGGCAAAACGACCAAATTATCATGCAATATGTCTCCATGATTTGAACAAACTTTGTTCTTGTACGGTGTATTGTTTTGGTTGAGTGAATCCTTTTTATGAACAAAAGAAATGAAAAAATAAAATTAAAAATTGGAAAAAAAAACCTATAACTACCATAGAACCTAATTTCGATCTATTTAGTGATGCCCGCCTTCTATCGTGACTGGACTTATCCTAAATGACCTGCAGCTGCTTCCACCACCATGGATTGCAGGCACTGTGTTCAGCCTTCAAGGGCATCAAGTCAAGATGCCAAGCATACCCATGCAGAGAATGTAGAGGATATAGATTCAGATGATTATGCTATTTGATTTGATTGTAGACTATATGATGACTATTTTTGGATTTTCTGATTCGAAATGGATCCATAATGTCAACCCCTCATCCAAACTTTGTAAATTAAATTTAGGCAAAGTTTGAATTATCATTGAGTTTGAAGACAAAAGGTCAAAAGGCCTCAAGAAGTTGGAATGAATCACCTTGATGGTAGTTACACAGTGTTGCGGGGGAGCGCCCCCCCCCTTCGAACCCGCTCCCGAAGCGCGCTCCGGGCGGGAGCGGTTCGGGAGCGCGCTCCCAAAATCGCTCCCGTAAAAAAATTTACGCTCCCTGGTCTGTTAGGGAGTGACTCAGGGAGCGATCGCTCCCGCGCTCCCGGAGCGTTTTTTAATGCCCGGGAGCGATCGGGGAGTGATCGCTGCCCGGGAGTGATTGGGGAGCGATCGCTCCCTGATTGCTCCTGGGCATTAAAAAACGCTCCGGGAGCGATTTCAGCCGGGCCGGGAGCGGTTCGGCAGAAAAAAAATCCGCCGGACCCGAAATTTCAAAAAATTTAGAATTTTTATTTTATTTTATAAGCCCAATGGGCCAAAAAAATTTCATTTCAACTTCATTGAGCAAGAGATTGAGAGCTGGAGCAAGGAGCAAGAGCTAAGGAGCAAGGAGCCAGAGCTGAGGAGCGAGGAGCAAGTGCCAAGGAGCGAGGAGCAAGCCTGCAGAGGTAAGTAACTTAATCATTTAGTTAGTTTAGCTGGTTAGGTAGTTAATTTGGTTAGTTTAATTTAGCTGTTTGAGTTTAAAGATCATGTATTTAAATTAAATTAATAAATTAAATGAATTAATCCCAATAAACTAAATTAATTTGCAGATTCAAGACTCAAACCCTACAAACATCAAACACCATGGACCTGGGGATATTTATTGGCATTTTCCTCTTCCTGGTCCCTTTTATGGTTATTATGGTGGTGGAGAGTAGGAAACAGAGGGGGCCTGAAACTGAAGAGGTGGATGAAGAAGCCGGAGGAAGTCAAATGGGTGAAAACCCCAGTGAGGAGGAGGTGGAGGAGGGTGAACATGACCCTCAAAAAACTAAACAAGACCAAACTCCATTGTGGAAATATGTTCACAGGGCTGAAACAGGGAGAGGGGGTGGAACCACTAAATTTCATTGCCCCCATTGCAACACTGATTACACAGGCTCATACACCCGTGCTAGAAGACACCTCTGTGGGAAAAGGCCATGGGATGGAGAGAAACAAATAGGAATCAAAACTTGTGCAGCGGTGTCAACAGCAGATAGAGCCAAATACATAAAGGAAGAGGAGGACGCCCAATACAGAACAAAAAGATCAAGGGGTTTCTTTGAACCAAGCTCACAATCACAAAGAACTCCTTCAGCATCCTCCCAAGGCAGTGGATATGGACATGGAGGCACAGGGTCATCATCTTTAAGGCATAGAACCATATCAGATTTCCTTGATGAGGGGTGTAGGAATGATGTGGATTCAAAAGTTTACAGGTTCCTCTATCCATGTGGGATACCATTCAATGTTCTGCGCTCACCTTATTGGCACGAAATGGTTTCTGCCATAAATGATGCCCCTAAAGGATACAAGAGCCCTGGGTATGACAAGGCAAGAACTGTTGGCCTTGATCATGAAAAAGCAAAAATATCACATTCTTTGAATAAAATGACAAGTCCTTGGATTGACAATGGGGTGTCCATTGTATCTGATGGATGGACAAAAGTAAAAGGCAAGCCATTGATAAGTGTTCTTGCTGTGTCTGTTAGTGGTCCCATCTTTCTAGCTGCACATGATTACTCAGACAAGTTCAAGACCGCTATCAACATTGCAGAAGCATTACTTGAAACAATTGAGCGTATTGGCCCATACAATGTCATCCAAGTCATCACTGATAATGCTCCTAATTGTAAGGCAGCGGGAGCAATTATTGAGGATAAATACCCGAACATATTTTGGTCTGGATGTTTGGTTCACACATTGAACCTTCTGTTGCATGATATTGTCAAAAACAAAAATGAACAATACCAATGGATTGGTGATTTGTACAAGAAAGGAAAAAAAATGATAAAATTTATTACAAATCATAGCAATACCCATGGCCTTTTCCGCAGTCACTCGAGATTGGAGTTGCTGAAGATTGCGAGGACTAGATTTGGTAGCTATTACCTCACCTTCAGGCGCCTTTTGAAGGTAAGAGAGGCATTAGCTAGCATGGTATCAAGTCCACATTGGCAGGTGTTAAAGGAAAGGGTTACAAATGTAGCTGACATGGCAGGTTTTGAAACGGTGGAGGAGGCCGCTCTTGATGGGCAGTTTTGGTCAACTGTGAGGCAGGTATTGGATTTCACCAAGCCAATTTATAACATGATTCGGTTTGCAGATACAGACAAACCAGTGATTGGCGAGGTGTATGAGCAAATGGATACCATGTTGGGGGAAATAAAAGACATTGTTCATAATAGAGATCCCAACTTGTACAAACTGATTCATGATTGTGTGTGTGAACGGTGGAATAGGCTTAACCTTCCACTACATTGCTTGGCGTATATCCTTACGCCAAAATACTACTCAGAATCTTGGTTGGGCAAACCTGCAGCAGGGGGTGGTGTTAGGACCAAACCCCATTTAGATCAAGAGGTAACTAGAGGATATCTGGAAGCATTAGAAAAGTTGGTGCCTGACAGGGAGGAATGTGCAGCTGTGCGCCTTGAAATAGGCAGATACTTCAGTGGCAGTGGTTTGTATGGTAACTTCCATGCAATGGACGACAAAGATAAATTTGATTCTCTCACATGGTGGGAAACATATGGCGGCCACGGAATTTTGCCAAAATTGGCAAAAAAAGTTCTTTCACAGGTTGTAAATTCTTCTTCTGCAGAGAGGTGTTGGAGCACCTACAGTTATATACATAATGTGAAAAGAAACAGACTCAACGAAAACCGAACAGAAAGCTTGGTTTATGTGCACTACAACTTGAGGTTGTTGAGCCATTACTGTGATCGGGCTAATGAAGATCCCACATATAAAATTTGGGACAATCACCCTGAGGACGACAATTTGGAGGATGGCATTGTACATATTGAAGAACTAGAAGAGGAGCTTGTACGGGATGAAAATGAAGCAGCTGCAGCAGCCATGCCACCTCCACCTCCACCATCCAGTAGCAGTGCTTGAGGCCCGAGTCTTGTTCCATTGCTGTCGCCACCTCCATCGACACCCTCGCGTGGAGGTTCTAGTTCTGGTCGTCGGTCTGTGCGGGAGACTCCTAGAAGACCACCACGACCTGCTTATACTCCTGGAGACTCTCGTGGCAAGGGCCACTTGTAGATTTACAGTTTACTTGTCTTTTTTAGTTTCTATTAGACTTTAGTTTTCATAACTGTTGAGTTTTGAGTCCTTGACTCTTGACTCTTGACTCTTTCATATCATTATGACATTATGATATTTTTTGTAAACATTATATCACTGTGACAATGAAAATTTGAAGTTTGAAGTTGGGCCTTGGCAATTATAACTCATTGGTAATGATTGTGAATTATGAATATGATGCTTTGTGAAAGACTAAAGTTGTTTCATTTCATCTCATTATTCATGTTTCATTTTATAAATTTTTAACATTTCATATCATGTTAACAGTTAGAAGTTAGGACTTAGAAATATCTTCGATTCTTCGATATTACTTCTTGTAATGGTTAAACTTGGCTTACAAGTACAACTTTGGTGATCAATGATGATAAATGTTATTGAATTTTCAATTCTGAAAGCTTGAAGTTGAAACTTTAATATTGAATTTGATGAATCATGATTTATAAGACTCAATATGTTGCAGTTGTAATATGTATTTTACTAACTTGTGGACATGGTTGATGACGATTATAATTTCTAGATGATTGATGTGATATGGTTCAATGATCAATTTATGTTTTTTTATGTTTTTTATGTCTATTTCATCATTCTACATGTTTTTGTTGACATATATGTATCAAAAATTAAAAAATATAAAAAATATATATATTTTTAAAAAATCGCTCCCGGATTTGCTCCCAAACCGGGAGCTTCTGAAAATGGTCGCTCCCGCTCCCGCTTCCGCTCCCACTCCCCGCTCCCGCTCCCGCTCCCAAGTAACATTAGGTAGTATTATGAGGCAACTCTATGAAAGAGAATTCTTTCTTGATGTAAAAGGGAGCCAACAAAGAAGGGAGAATTAAACCTCGGAAAGAAGAAAGACAGCAGTAGAAGAGAAAAGCTTGAAGAGACAATCTTCTTGAGATGTCAGAGGGCAAAGAAGCCATTGAGCTTTGTTAATGCATGAGTAGAAGATTGTCCATGATCCAAAGCTATTTGCAAAAGACTATTACTATTAGTGAATATAAATGCATCAAAATCTCATTAGAGAGTACATAGCTCACCCTTGTAATAATGCCCCGAGCAATAATAAGATCCCAATGATTGCTGGTTTTCCCATGTGGGTTTGCAAGGTAAAATCTCTGTCTATGGTTCATTTAAATGCTGTGGCTGATTAACTGCTCTGTGCTTGGTTCCTTTGGTTACTTTGTTGTGTATGTTCTTGTGTGCTATGTGGAGCACTAGCTACAGCCTAGATTGGCATCGTAACTTCTCTACATTCCGGTTTGTTCATGGTGTATTTGACTGCTAACGTTGGCAGTGAGAAACTATCTGCCTGACCAGCATTTGCATTCTTGTTAATTTGCTTAGTCACTGGTTACCATTGTTGTTGGTGCATTTTCCTTTTGCTGTTGAAAAGTGTGTTGTGTGTTCACCCTCCACACAACACGTTCAGTTTTCCCATAACACCCAAATACCCACTGCTGGTCGCTGGGTGGTTTCAGTCCATTTATTTGTAATGTGTGCCAAAACTAGGAAAAGCTAATACAGTCCACAATGAAGAAAAATCTTCTTTGACAAATTTCTTCAAATACTTTCCTTGAAAACTTCTAACAATTAGTAAACAGAATTTTCATCGAACACTTGGCATGCAAAGAAAATAACACTTCCAGCAAATGCTATATAGAGGGCAATTCCAATATTTTATTATCTTGTAGGGAGATATTACAATGCAAGAACCTGGGATCACACTTCTGAGTTCTGACAATAAACTGGAACTATCCTCTGCAAATGAACATGGTCTTCTCCTGAAGATAACCTTTCGACAGGCAGAACTCAACGCCAAATCTTGTAAAGAAGACACTGAACTTGGCTGCAGAGATAGATCACCAAACTGATAAATATATTGCACAGTACATGGCTTCAGATTTAATTCCAAGAGACGTCTTGGCCTCTTAGGCTATAATATTCTTGGCCAGGCAAACATCAAGTGTTTTGATCTCCCTCACCAAGTGATCTCACTCTCTGTTATTCGGCCTCCAATAGTGCACAAGGATTCCCCCTTCTAGTGCTGGTAGTTTTAACTTTTAACCCACTTCAGGGAACTCGACCTCTGATCGAACCTCTTCTTTGACAATGAAACTCCCTCAGAGATACATCAATTTCGGTCTTCAGAAATGCTGAGTGATTTGGCCTCTGTGACTTGACTTGTTCAAAAGGGAAACACGTCTCTCCAAGAGTAATAGACCAGCGTCAATACAACCTTCAGAAATTGCAACAATACTTCAAGTCGCTCAGAGTTCAACCTCTCAAACTAAGATGATTCAGCCCTCTCAAAGACAGGGTATTTGACCTGGGTAAATAAAGAAGAAATTATATGCACAGGGTCTGCCTCTGAGCGTAGATCACGATCTCTGTGGTAGAGGGAACTTGGCCTCAAAACTAAACTCAGCTCCTTCAAATATGCTATTCGATCTCCTTGATAATGATAGATCTTGGCCTCAAGGATTGAGCAATTTGCCCTATACCAAGAGATGATCTCGCCTTCTTGAGGAAATGAAGAAAACTCGGCCCAATAACTCCTGTATAGTGCCAATAATTCGGCCCTCAATGATGTGATGAATTTGACCTGATAACAAGAGATAATTTGGCCTCCTAATGGTTCAGGGGATAGAGGAAATTCGGCCACCAATAATAAAGTAATATGATCCTCTGAGCCAATAGAATTCGGCCTTGAAGATTGAACAATAAACTCAGCTTCCAATAACTCATGACCCTGCAAAAAAACCTCAGAAGATCACCTGCAATAAGCACAATAATAGGCCAACTAGGTTGGCTATGGAGAACCACTGAAATTGACTAGATGCTAGCTGGGGTGATTGTGGAGGATCACCAAAACTAGTTTAATAGTTCCTCCTGAAACCCTTGAGCTGAAACTCGCTTGAGCTCCAATCCAATTACAATAAAAGATCACAAGATAAAATGATGAGAAAATGACTTCCTTCCTCCTTTTATAAGATTTTGCCGAACCTTCTCCAACCTTCTATATTTCTCCCTTCTATTATTTTATTGATAAATTACTCTTTGCCCCTTTTTGACAATAATAAAAAATTTGCCCCTTATTAATAATAATAATAATATCAAGAAAATCGGGCAAACTCCTTAATCCCATTAACAATTTTGCCTTTTTGCTAGCCTAAAGGAGACAATTAGGCAAGCTGGAATGCTACCTTCGTGCTCAAGAAATCGGGGACATTATAGGCCTCCCCGCACAAAATTGCTTGTCCTCAAGCAATTTGAGTGCTAGATGCTGCAATATTTGCTCTCCTTCCCATGTTGCATCCTTTGAAGGTAGATACTTCCACCGCACAAGATACTCCCTAATAGTCTTGCTCCTTAGCTTCCTCTCTTTTACGTCCAATATCTCCTCAGAATTCAGCACCAAATGCCCTTCCTCGTCTAAGGGAGGCAACTTAGGTGAAGAAACAACCTGCTTCCCTATCGCTTTCTTCAAGCAAGATACATGAAAAAAATTATGAATCTTGCTCCCTTTCGGAAGCTCCAACTCATAAGCCACTTTTCCTACTCTCATGATGATCCTGTATGGCTCATAGAAACATGGCTTTCCGCTTAAGCTTCTCTGCCCCCTTCTGGTTAAGTGTGTATTTCCTGTATGGCTGCAAGCATAGATACACCATATCTCCTATCCCAAAGCACCTCTTGATCTGATGCCGATCGACATACAAGTTTTGCTGATTTTTGGCCGTGTGTGGGTTATCCTTGAGTCCTGAGAATATCTTGGCACTCTTGGATCTAGTCTTTGGCCATTGGGGCCCTTCTATCTCCAAACATCACATCTGCAAATGACAAAGCGTCGTACCCATATAGTGCTCTAAATGGTGTCATCCCAATCGACATGTGGTACGAGGTGTTGTAGCAATACTCGCCCAAGTGCAACCACTTTACTCAAGTCCTTTACTGCCTGGTCACATAAGTTTCTCAGGTATCCTTCTAGCCATCTATCTCTGTCTATCCATCTGTCTGAGGATGATAGCTTGTACTAAGGGTGGGTTCTATACCCACCAACCTGAACAACTCCTGCCAAAACCCTGCCATAAACCGACTGTTTCTATCATTAACGATGGTCTTGGGAAAACCATGTAACTTGAATACCTCTTGGAAAAATAACTCTACTGCCTGAGATGCTGAACTCCTAGAAGAGATCACAAAGAAATGAGCATACTTAGTCAGCAGACTCACCACAACATAGATACAGTGTCCTCCCTGTACCAATGACAATCCTGTAATAAAATCCATGGAAATACTCTCCCGCTTTTGCGCTGGAATAGGCAGTGGCTGTAATAGTCATGCAGGATGTGTATGCTCCTCCTTATTTTGTTGGCATATGCTACACTCCCGTACATAACTCAAAACGTCTTCCTTGAAACACTTCCATGAGAATCTCTCCCGAACAAACCGATATGTCTTAAGGAAGCCCGAATGTCCTGCTAACGGGGAATCATGCACCACCTCTATAATCTTCTTCTTTAGCTGCGATTCTGGCACCAAATATATCATGTCCTTATAGTAGATAATATCATTGACGACCTTGTACCTGCCATCCTATAGTTGGCCATCCAAAATCTCATAAGCCATCTTATTCTTTGAGTACTCCACCAAGAGATGGGACTTCCAATTTGTCAAAACATCCATGAAAGAGAATGCCACAAGTCTCCTGAATAAAGCATTTGTGACCACATTGTTCTTCCCTTCGACATACTCTATCTCGAAATCATAGGCCTGAATTTTGCTCACCCACTTCTGCTGCTGATCATTCAACTCCTTTTGGCCCAAGAAGAATTTGAGGTTGTTGTGATATGTTTTTACCTTGAACCAGTTCCCCACCAAATATGGCCTAAACTTGGCCAATGTATGCATGATCGCTAACATCTCCTTATCATAAATGGAGTAATGGCGCTCATAATCCTTGAGCTTCCTACACTTGAAGGCAATGGAATTACCATTCTGCATCAAGACTGCACCAATGTCCTCTCCCGAGGCATCACACCCCAAAACAAATGGTTGCGTGAATTCAGGTAATGCTAAAAAAGGAAAGGTACTCATTACCTCCTTAAGTTGCTCAAAAGTCCTCTGTACCGTGTCTGTCCAAACAAAGGCCTCTTTCTTGGTCAAATATGTGAGAGGTGTTGGAGATTGTAACTAGGTTCGGCCTTCACAATGACCTTTTGTAAACATGACATTGTATATTTTGTATAAAGAAAGAAAAAGAAAGAAAATAATTTTATTTTATTTAAAGCATGGGTTTCATGCTCAAGTCTAGGTCTTTCTAGGACAAAGAAGAATTTATGTCGTGTATTATAGTCCCATTTGGACTCATTGTAACAAAAGAAAATATTTATTTTTGTCAAGAAAAAGCCATTTATTTCTCCAAGACCAAGTCGGCCCTAGTCAAGGAGAAGTCAGCTTAAAGGAGGGCTATTCGACCCCTCAAGAAGGCTATAAATAGAAGGAGCTCAACTCATTTGTGACATACATCCAAGACAAGTTCGATCTTGGATTTATCTCTTTCTCTATCCACACGCGTGAAGTTTCTAGGGTTTTTGTGTAGCTGCCAGTTGCAGGAGTCCGCAATTGCAGGGCCAAAAATCTGAGGAGAAGTTGTAGGGCTGAAATTCTAGAGCGAAGCTGTAGAAGGTCGAAGTCTTGAAGCTGCCTTGGAGAGATCCTGTTGATTTTGGGTAGCATCGAATGTGCTCTAGCTTCGAAATTTTGTGGAGGGGCTAGAACACATGAGATCTCCAAGACCCAAAAATCGTTTGGTGAAATTCCACCCAGATTGTGTTTTATTAAAATAATTAATATTTTTAATGGGGTTCCTAAGTCTAAACTTAGGAAAATAAAAATATTAATGGGTATTAATAAAAATATGGGTGAGAAGCTTCTAAGTGATGAGGATCAAGTCTAATTTAATCTTAGCTGTTGATTAGGGACTAAATCTCGGCCGTTGATTCATCAACAGGAAAAGTATAAGAAGAGGCTTGAGGATCAGTTGGAGACACACGAAGTTGATTAGTTAGTTCGATTTTTTTGGGGCGTGGTTTGCTGAAAAAATCGAACAAGTGATCTGAGTTGCAGTGAGGGGCAAAAGCAGAGATTTGGATCGGAGAGGAAGTTATGAGCCAAAGAGTACATAACAGAGAGGTAACTTCAACATCAGGGAGGCAGCACAGAGGCCTACGCAGTCTAGAGGGGCTCTTGCATTGGCAGTGCAGAGTATTTGTCAGTAGTCCGAGATTTTGTTGGAGAAGCAAGGTTTTGAGCCGGGAGGGTTGAACAACAGTCTTCATCCAACAAATCGATCCAACAGAAGGGGTAAGGCAATTCTCTAGAGGAAAGACGCTGGCCCACGCTGTGATTGCATAGGGACTTCACAGTGTTTGCCGGGAGGGTGCCGGATCACTCATTGGATCAACTATGACTTGGGGAGCGAGGTAAATCCTCGAATGTATTTCTTGTTGCCGTGATTTCTCTGTAAGGTTAGCGGTGTGAGAGGCAACCTGTTGTACTCAAATTCTGCTTGCCTAATAATACAAACCCTCTATTTGTTGCACCGGTTTTCCCGCTTTGGGTTTTTCTAGGGACGCGTTGTCCAAAAATAATGGTGTCCCTTGTGTGTTTGTTTCATCTATTATTTCAGTTTATGATCTGTATGTCAGTGTAGTCTGCAGTAGTGTTTACATCACTGTTTATCTAATTAAATAACTTGTTGAATGAAATAACAAGTAGGAGATATTAAACCAGTAACTGTAGTAGGATTTATGTTTGTAAAGATTCATAAATTTTCACATGGTATCAGAGCGATTGCAGATCATTGGACATTGAAGCCATCAGTTGGGAGATCCAACAAATCTGCTGCAGAGAGGCAGTTCTCCCGAGTGACAACGCTGTTCCAAAGCTTGAAATGCAGAGGGAGGGTGACACAGTGCCTGCGTCAGCATTTTGAGCCAAGAGAGGGTGACGCAGTGGCCGGGAGGAGCCCACGCAGTGACTGCGTCAGCTCTCTAGGTCAGCGCAGAAGCATAGAGGGGCAGATCAAGCTCACACAGAGCCATGTCATCTTTCGGGACTAGGAAGGAGTGACGCAGTGGCCAGGAGGAGTTAATCTAGCTCACGTAGTGTCTGCGTAGAGCCGAGGAGCTCAAATTCTTCAGTTGCTGGGGCTGAGGGAGCAGTGTAGGTCAGATTTGAGGTGCTGGTGGGACGCTGTTGCTGCTGGTGCAGAACAGTGTCTGAGGAGACTGAACCAAGGTAGAGGGAGTCACAGCCTTAACAAATTTCTTGCCAAAGAAATATAGATCTAGGTTTTTCAGCAACAACAAAGGAGGATCGGTGAGGGGTGATTCGACATTATTTGGCGAAAGGATTTTCGTGAAGGAAATCAAGACTCAGAGGGAGTCTAGAGGGAACTTGTTCCTTAGAGGATTTCTAGCGCCAAAGAAATCCACATCCGAGTTTTGTTGGGGCAACAACAAAAGAAGGAGAAGAGAACTTGTTCGACAATCATTTGAGAAGAGATGGTAGTAAATGGACTGAGGGATCAGGACAAATTGGATGGAGCATCCAACTTTGTCATCTGGAAGGCCAGGATCTTGGCGGTCTTGGACAGAAATCGCATCAAGGATTATGCTTTGAGGACGATTACTGTTTTGGTTGATGCCAATCCTCTCACGGAATACGAGGAGGCTTAAGTAAAGGCAAAGTGCATGATCGTGGACGGGGTCAAGGATCATGTGGTCCCATATATTGCTGAAAAGGATAGAGCAAGGGAAATGTGGGAGGCCTTGATCACTTTGTATGAGTGAACTTCCGTTCAACGAAAGATGTTGCTTGAGAACCAGCTGAGACAATATCAGATGCAGAAGGGAGAAGAAATCGATCCCTTCCTACTGAGGTTGCAAGGGATCCGAGACCAGCTAACTTTTGTAGGGTCTAGACCAGATCCTGAATTCATGGTCAGGACTGCCGTGAATGCAGTCACTGAAGACCAGGAGACCTTTGTCCAAAGCATCTTGGGCAGGGCTTCTCTACCTAGTTGGGAGGAGATGTGGGCAGCTCTTCGACAAGAAGAGATCAGATGGTTAACCAATGTGGAAAGTAGCGGCAAAGGAATCAGAGTCAAGAAGGAGGAAGAGGAGGATGCAACTTTGACATTAGTGGGACAACAAGGGCAACATAAGAGGAAAAAGAAAGACATATCGAAAGTCAGATGCTTCAGATGTGGGGAATTGGGACATTTCGCCACTCAGTGCCCTCAGAAGAAGGGCAAGGAAGAGAAGTCTGACTCAAAGGCTGCTCCAGCGAAAAATGACAAGGAGGATGATGATGAGGATTGTGCCATGAGTGCTCATGCACCTCTAGAAAAGAGGTGGGGCGATATCGAGCTGTAGTTGGGAGGACTACACAGGGGCAAGATTCTTGAGGTGCCCAAACTCTTGGATCACATACGGCTATGGGAGCCCTTAATGATAGTAGCAAAATGACGGGAGTTAGTTGGTGCGAGGGATGATGGAGCGACAGTGGCAGAGTTAGAATGCCAAAGTTTGAAGCAACGCAATGGAATGTTGCAGTAGTGCGAGAGGCACAAAAAAGTCACAACAACAGCACAGTAGCATCAGAGGGTCAACACAGATTAGTAGCAGAGGTAGCTTCAGCATCACGAGGTATCTAGACTGACCAACATGTCAGCTTTTGGGTGACTTTTTCAGTTGCTTACTTCTCAGCAACTGAGTTGCAGTGCAACAATTAGCAGTGGTAGTGCTATGGGCAACATGATGCAACATATTGAGAGGGAGCTATAGTACAAATGTAGCAGTGGTAGTGTCATAGGCAGCAATACAGGTTGCAGCAGTGCAGTGGATGAAGGGCAGCAAGCCGGGCATCAACAACACAGAGGACTGATGCCATGGATCAGTGCAAGGTTGCTTGGGAGCAGGAGCGACTTTTTTAGAAGCTCTTGGCTTGGGAGCGAATCCTGGAGCGTTTTATATATATATATTATATTTTTTATATTTTGATGCATATATGTCAACAAAAGCATGTGGAATGATGAATTAGATATAAAAAACATAAAAAACATAGATTGAACAATATAACAACAATCATCTAGAAGTTATATTCTTCATCAACCATGTCCACAAGTTAGTAACATACAACATATTGAGTCTCTTGAATCATGATTCATCAATCTTAAAGTTTTAAGCTTTCAAAATTCAATATATAACATTTATCATTATTGATCACCAAAGTTGTACTTGTACGCTAAGTGTAACCATTACAACAAATAATATCTAACATTAAATGAAATGTTATAAAATGAAATGAATGAAACAACTTACAACTTTCACGAAGCATCATATTCATAACTCATTACCAATGAGTTATAATTGCCAACTTCAAACTTCAAACATAAATTGTCATATATTATTTACAAAAAATATCATAATAAATATGAAAGAGTCAACAGTTATAAAAACTACTAGAAACTAGAAAAGACAAGTAAATCTATTATCTATTGCTAATGCTTGGGTCTCTTGTCGTCGCGAGAAATGTCTAATTTTTGAGTCTTGTTGGAAAATCAAGATCTTTGTCATTATTATCACCCTCATTAACATAAGATAGAAAAAACATAGCATGTCAAGTCAAGATTTTGTTTGAGCGATGGTTACATTTTTTTGTAGGGTCATGATAGAGGAGTTCGACAACCAATGTCACTAACATCAAGGTACATAGAGGGATTGGTGCTCTTCATTAAATACGAGTTCCATACCCTAATACATGACAAAATCCAATGGAAACATTGCAATCCCCCCAATCTTGAAATCCTGAAAAACTGATAAGTCTGTTGGATTTTGAATGAGATTTAAAATTCTACTTTCTCCATATGAAATCCAATGAGGTCGGAACCACTCTCAAACATCCTGAGTCATTTCATGGTAATGTTAAAAATTTAAGTAAAAGGATGAAAATGAAGATTAAGGAGAATGTCACTTTTACTTTAAGAATTTAACATTACCATGAATCGTGTATCAATAGTAGGGCCATAGGCTTGATAATTAGGTTGCCCCACTAAAAAATTATTTATTTCTTTGAAAAAAATTGCATTTGGAATGTTACTACAATTTTTTTTTTGCAAAAAAGGCTAGGGAGCGAAAATTTCGCTCCCGGATTCGCTCCCATGCGGGTGCGATTTCGGGAGCGCGCTCCCTGGTCGCTCCCAAAGGGAGCAAGTTTGAGGGGGGGAGCCGCTCCCTCGCAACCCTGGATCAGTGTGATACTTCTGTTGGGAAGTATTGCTAAAGCACATTCCTCGCGAAGAGGGAGTGTTGATTCTGGGTAGCATCAAATGTGCTCTAGCTCTGAAATTTTGTGGAGGGGCTAGAACACATGAGATCTCCAAGACCCATAAATCATTTGATGAAATTCCACCAGGATTATGTTTTATTAAAATAATTAATATTTTTAATGGGGTTACTAAGTCCAAACTTAGGAAAATAAAAATATTAATGGTTATTAATAAAAATATGGGTGAGAAGCTTCTAAGTGACGGGGATCAAATCTAATTTAATCTTAGCCATTGATTAGGGACTTAATCTTGGCCGTTGATTCATCAACAAGAAATGTATAAGAAGAGGCTTGAGGGTCAATTGGTGCCATACGAAGTTGATCAGTCAGTTCGATTTTTCTAGGGTGTAGTTTGCTGAGAAAATTGAACAAGTGATTTGAGTTGCAGTGAGAGGGGCAGAAGCAGAGATTTGGATCGGAGAGGAAGTTCCGAGCCAAAGAGTACGTAGCAGAGAGGCAACTTGAGCATCAGGGAGGCAGCGCAGAGGCCTACGCAGCCTAGATGGGGCTCACGTAGAGCTGACACAGTCCAGAGGGGCTCTTGCTGTGGCAGTGCAGAGTATTCGTCAGTAGTTTGAGATTTTGCTGGAGAAGCAAGGTTTTGAGCCAGGAGGGTTGAACAACAGTCTTCATCCAGCAAATTGATCTAGCAGAAGGGGTGACGCAGTTCTCTAGAGGCAAGACGCTGGCCCACGCAGTGATTGCATAGGGACTTAACAATGTTTGCCGGGAGGGTGCCAGATCACTCATTGGATCAGCGGTGACTTGGGAAGTGAGGTAAACCCTCAAATGTATTTCTTGTTGCCGTGATTTCTCTGTAAGGTTAGCGGGTGTGAGAGGCAACCTGTTGTACTCAGATTTTGCTTGCTTAATAATACAAACCCTTTATCTATTGCACCGGTTTTCCCGCATTGGGTTTTTCCGGGGACATGTTGTCCAAAAATAATGGTGTCCCTTGTGTGTTTGTCTCATCTATTGTTTCAGTTTATGATCTGTATGTTAGTGTAGTTTGCAGTAGTGTTTACATCATTGTTTATCTAATTAAATAACTTATTGAATGAAATAACAAGTAGGAGATGTTAAACCAATAATTGTAGTAGGGTTTATGTTTGTAAAGATTCAGAAATTTTCACAGATCCTTGTTGGGGGGTTGACTTGGTGCTTGGGAGGATTTTGGGCTTTGGTCTTTGGGTCTTGGAAGTCTCATTGTAAGAAGATTCTATAAGAAGAGAAGCATTCTTTCTGGGTTTTCCCCTTGGAGGGGTTTTGCCTAGGCTTGGAGCCTATATCTTGTGTACTTTGTCTCGTTGTGATCTTCATTGTTTTGGTAAATGCTTGATTAACAAAGAATAATAAGTAATAAAAGGCCAACTAACATCATAAGTAGTTATCAAGTAAGGAAAGTCAACAATAATCTACAAAACCCTTGATTTTCCAACATGGTATTAGAGCTAAGGTGCAAGAAGGAGACTGAAGATCACATCCTAGTTGGCACTATGACAAGGATTATGAAGAAGGGTTTCAAGTTTCTTGGGAATCTCGCTATCTCCATCAAGGGTTACATCTTAAAGATCATCTCCAAGCTAGCAAAAGAAGTGATGGATGGAAGTTTATTTTCTGCTTTGTTTGGGAACTTCAAGGACGAGAATGTATGGGTTATTGACAGTGGTGAATTCAGACGTATGACAGGAGAATGCAGTCAACTCTAGATTTTGTCAAAAGGAACCTCTTGTGAAAATTCTATCACTGCAACAATTTATTTACTTTACCTACTTATTTTCTAATAAGTTATTTATGAAATTTCTTCAATAAACATTAAAATAAATTATGCTGCAGATATCACACCATAATACAAAAACAAACACATGCACAAGAATCAACACATTGACACAGATATTTTGGACAACAGTCCCCGGAAAAACCCAATGTGGGAAAATTGGTGCAGCAAGGGAGGATTTTATTATTCAACAATTCTTTAGTACAACAGGGTGCCAAACTGGCTTACCCAATAGAGAGAAAAAATTCTCTAGCACTTCTCCCAGTCTCAGCGTCAGCCTGGCCGACCTTTGCGTAGCTCACAGACAGTCTGCATCATCCCCTGCCTCTCTGTGTCAACACTGGGCCTCTCTGCATCACCCATGCAGGCCCTCTAGTGACTGCGCAGTCTGCTGATGCCTCTGCGTCTGCCTCTCCAACCTCTGCGCTGGTCTTCTGGTGTTGCTCCCGACTCTTTGTTCCGTACTTGGTGCCTCCTACTGCTCTCTAGACCACTAGTTTGAATTCTCAGCTAACTTCGCTCCAGAAATTGAACTCACTGGTCTCCCTCAGTATATCCTCCAACTGACCCTCAAGCCTCTTCTTATACTTTTCTTGTTGGTCTATCAACGACCGAGATTAAATTTCTAATCAACGGCTAAGATTAGATTTGGCTTGATCCATGACTTTTGGACCCTTCTAACCCAGTTTTATATTAATACCCATTAATATTTTATTTTTCTTAAGTTTAGACTTACGAACTCCATTAAAAATATTAATTATTTAATATCTCCCAAGCCGGTTAGAATCTGTCCAAACCATTTCTGGGTCCTGGAAATTTCATGTGCTTTAGCCTCTCCACCAATTTTCATGACTAGAGCATATCCGATGCTACCCCAAATCAACACCTCCGCTTATTCAATCGAACTTGGAGACAAGAAGAGCTATCCAGTGAAAGGGATTGGATCTACTTCGTTGGAGCTTGAATCTGGTGGAAGTATTCACCTCAACAACATTCTATATGTTCCAGGTTTGAAGAAAAACTTACTTTCTATTTCTTGTCTAGAGGATAAGGGTGATAGAATTGCTTTTGTTGATGGCAAAGTTTTGGTTTGGGGCAAGGACTCTAGTATTGATAATGCTAGGGTAATTGGGATTTGTGAGGGGACATTATATAGACTCTTTACACCTCTATCTCAAGCCCTAGTTCACTTAGATGTGAACCCTTTCGAACTATGGCATAGAAGGTATGGACACCTTCATTATAAATTTTTTCCTACTCTATAAATCAAATGGTCAATGGCATCCCCGAATTGAAGGAAGAACATGAAGGGACCTGTAAGGGTTGTGCTCTAGGCAAGAACGTGAAGAAGCCATTTGCAAGAAGTGATACCAGATCTAAGGAAGTTTTAGATCTCATACACTCTGATGTATGTGGTCCTATGGCAGTAAAGTCTCTTGGTGGGCATCAATATTATGTGACCTTCATTGATGATTTCTCGAGGAAGACTTGGTTGTACCTTCTCAAGAATAAGGATGAGGTATTCGAGAAGTTTCAAGAATTTAAGAATGAAGTGGAGAATCTAATTGAAAGAAAGATCAAGATTTTGAGATCCGATAATGGTGGAGAATATAACTCCAAAGAACTAATAGCATTTTGTGAGGAAGCATGGGTTAAGAGGGAACTAATTTTTCCTTATAATCCTGAACAAAATGGCGTGGCTGCAAGGAAAAGTAGAACAATTGAAGAATGTCTAAGAGCCATGCTTCATGATCAAGATCTCCCTCAATTCCTTTGGGGAGAACTATTTACTTGCAAAATCGAAGTACTCACAAGATTCTCAACAACATGACTTCGGAAGAAGCATTTACAGGAAAGAGGCCAAATGTGGATCATCTTTGAATATTTGGGTGTCCTGTTTATATACATATACCAAAGGACAAAAGGAAGAAGTTGGATCCTACCAGTATGAAGGACATCTTTGTTGGATATAGTGCTTCATCAAAAGCATACAAAAACCAGATGAAGGAGGATCGTCAAATCGAAGTAAGAAGGGATGTCATCTTTGATGAAAGTATAGCTTACAAGAAATCAAGAGATGTTCCAGTCAATTCTGATGAAGAAGAGAAACCTATCTTTCAGGATATCTCAAGGGATAATGATGGTCAAGATCCAATATCAACTCAAGAAGATATTGAAGGTCCTAGTGAGCCCGTGCAACAAGTAATTGTTCTTGAAAATCGAAAGAGGCTTGCTTGGTTGAGAACTACTCTACAAGGAGTAGGACACACAACAAAGGGGACCTTTAGGGAAAGTAAAAGACCGAAAAGGTATTCTGGATATGCAACATATATGACGAAGCTCATTGAAGCTGAACCTTCCTCCTATGAAGGTGCAACTAAACATCAAGAGTGTAGGAATGCAATGTAGGAAGAATACTAGTCAATTATGAAGAATGATGTTTGGGAAATTGTTTCTAGGTCAAGTGACAAATCGATAGCCACTTCAAAGTGTATATATAAGATAAATCATGCTACGGATGGGAGCATTGATAAATACAAAGCAAGAGGCTTCTCACAGAAATAAGGTATTGATTATGAAGAAACCTTTGCTCCTACAACTAGATATACAAGAAGTAGATTGCTTGTTTCTTTCGCTACTACTACGGGATGGAACATCCATCAAATGGATGTTAAGATAACTCTTTTGAATGGGACTATTGATGAAGAGGTTTACATTGAGTAGCCTCAAGGATTCAAAATAAATCAGAGGGAAACTTAGGTCTACATGCTAAAGAGAGCTCTATATGGCTTAAAGCAAGCACTTAGAGCTTGGTATGCAAGAATGGATGCATATCTATTGAGGCTTGGTTTTACCAAGAGTTCTATAGATCCTAACCTATACATCAGAGTGGTCCAGGCTGAACTAGTGATCATACTATTGTATGTGGATGGTCTACTTGTTACAGGTGTAGAGCATTGAATTCAGGAATGCAAGAAGCAGTTAGCAACTGAGTTTGATATGAAGTATCTGGGGATTATGCATTATTACTTGGGACTAGAAGTTTGGTAGAAGCCAGGTGAAATATATCTTGGTCAAGGGAAATATGTGATGAAGATTTGCAGAAATTTGCATAATGAATAGCAAGCCTATGATGACTCCTATGATTACCAATTTGAGGAAGTTGAGGAGTTCCGATTCTAGTTCGGTGCATCCTACTTACTACATACAATTGATTGGGTCGTTGATGTATCTTGTAAACATTAGACCTGATATTTGTTTTGCAGTAAATGTCCTCAGTTAGTTTCAGATGGAGCCAAAATATGACCATTGGATAACAACCGAACACATCTTAAGATATCTTCGTGGAACTATACATCACTGCCTTCTTTATTATGGTAATGAGATTCAACTCATGGGATATACAAATTCCAATTGGGGTGGCAATGAGACAGATGGAAGAAGCACAACAGGTGGATGCTTCAACTTAGGATCTTCCATGGTCTCATGGATGAGCAGAAAGCAGGATACAATTACTTTGAGTAGTGCTAAAGCTGAGTATGTTGCTGCAAGCGAAGTCTGTCGGGAAGCTGCTTGGCTCAGATGGAAGAAGCACAACAGGTGGATGCTTCAACTTAGGATCTTCCATGGTCTCATGGATGAGCAGAAAGCAGGATACAATTGCTTTGAGTAGTGCTGAAGCTGAGTATGTTGCTGCAAGCGAAGTCTGTCGGGAAGCTGTTTGGCTCAGGAAGTTATTATCATATTTGTTTGAAGGATTGCTTAGCCCTACTTGCATACATTGTGATAATGAAAGTTGCATAAGATTGACTGAAGACTCGGTGTTTCATGCTAGGACAAAGCATATAAATAATAAGTACCACTACATCAGAAGCTTGGTACGAGATGGGGTTGTGGAGCTGCATTATCTACCTACAGATGAACAGGTAGCAGATATTATGACAAAATCATTACCAAACTAGAAGCTTGAGTACCTGAGAGGTAAGCTTGGTTGGGGGGACGTCTCTTCCCTAATTAAGAGGGAGTGATGTTGGATAGTTCTTCTCCTTATGTGTCATGCACTAGACTAGGACTAACAGTGGCAAGTCTTAGTGAAGGCCATAAGGAAAGAATGGAGTCTAGAGGATTGGATAAGCATATAAGATTGAACTTCCTATGGATTGAAGAGTCTAGGAAAGAAGTTGGAGACAAGTACTCTTTGAAGATGAGGTAGGGCATCCAAGATAAGAGTAGTCGAAGATGATGGAAATTCTTTGAGGATTCAGGATTGGAAATCCAAGATAAGAATAGTCTTAAAATGACATACCCAGTGAACATCCGGATGGGGTACGTGCCTTAGAGGTTGTGTGACAACTCATGTAAAGCCTCCTAGCATTATGTCTAGTAAAGGCCTTCAATGACAATGCTGGTTGTAATACAAGATTCTTGACAGATGGCTTATCAATCCGACTTTTCTTATGAGAATGCTTCAAGTATGAGATTCCTTGTACTTCATGATGGGATTATGAATACCTCCCTAGTTAAGAGGGAGTGCTGGGAATTGTAACTAGGTTCGGTCTTCATAATGACCTTTTGTAAACATGACATTGTATATTTTGTATAAAGAAAGAAAATAATTTTATTTTATTTAAAGCATGGGTTTCATGCTCAAGTCTAGGTCAAAAGCATGTTCTTCGTGCTTCTAGGTCTTTCTAGGACAAAGAAGAATTTATGTCATGTATTATAGTCCCATTTGGACTCATTGTAACAAAAGAAAATATTTATTTTTGTAAAGAAAAAGCCATTTATTCCTCCTTGACCAAGTAGGCCCTAGTCAAGGAGAAGTTGACCTTCAGGAGGAATATTCGGTCCCTCAAGAAGGCTATAAATAGAAGGAGCTTGACTCATTTGTGACATACATCCAAGACAAGTTTGATTTGCAATAGAGAAGGAGAAGAAAGAGCTGGAAGGATGAAGGAAAGAATTCATCTCTTTCTCTATCCATACGTGTGAATTCGTTAGGGTTCCTGTGTAGCTTCCAGTTGAATGAGGTCGAAATTGTAGGCTGAAATTCTGAGGAGAAGTTGCAGGGTTGAAATTCTAGACGAAGCTGTAAAAGGTCGAAGTCTTGAAGCTGCCTTGGAGAGATCCTACTGGGGGGCTGCCTTGGTGCTTGGGAGGATTTTGGGCTTTGGTTTTTTGGCCTTGGAAGTCTCATTGTAAGAAGATTCTATAAGACGAGAAGCACTCTTTCTCTGTTTTCTGCTTGGAGAGGTTTTCCCCTGGCTTGGAGCCTATATCTTGTGTACTTTGTCTCATTGTGATCTTCTTTGTTTTGGTAATTGCTTGATGAACAAAGAATAATAAGTAATAAAAGGCCAACTAACATCACAAGTAATTATCAAGTAAGGAAAATCAACAATAATCTGCAAAACCCTTGATTTTCCAACAAGAGGCGCTATAGTTGAGAGAACCCCTTGATGAATCGCCTATAATTTGTGCAAATTACTAAGAATCCCCTCAACATTGTCACGTTCTTGGGGGTTGGCTATTCAATGATGGCTCGAATATTCTCCTAATGGACCCATACCCATTCTTCTCCAATTACATGCCCTAAATAGAACATTTCTGTCAACTTGAATTCACACTCGGACAACTTTGCATAAAAGTGTTGTTCCTCCAAGATCCCTAACACCTCCTCCAAGTGTTGCAGATGCTCCTCCCACGTCCTGCTATATACCAAAATATCATCAAGGAAGACTAACACATTTGCGCAACTGCTTACCGAAAACATTATTCATATAGAACTGGAAAGTAGCAAGCGTGTTGGTCAGCCCAAAGGGCATAATCGTAAACTCATAATAGCCATGGTGACGTCTGAAAGCAGTTTTAGGAATGTCCTGCGCTCTGACTCTGATCTGATGGTAGCTTGAAAGGAGATCAATATTGGAAAAATACTTGGCCCTTTCTAACTCGCTCATCAGCGCATCGATTCTAGGAATAGGGTACTGATTTTTGATAGTCTTCTTGTTTAATTCCCTATAGTTGATACACATCCTCAGGGATCCATCCTCTTTGACCGGGACTACCGATGAAGCGAATGGGCTAAAGCTAGGACGAATATGGCCCAACGCAAGCAACCCCTGGATGGCTCTTCAATCTCATCCCTGTAAGCCTTAGGATTCTTAAACGGAGTGGTGATGATCGTTTGGACTCCCTCCTCTAGCTGAGTAATATGCTTAAAGCCTCTTGATCCGAATTGGATTCTAAAACTCTCTAAGTTTTCATGACTGTTTCAAATTATGCTAAAAGATTCAAGTCTTAGAAAAGTCAAAGCTATCAGAAGGAATCCTCATAACAATTGCAGTTGTGGCCAGAGCGGAGCAACGAGGACCCTCGGTCGAGCGCGCAGACCGTTGGCCCATGGTAAAGCGCAATGGCACAAAATTGGCAAAATCGGAGCCCAGATCAAGGAACAGAGGTGGGCTAATCGCATATCAGAATCCACCTCTGTTCCTTGATCTGGGCTCCGATTTTGCCAGTTTTGTGCCATTGCGCTTTACCATGGGCCAATAGTCAGTGAAGGAAAGCCCCGAAGCGCCCGGACCCGAAAACGCTATAAAATTCGGAAAAGTAACTGTTTCGGTTCCATAGCACGGGATTCCCCAAAACCGGCAGGATATCGGAAGGCTTCGAGGCGGTAAGCAGTTTTGACTGAGTCCCGCCCGATGCCACACATCGAGTGACACGTGTCCAGCAGAAGAGAGAGAAAACCGCCCGCATCGGACGGGTAAACGTCGCGCGACTTGTCCGCCTGATATGAAGGACGACCGTAGGATCTGGGGGGTCCAGATTGACGGCAGAGATACGTCCCGATGACTAACCAGATTTGACAGGTCAAAAAGCAAGATGACAGGGATTTGACGTTCGACGTGGATGATGAGTTGGCAAACGATTCATGTTCGCAGGCGATCTTGAAGCAAACAGATTTAACGACCATTCGAGTATGATTCAGGGAATCTGACACCCAGTTCATTAGCAAACAGGTGGCCACCTCCCTGCGAGGCGTTACCCAGTGATGATGACATAGAGCAGAGGAATTCGAATGGACAGAGGAAAGGAAACCAAAAGGCCGGGAAGCGGAAACGAGCAGTCAAAGAACAGACTGGCTTTAAAGCCATGAACTGACAGAAGCAGAGAACGGGCAATACACAGAGGCAGACAACGAAGAGACGCAGAAAGCCAATAGCAAAGAATAGAGAGTAGAAGCCGAGCTGACCTGAAGGCAGCATCGAGCCAGACAGAGCCAGAGAGAGTCAGAGAGTCTGTGTACTCCATTGAAGGCTTGAGAGGTTCAAGCAAGCTCCTCGGCATAGGCCTGTCATACTACTATGACCCTCAGAGGTCGAGTTTCAGTAAGGAGAGTCTGTGCACTCCATTCCTATTGACTTCATTCTGTTAGTGAGACTCGAATCGAGCTCACTGTTGTAAAAACTTTGCTTGAAAACATACTAGAAAGGCCACCACTGAAAGGCTGGACCAAGAGACGTAGCCCAGGAGCATTGGGTGAACTCCTTATTAAACTTGTTTTGTTTACATGTTTGACTGTTATGTTTTCTTTGATTGCCTCAGTGTCTATGTATTCTAGCAATCTTATCGATCCGTTGCATAAGTAACATAGGCACATCCATGCACATGAGTCTGTAATACCTTTCATTCTTTATCCTGGATAAATTCCAGATCAAGTGGTATCAGAGCTTAGGGTTATTAAGGTTAGACAAGCTTGTGCTGGATTTTGTTGTTGAATGCTAACTAGATCAAAGCTTAAATTAGGAGAAGGAGAATTGGCTGAAACTAACCCGGAAATTGGAAGAGTCTATTCTAAGAGAAAAATGTCAGAAGAAAATCCCTTGGAATCAGATCCCCAGTTCATGGATAGTTTTATGACCTTGAAATCCATGGTGGAGGAAATGTATAGGGATTATAAGAAACATAGAGATGAAGATGCATCAAGCTCCAAACAAAACAAAGGAGTAGAAGAATCTCTCCTCCATGACCACTCCAAAGGCAAAGGGAAAGAAGAAAAATTCCTCACACCTCCTAATAGCCCTGAACATAAAAAGAAGACATCTTTGATTAAATTAGATGTTAAATTTGATTTACCAATATATGATGGAGAGTTGAATGCAAAGAAGTTGGATAATTGGATCAGACAGATTGATGTTTATTGCAGAGTGCAGAGCATTGACTCAAACAAGAGTAAGATTCAGCTGGTCAGCCTACGCCATGGGGGCACTACCTTGGTATGGTGGGAAGGTAGGACAGAAGCTGACATAAAGAAACATGGTAAGATTCTTTCTGTCTGGAGTGAATTTTTTTTTCTGCAATTAAAAAGCAATTCTATCCACTAGCCTACATGCAGCAAGCCATGATGAGCTGGCAAACTCTTCGACAACTAAAAGGGCAAAGTGTACAAGGTTACACCCAAGAATTTAGGAAAAGAGCTTTGATTCTAGGAATTTCTTTAGACTCACCTGAGACTCTGTTGAAGTACATAGGTGGTCTACACAGCTACATGAGGCACACTATCCTCATGTTTAATCCCACTAGCATAGATGAGGTATTCGTCCAGGCTACACATCTAGAAGCTAGAGGTAATAATGGGAACCCAGAAGTTGGGGGATCATTCCAACCCACTGTAAGCCAAAATAAGGAGAAAAGAAAACAGAAATGGAAAGAGAGGAAGACAAACACTGTACAGAAGAGCAAGTCCTCATGCGCTCACTAGAAGGATGGGCATGATGATGAACACTGCTGGATTCTGCATCCGGAGTTGAAACCTAAGAAGTCCGAGGGCAAGAAGAAGAAGACTGCTGCAGCTATTCAAAAGGATTTGGGGTCAGACTCAGAAGATGAAGCAACAATCGCAGCCACAGGTATAAAAGGTAAAATTTTTGAAGCATCTACTAGTAATTCTGCACAATCTACTGATAATGAAGAAAATGAGAGAAAAAGACATGAACTTTTTCATATTGGAGTTATTTCCAATCATCAAAAGATTGATACTTTGTTTGATAATGGCTCACAAGTAAATTCAATTTCTGAAGCAATTGTAAAGAAGTTGGGATTACTAACCACACCTCACAAGAAACCATATCCATTAGGTTGGCTATGTGATAAAGCAAAGCTACAAGTGACTAGACAATGTAAACTTAAGTTTTTTTTAGGGTCGGCATTTGTAGATGAGGTTGAGTTAGATATAGTTCCTTTGGATATATGTGGAATTGTTTAAGGAAGTCCTTACTTGTATGATAGAAAAGCTATTTTCTATAGAGCTGAGAACAAGTATCTACTCGTTAAAGATGGAATCGAATATATTGTAAGAGCTCATAAGCTCAAGAATAATTATACTCTATAAAACTCAGGACAGATGAAATGAATTGTAAATTCATGCAAACAATATTTACTGATGGTTGTAAAGGAAAAGAAACATGATAAAACCAATGTATTTGAGGGCTGTGATGCTAAACAGCAAGCTGATTTAGAAAAAGTTGTTTCAGAATATGATGTATTGTTTCAAGAACCTAAAGGTCTGCCACCCAAAAAGGAAATAGTGCATGATATTAATTTGTAGCAAGATGCTCTATTGCCTAACATCGGAATGTACAGGTTGTACGCTTTAGAGAATGCAGAAATCAAGAAGTAGGTACAGGAGCTGCTCGAAAAGGGGTTCATCAGACTTAGCACATCACCATGTGGGTCTCCAATTGTTTTGGTGAAAAAGAAAGATGGCTCGTGGAGAATGTGCATTGATTACCGAGCACTGAATAAGATAACGATAAAAAATCGTTATCCCCTTCCTCGCATAGATGATCTATTAGATCAGTTAAAAGACGTTGTTTATTTTTCCAAGTTAGACTTGCATAGTGGCTATCATCAAGTCAAAGTTGCAGAGCAAGATGCATGGAAGATTGCTTTCAAAACAAAGCAGGGATTGTATGAGTGGCTGGTTATGCCTTTTGGCTTAACTAATGCTCCTGCTACTTTCATGAGAGTAATGAATGATGTACTCAGAACTTTTCTTGATGATTTTGTTATTGTATATCTGGATGACATTCTTATATTTAGCAAAACGTGGGAAGAACATTTAAAGCATGTTAAGCGGACACTAGATGTTTTGAGAAGAGAAAAACTTTATGTTAAACTCTCGAAAAGTGAATTTGGCAAAACATCTTTGAATTATTTGGGACATATAGTAGGGGGTGGTGAATTGTAATATTCCTAATTAGCCATGGCTAATTGGAATATTCGATTTTGCTCAATTTTGCCTTCTATAGTTATTTATAAATAAAAAGGTGAGGAAAGGGGGACATAACTCATTTTTAGAATAAAGTCACTCCCTAGTAGCACAATGTTGTAACTTAAAGGGGAGCCAAGGGGGGCCAAAGAACTACGTAGAAGGGGGCCCACGTCGACACTTGGAGGGACTGCGCAGATGGAGGGAAGCACGTGGCAAGAGAGAGAGGCTACGTTAGAGGAGGTGGGCCTTAGGGTTTGAGAGAGGCCAACGCTATAAAGGAGAGAGGAACCTCCTCATTTTGGTATTCGATTATGTGCATTTGAGCTAGTCACTTCGACTTAGAGCACATTGGCTGTTTAGCCTGTCTGCAGCACTGTTTAGTGCAATGAGTGTCTTCGTTCGGAGATCTCACCCTTAGCCCCAGGGTACTTCGAGTGCCTGCTCGGGCAAGGTAGTTTCCAGCAGTCTTTTGCAAGAGGATCGATCTTTGGAGTTGTGGAGGAGCTGAGCATTTGATGACTGCGCAATCTTAAGAGAGGGGAACGCAATCACTTTTGGTGGGAGTTGGGGTTTGTGGAGGATTTGAGTTGGTAGATTGAGCAAGGGATCAACCCTTGCATATTGGAGGTTTTTGGCAGAGTTTCAGGAAGAGTTTTGGAGGGTTCTATTCAGTGGCAGCGTAGAACCTTGAGGGATTGCGTGGATCCTCAAGGGGGTGATTTTCGGGGGTCAGCTATTTTAGAAAAGCTTTCTGGGCTTTTCTAGGTTTATTGAGCAGAGGCTGATTCCAGAGTTTCAGCATTTTCTGAGGAGAGGAACAATCCCAAATCCACACTTGATTCCAACAGTAGCAGCAACACAGCAGTTCTCCGGCAGCTTGGACGCAGTTCAGAGAGGGGCCATTTCCTTGCTATTCTGAGTGTATTTCTTCACTTGCCTTGTGCAAGTCGAGGTGCTATCTTCCTGATCACCTCCTGTACTCTTTCCATTACTTAGTATAATAAAATGGCTTAGCATTTCTCTCTGCATTTCTTGAGTATCTGCTTATATTCCGTGTATACATTATTGTATGATGCATCACTGTTATTATTATCTTTCCGGCTACTGTATCACATGTTTGTTATTTGGTTAGAGTTTGATTATCTGGTTAGAGATTGATTGGGTTTGAGGGATATCCCCAAAATGAGATATTACATGAATTGAAGATAGATTCCTCTATAAGGTTACAGTCATTGTAAACTGACCTAAACCCAAATTTGCTACAGAGATTAGAAGCTTCTTAGGACAGTGACAGTGTAGTTTCCCATTGTCAGTCTCATCTTGGGAATTATCTTGGTGCACTGCATATATTGCTTTCTAGGTATAACCAATGTTTTATATCTCCGACTCCGACTTGGCCGAGGGTCAACTCCTACTCCGACTCCGACTCGGTATCGACTCGGCCGGCTCGATTTTAATGACTCGGTCGTTGTAAAAAATACATTAAATATTTATTTTTTATAAAAACACATAATTTTAAAGATTTTCATTCATGTTTCCAAACACACAGCATTAGAATATAGATGGAAGACAACATATGATCAAAGTAGGCTCATGAATATATCCATTATATCAAAATGGCATCCCGTGCACTATCCAATACATACACGATGATGATATAGAGATCAAAACAAAAACACATAACCAAGGAGGCTATAAATGGCCTCTACAACAAAAGTTTGTGACCAGTACTACTGGCTACTGCTAGAGTTGCCAACATCATTTGGCTCAGTGTTACTTGGGAGCGGGAGCGAAAGTGGGGAGCAAGAGCGAAAACGGGAGCGGGAGCGACATTTTCAGAAGCTCCTGGTTTGGGAGCGAATCCTAGAGGAGTTCGACAACCAATGTCACTAACATTAAGGTACATAGAGGAATTGGTGCTCTTGATTAAATACGAGTTCCATACCCTACTACATGACAAAATTCAATGGAAACATTGCAATCCTCCAGTTCTAAAATCCTGAAAAGCTGATAAGTCAGTTGGATTTTGAATGAAATCTAAAATTCTACTTTCTCCATATGAAATCCAATGAGGCCGGAACCACTCTCAAACATCCTGAGTCATTTCATGGTAATGTTGAAAATTTAAGTAAAAGGATGAAAATGAAGATTAAGGAAAATGTCACTTTTACTTTAAGAATTTAACATTACCATGAAATTTGAATAGCATATCAATACTAGGAGAGGGGAATGGACCCCATATAGCATTTAATTAATTTAGAAAACACCTTGGAGTCCGAACAATTAATTTTTTTTTTTTAAATATGAAAAATCTCATTTTTTTGGGGTTATAGGCCGCATTCATTGACTCGGCCGAGTTATTGCAGAACCGGCCGGGTTGACCAAGTCATGACTGACTCGGCCAAGTCATGTAATAACTCGGCGGAGTCAGTCATGACTCGGCCTCCCATTCCGTTTTTTCTGTTGGGTCACAAAAAATCCCAACGACTCGGATCAACTCGGTCGTTTCGGGTTCGAATCGGCTGTTTTTTAAAACATTGGGTATAAACACGTAGAACCCCTCAAACTCCTTGATAGCTAGGCTTCTCTTGGACACAAGGTCAACATCGATGAAATTGTGGGTGGCTCCACCTTCAATCAACACTATGACTTTTTGCCCCTGTAAGGTACCTCTAGCCTTGAGCATGTGGCATGTAGGAACACCTGTGAGAGAGGAAATGATACCACCTCTAGCTCCATCCTGTGGCTGCTCGTCCTCCATCCCTTGAAGCTCATCCCCTTATGGTTCCTCCTGTGCATCTTCCTTGTCCTCACTGTTTGAGAATACTTTGATATGGTGAGCCTTCCCCTTTGCTTTGCATCGATGCCCTGGTGCCCATGGTTCTTGACAAGTGAAGCACAACTTCCTTCTTCCGAGGTCTCTCCTGGCCTCCTCATCCAACTGGTTTCTCCCTGTGCACTCCTTCTGAGGAGGTCTGATGTCTTTCCCTTTTGGTGGGAAAGTTGGCTTGGTAAGGGCCTTGGTTTTGGGGACTGAATCCTGCAGATCTAGTGTCCTATTGACTGCATTATGCAAAGAAGTGAGCTTGTAGGATCTCACCATCCAACGTAGAGGCTCAACCAACCCCTCAGGAAATAACATGATTCTCTTGGCTTTTGATAAATTTGGTACCATCACGGACAACCTTAGGAACAAGTGATCGAAGACTTCCATAATTATTCATATTGTTGTTGGAGATTTTCAGAGGTGAAATGTGTAATGTTTTTTTTATCACGGACAACCTTAGGAATAATTGATCGAAGACGGATCAAAAACATTACACTTCACCTCCGGGAATCTCCAACGATAACCTTAGGAATTTTGATTTATAACTCTCTGGGTGACCTGTATGTCAGAGTTGTGCTAACATTCTGAAGTAAATTTCTGGATCCTTCCTGTCAAACCTTTTGATGAGCCTCCGTGTGAATTCTGATATGATGTAATGCCTGCATGTCCCAATGTGATCAAGTAGTGGTACCACCACTCTTGGGCATCCCCTTCCAAATGTAAGGTGGCAAACTTAATAGCATTTGTTTCCTTCATATGGTTGAGTTGAAGATAAGTGTTTAATTTCTGCATCCATGTTCTGATAGAGCATTTAGGTGACCCGTCAAAGCTAGGAAGGGTCATTTTTCCCACAGCTCGTAGCTCCTGATTTTGATTGTCGTTTTTGGGAGTCCATGATGGTTTGTGTATGTCTCTCCAATTGCAATATTCATGAAAAGTAAGATTTACATGAACTCAGGGGTTCAATGACTGATATGCCTCTATGGCTATTGCAAATGACTCTGCCTCTATTGATGCCATATCTAGTTCCTCTGTTGCTTCGTCCATAAACTGAGGCATGGTGGGTCTGGTAGATTTATCATACAAATGAGGATGACTATGCATACTGGTGCGAGCATGAATATGGCTTCCCTCACATGAAGATGATCCTCCATTATTGTCTTGTTGATTTTGATTCCATAAGGAAGCTCTAGCTAATTGCTCAATCAGGTCAAGTGTTGTCTTTTGTTGTCCCTCAAGTTGGTCAAATGATGACTTCTGTTGCCTTGCCATTTCTTTTATAGCAACTACTACTTCACTTATATCCTCCTTGTCTCCCATGGTCACTTCCTTTGACTCTGGGTCTTTATTTCTTCTTCTTGGTGGCATCACATTGCTTTAGGGCCACAGCTGGCCAAGACCATGCTTCGATACCACTGTAATGTACCAAAGCTAGGAAAAACTAATACAATCCACAATAATGAAAAATCTCTTTTGACAAATTTCTTCATACACTTTCTTTGAAAACTTTTAACAATAATTAGTAAACAAAACTTTCTTCGAACACTTGGCATGCAAAGAAAATAACACTTCCAACAAATCATATATAAAGGGCAATCCAATATTTTATTAACTTGTAGGGAGATATTACAATGCAAAAACTTGGGATCACACTTCTGACAATAAATTGGAATTATCATCTACAAATGAACACGATCTTCTCTTGAAGATAACCCTTTGACATGTAGAACTCAACACCAAATATTGTAAAGAAGAGACCAAACTTGGCTTCAGAGATAGATCGCCAAATTGATAAATATATTGCACAATACACAACTTCAGATTGATGTCAAACTTAATTCCAAGAGAGGGCCTCAACCTCTTAGGCTATAATATTCTCAGCCAGGCAAACAACAAGTGTTTCGATCTCCCTCACCAAGTGATCTCAGTATCTGTTCTTTGACCTTCAAGTGCGGGTAGTTTTAACTCACTTCAGTATTGATTTTTGGTAGCTTGGGATGTACTCCAAGCCCTAGGGTTCTAGGTTTGGAGGTTGGAGTGCCACAAAAGTGTTTTGTGGGCATGGAACCCAAGATGTGGGCTTTGCACCCAAGCATGTGGGTGTGAATCTGTGAGGGTTATTAGACATGTGATGGATGGAGATGACAGAGGATGCCGAGACGAACCGGACGCATCGAAAATCATCGAAATTTGAATTGTCTATGTGGAGAAAAAATATTTGAAGTTAATGTGTGGGTTTGGTCAAGATTGGCTAGGTGTTTAGAAACCTTGTGACAAGTTGTCAAGCCCACATGTATGTTTTGATGAAGCCACCAATAAAGATATAAATTGACGTGAGTTGAGAGGTCATTTTCATCCATCCAAGTGCATCAAAACACATCATATACATCTTTGAAGCTGGCCGTAGGCAAAGGAGGACAAGGCTTGGGAAAGGAAGGGTTGTTTTGTCTATATTTTATCTCATTGTAGGTCCGAACCGATTATAGGAGGAGGCCACATTGGTTGAGAGCAATTCTGGGTTGTTTTGTGACATGTTTAGGGCAACTTTCTTGTGTTTAAGGGCAACGACTGCTACAACAGGGGGAGCAAGGCCTGTGTTGGTGTAAACAGAGGGCTGGTTGGTGAGTTTTGGGGATGCGAATTAGCCCTAGGGTCAACGAGTTGGAGCAACAAGCCTAGGAAGGAAGGCTGCAGTTGTAGAAGGCTTTATGAGTTGATTGGAAGGGCTTAACAAGGGCTGTTAAGAAGCCACAACTAGACAACCAAGGTGACAACAACATACAATGGTCCAAAGAGGTATGTATTTGATGTTGTTTTGATGCTAGGGATGGAGTCCTAGTGTGGACAGTTTGTATTGGACATCTTTTGGTTGGTGGAGGGCGACAAGTAGGGGTCCAAGAGTAGCCCTAAGTGCAGTGCAGGCAAGGAAACTTGGTTGCTAGGAGTGGCAATTTTTGTAGCTCAAGGTTTGGCCAGCTAGAGGAGTAGATTTGACAACCTTTGTTCGTCCTTGGAGAAGCGACATTTGATGGTGATAGATGGCAGCCCTCCTGCCCTATGTTAGTCTTCATTAGAGCAACACATGAAGACTATAATGGGAAGAAGACCCTGAGTAGCTAAGGAGCAGTAGTGGGCAGTTGTGAGTTGTTCACAAACAAAGTTGTGAACAACTCAACAAGAGTCTCGATGTGTTGATGCATTGATGGACAAATGATCAACGAGAGAGAAGATTGGATAATCGAGATTTAGTGGCCAGATGGACTTGGAGCATTGATAGAGTCAGGTGCTGTAGCAAGGGAGCGAAGGACTTGCAGGTGTACATGATATGACAAAGAAGCTGTGATCGTCGATTACATCAATTAGACCGTCAGATTATCTTGTATTTTGTATTCTTGTGCTTGTGGATAGTTGAGGGCTATTATCCCTGGTAAGGGAGCCCTAGACCGTTGCATTATATTAGTTGGATTAATATAACGAAGATTGGGTTATTGTACAAAATTGCACTAGTAGATTTACTCTTGTATATTGTTCTGTTGTGCAAAGCAGCTTCGTTGTGATTCTTGGTTTGGTAGCGTCGGTGATTTAAGATTCTATCCTAGACACCAACATTGTGGAAAAACAACATGGTATCAAAGCATGTCTGAGCTACTTTGAGGGATAGTGAATCATAGTGTGAACAATGAAGTACATCTAAAGAGGGAGTTGGTCACATTGTAGGTGAAGTGCTCAGTACAACGTCGAATTTGCAGGTTGGTCTTTGATATGAGTACAAGTTGGAAGGGTTGTCCAACTATAGCCCATGGAAGGAAAGGATCAAGTTGGTCTTGTAGGTCAACAAGATTTGGGAATTTGCCGAGAAAGGCATCAAGAAGCTGACTGACCCTAAGGAGCTGGAAGTGTATGAGGATTTGGATACAAAGGCAAGATTGATCATCCTAGATGGTGTGAAGGACTCCCTAATGCCTCATTTGTCCAGGAAGAACACTGCACATGAGATGTGGGTGGCCCTTCAGAATTTGTTCCAAAATAAGAACGAGAATCGGGTGTTGGTATTGGACAATAAGTTGAAGTCCACCAAGATGATGCAGGGTGAAGGAGTGACTTCGTATTTGACGAGGTTGTCTTAGGTCAAAGATGAGCTTGCTGCCGTCAGTGTGACTATTTCAAATTCTGATATGGTGAGGATTGCTTTGAAAGGGTTCACCGAGGAATGGAAGCCCTTCATCAAGGGGATTGTTGCCAGATTGGAATAGGTTGTGGGATGACTTCATTCAGGAGGAGTTGCGAGACGAGGATCTTCATCCGAAGAAGAAGGCTTCAGATGATGATGTGGCACTTGCAACACGAATGAAGGGCAAGTAAAAGAAGGACTTGAGTAAAATCAAGTGTTTCAACTGTGGCAAGATGGGTCATTTTTCATTGAGATGTCCGAAGAAGAAGACGAGATGGCAAGAAGAAGAAAGGGAAGCAGGTCACCGGGGTTGCCACTTATGTCGAGATAGATGGTCTCACCAGGAGGTTGGAGAAGGAGGACTTTGCCTTGATCTCTCATTTCTCGTAGGGTACCATCGACGAGGCTGCATGGTACGTGGACAATGGAGCGTCAAAGCATATGACAAGGTCACAAGAGGTATTCGAGACTCTAGATGAGTGGGACTTGAAGTTGAACATGGTGTTGGATGACAAGAGTCAGAAAGAGATCAGAGGATCGAGAGTTGTACCATTAAGGATGGAATCAGGACAGGTGATGCGAGTCGAGGGTGTACTATTTGTACCAAAACTCAGATATAGTGTGATATCTATCTCAGTGATCGAGTAAAAGGGGTTTGAGGTCTTGTTCCAGAATGGGAAGGCGAAACTCAAGCCCAGAGACTCTAGCTCCGCAGGTGTGGTGATTGGAGTTAGAGAGCATGGTCTATACAGGTTGACAGGCAAGTCTATGGATCATGAGAAGAACAAGGAGGACTAGGTGCAGGTTCCAGAGAAGCAAGTGTAGGTGCATGCTTCAGAGGAGCATATACAAGGTCCAGAGAAGAAGGTCCAGGTTCTAGAGAAGAAGGTCCAGGTTCCAGAGGCTTGAAGGGAGTATGGTTCTAGAGGGAGCTTGCAGATTCAAAGGGAGACTTTGCAACCGAAGAAGAGTGCGTGGTCAGCGTGGAGAATTCAGTAGGGCAATGATTATGATTAATTCTGTTTACTTGATAACTGCTTATGGTTCCTTTGTACTTATTAGCTTTGTTCCTTATTATTATGTGTGGAGCATCAAACAACTACCAAAACAAAAAGAACAATGACACAGTATATAGGCTGCGAGCCAGGGAAAAACCTCTCCTCTTGAGAGGAAAACCCTTAAATCTCTTCTCTTCCTTATAGATTCTTCAATTGACGAATTCCATGACCTTAAGACTAAGACCAATACCCTCCAAGACCAAGGCAAACCTCTTTGAATGATGTGCCAACTTCGATCTAGTCAAATCCTGTCAAATCTCTTCTGGTAGCACCTTTTCAACCTCCTGTTGCAAGATTTTCGGCCTCCTACTGCAAATTTGAAATTTAGGCCTCCCAACGACTGTTGCTGCCACATGTGGGAACTTTGATCTTCTTCTAGAGCCCTTCGATGACCTTTGCTTTCCTTTCCTTGACTTCTAGAGCTTAAGAGTGACCCTTGGTGACCTTCACTTGACCTGTTTGCCTCCTTTTCTCCAAGATCTAAGTTGTAGATGGATGCCCTAGGTCAGTTGTGGAAACCCTAGTCCTCTTTAGCATGTGTGGCAGGCTAGCTACTTGCGGACCCAATGGACAAATGTGGAGCATGATGGGAAATATGGTGAATGGGGTTATAATGAGCGAAGGGAAGTGATGTGTATGGTGTCGGGAAGCGGGTCCATGCAACCAAAGTCGAGGTTTCCCATGTAGTGCCATCCCTAAAGCTAGTAGCCAATAAAGGAGATCCCATGAAACTAAGATACAATATTAACCATCAAATTGGACAAAGGAGACAAGAGTACAAACCAAGCCCAATCTTTCCACCAAATCACCCCACTAATCCATGTTCAAAAGTGTCCATGATAAGTAAACAAAAATACCCAACTACACAATAAAAAGCCATACCTTTGGGTTGGAAGGTCCACCTTCAAACATACGATCATATCAGATGGGCGAGGGAGCATATAGCTAGTTCAGGTGGCAGAGGTAGTGGCACATCGAGCTATCTGGTGGCTGCAAGGGGTTGCTGGCTGTCAGTTGAGGATCATCTAGGAGAAAATTTTTATCCTATGGATACTACCCACAGGTGGTGGGTAACAAGCCCACGCAACACTTGATGGACAACTTATTCTACACTTGGAGATAGGCCGAGTTTACATGGGATCAACCACAAGTTGACTGGGGAGTTATCTTCCCCTCCACTACCACTCTTTCAACACATGGCAACCCTCAAGGAAACTTGCTTTGCAACTTGGGGAATCAATGCACAACTGTCTAGGACACTTGGATGAGCTCGTTGAGTCTTTGGATTGTCACCATTTGCCTCTTGGGATGTCTTTTCCTCATTGGGATCTTCTTCGAAATTTTATAAATGTAAGCTCCCCCCCATTGCTAGGTAGAATGGAAGCTTGAGAGTTTGGGGAAACATTGGTTGTAATTGTCTTATTATTTTTCTAATAAAAGAAGACTTTGGAGATCCATGATTTGGTAGCCTTGTGTGGGTTTCTTGGCTCTCCATTTGAGGTAACCTTGTTGATTTTCTATGTTAATTGCTTCAAGATTGTAGCTTAGGCCTTGATAGGGGTATTGTTGCCCAAAGGAGAAGATAGCAAGTGCTTGCTATCTTCTTTATAGTTTGTGTTATAGAACTTAGTATTACATGCATTTCTCGGTTGAATAACATGTTTACTTTGTTCATTGTGCAAAGTACACCTATCCTACTAATCTCTTTTGCAAGATCTTAAGTGTGTTACAGGTTCCTCTAGTTTGGAGTTGAGGAAGTCCTCAGTTGGACCAACCGTCTTCAAAGCACCTAAAGAAGTACGAGTCCCACTTGGATCAAGTGCCTTCAAAGGGCTTCAAAGGACCCCTACTCTCTCTTCTCTCACAAAATTTCTATCAGCAATTCTTGGTTCTTATTCAAGCATTTCATTGACATATCTAGCATCTAAAGGTTTTCTATTGATTGTTGTCCTAAGAACAGTCATATTAGCTAAGAAAAGACCAAGTTCTCTTGGTATTTCCTTAGCTAATTAGTGTAGGAATTTAGCATTTTAACTATAGGATTTCACTTGGTCTTTTTGAGTTTTCATATACTAACACTTTTTAGCTTTTCAAACTCATTTTTACCACATTTAACACGAATTTGCTTGCTGGTTTTTAGCAGGCCTGCACTTTTACAAGGGGAGGTGTCACTGAAATTCACTCGACTTTGAAGATTTGAAGCACCCGAAAACATCCTACATTGAAACCTTTGTAAAAAATATGATTTTTTTCACCATTGTAACTTCATCCCTCCATTTTTGATCCCTTTATTCACGAGGGAGTCCATATTTCTTTTGATCCCCTTATTCACAAGGGATCTCATCAAAGTATTGTAATCATCTCGGGAGTTAGGAGAGTCTCCTAAGCATCCCCCTTGCCCAGTGGGGATCTCTTGTGGTTGTGTCTTTTTTCTGGTTTGCTTTTATTGCAGGATTAAAATTAACCTTAGAATAGTTTAATTACATCACCCCCCACTTCCCCGCTCTGAATTTGTGCTTCGCTCGGGAACTATTCAGGAGCGCACTCTCGAAATTGCTCCCTGCAAAAAAACGATTCCTTGTTTTTTGGGAGTGTTTAGGGGAGTGACAAGGAGCATTCGCTCCTTGATTGCTCATGTACGCTTCGGGAGCGATTTTTAAGAGGGGGAGCGGTCGGGGAGCGATTTTTAAGAGGGGGAGCGGTCGGGGAGCGATTGTTCCTGAACACTCCCCCTCTTAAAAATCGCTCTCTTCCGACGCCGAAAAAGAAGGTCGTGCGACCGAGAGAGGGGCGACGACCGACGACAGAGATGGAGAGGAAAGGGAGGGGGAAAGCATAAAAAGACCCTCTCCCCTCCCGTTATTCACTTCATCCATTAGAGAAGAAGAGGAGAAAGAGAGTTTGGAGCAAGAGAGAGTTTGGAGGTTGGAGAGAGGAGCCTGGAGAGAGCAAGAGAGAGGAGCTTGGAGGAGATTTAAGAGCTTGCAAGGGGAGATTGGAGCTTAAGGTTGAAGGCCAAAGAGGTAGGATCTACACTCTAATCTAATCTTTTTTTATTTTTTATTTTTATTTTTATTTTTTCCATTCCCATTCCTCCATTTTTTTGCAGACTCAAAACTTCAAAGTTTAAACATCATGGTTATATGGCTTGGCATTTTCTTCTTCTTGGTTCTTTATTATGGTGTTGGAGAGTAAAACAGTGCTCCACGGGGGTGCGTCCCCCAGGGTCGCGTGCGCACACCCCTTGCACCCCACGCACCCGGGACGAGGGGACGTCTGGGGAAACATTTCCCCACGTCCCCCTTTTGGGGAGACGTGGGGAGACACAAGGGGGGACGTTTCTCCAGTGTGGGGGACGCGACTCCCTAAAAGGGGGATGCCTGGGTGTCCCCCCTCAAAATGGGCTATGCGTCCCCCTTAAATTTGCTTGTAAACAATGATTTATGATAGGGGAAACCTAGTATTTGATCATATTGCCCTACTAATGCTATGCAATTCATGGTAATGTTAAATTCTTAAAGTAAAAGTGACATTCTCCTTTATCTTTCATTTTCATCCTTTTACTTAAATTTTTAACATTACCATGAAATGACTCAAGATGTTTGAGAGTGGTTCCGACCTCATTGGATTTCATATGCAGAAAGTAGAATTTTAGATCTCACTCAAAATCCAACAGACTTAAAATAGTTTTTCAGGAATTTAGGATTCAATGGATTGCAATGTTTCCATTGCATTTTGTCATGTACAAGGGTATGGAATTAGTATTTAATCAAGAGCACCAAGCCCTCTGTGTACTTTAGAGTGACTTTTAGACTCATCACTCCACTGTTTTTGAGTTTAGTTATATCAATTTACTATTCTAGTCTTTAGATTTCAGTATCTATTATAGTCTATTTTGCTTAGTACTAATTAAATTCTAGAATGATGAATGATGAATTTTAATTTTAAATCAATTTAGAATCTAGATTGATGAATGATGAATTTAATTTTTAAATCAATGTAGGTTCTAGAATGGTGAATAATGAATGATGAATATGTATCAAAGTATTTCATTATTGAATCTCGTGGCCCATAGATGAATCATTTATGTATTAGTAAGGATGATGAGTATGGATCAATGTATTTCATTACTTAATTCAATTATGTATGTATCATTGTATTTATGCTTTCAATACTGTATATGAATTTGAAATATATATATATATATATATATATATATATATATATTAAAAAAATTAGATACCTTGACGTCCCCCCGTCCCCCCTAAATTTCCCTAAAATTTGAGGGTACTCCCACACATACCCCTTGTGCGTCTCCTCGCACTGTGTCTCCCCGTCCCAGAGTCTTGGTGGAACATTGGAGTAGAAGGAGGGTTGATCATGATGAAGAAGAGGATGAAGAAGTGGGTTATAGTGGATTTGATGAAAACCGCGGATAGGAGTACCTTGGCGAGGAGGAAGAGAATGAACATGAGGAGGCCCAGAAAACTAAACAAGGCCAAACCCCATTGTGGAAATATGTTTCTAGGATTGAAGGAGGGAAAGGGGGTGGAACCACTAAATTTGCATGCCCCCATTGCAACAAAACTTACACAAGTTCATACACCCGTGCCAGAAGGCACCTCTGTGGGAAAAGGCCATGGGATGAAGATAAACCAATAGGAATCAAAACTTGTGCAAGTGTGTCAAATACAAATAGAGCCAAATACATAAGGGAAGAGGAGGAAGCCCAATACAAATCTAAAAAATCAAAGGGTTTCTTTGAACATAACTCACAATCACATCAACATGCAGAAAGAACTCCTTCAGCATCCTCCCATGGCAGTGGATATGGAGGCACAGGAACAAACATCTCTTTAAGGCATAGAACCATATCAGATTTCCTTGATGAAGGGTGTAGGAATGATGTGGATTAAAAAATTTACCAGTTTCTCTATGCATGTGGGATACCATTCAATGTTCTTCGCTCACCTTATTGGCATGAAATGGTTTCTGCCATAAATGATGCACCTAAAGGATACACGAGCCCTAGGTATGACAAAGCTAGAACCGCTGGACTTGATCATGAAAAAGCAAAAATATCACATTCTTTGAGTAGAATGACAAATTCTTGCACTGAGCATGGGGTGTCCATTGTATCTGATGGATGGACAAATGTAAAAGGCAAGCCATTGATAAGTGTTCTTGCTGTGTCTATTAGTGGTGCCATCTTTCTTTTAGCATATGATTACTCAGAGAAGTTCAAGACCGACATCAACATTGCAGAACCATTACTTGAAACAATTGAACATATTGGGCCATACAATGTCATCCAAGTCATCACTAATAATGCTGCTAATTTGAAGGCAACGGGAGCAATTATTGAGGATAAATACCCCAACATAGTTTGGTCTGGGTGTTTGGTTCACACAATGAAGCTTTTGATTCACGATATTATTAAGAACAAAAACCAACAATACAAATGGATTGGTGATTTGTACAAGAGAGGAAAACACATGATAAAATTTATTACAAATCATAGCAATACCCATGGGCTTTCCCGCAGTCACTCAAGATTGGATCTGTTGAAGATTGCGAAGACTATATTTGCTAGCTATTACCTTACCTTCAGGCGCCTTTTGAAGGTAAGAGAGTCATTGGCTAGCATGTATCAAGTCCACACTGGCAGGTATTAAAGGACAGGGTTACAAATGCAGCTGACAAGCAAGGTTTTGAATAGGTGGAGCACACCGCTCTTGATGGTCTATTTTGGGCACATGTGAGGCAAGTATTGGAATTCACCAAGCCCATTTATAACATGATTCGTTTTGCAGATACAGATAAACTAGTGATTGGGGAGGTGCATGAGTAGATGGATACCATGTTGGGGCAAAGAAAAGATATTGTTAAGAAAGATGATCCCAACCTGTATACACTGATTCACAATTGTGTGTGTACACGGTGGAATAAACTTAATGCTCCACTACATGCCTTGGCGTATATCCTTATGCCAAAATACTACTCTCCATCTTGGTTGGGCCAACCTGCACCTCTGTTGATTTGTGGTAGCATCGGATGTGCTCTAGCCACAAAATTTGGTGGAGAGGTTGGGGCACATGAGATCTCCAATACCTAGAAAAAGTTTGGGCAGATTCTAAACAGTTCAGGAGATATTAAAATAATTATTATTTTTAATGGAGTCCCTAAGTCTAAACTTAGGGAAATTAAAATATTAATGTGAATTAATTACTGTGTTAGAATGGTCCAAAAGACATGGATCAAGCCAGATCTAATCTTAGCCGCTGATTAGGGACTTAATCTCAACCATTGATATGTCAACGAGAAAAGTATAAGAGGGGGCTTGAGGGTCACTTGGAGAGCACACCAGAGTGATCAGCCATTCTATAGAATTAGTGATCTAGAGTTGCAGCTGAGGGGCATTTAGTACAAAGAGACAGAGAGGCAAAGATAGTGTCGGGAGAACAACGTAGTAGCCGGGGAGAGTGAAGCAGAGCCAGCCAGGGCTCACGCAAGGCCACGCAGAGGCAACTAGGAGCTGCGCAGAGCCTTAGAGAGGCCAGCATTGCTGATGCAGAGGGTCAGAGGGCTGACGCAGACCCATCCGTGGTGACGCAAGGCCAGCGCTGGGCAGAGGGGCTGACGCAGTGCAGAGAGAGGCTAATGCTGGGGTTTTTGGGGCAGATTGGTGCTGAGGAGCTGTCGGAAGGATTATCTGGGGTTTCAGCCAGGAGATTTGTCAGAAACTGAGAGGTATTACTACCAAGGAAATTCTCTGTTTGGTAGGGCAGTTTCGGCACCCAGATTGTACTTTGATATTGCTTAATAAGAAAACCCTCTGATCGTTGCACCGCTTTTCCCACATTGGGTTTTTCCGGGGACATTAGTCCAAAAATAATGGTGTCATATGGTGTGTTTGTTTCTGTTTCTTTTAGTTGCTGATCTGTAATATGTTGAGCATGCACTAGTGTTTATTTTTAGTATTTACATTGTAAATAACTTGTTAAGGAAAATAACAAGTAGGTAGGAATAAATCAGATAAAGTGCATGGAGGGTTTCTAACTAAGTAAACTTAGAAACGTGAACATGGTATCACAGCGTGATTGTAGATCACAGGAGGACTAAAGGACATCAACCGAGTGGAGCATTAGCAATAGAAAACAGTTGTCCCGAGGTGACAGAAGTTGTTTCTAGCAGAGCAACAAGAAGGAAGGGTGATGCAGTGCCTGCATCATCAAGGGTGAGCCGGGAAAAGGCAGTGCAGAGGCGAAGGAAGGCAAGAGAAGCCTCATGTAGAGCCACGCAATAGCTGGGAGGGCTGACGCAGATGGCTGAGGAGGCCGGGTTGTGGTGCCGGGATTGCGCAGAGCCTACGAGCTCTCACCTTCAGGTTGCTGGGGTTTAGAAGGCTGCGGGAATATTGCAGAGTGGAGCTAGTGAGGCACTGTAGTCAGAACAGTGCTTGATAGAGCAAGGCCAGAGGAGTTGCTACCGAGGGTTTCTAGCTGAGGAACCTAGATCAGTGGTGCGGTTGCACAAGACGATCAGAGTAGGGGGCATCTCGACAGCGACAGAAGGATTTCTAGGAGGGAAATCAGGATTCAGAGGGAGTCTAGAAGAGAACTTCCAGACGGGAAGTAGAGACTCAGAGGAGTCGAACAAAGAACTTCCAGGAGGGAAGTAGAGGAGCATCATGGCACTACACGGAGTAAGAGACCAGGATAGACTGGACGACGCATCGAACTTCGTAGTCTGGAAGGCCAGAATCTTATTCGTACTTGACAAGAATTGTGTCAAGAACTTTGCCTTGAAGGTAATAGCTATCCTAGTCGACCCCAATGATAATTACAGGTATGAGGAAGTGATGGCGAGGGCCAAGAGCATTATCCTTGACGGGGTCAAGGATCATGTAGTACCACACATAGTCGAGAAGGAAACGACATTTGAGATGTGGGAGGCTCTCAAGAAGCTGTACCAGCATACTTCTGTGCAGAGAAGAATGCTGCTTGAGAATCAGTTGAAGTCGTATCAGATGAAGAAGGGAGAACCGATTGACACCTTCTTCGGAGGACTGAATGAGATTTGAGATCAGTTGACTGCTATGGGGGCGACACCGGATCAGGAGCTGATGGTGAGGACAACCCTGAATGCTGTATTAGAAGACTGGGAGGTATTTGTCCAGAGTATACTGGGCAGAGGGACACTTCCACCTTGAGACAAGATGTGGGTAGCTCTTCGCCAGGAAGAGATCAGGCGACAGTCGAAGACAGGTAGCAGCAGCAAAGGGATCAAAGTCAAGCAGGAGGAGGAAGATGTGGCCTTAGCATCTGAGGTAAAGCAAGAGAAGCGGACGAAGAAAGATCTCTCCAAGATTAAGTGCTTCCATTGTGGGGAGTTGGGTCATTATGCGACCCAGTGTCCAAGGAAGAGGAGTAAGGGAGTGTCTTCCAAGACTAAGGCAGCGCCAGCACGGGCAGAGAAGGAAGTTTTGACAGAGGATGACTGTGCCATGAGTGCACACACACAACTTGAGCGGAAGTGGGGAGACATTGAGCTGTAGTCAGGAGGACCACAGGCGATGACGGGCAGGATCCTCGAGGTACGTAGCCTCTTGGATTAGACCTTGCTACGGGAGCCTCGATGAGGCGTAACAGGACTGGCTGATGTGGGTAGAGACGGATGCGGATGAAGCGGTAGAGAGAGCTACAATGTAGGAGTCCTGAGATAGAGCGAGGCTTGCAGGCTGCAGCAGTGCGAAAGGCACGGGGGTGTTGCACCAGTGTAGGATGGCACATAGAGGTGTGCAACGATGCAAGACACAGGGAGTTGTTGCAGCAATGCAAACGTCAGAGAGGGAGCACTTGTTAGCAGCAGAGGGAGCTCAACATTAGGAGGCTCTAGCCCAACAGAGAGGTGAGAGTTGGGAGTTCAGTTACTTACTTCTCAGTAACTGAGTTGCAGTGCAGCAGTGGGCAGCACGATGCAACATGATGAGAGGAGGTGTAGTGCGGATGCAATGCTGGGAGAAAGGACCAACAACAGCATGGATGTAGAGGGAGCTGTCGTACAGATGCAACAATGGCAGTGGCAGAACCATGGGCAACAGTACAGGATACAACAGTGCAGAGGATGGTGGGCAACAGGCCTAGCATCAGCACAGGGATCGATGCCAGATGATCAGAGTAATACTCAGTGAGGAGTATTGCTAGAGCACAATCCTCGCTAAGAGGGAGTGTTGATTTGTGGTAGCATCGGATGTGCTCTAGCCACGAAATTTGGTGGAGAGTTTGGGGCACATGAGATCTCCAATACCCAAAAAGGGTTTGGGCAGATTCTAAACAGTTCAAGAGATATTAAAATAATTAATATTTTTAATGGAGTCCCTAAGTCTAAACTTAGGGAAATTAAAATATTAATGTGAATTAATATGAAACTGTGTTAGAATGGTCCAAAAGACATGGATCAAGCCAGATCTAATCTTAACCATTGATTAGGGACTTAATCTCGGCTGTTGATATGTCAACGAGAAAAATATAAGAGGAGGCTTGAGTGTCACTTGTAGAGCACACCAGAGTGATCAATCATTCTATTCTCTAGAGCGAGGTTTGCTAAGAGTGATAGAATTAGTGATCGGGAGTTGCAGCTGAGGGGCATTGAGTACAAAGAGACAGATAGGTAGAGATAGTGCCAGGAGAACAACGCAGTAGTCGGGGAGAGTGACGTAGAGCCAGCCAGGGCTCACGCAGGGCCACGCAGAGGTAGTTGGGAGCTGCACAGAGCTTTAGAGAGGCCATCGTTGCTGATGCAGGGCCTCCTAAGGCTAACGTAGACCCATCTAGGGTGACGCAGGGCCAACGCTGGGCAGAGAGGGGCTGACGCAGTCCAGAGAGAGGCTGACGCTAGGGTTTCTGGGGCAGAGTGGTGCTGAGGAGTTGCCAGAAGGATTATCCAGGGTTTCAGCTAGGAGATTTGTCAGAAACTGAGAGGTATTACTGCCAAGGAAATTCTCTATTGGGTAGGCCAGTTTCGGCACCCAGATTGTACTCTCATATTGCTTAATAAGAAAACCCTCAGATAGTTGCACTAGTTTTCCCACATTGGGTATTTCCAGGGACATTAGGCCAAAAATAATGGTGTCATATGGTGTGTTTGTTTTTGTTTCTTTTAGTTGCTGATCTGTAATATGTTGAGCATGCACTAGTGTTTATTTTCAGTGTTTACATTGTAAATAACTTGTTAAGGAAAATAACAAGTAGGTAGGAATAAATAAGATAAAGTGCATGCAGGGTTTCTAACTAAGTAAACTTAGAAACTTCAACAACCTGGGGGTGGGATTAGGGTCAAACCTCATACAGATCCAGAGGTATCTACAAGATATATGCAATCATTAGACAAGTTGGTACTTGACAAGGAGAAGTGTGCTAATCTGCGTCTTGAATTAGGCAAATACTTCAGTTGCATTGGTTTGTTTGGTTCTTTGCATGCAATGGAAGATAGAGACAAATGTGATGCTTTCACATGGTGGGAAGCATATGGCGGCATGGGACTTTTGCCAAAATTGGCAAAAAATGTTCTCTCATAGGTTGTAAATACTTCTTCTGCAGAGAGGTGCCAAAGCACCTACAACTTCATACATAATGTGAGAAGAAATAGACTCAATGAAAACCGGGTAGTAATCTTGGTTTATGTGCACTACAACTTGAGGTTGTTGAGTCATTATTGTGATTGGGCTTATGAGGATCCAACATATAAAATTTGGGACAACCACCTAGAGGACGATAATTTGGAGGATGGCACTATACATCTTGAAGAATTGGAAGCAAAACTTATGAGAGATGAAGATGAAGCAACAACAACCATGCCACCCCCACCATCCAGTAGTAGTGCCAGTGCTCGAGTTCCAAGTATTGTTCCTTTGTTGTTGCCGCCTCCATCTACATCCTCACGTGGAGGGCATGTGCCTTTTGGTTCTGGTCGTGGGACTGTGTGGGAGGAGACTCCTAGAAGACCACCACGACTTGCTCATAAATTAGACATTTCTTGTGGCGACAAGAGGAAGTTGTAGATAATAGATTTACTTGTTTTTTCTAGTTTCTAGTAGTTTTAATAACTGTTGACCTAAGTCACTGGATTCGTCCTAAACCCCTTGCGAATCCCGAATCCGGCGAATCCGACACGATTCGGTCCAGATTCGTGTCCAAATCACAGGACACGTCGTGTCCGAGGGCGTGTCGTGATTTTCAAAAGCGTGTCGCGATTTTAGGACACGTGTCCGGTTTCCAGGACTAGCTAAGCTTAGCGCGGGAATGAAAAGGGCGTGTTTGCTCATTAAAATTGTCATTTGGCAAGTGATTTGTGCTGTTGGCAAGTGATTTGTGCTGTTGGAGCAAGGAGTAAAGCATTTTGGCAGCTTCATGATCAAGTCTAGGCCCTAGTATTGATATGCTATTCATGGTAATGTTAAATTCTTAAAGTAAAAGTGACATTCTCCTTAATCTTCATTTTCATCCTTTTACTTAAATTTTTAACATTACCATGAAATGACTCAGGATGTTTGAGAGTGGTTCCGGCCTCATTGGATTTCATATGGAGAAAGTAGAATTTTAGATTTCATTCAAAATCCAGCAGACTTATCAGTTTTTCAGGATTTTAGGATTGGGGGATTGCAATGTTTCCATTGAATTTTGTCATGTATTAGGGTATGGAACTCGTATTTAATCAAGAGCACCAAACCAAGAGCTTCTGAATATGTCGCTTCCGCTCCCATTTTCGCTCTCGCTCCCCGCTTTCGCTCCCGCTCCCAAGTAACACTGTTCCTGATGATATGGGTCTGGACACCACTGTTGAGTTGGCATTGGCCAACATCGATCTCAATGATCCAGTGCTAGAGCCTGTTAGATTTGATGACTTAGAGGGGTCAACCTCCATACCAGCAAATGCAGAGGCGACTATGGATAGAGCGGAGTAGGAGGATGTAGAGGAGAGCAGTGGGGACCATGATGATGGGGACAATGATGCTGATTCTGATGCTGATTGATGCCTTGAGGCTTGTATACCTGTAGTTGTTTTATATTTTCTATTTCTATTTGCCATTGGCATTGCACCAACACTACCTATGTAACACATTTTGATTTGATGACTTAATGAGAAAACTACAGTTGCCAGTGTGTTTATCTTACTATCTTGTAGTTGTAAGTTGTCTTTCAGTTATGAATTATGAATCATGATTTAAATTTTTAATAGATTTATCATTTATGTGACCAGTACCACTGACATTTATTTGAATTTTGTATGTACTATGCATGCTAATAGCTATAGATGAAGATCTATGTTTGAAATCAATAAATTTGTATCATTAATTAAAATTTGTGTAAGAAATATGATAATATCTAATTTTTAATATATATGTATATTTTATATATATATATATATATATATTTTAATAAAATAATATATAACGTGTCCTAACGTGTCCTGTTCTGGGGGGTCAGCGTGTCCGAATCCGACACCACGAATCTCGAATCCTACGTGTCCCGAATCCCCGTGTCAGGTGACTTCGCTGTTGACTCTTTCATGTTTAGTATGATATTTTTTGTGAACAATATATGACAATTTAAGTTTGAAGTTTGAAGTTGGCAATTATAACTCATGGTAATGAATCATGAATTTGATGCTTCGTGAAAGTTGAAAGTTGTTTCATTTCATTTCATGTTAGATATTCTTTGTTGTAATGGTTACACTTAGCTTACAAGTACAACTTTGGTGATCAATTATGATAAATGTTATATATTGAATTTTGAAAGCTTGAAACTTTAAGATTGATGAATCATGAGACTCAATATGTTGTATGTTACTAACTTGTGGACGTGGTTGAGGAAGATGATAACTTCTAGATGATTGTTGTTATATGGTTCAATCTATGTTTTTATGCTTTTTATATCTAATTCATCATTCTACATGATTTTGTTGACATATATGCATCAAAATATAAAAAATATATATTATATAAAAAATCGCTCCCGGAATCACTCCCAAACTGGGAGCTTCTAAAAATGTCGCTTCCGCTCCCACTTCTGCTCCCACTGCCTGTTTTCGCTCCTGCTCCCAAGTAACCTTGCAACAACATTTCTCAATGCTTTCATTTGCAGCATTTGGTACTTGGGTATTTTCAATTGCCACATTTATTTTCAAAGCACATTTACTTTGGGGCATTTACATTTCCGAGTTCAAGTACTTTACTTTTCAAGCAATCATCTTTCACTTCAAGCATTTAGTTTTGAGCTTTCAATTTCCAAGTATTTGCTTTTCAAGCACTTTACTTTCAAGCAATTATCTCTTACTTTGAGCATTCAAGTACTCTTTATTTGTCACTAGTCTCCATTGGTTATATCATTTGCTATCTCAGTATTTCATTCATTTGATTTCCATTGCTACATCTATTGCTTATGATCATTTATGTGCTTAAGGTCATTTACTTGTGAAATTATTTACATGCTTTGAAGAGACATGCTGTTATTTGTTGATGGTTGAATGTGTCATGTGTAATCCATAACTCCTAGAACTTAATTTTGTTGAACTTAGCTTAATATAGTCTTAGTCTTTTCTCTCGTAGGGTTTACCCCCCTTGGCTTTGCTAGGAGTTAGCCATGACAGAGGATTTGAGAATTGAGTGACAGCTACTCAAGTTGAGACTTGCCCCTAAGGCCACACCAAGTGGATTAAAGATTTCTCCAACTTAGCCCAGATGTGGATTTAAGCGGCAACAAGTCTTAACCAGGAAACCAACAAATCTGAGAACCATGCCTCTATATTCTTCATTGTATTAACTTGACTATACATAATACAGTAGTTTGGTATTGCAAAACATCCGAAAAATCTGGTCTTCTAACTTGATTTAAATTACAACTTGTTGTCGCTCAGATTGTATAGGCACCATGACAACGACTCAAGGTGGGGGCTGTCACTCTAATCCTTGCCCACTCTGTACTAGCTGTCTCCCAACAATAGGCTATGGGGGGTAGTCCCTATGGAAATGTGACAGTGAAGGACAAGTTGGTAACCAACAAGTCCGGTAGACACAATTGAGTGGCCTAGCTACTTGGTTAAATTTAGCAAGATCTTAAGGATTATATTAGATTTAAATGAGACCAGTGCCTTATGGAGTCGAAACTTTTGCTTATTCTTAAATTAAGACCAAGTAACAAGTAACCGGATGGACAACTGTTGCTTAAATGCTTCACTAACCTATATGATATGCAAGTCCCAAGATCTAAGTGTAATGCAAGGATTTTTGTTACATTTAAGTTATATGTCTAGTTTAAATGGAACCTTCCTCATAACTATTTTGAGACCAACTTTTAGAGTAGGTTGTGGGATGGAAGCCAACGGGAAGCAAGCAAAGGCTTGATTAACAATACCTCCCCCTGTGTTCCAACCACCCAGTGCCTCCGACGCTGCAGAGATTGTGGCTCTGACGACTGCAAGGTCACTGTGTTAACCACTAAAAAGGTGATGAATCCCTCAAGCTAGGTGATAAAGGGTGGCCCTAGAAGTCTATCAACCAAGCTTATGCTTGGAGGTAAATTTTTAATGCAATTAGGCTTAGAATGCTTATGCAAAAGCTATGAGTGAATTCTTGGTTTAGGATCGGTTTAATGTTTATGTACTTAAAGTTATGATTAATCTTCAATGACAAGAGTATTATCAAATAAATGTAAAGACAATCTTATTACCAAGAGTGTGCCAATTATTAAGTGCCAATGTAAAATCCACAAGATTAACAATTTGCCAATGATTAAGATGCCAATTACTCAAGATGTTCCAATGATGATTACTAATAATCAAACAATAATTCCAAGATTATGCTCCTTAGACAATGCCAATATTGAAAGATGCTCAAGAATAAAACTTAAGATGCCAATTGCTTAAGATAGACAATAAAATTACCAAAGCTTCTTAAGATTGTGAAAGAGCACAAGTTTTGAGCTTTCTCAATAATGCTTCAACCAAAATCCCAATTAGATCTTAATGCCCAAAGCTAAGAGATGCTCAATTAATTCTCAATATGCCAATGCTTAAGATAGACAACACAATGTGTTTAACAATTATCAATGATTCCTTAGCAATGTTCAATTAGATGCTTAAGCCAACTAGATCAATGAAACTTCAATGCTCAAAGTAACTTAAACAATTCAACAAGATTAGAGTTATGATGTGTGAGTGGTTACTTAGTGCAAAATTAATGATTCCTTAGAGACTATGAATGAGCTTACAAGTAAACAAACAAATGTTAGCCTTCAAATAACCAATGCTAAGACAATCTTCTTCACAATAGCACTTAGCAACATTAATGAGATGAGCACTAATTAGCCTTTAGGACAACAATAAGTAAATCACTTTAGATCTAGGAAATGACAAGCATATATGAACCAAAAATGAGCAATGAGGCACCTAACGACTTGCCAAGTGAAAATATGAACTAACAAGCACTTTTTATGATGTAGCTTTAGAATATATCAGATCTGATTTCACTTATGACAATCAACAAATAAACATATAAAGAGCTTGATGACAAATGCCCAAATCATGCAATTAATTCCTCAATATGTTAGGCAAATTTTGAGTTAATTTTAGGGCACTTTAATGAGTGTTATGTCACTGTTATGAGAAGTTTATGACAACTGTAATAAAACAGTGAAACAATGAGGGTTTAGAGAGCAAATCCTAAGCCCAAGGCCTTGAAGATCACTTGCCCAAAATGCCAAAAATTTCTCCAAAGCACTTGGCACCTAAAAGCACCAATTTTGAGCAAATATCTCCCTGCAAAACCCACCAATCTTCAGTCTAGAAATCAAACTTACCCACAAAGATGGAAGAGAGGGCAAATTAGGGCCAAGAGAGGTCAATGCTAAGCCCTAGAGGGCTAGTGTTGAGGGGAAAAAGGCCTAGATAGGCTTGCGTTAAGGGGAGGAGGCCCTAGAGGCCTACGACAAGCCTCTTAGAGGATGCGGCCAAGGGGATAGGGGCCTTATAGGCATGCCACAAGCCCTAACAGGGTTGTGGCCTAAATGAAGAGAGGGTTGAGGATGAGGGAAGGCCCAAAAGGGGCCATGACAAGGAGAAGGAGGGTCGAGGAAGGCAGCCAAGAGGGAAAGAGGGAAGAAGGAGGGCCAAGGATGAGTGAGGGAAAACAGAGGAATAACGAGGGGAATGAAGGCCTTTCAAGGCCACAACAAGTGTAAAACCTTGGCTATGCAAATTTTAACCAGACATGTATCAAAATTTAAATTTTAAATTTCAAGTTTGTAAGGTACCCAATTAACAAAATTTAATGGAACTGCTACTCAGAAAAAGCCCTAATTTTCTATTAGCTGAATTTAACAAAATTGTTATTCAGATTAAATAGAGAATTCAAAATCTAATTATTCATTTGATAGTACTTACTTGGAATTCTGTCTGATGGTGTTTCTGACGGTTGCTCTGGAGTTCTATGGTTGAAGATGTCATTGTTCTGTCGCGACACTTGCTCCCATTGCGTTACCAAAACGACCAAAGCCTCCTTGCCAAACTAAGCACAACTTCAATACCCAACTCCAAAGTACTTCAAATTCGAGGTACTCTGGCCCCCGTGCCCAAAATTTCAAGAACATCTGATCTCAAACTTCTTTCTATCAGTGGCATCATGCATGGAATTTCCTTCTTTCTGTAATTTTTTCCTTCTTTGTAATTTTTCCTCTCTGTTCTTTCGTTCCCCCTACTCCGTCTTTGTGTGCTTGGATAAATACTTGTTCTCAGGCGGTCGCTGCCTTCTTCCACCGCCCTTATCCAATTTTTATTCATTAGTCATCTGTTACATGTTGCCTCAAGTTGAGGTACGCTAATATCAAGTGGATGATGAGTTTTAACTTTTAATTCATTTAATTAGAATTATAACATTTAATCAAATGAATCTTAATACATAACTTTAATTTATAATTTTTAGAATAATTGAATAGTTGTCAAATGCTTGGTATATAAAATGAATATTTAAAAATGAATATTTGTACATATTTACATTAAGGGGATTGAAAGTGTTAATTTTAGATAATAACTTTATAATTATGAAATATTTAATATGTATCTTTTGAGAGTGTCGAATTTTTAGGTCATACTTCTCTTCTTAAATAATTTAGGTATTTGAATAATTATTTAATAAGTATACTAGTGCAAGGCATGCGATGTATGCATATGTACCTATCATATGCATACATCGTATACATGTTAATACCCTTTTGCTTATAATCCGAAATGGGTCATTACAACAAGGGCAAGGAGGGAGGGCCGAGGCCCTTAGGGCTCACGGCTAGCCTCCAAGAGGCTAGAAAGGTTGACGTAGGGGGAGAAGAGGGTGATGTAGGGCCAAGGAAGACCGACGCTGGGTCTGGGAGGCTTGAAAATGCTGAAACCCCTGCTCGAAATTTTTATTTTGTTTCAGATATGCTTGCTCAGTTTCTTCAATGGCTGGCCCTGCAAAAAATTGTAGAGGCTAGATCTTACCCTCAAGGGCCTAGATCTAGCTCTAATCCAACTATTCTCGCTTGATTTCACCCACACAAGTGAATTCACAAATACCCAAAACCCCAGTATATAAAAAAATTCAAAATAATTTCAAAACCCCAAAAACCCAACTACAAACAAGGGTTAGAAAATAAAATTATTTACAAAATCTATTTACAAAATATATGTGTATACAATGCTTGAAATTTTTTTGAGAAATTAAATTTTTTATAAACCCTTGATATTGGCTAAATGTATTTTTCGAAAGATAAATGCAAGCTACAACCTTAGCGAAGTTAGAAAAACCTTAAAAATATCTGAAGTCCAAACAAGGTCAGCCTGTAGGCTGTGCCCACAGTTTGTGAACTTGGAGCCCAAGGACTGGGGAACCTGCAAACACCATATAATTCTTCAAGCATAAACCGTTAGAACAACAATGGATCTGAGCATCTAAGATATGCCCACAACTTATCAATAGAGTGTTCCTATTATCTACAATGAAATAACGATTTAATTTAAAATTTAAACACAATATAGGAATGCCTGTACCCAACACATACCACAAATTAGTAGACAATAGATACGATCAACTGCACCCCAAAGTCTTTATTATGTTTCCAAAAACATTTCCAGTGGGACAATAGCGTTACATCAACTTTTCTGTAGAATTACCTTAGGCAAACATCAGATGGCTTGAGACCAGTGTTACTTGGGAGTGGGAGCGACATTTTCAGAAGCTCCCGGTTTGGGAGCGGATCTCGGAGCATTTTTTATATAATATATATATATATATATATTTTTATATTTTGATACATATATGTCAACAAAAACATGTAGAATAATGAATTAGATATAAAAAACATAAAAAAACATAGATTGAACCATATAACAACAATCATCTAGAAGTTATAATATTCATCAACCATGTCCACAAGTTAGTAACATAGTAACATACAACATATTGAGTCTCATGATTCATCAATCTTAAAGTTTCAAGCTTTCAAAATTCAATATATAACATTTATCATCATTGATCACCAAAGTTATACTTGTAAGCTAAGTGTAACCATTACAACAAATAATATCTAACATGAAATGAAATGAAATGAAATAGCTTTCAACTTTCATGAAGAATCATATTCATAATTCATTACTAATGAGTTATAATTGCCAACTTCAAACTTAAATTGTCATATATTGTTTAAAAAAATATTATAATAAATATGAAAGAGTCAATAGTTATAAAAACTACTAGAAACTAGAAAAGAGAAGTAAATCTATTATCTATTTCTTATGCTTGGGCCTCTTGCCACCACGAGAAATGTCTAATTTTTTAGTCTTGTTGGAAAATCAGGATCTTTGTCATTAATATCACCCTCTAAGCATTAATATCCAGAGGTATCTTTGTCGTTACCTTTGTATCTGTATAGGGATCTTTGTCATTAATATCACCCTCTAAGAATTAACATAAGATAGAGAAAGCATAGCATGTCAAGTCAAGATTTTGTTTGAGTGATGCGTACATTTTTAGGAGGGTCATGATAGAGGAGTTCGACAACCAATGTCACTAACATCAAGATACATAGAGGGATTGGTGCTCTTGATTAAATACGAGTTCCATGCCCTAATACATGAGAAAATTCAATGGAAACATTGCAATCCCCCAATCCTGAAATCTTGAAAAACCGATAAGTCTATTGGATTTTGAATGAAATTTAAAATTCTACTTTCTCCATATGAAATCCAATGAGGCCGGAACCACTCTCAAACATCCCGAGTCATTTCATGGTAATGTTAAAAATTTAAGTAAAAGGATGAAAATGAAGATTAAGGAGAATGTCACTTTTACTTTAAGAATTTAACATTACCATGAATAGCATATCAATACTAGGGACATAGACTTGATCATTAAGCTGCCCCACTAAAAAATTATTTGTTTCTTTCAAAAAAAATTGCATTTCGAATATTACTACAAAAAAACAATTTGCAAAAAAAGGCAAAATGCTCCCAAAAACGCTCCCGAAAAGGCAGGGAGCGAAAATATTTTTAGGGAGCGTGCTCCCGACCCCCTCCCGAGTCGCTCCCGCCCAGAGTGCGGATTGGGAGCGGGATCGAGGGGGCGCTCTCCCGCAACACTGCTTGAGACACAAATGAATCTCAATTTATAGATAAATCCTCCAAGTGGAAAAATAACTGCTAGTTGGCTTGATCCCTGCCAAAATAATATCAACTGCCGAAAAATATTTGATCATTTTTTAATCTTCACTGTTGAAAATATTTATTTTTGAAGAATTTTCGAATTTCTCATTTAACCCATTTTTTATTAGCTCAAAATTAATTATTTGGGCTAATTTTCTCAAAAATTTGACTTTGACTTATCCACCAAGGTCCAAGGGTCTAATTTTTCTTGAAATTTCCAATATTCCTTTGGTGGGGGACCTCCAAAAATTAATTTCTTTGATACCCACGAATTTTTCCACTTGGAGAATTTAATTTCTTTAAGACTCTAAATTTGACTCTAATTAATTAATTTTCTTGCTTAGGTTTAATTTATTTTTTGTCAGAAAAATTAATTAATTGACACTTGAGGGATTAAATATTTTTTCCTCCCTCTAATATTTTAGCCATGGTGTCTAAGTATGAGAAACTATTGTTAAAATTGGCAACTAGGGCCAAACTCCATGCGGGTTATATTATTTATGGCAGCTGATATTTTTATTGGATCCCTCTCATTGAGAGGTGTAGGATTGATCTAAAGATCATCGGATTCTGATAAGTATTTATGAAGTTATGAATTTATTTATGTTATGGACAAATTGTTAAGTCGGCCAACAACTTATGTAGGCTCAGAAGCACAACAGTCATGTCTATTCAACCTCTACGTTTTAGTATAAATAGAAGAGGACTTCAAGTCATTTCTACACACACTTGGATCTCTTCCTCTCTCTACTTGTCTTTGGGTTTTAGTAGGAGGAGAGATCCTAAGGAAAAGTCGGAAAAGTTGGAACTGCCGGAAAAGTCGGAAAAGCTGGAATTGCCAGAAAAGCTGGCAAAGCTGGCAAAGCCGGAAAAGTCGGAACTGCCTGAACTGCCGAAAAGCGGAAACGTCGGAAAAGCCGGAAAAGTCAGAAAAGCTGGAATTGCCGGAAAAGCCAAAACTGCCGGAAAACCAGAAACTACTGGTAACTGCCGAAACAGCAGGAGCATCTGTCTCTGAAGGAAGGCAACATGATGTATGAGATCATGGGCAGCATAATAAGCAGTATGATGATATGAGCATGGGCAGCATAATGATGCATGATGATATGAGCATGGGCAACATAATGATGAATGAGATCATGGGCAGCATAATGATGAATGAGATCATGAGCATGGGCAACTTGATGATGAATAAGACCATGGAAGATGCAGCATGATGAGTAGCATGAAGATGAGAGCAGCTCAGTCATCAAGGTTCAACACGTGACAATACAACAAGGTGTCACACGGTAATGTGCAGCAAATAGACGAGATGTAACACTATGATAGGTGAACGAGTCACCTTAGAGAATCAGTTGAAGCAATATGTCTTCAAATGATCTCATGCCGATATCAAAAGTCAAAGCGATTGACTTCTATTGTAAATGTACTATCTCTGTCACTTTCTCTGCTGAACTTTGAAGAACATAAAAGAAGAATTGATCAAGGGTTCCCCACATTGGGGTTTGTCCCTGGCTAGCGCCACATCTTGTGTCCTTTTGTTTTGGCTTGTCTTTTGCGATTTATATTTATGTTCTATCTGCAGTTTACTTTATGCTGAAGTGATTGCTAATGTGGAAAAGAAATTGAAATAAATTGCTCTAGCATAGAACATACCTAAAATTAACATGGTATCGGAGCTGAGGTGAAGACAATGCCCAAGCAAGAGTGAAAGAGCAATCACCAAAGACAATAGGGACAAGACAAAAGGATCAATGGGTTCCACATCTCTCTTCTAAGTTCACAAAGGGTGAAGTCGAAGCAGAACATATTATCAGAATGGCGTAGCGGAAGTTTCTGATGTCCCATCTAAAGATCACTTCGTTGGGAAGTTCGGATTTAAGGGTGGAAGGAAAGGCAGATGCCTTGGTTGTAATAAGTTCGACCATTATGCGAAGGAGTGTCCGAAGGTAATGCAGGTCATTAAGGAAATGGTCGACTCTTCAAAGAAATCAAGGAACCCCGAATCACTTTTATGTACCTGATCGCAAGAAGAACTTGGTGTCCATCTCGGAAATGGAAGTCAAAGGTTTCAGGGTGGCACTCATCGATGGAAAGGTACGTGTTTGGAAATAGAATTTTCAAAGATGTTTTTGAGTTCAGGGTTGTATCAAATTGCAGGAAGTCCATTAGGGACCATGTCCATTGTCACGTAGCATCGAAGGTCTGTGAGTCAGATGGTGACAGGGATGCCTGAATTCAAAAGGAGCATGAAAGTACGTGTCTGAGATGTACCGAAGGAAAATCTTACAAGGGGACCATTCCCCTCATGTAGCAGGTACACAGGTCTAGGACAACCCAAGGGGTCTGAGATTGGTAATCAGGAATCTTTCATATGCAGGTGGAAGAAATCCCTCTATGGCTTGAAGCAAAACACCCTGGGCATAGTATGAGAGGATCGATAGCTGTCTGATAAAGCTGATATTCACTAGGAGTGAAACGGATCCAAACCATCCGAAGGTTGTGGATGATGGACCTTTCATACCAGCACCTTATGAGGACGACCTACTTCTAACAGGTGCAAACCCTCTCATTTGTAGAAGTAAGAGGGAGTTGGATTCCAGATGTGGAATGGTGAACTGCAAGCCTGTGGCTACCTCGAGGATCTTAACTTTCAGAAGTTATATGGTAGTGATGTCGGATCAGATTTGGGAAATGCCTCTGAATCTCATAAACTCATTTGCGTTGATGTTCTTGGTGAACTTCCGTCCGGACATATGTTTTGCAGTTAGCATGGTGAGCTCATATTTGGTTAAATCTCACTAGATTGGTGCCAAGAATCTTCTGAGATGTCTTCGGGGCACAATCTTTCATGGATTGAGATACACTGCCGGAAATATGAAATTGCATGATTATTCGAATGCTGATTGGGCAGGTAGTGTGGAGGATCACTAGAGCACTTCTTAGTGCTGTTTCTCTTTGGATTCTGCTTTGATATCATGGATGAGCAGGAAGCAGAAGTCAGTTGTTATAAGCACCGCTGAGACCGGATACATATCTACGAGTATGATCTCGTATGAAGCTGCCTGGTTGGGGAAGCTCTTCAAGTGAGCTGTTTGTACCACTGTGATTCTCTGTGACAACCAGAGGTGGGATTCAATTATTGAGGAATCTCGTATTCGATGATTGCTCCAGTAGATAGACATCAGATACTACCTTATCTGGGATATGGTAAGTCTATGAGCAAGGAAGCTCCATCGCTATGAGATGATGTACAGGTCGCTACACTTTGTCTAAGCCCCAGGGGAAAGATCAAATCTGTGATTTTCCCGAACGACTTGGAGTCGTCAAGAGACCCTTGTACAAAGGTCTTGCATGTTGTATACATTGAGCTTTGGGAGCTCTGGGGGCTTGTGGTTCTTATTGGAGCAACATACGACCATAGGGTGACTCACCCTCCCCTGGTGGTGCGCACTGGGACAGGATGATTTGCTCTCCTGTGTATAGGATGATTTGCTCTCCTGTGGATAGGATGATTCACTCTCCTGTGAACAAGATGATTCGCTCTCCTGTGGGACAAGATGATTCGCTCTCTTGTGGTACAGGACGATTCGCTCTCCTGTGTAGCAGGATGATTAATTCTCCTGTGAGGTTTGGATGATGTGTTCTCCATGATGATTGTGTAGTAGGATGATTAATCTCCTGTGAGGTTTGGATGATGTGTTCTCCATGACGATTGTGTAGCAGGATGATTAGTTCTCTTGTGAGGTCTGGATGATGTGTTCTCCATGATGATTGTGTAGCAGGATGATTAGTTCTCCTGTGAGGGCTGGATGATGTGTTCTCCATGATGATTGTGTAGCAGGATGATTAGTTCTCTTGTGAGGCCTGGATGATGTATTCTACATGGCGATTGTGTAGCAGGATGATTAGTTCTCCTGTGAGGACAGGTTTGATTAAGTTCTCCTGTCGAGGCATCCTACCCATGCAGTCTGGGACTCATGGGAAGTACCTCTCATTTGTTCAATGAGCAGGGAAATGATGATAGGGACCATAGTAGTACCGATGGAGGCATCGTTATATCTACCGTACTCCCTATGCTAGGATGACCTTCATTGATCTGGGATCAATGATACTGGTCTGGGACCAATGGTAGGAGTTGTACCTACTATGACACTGACTTCGGGTCGGTTGAGGATTGGTCTGGGACCAGTGGTAGGAGTTGTACTTGTACCTACTATGACACTGACTTCGGGTCAGTTGAGGACTGGGCTGGGACCAGTGGTACACACTCTAAGACTGACTTCGGGTCAGTGGAGAATGGTATGACACGTTCTCGATCAATTTTTCTTGTTCATGGTTCAGCAGAGCTAAGTTGAGAAGAGCAGAGCCAGCAGAGCTGAGCAGAGCCAGCAGAACTGAGCAGAGCAGAGCAGAGCCGGCAGCGCTGAGCAGAGCCAGTAGCGCTGAGCAGAGCAGAGCCTGCAGAGCTACGTAGAGCTAGCAAAGTTGAGCAGAGCAATGCAGGGCACTGATAGCAGAGATAGTACAGTTGGACATATGGATCAACAGATGGAATTCTCCCTAGTTGAGAGGGAGTGTTAAAATTGGCAACTGGGGCCAAACTCCATGTGGGTCATATTATATATGATCGCTGATATTTTTATTGAATCCCTCTCATTGAGAGGTGTAGGATTGATCTAAAGATCATTCGATTCCGATAAGTATTTATGAAGTTATGAATTTATTTATGTTATGGACAAATTGTTAAGTCGACCAGCAACTTATGTAGGCTTAGAAGCCCAACAGTCATGTCTATTCAACCTCTACATTTTAGCATAAATAGAAGAGGACTTCAAGTCATTTCTACACACACTTGGATCTCTTCCTCTTTCTACTTGTCTTTGGGTTTTAGTAGGAGGAGAGATCTTAAGGAAAAGTCGGAAAAGCTAGAAAAGCCAGAACTGCGAGAAAAGCCGGAACTGCCGGAAAAGCCGGAAAAGCTGGAACTGCCGGAAAAGCCGAAAAAGCTGGAACTGCCGGAAAAGCCGAAAAAGCTGGAACTGCCGGAAAAACTGGAAATGCCGGAAACGCCGAAACTGTCGGAAAAGCCTGTCGGAAAAGCCAAAAAAGCTGGAACTACTAGAAAAGCTGGAAATGCCAGAAAAGCCGAAAATGTTGGAAAAGCTGGAAATACCAGAAAAGACAGAAAAGTCAGAAAAGCCGAAAAAGCAAGAAATGTCGGAACTGCCGGAAAAGTCGGAACTGCTGGAAAAGCCGAAACTACTGGGAACTGCCGAAACAACCGGAGCATCTGTCTCCAAAGGAAGGCAACATGATGTATGAGATCATGGGCAACATAATAAGCAGCATGATGATATGAGCATGGGCAACATAATGATGCATGATGATATGAGCATGGGCAGCATAATGATGAATGAGATCATGAGCATGGGCAGCTTGATGATGAATAAGACCATGGAAGATGCAGCATGATGAGCAGCATGAAGATGAGAGCAGCTCAGTCATCAAGGTTCAACACATGTGACAGTACAGCAAGGTGTCACATGGTAATGTGCAGCAAATAGACGAGATGTAGCACTGTGATAGGTGAACGAGTCACCTTAGAGAATCAGTTGAAGCAATATGTCTTCAACTGATCTCATGCTGATATCAAAAGTCAAAGTGATTGACTTCTATTGTAAATGTACTATCTCTCTCACTTTCTCTGCTGAACTTTGAAGAACATAAAAGAAGAATTGATCAAGGGTTTCACCACATTGGGGTTTTTCCCTAGCTAGCGCCACATCTTGTGTCCTCTTGTCTTGGCTTGTCTTTTGCGATTTATATTTATGTTCTATCTGTAGTTTACTTTATGTTGATGTGATTGCTAATGTGGAAAAGAAATTGAAATAAATTGCTCTAGCATAGAACATACCTAAAATTAACAACTATGCACTAAAATATTTTTTACATAAGATAATTACATTTTCAACTCTCAAAGGGGGAACACCTGTTCGGTATAGACCCTCAAATTACACATCCAATTCTGCGACACAACATGATCTAGTAGGCCAAGTGATTTGTAATAAAATAATTTAGCCAATTAGCGTAAATTATTCCCATATCAATTTTACATAAGACTCGACTAAAATACTAGGACTCACCTAAGAGTTTGACAACAAATTCCACCTTAGCTTTGGTGTGAGGTTGGAGGGAAAAACTCTGCTGACCATCCGTGTTTAGAAACACATATGGATCAATGAGACGAAAAACCTCCTAGGATGAAATTTTCGCCAAAATAATAGGCTTAGCTAGGTTGTTACATACATACATGGTTTTACTAGCATCATTTAAATTTTACGTTACAAATTTGCAGAATGGATTTACGATGACTCAATAAACCGATGTCTTGACGATCTCGATCCTTTGAAGAAATTGGTACATCTGCTTCCTTGGAACTTTGACAAAAATGAGTGCAACACAACCCTGATTCCTTGACCATGCTAATTTAAATATCTCCAGAGTAACATAGGTATTCCGTAGAATCTCTATATGTAATACAATATTTAAGTATTTCACAAAATCCCTGATTCTCAGCACATGTGACCAAATATAGGTCGACACCTGAACAAGGATAACTTAAAATAATTTTAGAGTAAAATGAAGATAGACTTGGCATTAATAAGTAGCATTATCAGACATTATGAAGCCACAGTTGTTTTAATAAATGTTGATTCTGAATGCTTGTGGCAGTTGTTGCCTTGAAGTGTAAGTTAAATAAAAAAATTGCAGCCCTATGGAGCAGTTAGTAAATACCAAACAGGGGACTTGGATTGGTTTTGAATAATGGACATCACTAAGAAGCTTCTCACCAGCTTAGGTTAAATGGTATACCCATTACAAATTCATTGAAATTACAACAAATATTGGCAGAGTGTAGAAACTTCTCTTGTCAAGATGTGAATATTTTCCCTAAAATGTTAATATCTCTATGTCATACATTCTTCATAATTTGATATCTGCTAAGGTATGACAGTGACTGTGGCATCATGTGCATCTAATCATGGTTCTGCTTCTTTATTATATTTATCTGTATCATATATTATATACTAATAAAATGTTGCAATGGAAATTGAAGCTAATGGATATGTACATAAGGCCACTCCACCCATGCATAATTTAGCAGCCCCATGAAAAAGGGGAAAAATAAAACCAGCAAGCCTGCCTCAATAACTAAACCAACCATCTCCCACCCCAGCTTCCAAATCAATTCTGCTTGAACTAGTCCTTCCTCTACTGGCCAAGCAATCCTATCTGCCAAGACCCCCTTTCCCAAACCAATTCCATCCCGTCCCTGCTATTCACACTGTGCATCCATCCAGGCTCTCGTAACAATTAGCGCTCTTGGTTAAAATAGTGTTACAGTGCATGTGTTTATGCCATATGGGCACGTATGTGCGTATAATTCCATCAAATTGAAATTTGAAATTATGATGTTGATCAAGTTGATAAATAAATGACTGCCATTTGGCAAAAAAATTGCTTTCTGCATGTACTAACGTTCCTGTACGAATTTTGATATTTTGTTCCTATCAATATTTATCTTTTGTTTTTGAAAATAATTAAGTATAATAAAATTGGAATTTTCGTATAGCCATTTTGTTGATCAAATTTATAATATCATTTTTAGGCTGTTGTATCAGCTCTTGCAAAGGAGCAGCAAGATTATCTGTTTACATTTATCACACATGCTGCTCACGAGGTTTGCACTTCAAGTCTCCTCTATTTAAATCTACTTCGTCTTTTAGACTATTTTGCTAGGCTAGCCTGTGTTTTTTGTGCTTTTTCTATCAATAAAAGAGTTCGAATTCAAAAGGTCCACCATTCTTTGAGTGCTCACTTCTTGCTTTTATCCTCTAGAACTTACACAAGATTTTATGCAGTACTTGAAGTTTCAAATGGCAGCAGCAAATGTTTCATTCTGTGCTATCTCAACACCTCCAGTCCTTCCATTGAAAATCAATAATGATGAGGTTGAAACAGGCATGCGTTCTCCAGTTCTTATGAATGGTTTTATCTTCTATATGTTTTCAAACAATTACATTGTATCAGTTTTCAGCACAAAGAGATTTTTGCCAGGTTATCCTAAGTACATTACAGTGCACCCTGTTGCATGAGTGTTGAATATCACATATTAACATGTTGTACCATTGGCTATCAGATTTACAAAAAGTCCTACCATCATTTAAAACAAGAGCTCTTGAGCATCAACATCGTAAAGAATGCCTAACTGCTGTTGAGAAAATATTTGGGAAAGGCCCAGAAGTGCAGGGTGATTTTATAGCCATCAACTTTTTTGCTCTGGTTTTTCTCACTTCCTGCAACCTAATATGTGTTTCTTTTGTAGTAAGTTCTAGATTAGTATGGCAATGACAACTAGTACATTGAAATATTGCATCTTATAAGATCTGTAGTTTCAAGTTTTGACTTAGACATATAGTTGACACTAGATTATTTATATACAAGGTGCAAAATATTTATTATTTTTTGCAGGAAGGATGGCATCTTTCAGAGTTCTTTCAAGTACCATGTGTTGTTACAGCTCCATATGTTGTTCCTTACAGGTATTGTGCAAATTTAGCTTTTTTTTTTTCTTCTTATGGTTTTACCTGGTATTACATAATAGTAAGTAAAGTTAGCCTTTCAGTTGCTTTGGAGGACGAACACTGTTTCTTTTCTCTTATTGGAAGAATGCTTCCTATATTGCAATAGCTTTTTTCTTATGGTCGTGATCCTTCTTACATACTAATTTTGTGAATCTGGGATCACCTAAAAGTAAGTAAATTTAGCCTTTCAATTGCTTTGGAAGAGAAACACTGTTTCTTTTCTCTTATTGGAAAATTGATTTGCACATTGCAATTTTACAGAAGTTAAATCAGGAAGGTAAGTGTTGTTCATGATGACTTCCTGACCCAACATAAGCAAAAAGGGCTAAGTTGCACTGAAATGGATACAGGGATTTGGGGTGGGGGTAATGGATATGGAAGATTATCAAAAAATGCTGCATATAATGTGGTGGGAAAAGTGCACACACACACATTATAAGTTGCACGAAATGTGGAAACATTAAGAAATTTCCAAAATGGGTACAGCTGGAAATGTGACCCCCCCAAAATGAAAAAAAAAGTTATATATATGCATATATATATTTATAACTTATTTTATAGAAAAGTTAATAACACATTATCTTGCAAAAGAAAAAAGAATGAGACACATAAATGACATTTTAGAAGGAAAACCAAGTCTATGTTAACTCTCACAGGATGCAAAAATCCAAAATTATCCTTTATAGATGAGGCTATATATACAAGATTCTAAAATCATACTTTATACATGGCTATATGTGTTGAAAATGAAATAAAACATGAGCTAAAGACAAGTGCAATTACATATCCTAATAATCCTTATCCTCGTCCTCATCAATAAAAATAGAACTAGGTGCTTGTTCAACAGAATTAGAGTGTGGATTGATTAGATATGATAAGATAAAATAATTTTATTAATGTCCAATGAATGGCCACAAAAATAGGTCAAAGGGAGTGAAGGATACATCAAGTACGAGTACAATGTGGGAATGCAAACACAAGGATAAAATGAAAGAAGGATACAACAATAAAATAGCCACAAGAACATGTATATAACTGGATCAAAGGCCCTTGGCGATGTTGAAGACTAAGTGAATAAGTTCAAGGTTGGAGGTCGATGATGTCAAGAATGCCCGAGTTTGATAGCTGACGACGATGGGGTGACAATGGTTTTGGCTCACTTTTGGAGTCCTTTGGATCCAACGAGGTGTTTGTTTGCATGATCTTGGGGGGATGTAGGAACGAGGGATACTTATAGCATCCAAGGTCGAAGGAAAAAGGCTCTAGATAAGTCTCTAGTTCTTCTGCTGGGGCTGGGGAGGAGTTTGTCAAAAGGGGGCACCTTGCTCAGGAACTGTCTGGAACTAATCTCTTTGACACTTTGGGTGTGAATGAACTGATGTGCTACACCTCCACAATGGTCTCGAGGACACTGGTTAGAGATAAATTAGTTTTTGGAGTGATCAGAGATAAATTTTAGTGGTAGATTAATTTTTTTTGGCCACAGAAGGGCCCCACACCTTTCTTGGGCACTTGAGTGAGTCCACACAAGCAAAAATAACCATGGAAATGGTGTAGATTTGGGCCAAAATGCCGCTGAAAGGTTTTGACAGCATTTCCAAATCAAGAAACACCATACTGGTGTTTTGATTGTGTTTCAACTATGTTTCTGTGTTTCTTGTACGATTACACCAAGTTGGGGGCCATTTTATGTAGAGTGCACACACACACAAAGCTAGATACAATGTGGTGGGAAACGACACGTGTGCATGAGAAATTCAGATCAACATCATCACTACTATTTACCATCATCAATCGTGCTACGCAAACTCAAAGGCTAAAGTTACATGATGTAAACTTTTATGATCTAACATACATTAATTGGTTATAGGTGTGTGGTCAAGATGGTTATAGGTGCACTAAATATTGATAGTCATATGGAACACCCTTTTAGTCCTTGAGCAAACTTGCATTTTTGCCAACCTTATAACAATCTTGCTTTGTCATCTACTACACGCGGAGAATCAATCTTTGACATTGATTTTGTTGGCTTGATTGGGCTTTCCGAGTATAACTCAAATACATGCTGATCAAAATCTATGAAATTTTGATCTGCTAATATGAACAATCTGAAATATAATTTTTTTCATATAAGTACATGATTTCTCTACTAAACTTTGCAGAGGAATAGGAACAAAATTAAATCACAGTCTCACAACAACAAAAGACAATATTTTTACTAGGGAACCCAACTAGGAAAACGCTATGCTTGCTTGAGAATTTAATTGAAGAAATTTGAGCAATAGATCTCTTACAAATACAACTTGTTTCAATCTGAAAGCAACCTTGTTTTCCTGCCTTGAACCAGGGTTGAAATCCTTGCAAGGTTGCTGATCCCTACCTCCTAAATTTATGTGCACAAGCTTCTCTTGGCACACCTTTCTCTCACAAGCTCCACACATAAACCCGTGCAACCTTCTCACAAACCCGTGAGCTCTATTGTCTTGTCTCACCAACTCGTGCTCACAAGACAATGATCAAATTGTGCCTTCATTCCTCCTTTTAAAGCAATTCAAATTGTTAAGTTTAGTGAGTTTCTAATTAAGGAGTTTGCTTTTGTGATTGATTGAGTTAGCATGAGTTAACTACTCATGCAGCTCGTGTTGGAGAATGTAGTAGGGTAACTATTTAAATCTATTCTCTTAAACCTTAATTAATGAGCTCGTGTTGGAGAATGTAGTAGGGTAACCTTAATTGTTTTTTAATTATAAACACTAAAAAAAAACCCAAACCACATAAAAAGCACCGAGGAAAAAATGAACTTCATCGAATATTTGGCGATTTTATTTATTTATTTTGTTAGCGTTCGTACACATTTTCAGGTTCAGGTTTGACACAGGTGTTATCACTTAGAAAGCCTCTTGGCTGTAGGAGAGGAGTCTCTAAGGTAACCTTTGCAGTCCAACTTATAGATTGAAGGCTAACCCCTTCAATCCAGAGAGGGCTCTCTCTGACTGTCTAATTACTGAATCAACAACTGACTGTACTTTTACACAAATGGCTAGATCTTCAGTTGTGTTGTGTAAATGTAGGGTTTGGTTGGGCCTGAGGGAGATAGTCCATTGGGCAATGGAGTCAAGTAACTAAGGTTTATGTCAAATTACTAAGGTAACTGGCTGTCTGATCAGGCTTGATAAAGACAAGGTAGATAGCACATCCTAGACCTTTGTCATCGTTATAGATGGAGGGGGAAAATAGGGGAACAATCCACTACAGTAGGGCATATAAAATGAATCCTAGAGTAGCTTTAGATGATCGAAATGGGAATACTTGAATATCTTAACTAAGAGCATCAAACTATGGATGAATTCTGAATCAATTAATCTTATTAAAATACTCAGAAGATCATACATTTAAATGAGATTACAAAGAAGGAAACATTGAAACATACAAAGAATACATACTAAGATTTACGATCACATGAATCTTTATATCACTGGTCAAAGTTTATTGATCTTGGCAAACTGTAAATGAATAAAGCCTTCAACACACAGACAATGGCTATTCTTCTTTCAAAAACCAACATTTTTTCCATTTTTCTCATGTAATATTGTTAATTTTAGATAACAATGATATGTTCTATGCTTAAGACAATTTACTTCAATGTTCCTTTACTAGCCCAATGACAAATTCCAATTATATCCAATAGCAATCACATTAACTTCTAAACATTGACAGTAAATGCAGATAGAACATAAAATCATATGCAGAAAACAAGCGAAGACAATAGGACACAAGATGTGGCGGATGCTAGTGACAAAACTTAATGCGGGGAAACCTTTTGATCAAATCTTCTTATTATTCTTCAATAGTTTAGCAGAGAGAGAGAGAGTACAAATATCATAAATGTGAGCCCAAAACAGATCTGCCAAATCAGCAAACAATGCAGCCCTAACCAGAAAGTCAACAGTGGTCAAATGTCGTCCAATCAGCTCGGTCAACAGCAGTCCAGTTCAGCCTTCCAGGAGAGGCAAAATCAGCCCAAAACAAATTGTTCAAACCCAGTCAAAGGAGAGAGAAGCACTGTTGTAATTTTCACCAGTCAAATCTGAAGTCAATGCTGGTCAACCTGTCCCAAACTTTTTGATTTTCGTGCCAATAAATGCGGCCTAGAAAATCGAACTTCTGGCCCAAAAATCGAGGTGAACGCTGGTCAACACCTTGAAAACTTCAACCTGTTTTGCCTGGAAAAAATCGACCTCCTACTACATGTGCAAAGAAGAGAGAGACCCGCGACATGTGCAAGGAAAAGACAAAGACCTCCACGCTGTTCGAACCAAATAAGAGAGAGAAGATGATGTGATGATATGATGTCCAAATGAGAAAAAGGTCACCTCTATTTATACAATTCGTTGAGGGTGAGGAGACCCATCTATTGGGCTTCATGAGCCTACATTTGATTGTGGCCGACCTTGACAATTTGTCCATAAGAGAAATAAATTCATAATTCCATTTCTGCTTGTCAGAATGAGATGATCTTTATATCAAAATTATACCTCTCCGAAAGAAGAATCCAATGCAATAATCATCTCCATCATATGAGCTGTCCTAAGGTGGAAGTTGGCTCTAGTTGCCAATGTTAACAAATATATAGGAAAATACAATAGAGATACGCCCCTCAAAGTTTGGTAGCAATAATTATAAGATGTGTACATAATCTGAGAGTTTAATTAACAAAAATAATCATAACCCTATCATCTTAGCTACTCAGATTTCTATCTGGCACATATCATTGGTCAAAACAATTTTGTAGAACTGTTGTGCATATATCCTGCTAGTATCCTGCAACAAGGATGAGGTCACTGTTGCATTATAGGATATAGAGATGTTCACTTGTTTGTAGGCTTGATATCTTGGATTGAAACTAGTCTTCCCTCCTTGTAGCAAACTCGCGCATGAACTTGTAAATTATGTCGAAACTGTGTAATTGCCTGCTCCTTTCAAGGCTTTCTTTCCTCATGTTGACTTGTACTCCCTCAACCACAAAAACCTCTGATATATTACCACAACATATCAAAAAATAATTTACTGTCAAAAAAGATTAAACTGAGTAGGTCAAAATGTTGAGAGACCATTAGGGTTTGTGCAACAAAACTAGGGTTTGTGTATTTCTCTGCCCCATGAAGTAAACTGATCATTGCTCCATGGCTTCTACAACCTGAGCAAGGATGTCTAGCTTGTTTTGACTCCTTGTCACCCTTCTAGTAGGTTTCTGTGTGATTTTGGCAACCTTTAGGGTTTTTTCCTTCTTTCTGCAACATGCTCTGTTTTCCTCTATCTCTTTATGCTCTTTGAAGTTTGCACAGTTTCCTCCTCTGCATCAATAATCACTGTTTCTTTTATCCTAGGGTTCATTTTAGCCTTGAAATTTAGTCTCAACTTGTTAGTAGGGCGAGTGTGAGGTCTTTTGCCATAAACCCTAGGTTCTATCTCAGCTTCTTCATCCTCTGTTTCTATCTTATGTTTGCCTTTTTTGCTTTGTGCTGCTCTCTGTTTTGCTTCCTCTTCTTCTACCATCAGTTTCTATTGGCTTCTAGTCCTCCTTTCATAAACCTTAACCTATGGCTTTTTCATAGGGGTTTCATTGTGTTTTTCAACAGGGATGTGACTAGATTCTCCCTTGGTTTCTTGAGCTAGGGTTTGGGTAGAAACTCTGGTTTGGCCTCTCCTTGATCTTCTAGGTGCAAGTGGTCTTAGGTTTCTCTGTCTCAATTTCCTCAACTGCTCCACCTTCTTATTTAACTCATGAGTATATAGGATTTTAATTAGGCCGTGATGACAAATATCATGGGGTTGTAGCTCAAGTCTTGTTCTTGCTTTGGTGCACATCTTTAGCAAACTTTGGTGAAGGAAATATGGTAAATTCATCTTGCTAAAACTTGCTAAATGACAAAGAAACCTCATATGATACAAGTAGGCTTTAGAATACCTGCCTTCACAAGTGAAGAAGAGTTGTACAGTTCTAAGGGCGGTAGACCATTCAGGCTTCAACATATTTTGGAGGACCCCTACATTCCAATCTTGATTCTGACAGTCCTCCTTCAGGAAAAAATTCAAGTCTACATTCTGCAACCTTTGTTTTTTAAACCACCTCTCACCCTCAGTTGGAAAACCTGTTGCTTCAACAATGGATTCCTCTGTGACAGGGAACTGCAGGGTCCTGATTCTTGTAGTGTTTCCATCGAAGGAATAGATGAAATCATGGCACCAACTGAGATTATGTCCGTTGAAGCGCTAGAACACTGGCTCCTATCCTACATTTTTGAAAAGAACTAACATCTCTGGATAGACCTCAAAATACATACCATCAGGTTCAAACCTCTTCACATGAATGGATCGACCCATATTGTAAAAGCTTTGATGCTGCAAACACATTTCCCAACCTTCAAACACCCTAGTCAAATGTTGTAAAACGCTCAGAAAGCTTCTTGCGCATTGAAATTAAAAATCTGGGTTTGCTGGAAAATGTTGTTTTAGGGTAAACAGGGCAAATTAGGGTTTGATTTTCAACAACTCTCTTGGGCTTGAAAATACAATTGGCTGTCAAATCATGGATGAAAAGGGCTAAGGCTTTATGAACAAACACTTGGGCACTCGAAATAATGGCGTTGGCAGCTCGAAAACCAAGTTTTAAATTCTTTTGGTGAGCTCTACGAAAATATTTCAACGCGTCGCGCTACGAAAATATTTCGTAGTGCCAGCTGTAGGTTTGTAATAGGTTAAATGCGTTGCGAAAAACTTAGGATAAGCTTAGGGTTAGGTAAAAAAAAATTGATTAGACATATCCTTAGGCTTAGATAACAAATTTCACAAAAAATTAATAGCCCCTTTACATAACCATGACTTTGCAAAAATGAATTGATAAATATTGCCTTGAAATGAAGGTGCAAACCTGATGCTAACAAGAGGTTTGAGTTTGACGTAAAATTCAGTGAACCAAATCGAATATATTCGAATTGCATTGAAGTTTGGTGAATTTTGAATCCTAAGGATTTTATTTGTCGAACTTGGTGACTTAGGTTCCAGGCCCAACCCAAAGTGTGGACAAGGGGAGCAGGTTGCTAACACCTTGTGGACCCAATGGAGGAATGTGGACCCGGATGGGAAAAGTGTGAAAAGGGGTTATAATGAGTGGAGGGGAGTGAGATATATGGTGTTGGGAAGCGGGACCACACAACCAAAAATAGGGTTTCCCATGTAGTGCCATTCCTAAAGCCAGTAGCCAATAGAGAAGATCCCATAGGGCTAGGATACAAGATTAACCACCAAGTTGGGACAAGGGAACAAGAGTACAATCCAAGCCCATTCTTTCCGCTAAATCCCCCCACTAATCCATGTCCAAATGTGCCCAAGAAAAGAAAACATAAACACCCAATTACATAATGAAAAGTCATACCTTCGGGGTTGGTAGACCCACTTTCAAACATACGATCATAACAGATGGGCGAGGACACACAATGGCTGGCTCAGGTGGCGGAGAATGGTGGTACGTCGAGCTACCTGGTGGATGCAAGGCGCTGCTGGCTATCGGCTGAAGACAAATCTAGGAGAACAAATTTCTCCTATAAGGGTCACCCACTAGTGGTGGGTAACATGCACATTTTTCCTTTACATAAAGCTGATATTCAGTCCTAGTTAACAGTTTGCTGATTTTTCCTATTTATATCAGCATGAGATCTTGTTTTCTTGCATAATAAGAACCTCTCATGGGGTTGATGTTTTGTTCTCTTGGTCACATTTGTCAATAATCTTGTCCATTTTGTTGAGGGTTAAACTCTAAGTGTCATGTCATCTGTTCACTTGGTCTTTCCTTCAACTCATGCTTAGGTCAAGTTTGGATGAGGGCCCCTTAATTGTTATCTTTGAGTGTTGTGTCTGATAAGTGGGTAGCGTTGAAGAGAAAATAGGACTTGTCTCTTCAATTCACATTGAGTCATTATCCTAAGTTGGTTGCTCATCTAGCACTAGGGACATGGTGCTGTACCTTTTTATACTTTCTGTTAATTACTTCGTACTAAGGGAGAGGAATCACCAGTGCCTCTCATTTCAATAGGATACCGTCGTTGACTCCAACACCTTATTTGGGGGGTAGCCCAGAATTCAAGTGTAGTCCCTGTTAGCCACATTAGCAGACACTTCACATCCAACAAGGTCAAATATCATTGGCCTTTGATTGGATGATCTTTACCAATCATTCAACTCTAGCACATTTTTCAGGATGGCAAATTGTGCTTGTACCGTAGGGCCCATTAGCTTCATTGGTGGGTTCCTTCATGCTTAACAGGGGCTTCCATTATTGATATTTTACTAGGTAGCTCTCTCCCATGTGTCGACCTCAACACATCATCCATTGGGAGAAGCGTACAAGTTATGTGGTAGCAGGTTGTAGGTTAGCATGGACACATACGTATGGATGAGCCCATGAACTCAGTGTTGCAAAAGTTGAGTCATATGCAGACTTCCATGAAGATGAAGTTGAAAAGCCAAATTTTCAAGTGGGCTTGTTGATTCATTCAATTGATGATGATAAAGTTCAAAAGGAAGAGCAACAAATCAACTATGGATGATTGGGTCAGCAAGAGGTCTTGTCATTGCCTATACCCACAGTTTTTCAAGAACAATTTAATCAAATACCTTTGCAGCAGGGGGAGAAACTTTCGGTTCAACTAGAAGATGATCATCTATACAATTTTCCCATAATCTTGCTTTTAGATTTTGTTCTTGAATGAGATCCCCTTACTAACAATTGCTTGGATATCAAGGTTAATCATGTTCTAGTTGAGCTTAGGATGATCTGGTTGTTTCAACAGGAAAATTTGAAGTCTTGGCTCTTATACTTTCTTGTTGATCACTGTTGAGGTATCATGCTCCAAATTTCATTCTACAATCTTTATTAGTCTCTTAAGCAACAAGCACGTCAAGGCATCTTTCCAACTTATGATATTTCATGATTGGTTTCACTAGAGGGTTGACTATGTTGATCTCTCTTGTCTAACTGATCACTTGGTTGCATGGTTACATTAGTTATTCAAGTATGTCAATTGATCAACACAACTTTGGCTGACCTTGAGTAAACAAAGGATTAACATACAAGGTGGAATTTTTGGGGTTTTGGGTAGTAGTTTTATTGCTGATTTCTGTACTGTGATTTTCAAATATTTGCGCGTGCTGATTTTTGCATTTTAGGATAGCAAATAGAGTCTTTCATTTGCATATTTTTCCTTCACGTTGGTCGCTATTCAGTCCTGGTTGATATTTTGTTGATTTTTCTAGTTTATGTTAGCATAGGGTCTTGTTTTCTTGCATAATTAGATCCTGTCACATGGATGGTATTTTGTTCTCTTGGTCACATGTGTCAATAATATTGCCGTCCATCATTTTGTGATGAGTTAAACTCCGAGTGACTAGTCATTTGTTCACTTGGTCTTTCCTTTAGCTTATGCTTAGGTAGAGCCTCGATGAGGGCCAATTGTGGCTTATCCTTAAGTGTTATGTTTGATAGTTGGGTAGTTTTGAAGAGACAATAGGATGAGTCTTGATTCATTTTATTTTCATGCCTCCTTAGTTTACACTAAGTCATTATCTTGAGTTGGTTGTCCCCCCGCATCTAACATTAGGGACATGGTGCTGTATCTTTTTATACTTATTGTTGATCACTTCACATTGAGGGAGAAGAATCACAATTTCCACTCTTTTCAATAGGTTACCCCTCAGACTTTGACACCTTATCTGGGGGGTAGCCTAGAAGTTGAGCACCTTGGTGTCTCTTAGCCTCATTGGTGGACACCTCGCATCTAACAAAGTCAACCATATTGGGCTTTGATTGGATGATCTTTGCTAGTCATTTGACTCTAACACATCTTTCACGTTGGCATGTTGTGATTGTACCTTAGGGCCCATTAGCCTCATTGTGTAATGTTCCAAAAAGGAAATAACAATGATAAACAAAGCAAAATACACATACAACACAGAAATATTTAGACAACAATTAAACACCCATAAAATTGCACCAGAATTGCGCCAAACTGAGCCATTTTATTATCAAGAGGAGAGTACAAATATATAGAATGTGTGCACCTGGGCTTGCCAAAGCAAGCTAGGCAATTCCAAGTGAGAAAAACGCTGCCCGGGATGCAAAGAAATGATTTCTCCTCAAGCTTTGTGCTGACCTTGGAAATTCTGCAACTGCTGGCTGGAAGAAACCCCTGTTTGAGCCTCCAAAAGTGCTTAGAAAATTCCACCAAATTAATCTTGGACTCTCCACCACAAACCCAAAAAAACCCAGAAAGGGTTTTGGCAAATTCTACCGACCACCCGGGACCCAAAATTTAAGCTCACTCCTCCCCCACTGATTGCCCAATAATTCTACTGTTTGGGGCACCAAAACTCCTCCAAAAATTCTGCAAAATTAGGAGCAGACTCCTTGACCCCTGACCAACAAAACCCAGAAATGTTTTGGGCTAATTCCGACCTCCTGGAATTACCCAAAATCGGTGCCTCCCTGGTAGAAACTGTGTCCCCCACAAACTACAATTGCTGAATATGTCACTTATCCCTCCTCAATCAACTGTAGAATGGCCTTGTAATTTCCCTCGGGAAGAACTGAGAGAAATCTCTTCTCAAACCTAGCACAAGAGAGAAGAATCCAACCCACGAATTCTGCCCAGTGACACTTCTGCGCAGGCCCAAAATGATGAATTTGGCTCTCCCGGAACAACAACTTCCAACCCTGAAATTCTCCACAATTGCTGGTCCACCCTTAGTGAAATTTCTCCTAAATCCTCCGACAAAATTACCCCTTGAAACTCCCTCAGCTCGGTGGTACGATTTTTCTCCTACGTCCTCCTGGAAATTTGAACTCGCTGAAGAATGAGTTGAGCTGTCCCACGAACTCCAGTGAAATTCCTCCCCACTAAGCTCAGAAATTCCCTCTTAGGGTGGCACTCGAAGTCCACCGAAAGAGAGGTTGGAATTCCCGCTTGGGAATTCCTTGTGCTAAATAACACTGGTTTACTTGGCTAAACAACTCAAGAAAACTTGTGTTCAAGTTAGATTGTCAAAAGATACCAAATGGAGGCCTCCTTGCCTTATTTATAGAAGCTAGCCCTCTTTCTCTTAGTGGACCCCATTTTCCACTAACTCGCACCCCTTTTCTTTCTCTCTCTTCCTCCACAAGTGCGAATTATCTCCAAGAGTCGAATTGCCTCCTTTTTGTGGTTCCCACATTCCACCAAGGCTGAAATTTCTCCTATTCTCCTAAGTCCTTTATGCCTCCCATATCAAAATTGCCTTCAATGCCTAAATTTCAAAATTGTGCTATGCTTAGCACCACCCACAAAATCTCCGTTGACTTGAAATGGAAAAATCAAAATTGGACATTACACATTAGTGGGTTTCTTCTTGTCGAGTAGGTGCTTCCATTATTGGTGTGTGACTAGGTAGCTCTAGTTCTTTCCCATGTGTCGACCTCAACAAGTCGTCCTCTGGGAGAAGCATATGGTTATGGGGTTGTAGGTTGCAGTTTAGAATGGGCACATATCTATGGATGAGACCTCCTTTGAGTCTATTAGTTAGGGTTCCATAGTTGTTGACTCTGTTGCCTATTAGATAGACACGTTGGATCAAGGGTCATTCTTTGCAAATCATAGTCTTTGTGATACATAAACACGTTCTAATCTACAAATTGTTTATCACAGGTTGTCATTCATGGATAATATTTGCAGAGATCACTATGTTCTCAACATCCCTTAGGGGGATTCCATCTCCTTGAGTCATCATTGTTAACCCCTATATTTTCCCCTTTGGAATTTTGGAGGGGTAAGGACCAACACATTTCATTTGGGCTAGAGGTTCTAAGATATATTTAGAGATGACTTTGCTTGAGGGGTTGGTTCCCATGGAATTCAATTACAATATGGTTCAATGATGTAAAGGTTGTTTAGATATAGATTTTGCACAGATTGGAGAGTGTTGCTATTTTTGGCAGTGCTCCTACATTTTAGGAGATAGGATTTTGAGGAAGCACGACATCGAGGATAGTACATTTGGAATCTTTATGAGCTCCTGAGTTCGATGTTGGGAACATGCAAGACGAGGACATTTTTAGCAGGGGTTGCATGTCAGATTTGATCACATATTTTGACTTCTTACTGAAATCGAGTTTTATGTAGATGCGAGAACTTTCTACTATTAGCAATAACTATTTTTAGGAATGGTTTATTTGGTAGGGTTCCCCTAGCTATTCCAAACATTTTATATTTTTTCCTATTTTTTAGTTGGATTGCTATTTTTGGCATGCCTATTTATAACAGGGTGACATGTGGTAGTCTTTTGTGATGACACATGGCAACTTATGGTTGTGACATGTGGCATTCCTTTTTTCTATTGTCAAGTGGCAAAATCTGGATGCACAAATGAGTCAGTAGTGATGTGGCAAGCACATGAGTTAATTGGGAGACTTCTTGAGTCGTTGGAGCAAGTGGATGAGTCATCTACGGTCCACTGCGGATGCATGCATGGATATAGGAGTGAGTTGGCACCCTCTAGGAGTTAATTTGGTTGCATGCATGCATGGAGTTAAGAAAACACTCTTTTTGAGTTAATTAAGCACATTCAGTGACTTTAGTTGAACTCTTTCTTTCTTCTCGTCAGTTTAACTCAATTTCTCTCCACTCTATCCACACTTCACTCCACTTTTCCTCTTGTCCACAAGGCAGATGGGTTATCCACTCCACTTATCATTCTAGTTCACTAATATTTATTCATTTACGTTGTTTGTCAGACTTAAACAAACCTCCACATTACCCAAGTGCATGATTTCTTCTCTATTTCGTTGCTACTTTCAAGTGTCTTTGTCAGCCATTTTGGGGGACCTTTCTGAGATGGTCGAGGCTGCTCAGTTGATTAAGTTGGGACTAAATCAAGATTGAGTCTCCCAATTCTGTCAATCACATCACTCAAAGTATCATCAATGGTTGGAGTTTCATGTGGGGGAGAGAGTGCTTCAGAAGAAGATTCCACAAATTGATCTAGTATAGGAATCCCCCCTTCAAGATGTGGAATCTGATTATCAAATTCTTGAAATGATTTTGCATGTCCGAATCTATCCAAGCAATCAAGTTGCCGCTCAACAACATTGTCAGCTTTGGAAGATTCAAGAAAGATTACATCTCTAGATACAACAAACTTTTTATTAACTTCATCATAGAGACGATATGCTTTGGAGGTATTTGAATACCCCAAGAAGATACACTTACGACTCCTTGCACCAAGTTTGTTTCTATGTACCTTTGGTATCAAGGCATAACAGGTGGAACCAAAGACCCTGAGATGCTTTACCGAAGGAATGTGGCCATACCACATTTCATAAGGAGTCTTGTTTCTAATAGCATTAGATGGACATCTATTCTTTACATATACAACACATAGAACTGCATCAGCCCAAAACATCAATTTTACATTCTTGAAAAACATCATGGAACGTACCATATTTAATATTGTCCTATTCATTCTTTCAGCTACTCCGTTCTATTGGGGATTATAAGGCACAATTGTTTGATGTTTGATCCCATGCTGGCGAAGATAGTTTTCAAATTCATTTGAAGTGTATTCTTTTCCATTATCAGTGCAAATAGAGCCAATATGAGATTGTGCATCATTTTCAGTCCATGTATGAAAGTTCTTGAATGTTTGAAAAGCATCAGATTTGTTCTTCAGTAAATAAACCCAACACATTCTGGTGTAGTCATCAATAAATGTCATCATATATTTATTTCCATTTGCAGAAGGAACAAGCATTGGACCGCATAAATCTGAATGAATGAGTTCAAGTTTTCTATGTGCTCTGGAATGTGAATCATGAAAAGACTGTTTGCTATGTTTTCCTAGAATGCAAGTATCACATTGCTTAAGTTTCCTAGGAATTGTAGGCAAACCAGTAACACCATTTTTCTTCAACAAGCGAAGGCTGTCATAGTTCAAGTGTCCAAATCTAGCATGCCATAAAAGACTTGATGGAAATGTACCTTCATCATAATGAGAACTGTATGAGAAATTTTGTGCACGAGCAAAGGTACCTTGCAGCTTGAGAAGTCTTTATTCTTCTATCCCTGTCATGACAAGTGAGTGATCTGATGCTTTTCTCACCTCAATGTTGCCATCAAACATATGAATGGAGTGTCCTTGCTGGTGGATGTGGACCAAGGACAACAAGTTTCTCCTTAGCTGTGGGAGATATAAAACATCATGCAGAAGAAAGTCTAGAAGACCAGGCAATTTGAGCCTGATTGTGCCAAGCCTTGATGGCTTGAGTTTTGATTTGTTTGCAAAGTATACTGCTCCATCAACACTGTCAGTGAATTCTTCAAAAAAATCTCTTCTAAAAGTCATGTGGCAAGTTGCTCCTGAATCAAGCAACCAATCATTTTTCCAAGAAGCAAGTGAAGCATTAAACAAGTCTTCATTTACTCCAATATTACAATGTGCCACAACATAGTGAGTGGATTCAAGTGCTTTACCTTTCTCTATCATTGGTTTTACCTTTGGCTTGATTTCTTTCTTGCTCAATTTTGTCCCAAGGCAACTTGCATGTGGATGCATCATGTGATCCATCTCTATTGCAACATATGCAATGAAGATTAGACTTTTCTCCTTGAGAGTGTCTGCCCCCCCCACCTTTGAAATTTCTTCTTCCTCTTCCTCTGGAAGAATGTTGAGCATGATTCTTTTCTCTATGTGCAAGACACACAACTTCTTCAGAAGACTGAGGAGCTGTCTTCTTCCCAAAAGCTTTCTCTCTCTCAGTAAATTTATTTACAAGGGAGCCAAAGGTAATTTCTTTGAGGTTTCCATTTGCTTGCAATGACTCAAGATAATTTGAATAAGTGGGATAAAGTGCCTTGACAAAAGCTATCAGAGGAATGTCTAGTTCAACATTAGTGACTTTGATATCATGCATAATAGATTTTAATTCTGATGCTAGAGCAAGAGGATCATCATTTTGTAATTCAAGGTTGAACAATTTAATCATCAATTAGACAACTTCAAGTGCAGAGTGTGAGTCATAGAGTTCCTTCAATTTTTGTAAGGCTTCAAAAGAATTTGAAAATGGTGAAATATGACGACTCACCTCTTCATTTATAGATGCTGCAATCAAGGCATAGGCCTTGTTGTTCTTGTTTTCCCAAATGGCGAATTCCTTGTCTGAGGTAGGCTTTGTCGGTTCATTGTCTCCTTCTCCTACACAAACTCCTTTCCACAACTCATTGAAAATGAGAGTGTGTTTGATCTTCCGAAACCACTCATGATGGTTCTCCTTCCCGTTGAGAACCACTCCCACAATAGATATCAATGAGTGCATTTTAAAATCTGTGTACTGTAACAAAATACTTTTGCTGCCAATGTATAAAATTTGCACTCCTAGTGGTAACAATAATTCTGCTATATTTATAGTAGAGGTATATTTGGGGGAGGGAGTATATGGGGGAGGGTATATTTGGGAGAGGGAGTATGTGGGGGAGGGAGTGTTTGGGGTAGGGAGTATATGGGGAAGGGCAAATGTATTAAGAGCGATAATATATTTATTATGCAATGGTGCAACGTTATATGTATTATAACGCTAATTATGCAGGAGGTAAATGACTGTGGGAGGTATTATAACCGGAGGTATTCAACGCAATATCATATGAGGTATTATAACCCGAGTAGTATGACTGTGGGAGCCGCGTTTGGACAGTCACGTTTGGAAGCAGAGCGGATTGGAAGCTGCGTTTGGGAGCAACGTTTTGGATATGGAGGAGGGGATAGTTATATGGAGGCCAGCGGAATGGTATGCCACACCACGATATGGAGGTCGACAACGTATGGCACAACGTAGCTTAGTTGGAGTATGTGGGATTATATACAACCGACGTTATATATATCAGGGTAGCATTATAAATTGCAAACGAATTTTTGGAAAACGAAATGGGGGGCAGTGTTCATGTATGGTCAGTTCTAGCAGTGTATGGGAGCCGATGGGAGTAGTGTGTTGGAAATACTAAGAGGGGGGTGAATCAATATTTCTTTTCAATTGTTACTTTTACCAGTTAGATCACTTATATTTAGAACACAAAAATGAACAATAGAAGTAAATGCTTTTATTAATATAATCTTTATAATGAATCAAGTACAATATGGGTAGGGCTCCAACCCTTGATGAAGACACCCAGGCTCCAACCTGGGATGTGCCAAGCACCTACTTGGACTTTAGTGAGGCTCCAACCTCTAGGGCTTCGACCCTATCTTATCCAAGGCACCAACCTTGAGTTTAGGAGCACCAACTCCAAGGACACCAATCCTCAATCTTCCAGGCTCCAACCTGTATTTGCCAAGCACCGACTTGGACTTCCAAGGCTCCAACCTTGTCAATTTTGAGGCACCAACCTCAAGGGCTCCAACCCTATATCTGGTTCACTTTGTCAAGGTATGTTTGGTTGTACTTCACGTCTCCCAATATCTTCTTCAACGAGCCCTGTCAATCTCTTCAACAATGCCTTCTCCAAATCACTTCATTAATGACAACCTGTCTTCATATGAAGGAGTCTTCACAACTCTTCATATTGCTCAAACAGAATCTCCAAGTCACATCATGATGACTAACACACAATGGTCACAATCGTCAATGTATCTTCAATGATCTTGCACACACACAACTCTCTGTTTCAACCCTTTGTTCTAACAGTCGCGATAACTACTTCAGGAGTAATTGCTTAAGAAGAGTGACTATTGCGGCTACAGGTTGTGCGCACAATTATAAAACAACCCTGTCTTATGCAGTCTCTTTAACAGATCGCGGGCTGCACTTCTACGGATTCATTATAAGTCTAAACTTTCAATGATTAACCCAATCAACAGAATGTTTTTACCTTCGTCTTCTGCTGGACCTTCGGCTTCCTCTGCGCTCACTCGACCTTCGGATTTCTTTCTACTGTTCCTTCAGCTTCCTTTGTCTCTTCAAGTTCACGAGTTGTGAACTTCTTTATGCTCTATTTTTATGCCCGAGATAGATACTCAGAACTGAAGCGTTTTAACTCGTTTTTATACGAGTTTCACCAATGACCAAAGGACACGTCTATTGGAGGGAGGCCGACTTGTATATTAAAAATATATATCGGAGAGTCTTTTATCCATAGATTTGATTATTCACGGAAACCATATAAGAGCTGCTATACCCACATGGAGGTCCCACATGCCACATCATCACCTTTAATCCCGCAATCGCAATTTCATGAGAATCAAAGTCATTCCTTTAATTCCTTAATCGCAACTTCATAAAAATCAGAGGTTTTACAAGTGTGCACATGCTCTGTCTTCCGATGGAGCGGATGCGATATTCAATGAACTGTTTTTAATGAATCCATCGGGTCCACAATATTATCGCAATCGGAGGTTTTACACGTCATCCCTTTGAAACTTGTGATTCAACGGATGCGATATTACATTAAGTTATGTTATAGTGTTGTAGTCGGGTCTGCAATAATATCGCAATCGCAGTTTTTAATGTGACATCCCTTTATAACTTGCAACGCGAAGGTTCTGATACGACGAATGCGATATTAATTAGGGCGTGTTGTAATGGGACCATCGGTTCCACAATGCTCCTCCGATATCGCTGTTTTCTTCCTTTAGACTCTTACTCTTGGCTTGGATTTCTTGTGGCTTCTCGTTCCTGTGATTTCCATTGGCTACTCTTTGATGACTTCCGATAGCTCTTCTTCCAATAGCTCTTCCTTTGACTTCCGATAGCTCTACTCCTCCGACGTAATGTTCCTATTTGTTCTTCCGATAGCACTTACCCTTGGGCATATGCGATAACCTGTTTCTCTTGCTTCGATAACTGGCCTCTTTGATGGCTTTCGATAAACTCTTCATCTTACTCTTTGGTTTCACGATGGCTTCTCCTCTTTGGCTTCTTGCTCCTGTTGCTTCACGGATCTACTGCTTCTATTCTGTCTGTATATATATATTCAATCCACTTGGGTCCTCCATCTCATCATATCATCATATATCAAACTTTCATCACTATGAGCATTATGATCAATGGGCATCAATGGGCAATCATGTAACAAAGAATTTTCCATCACTAACACTTCCATATTGACATCAATGACAACCTAGATTAACACAGTGTATGGAAGCATATGGGGGAGGGACGACTGTGTATGGAAGAGGGCCGACTGTGTAACAGGGGCCACGTATGGCACCGATAGAGGGGACTGCATATGGCAATGACATAGGGGACCGCGTATGGCAATGACATAGGGGACCGCGTATGGCAATGACAGAGGGGACCGCGTATGGCAACGATATCGTAGTGAGGAGGGGTGTAAGAGGAGTTTACCAAAGCAGACACAGTCACTCCAACATGCATGCCATTTAATAGACTAAAAAAAACTTTATGCATTCACCATATATGCCATCGGCCATCAATCTTCTTCAATGTATGAGCTTGTTAATGAATTCCGATCATTGAAAACACTCACCAAACACCATTAGTATTTCAACGCAACACCTCGAGGTTTCGGCCAAGCTCTTAGTCTTTTAACGCACAGGTTCCACACCGATTTTTCAATCGTTTCGAACTTTCCAATGCACAAGCTTGCAAAGCAATGTCTCAACGCATCAATACGGCCCCTTCAACAGTAGGATTACGGTTGAATACATCATGTAGTAACACACTCAAGGCATAAAGGTTTCAATGCATGTATTCAACAATGAACAAGATTTTGCAGGGTTTCAACAGAGATTTCAGTCTGCGAAGGATGCATAACAAAGGGACAAAATATGGCAGAGAAATCTGATAGGAGTTACACTACAGAAAACTAATTTGGGACCTGTGCTTTGATACCATGTGAGGCCAGGAGGTAACTCCTCCAAAATGAATTGTGTTTATTCATTAAGATTACTCATGGTTATATACATGAGGGAGTGACTCTTGGGCTTCATCTCCCGATGACTCTTCATTTTCCATTATTTACTATTTAATTATTTACAAGTGTTTACCCAATCCCAATGATTAGGTGTCAACAAGATTCCTAATTTGACTTGTGCATTAACATTTCACCTTTAGTTTAACTCTACTCAAACTGCACTCAAGCATACTTCAACTCCTATGTCTCTACTTCAACACATCACCCACTTGGAGAAGCGTACAAGTTATATGGTTGTAGGTTGCAGTTTAGGATGGGCACGTATGTATGGATGAGACCCCATTTTAGTCAATCAACCACGATTGCATACTTGTTGACTCTATTGCCCACTTGATAGGCACGTTGGATCAAGGATCATTCTTTGCAGATCATAGTGTTCATAATATAAGCACATGTTCTGATGTACATATTGGTTAGAGGGTTGCGGGGGAGCGCCCCCCCCATGCTCTCGCTCCCAATTCGTGCTCCGAGCGGGAGCGGCTCTGGAGCACGCTCGCTAAAAAAAACCTCCTTGCCTTTTTGGGAGGGTTTAGTCTTTTTTGCTTTTTTTTTTTGCAATAATATTCCAAATGCAATTTTTTTTCAAAAAGACAAATAAATTTTGAGTGGGGCAGCCTAATGATCAAGCCTATGGCCCTAGTATTGATATGCGATTCATGGTAATGTTAAATTCTTAAAGTAAAAGGAATGACTTGTCCTTCTACTTAAATTTTTAACATTACCATGAAATGACTCAGGATGTTTGAGAGTGGTTCCGACCTCATTGGATTTCATATGGAGAAAGTAGAATTTTAGATTTCATTCAAAATCTAGTAGACTTATCAGTTTTTCAGGATTTCAGGATTGGAGGGATTGCAATGTTTCCATTGGATTTTATCATGTATTAGGGCATGGAACTCGTATTTAATCAAGAACACCAATCCCTCTATGTACCTTGATGTTAGTGACATTGGTTGTCAAACTCCTCTATCATGACCCTCCTAAAAATGTACGCATCGCTCAAACAAAATCTTGACTTGACATGCTATGCTTTTTCTATCTTATGTTAATGCTTAGAGGGTGATATTAATGACAAAGATCCCTATATAGATCTAGAGGTAATGGCAAGATACCTATGGATATTAATGCTTAGAGGGTGATATTAATGACAAAGATCCTGACTTTCCAACAAGACTAAAAAATTAGACATTTATCATGGTGGCAAGCAGCCTAAGCATTAGCAATAGATAACAGATTTACTTGTCTTTTCTAGTTTCTAGTAGTTTTTATAACTATTGATTCTTTCATATTTATTATGATAGTTTGTGTAAATAATATATGACAATTTAAGTTTGAAGTTTGAAGTTGGCAATTATAACTCATTTGTAATGAATTATGAATATGATGCTTCATGAAAGTTGAAAGTTGTTTCATTTCATTTCATGTTAGATATTATTTGTTGTAGTGATTACATTTAGCTTACAAGTACAACTTTGGTGATTAATGATGATAAATGTTATATATTGAATTTTGAAAGCTTGAAACTTTAAGATTGATGAATCATGAGACTCAATATGTTGTATGTTACTATGTTACTAACTTGTGCACGTGGTTGATGAAGATTATAACTTCTAGATGATTGTTGTTATATGGTTCAATCTATGTTTTTTATTTTTTATTTTTATATCTAATTGATCATTCTACATGCTTTTGTTGACATATATGCATCAATATATATATAAAACGCTTCCGGAATCGCTCCCAAACCGGGAGCTTCTGAAATTGTCGCTCCTGCTCCCAAGTAACCTTCGGTTATCACATGTTATATATGGATATAGTTTGTACATATCACTAGGTTCTCAACATTCTTCATGGTGACCTCGTCCCCTTGAGTTGCCATTGTTAACCCCTAGATTTCCCCCCTTGCAAATTTGGAGGGTTAAGGACCAACAAATTTCATTTGGGATGGATATTCAAAGATATATTTAGAGATAACTTTGCTTGAGCCAGGAGTTGGTTGTTGAAATATGTAACTAGGTTCGGTCTTCATAAATGTATTTGAGTTGCAATGAAATGTATTTATCAAAAGAATGAAGAAAATATTTTTGTTATTATTATTATGACTTATTAAAGCATGGGTTTCATGCTTGGTCATCATATTTTAGGTCAAAGTCCCCATTGAGGACTTCTAGGATTTATTTTGAGTCATTAGAGTCATTGTCCATTCAAAGAGACCCTTCTCAGGCCTTTGAATCATGTAAAAAGAATTAATATTGAGTCAAATATGCTATTTGTCCCCTCCACACCAAGTCAGCCTCAAGAAGGGCAATTCGACCTCACTGGAAGGCTATATATACAAGGCAGTTCGAATTCATTTGGAGCAATTCACTCTCTCTGTCATAGTTCGATATCTTGAAGCTGGGAAATGCGAAGTTGAAGAAGAGCTGAAAAGGGGCTAAAAGGGAGTGCGAAATTTTGGAGGCAAGAAGAAGACATCAAGATCGAAATTTTGGGCCATCTATCTCTCACTCAGGAGGAGTATATAGGGAGATCGAAGTTTTTCTTTCTCTAGTCGAAGCTGTTGCTACCGCTACTACCTGTTACTGGGTTGAAGCTACTACTACAAGTTGATGCTGCTAAGTTGAAGTTCCTATTGAAGGGTTATCGTCTGCAAGAAGGATTGAGGGCTGACTTGGTGTGGAGGAAGTCTTTGTCTATGTTAAGAGTCTTGGATTATTTCGAGAAACTATTGAAGGAAGAATTGTTGATTGGGTTTTCCCCTAGATAGGGGTAATTGCTTGATGAACTAAAAGATAAAAGAACATAAAGATAAAAGAATCACAAGTAATTATCTATATAAGAAAATTTTTCTGCCTTTCTGATTTTCTAACATGGTTTCAATGTTGAGGTGAAGAAGGAAAAAGGCAGTTTTGAGAATCTACTGGAAGAAGTCTAAAGAATTGATCAAGGGATTATATAAGGAGCTCTTATAAGGGAAGAAACTCACTATCTTCAATGATAATGTCTAACACAATAAAGAGTGAGAACAAATTGGAAGGAGCACCAAATTACAGGGCATGGAAGAAGAGAATTGACCTCATTCTTGAAAAGAACAAGGTCTTGGATTTGGTCAAAGGAAAGATGAAGAAACGTGCTGAAGAATCCAGTGATGCAGACAAAGTGAAGTTTAGAGAGTCAGAAATATTGGCTATGACATTGATGGTAGAAAGCATAAAGGACAATCTTGTCCCATACATTTCCAATATAGACCATGCTCAAGAAATGTATGAAGCCTTATCAAAATTGTTCACTATCAAGAACATCGGTCAAGTAGCAAGTCTAAAGAATGAATTAAGAACTACAAAAATGAGATGACATTGTGGCTTCCCTCTTTGTAAGAATATCTAGAATTAGAGATGAACTTCAAGCAATAGATGAAATTGTACCGGAAAAGGCCCTAGTAATTACTGCATTATTGGGATTGCCACCTACTTGGAGTTCTTTTTCTTCAGGTCTCAACAAATAGAAAGAAGCTCCTACCTTCGAGCAATTATGGAATGCTTGCACCCAAGAAGAAATGAGAATCTCATTAGTATCCAACAATGAAGAAGAAAAGGTTTCAAATGCATACTTTGCTTCTCACAAGAAAGGAAACTCCAAGAAGTCAAGAGGGCCAAGAAGGAAGGTCAATATGTCCAAGATAGAATGCTACCATTGTCACAAAATGGGTCACTATAGAAAATACTGTCCTAACAATCCAAAGAACAAGTAAAGAAGTAGAGACCAAGCCAATGATGCTGAAGAGGGATTTCCAAAGAAGAATGAACCCGAAGAACTAGATATAAGGGACTTACAGTACTAAGTCCTTTGATCTAAGCCTTAGTTATTTCATTGTTTGATTTCTAGTATTTGTAGGTTTAACATATTTTTGGAAAAACATTTTTGATTTGTTTTTATAAGGTTATAGGTATCCCTCAAGCTTGGAGGGAGCCTTCACCAATTTCCAATTTTCATTTTTAGTTTTCCTTACTTATCTAGTTTTGCCTGCATTAAATATTAGTCACATTTCTATTCATATTTTCCTCGTGTAGGAAAACTTGTTGAAGACTCCAGGATTATGAAAGAAGGCTTCACAAGACAAAGCATTGCAATTACAAGGTTTGTTAAGAAACAAAGGTATGTCTTAAACTGTTTTTGCTCTCTTCATGATATTCATTCTTGAAAAAATATTACTAAGATCATTGCGTCTAGCTCTCCTAAATCTTAAAGATTCTTGATTGGGTGATTCATCATTACATAAATCTACCCTCACATCTTTGATTACTCTTGTCGAAACCTAGAAAGGTTCTCTGTGAAAAACCCTAACTTAAGGGTATGTTGATGATATTGTGTGAAACCCTAGCCTACTTAGGGTTATTGATGAAGTCAAAAGAAAATTGTTTGATGCTTTGATGTTGTCATGTTTGAGGGTTTGGTATGGTTATGAAAACCCTAACTTGTTAGCATTGAATGGTGATGTCTGAAATCTCAAACCTTTGAAGTATTGATAAATTAGGGTTTGCTATAGATCATTAGGGTTTGTGGGGTTTGTAAGCAAGACCCTTATTTTAGATAATGTCCTAGGAATGAAATCCTAGGTATATATGTGTTTGTTCGACCAAAACCCTAGTCTGATCAAGTTTGTTATATGTCTAATATATTGATATTTGTGTCATTAGGTTTGACTAACACATGTTATGATATGCTTGTTCATGATGATGGAATCCTAGATACATGTGTTGACCTAATTGTTGATGGTCATAAGTCCTTGGGTTCGGACATAAACCCTAGTCAAAGTTTGATTGTCTAGGATGATAGTATTTGTGAATTCTAGGGTTTTGTAACTAAACCTTAGTAGAAGTTAAAATCTCTGATATATGATGATAGTGTGACAATTTGGGATTTATGAAAGGTTGATAAAAACCTGAAGTTGTATTATGATAAGTTTGATTGTTAGTAAAATCTAGGGTTTACAGCAAACCCTAGTGGAAGCTAGTCATGTTGTTACTTTAAATTAAGTTGTGATTGGTTTTGATTGAGCTCATGTATGAAATCTAGGGTTTTGCACTAAATCTTAGTGGAAGTCTAACATATGAGATCTAATGTTGTTAGATGCATTGTAGAATTATATTTGTTTAAATTGCTTCTAGGGTTTGTATTAGGGTATGTCATACCTTTGAAAGAAGCTTTGAAACCCTAGATGTAATAAAGGTTTTTATGTTTGATATGCTCAAAGTCTTGATGATATAGTCTTGGGTTTATGACAAAAACCCTAGCAAGAAGTTGAAAAGTGTGTGTCTCTTGTTTGTAACTAAGTTTGGGTATTTGATGTCTAAAGTTGAATGCTTCCATCATTCTGATATGGTTAAATTCATGCTTCTATGGATTTGGTTGTACTTGCTATCTAAGTTGTGTAGGTACATAATCTTCAAGATGGTGAAGATGTTTGTAAGTAAAGCTAATATGATAATCATGACGAAGATGTTCCTAAGTAAAGCTAATATGATAAGCATGATGAAGAAAGTTATAATGGTCACGATAACTCTGATGAGAAGGATGGAGGCCATGAAATATTCTCCGATGTCGTAGAAAAGAAGTTGATTTCCCTAGGTTAAGAGAGAGTTTGGGTATATTCCTTGTATAAGAATGATTAGATCCTCTGTGGTTCAGAGGGAGTGATGGATATGGTTCTCTACTTTATGTGTCATGCACTAGACCAGGACTAACAGCCGTAAGCCTTAGTGAAGGGAACAAGTCACTAGTTGGGAGGGAGGGCATATCATAGTCATGATGGACACCTTGAAAGAAGAAATTGGAGAATGTCTTTTGAGGAGCTACTAAGATAAGAAAAGCAAGATCTGATTGAAGAACATGTTGCAGCATGTGAAGTAGGAAAGCAAAATGTATGATTAAGGAATCTTCTGCCAAGATTTGTTTGAAAGTATTACTATGATGATGAGAAGCAATATCTAGTTGTTTGGAAGACCCCGAAGGTTTGTATTTATTTACGTACATTTGAAAGTTTGTTATTGATTGGGGTTGTGCTTGTACAGGTAAATCTCTCGAAGGCTTGATAACATGTTTTACGTGCTTAGTGTTATCAATCTGTTTGATCAAGATAGATTTGTTGTTACCGATCTGTTTGATCGGGGAGGATTTGTTACCGATTGGAATAATCGGGAAAATTGAGGCTTTGTGTGTGAGACACATTGCCTAGGAGGACATCTGGTCGACAATTTGTGTTGATGTCTAGTTTCCAAAGTAGGGAGGGTGGCGTTGGTCATGGAGCTCTGATTTTGGATACGCACCTAAAGCCCTGGGTTGATGGTTAGCAAGTAAGCCTGATGGTATCTAGAGAGGCTGAAAGCTTTAGTCCATCTTAGTCCCACCTAGATAGATTACCCTGATTAGGAATCTAGTCCATGGCATCGTGAGTGCCTAAACTATTGAGAGATCTTAGATAGATTGCCCTGGTCAAGAATCTAGTCTTCGCGGTGCCTAAATTCTTCATGGTTCATGTGCTCTGAGATCTTCCTTGTACTTGTACTGATGAATACCTCCCTAGTTAAGAGGGAGTGTTGAAATATGTAACTAGGTTCGATCTTCATAAATGTATTTGAGTCACAATGAAATGTATTTATCAAAAGAATGAAGAAAATATTTTTGTTATTATTTTTATGACTTATTAAAGCATGGGTTTCATGCTTAGGTCATCATGTTTTAGTTCAAAGTCCCATTGAGGACTTCTAAGATTTATTCTGATTCATTAGAGTCATTGTCCATTTAAAGAGACCCTTCTTGGGCTTTTGAATCATGTAAAAATAATTAATATTGAGTCGAAATGCTATTTGCCCCCTCCACACCAAGTTGGCCTCACTGGAAGGCTATATATACAAAGCAGTTCGAATTCATTTGGAGCAATTCACTCTCTATCTCATAGTTCGATTTCTTGATGCTGGAAGCTGGGAAATGCGAAGTTGAAGAAGAGCTAAAGAGGGGCTAAAAAGGAGCGCGAAATTTTGGAGGCAAGAAGAAGACATCAAGATCGAAAATTTGGGCCATCTATCTCTCACTCAGGAGGAGTATATAGGGAGATCGAAGTTTTTCTTTGTCTAGTAGAAGTTGCTGCTGCTACCGGTTGGTAGGGCGAAGCTGCTACTACAAGTTGATGTTGCTAGGTCGAAGTTCCTATTGAAGGGTTATCATCTGCAAGAAGGATCGAGGGTTGACTTGGTGTGGAGGAAGTCTTTGTCTAGGTTAAGAGTCTTGGATTATCTTGAGAAACTATTGAAGGAAGAATTGTTGACTGGGTTTTCCCCTGGCTGTCCGGCTACATCTGTTGTCCTTGTACTATTGTTTTGGTTATTGCTTGATGAACTAAAAGATAGAAGAAGAACATAAAGATAAAAGAATTACAAGTAATTATCTAAATAAGAAAATCATTCTACCTTTTTGATTTTCTAACATTGTTTCCCATGGAATTCAACTAAATTATTGGTTAAATGATATTATGGTTGTTTAGATACAAATTTTCATCAGATTGGAGAGACTTGCTATTTTTGGTAGTGCTCCTAAATCTTTTGAGATAAGGTTTTTGAGCTCCACATGGCATCGAGGATAATACATTTTGAGTCCTCATGATCTCCTAAGGTCGATGAGCAACTTTTGGGCGACATGCACGACATGGCTATTTTTAGTAGGGGTTGCATGTCAGATTTGATCACATATTCGAACTCCTCACTGAAAATCAAGTCCGATGAATATAGATTCATGCGATGTTGTACGAATTGTACTTGACAAATACTCGACTGTCATATCACTCATCGACTTGGGAAGACTCGGGAATAGACTGGGGAATGAATTGGCAAATAGCAAAAAACTAAAAATATCTCATTTTTTTGCATAAAAGATAAATTAATGGCATTTCCAACACATGCAAGTTATAAAACAATGGTTTACACAAGAATCCATATCATCATCTCATAAAATATGATAATATAAGTTATAATATAACACATTTGAGATTTGTATTCAAAATTTTTAAAAGCAAACTGAAAAATGATTTCATAAACAAAATAACATATGGTAGCAAATTGCAAGTTCTCCATGAATCATAACATAATTAGAAAACCAAAAGTAGATAGTGTCTCCATGTGCAATGTCATGTCTCATGCATCAACACGAGGACGCCTAGAATAAGCCCTCGAGGAGCTAGTGCCAACATTAGTGGGCTCAAACAACAATTGTGAGGCAGGTGTGTTTGGAGTTTCCATTTGAGAAAATGGTAGACCAGAGGGATCTTGTGTCTCCTCATCAAGCCAACTCAAATCATCAGTAGGAAACTTCTCCACAATCCATTTGGACTCTAGATCAATGTCATCCAATGCAATTGGATCAAAATTCTTTGGACGAATATATTTAGTGTGTTAAAATTTGGGTACCAGAGGACAAGTGGTTCCCTAAGGCTTTGATCTTTGGCCTAGGGAAAAGTGTCCAAATTTATTTTTTTATTTTTCTCCTAAAGTGACTTTATAAGTGGTAAAGTCAATTTAATTTAAAAGTGACTTTATAAGTGGTAAAGTTACATTCTAATTTTAAAGTGACTTAATAAGTGGGAAAGTTACATTCTACTTTAAAGGTGACTTTATTAAAGTGACTGAAGAATTAGAAAGTGAAAAAGTGACTATGGAAATAAAATGCTAAGTGGGTCTTTATTTAAGTGGTTGAGTTAAAAAATAGAAAGTGAGAATTAAATGCACGTTTATTTTTATCCCTAGATCTAAATGAATCTCAGCCATTAGATCTTAGGGTAACCCAAAAGGTCATTTAGAGAATAAAAAAAAGAGCAATTCATTCTTTCATGAGCATTTGAGAGAAAGAGAAGAGAGAGCAAGGTGAGAATTTCTGAGCAGTGAGGAAGTGAAGGAGAGCAGCAAGAAGACATTTCAGCAAGTCTGGGCAGCAACATTTATTGGCATGCATCCCAAGAAAAAACTGTACAGCAGGAGAAAGGCACAGAAATCAAGGAAGAGGGACAACAAGTTTTGGGCACATTTTTCGAGGCTGGCCGTACAACATTTAATGTTGTTTTATTGCTGTAAAAATTTATGGTTTCGCTGTTCGTTGATAGGCACAATTTTCGAGGTGGAGTTCACGCACGGAAATTGAGATAAGTTGTAATTTGTGGTTGCTGGAATTTTTACTGTGTATTTCAGTTTCTTTGTAAAATCATTTTCAGAAATAAAGAAGAGCTCTCAAACTAGTTTTCCCCAAGAGTTGTAGGGGGTTTTTCCAGGGTTACGTTGACAAAAAATCACTGTTATTTTCTGTGTGTGGCTGTCATAATTTTTCTGTGTTTTATTTCTGCAATTTCAGTAGTTGTGAAATCTCTAAATTTGTGTTTTCAGAAAAATATTATCATTTCCAGATTTTAGAATTTTTATCAGGCTTGGATTTAAAACTAAATGCATGAAGTGATAAAGAACACTGATAACTGAAGTGGGGGTTGGAATTTCTTCATGGTATCAGAACTTGGTTGGCTGAAAAGTGCAGTTTGGGATAGCAAAGTGAAAATTACAGCAAGCTGATTTTTACACAGAAAACAGAAACCTTTACCACAGATTTGAAAATTTCAATTTGGTTGAAGACAGGTTGGATGGGCAGAACTACTACAGTGCATGGAAGGAGAGAATCTAGAGCATTTTTGAGGAAACAAAAGTCTGGGGCATTATGGTAAATATCACACAGAACCCAGTAGTAGTACCTGCGGATCCTGTACAGTTGGCAGAGTTTAACAAAAAGAATGTTAACGCAAAAAGATTGATTTTGGAAGGAATCAAAGACCATGTCATTCCTCATGTGAGAGGAAAGACTTATGCACATGAGATGTGGACAACCTTGACCAGTTTTTACCAGAGCTCAAATGAAAACAAAAAAATGGTCCTAAAGGAGAAACTGAAGGCCATTAAAATGGCTAAGACTAACAGTGCTACAACATACCTCACAAAGATCACTTCAGTGAGATGAGTTGGCAGCCGTAGGTGAGATCATTGCACCCACTAAGTTGGTGAGAATTGCTTTGAATGGTCTTCCCAAGACTTGGGAGAATTTTGTGGATGGCATTGTTGCATGGGAAAACCTTCTCGATTGGGAGAGGTTGTGGGATGATTGCATTCAAAATGAGATAAGAAAGAACCATCTTGGGGCAGCCAAACAAGTGGAGGAGGATGACAATGTGGCATTGTTAGCAAGAGGCAAGAAGGGCAGAGCAAAGAAGCAAGCTTCCAACAGTGGAGGCAAAAGCAAAGGTAAAGGCAAGCAGAAGAACAAGGAGAAGGGCTATTCCAAAGTCAAATGTTGGAATTGTCAAAAGTTTGGATACTATGTTGTTGTGTGCCCAGAGAAGAAGAACAAGAAAGGGAAAGACAAACCCATGGCAGCTTCTGCAGAGATAGAGAGCTTCTCAGAGAGATTTGATCGGGAGTTTGGGTTCATAGCTTGTGAGGTCACTAGTGCAGGATCACTTGCCATACATGTTCAGAGGGAGTGTGCATTCCCCGCTACTAGCAGAGCATCTTATAGCATTTGGTATGTTGATAGTGGCGCTTCACGCCACATGATAGGAGTCAGAGAGTACTTCTTAGAGCTTTCAGAGGGTGATACAAATATGGAGGTAGTACTTGGTGATGACAACATTGTTAGAGCAGTCGGTGTGGGGACATTGACATTTGATAGGGGACCCAAACCTCCCTTGAAAGTGTCAGATGTTCTATATGTGCCTGGAATGAAGAAGAACCTGAAATCTGTCTCAACACTCGAGGAAAGAGGGTATGATGTGTTGTTCAGGAGAGGGCAGGTGCTTATAGATCCTAGGGGAACTCCAGCTTCTTCAGCTAGAGAGATTGGTGTGCGCCATGCCAAGGTGTACAAGTTCTCATTGCAGCCCTTGATGGCATTGAGTAGCAGCACCCGAGACAGGACCGACAACAGATCTAGCAATTCAGAGTTGTGTGAGATTTGGCACCGCAGGATGGGGCATATGTATCATGGGGCCTTGAGTATATTGCGGGAGATCACCACTGGTGTGCCAGATTTCAGTTCAGATCACCTTGATGTATGCAGAGGATGTGTTATGGGCAGGAGGAGGGGTATTTCTTCTTGGGACAAGGGAAGTACATTGTGGATATTCTTAGCAGATTTCACATGGAGGACTGCAAACCCATGTCTACACCTATGATCACTAACTGGAAGAAGCTTCACGCTTCTGGTTCCGAGTTGGTGGATCCTACTCTATACAGATAGTTGATTGGTTGTTTGATGTATTTGGTCAACACTCGACCATATATATGTTTTGCAGTTAACACTATGAGTCAGTTCATGTGTGAGCCCAGGGGAGTGCATTGGGTGGCTGCAAAACACATTCTTCGTTACTTTCAGGGGACAGTGGATTTTGGTCTGGATTATAGACAGGGTGATGGAGTGAGACTGGCAGGGTACACGGATTCAGATTGGGCAGGTTGTGCTTTAGATAGGAAGAGTACTTCCGGGTGTTGTTTTGGGTTGGGTTCGGCAGTTGTGCTGTGGATCAGCCGGAAACAATAGTTAGTTGCATTGAGTTCAACTGAGGCAGAGTATATGGCTGCTAGTTTGGCTAATTGTGAGGCCATATGGCTTCGCAAGATGTTGTTTGGTCTATTTGGTCAGACATTGAGACCTTCAGTAATTTACTGTGATAATCAGAGTTGCATAAAACTCACGGAGAATACAGTTTTTCATGACAGATCAAAGCATATTGAGATCAAGTATCACTTCATTAAAGACTATGTCCAAAAGGGAGTTGTCAAGCTTGAGTACGTTTCTACAAATGAGAAAGTAGCAGACATTTTCACCAAAGCCTTACCACAGGGCAAGCATGTATACTTCAGAGACAAGATGGGAGCGGTGACGAACACTTTCCACGGTAAGAGGGAGTGTTAAAATTTGGGTACCAGAGGACAAGTGGTTCCCTAAGGCTTTGATCTTTGGCCTAGGGAAAAGTGTCCAAATTTATCTTTTACTTTTCTCCTAAAGTGACTTTATAAGTGGTAAAGTTACATTCTAATTTAAAAGTGACTTTATAAGTGGTAAAGTTACATTCTACTTTAAAGGCGACTTTATTAAAGTGAATGAAAAATTAGAAAGTGAAAAAGTGACTATGGAAATAAAAGGCTAAGTGGGTCTTTATTTAAGTGGGTGAGTTAAAAAATAGAAAGTGAAAATTAAATGCACATTTATTCTCATCCCTAGATCTAAATGAATCTCAACCATTATATGTTAGGTAACCCAAAAGGTCATATAGAGAATAAAAGGAGAAGAGAAGAGGAAAAGATCAATTCATTCTTTCATGAGCATTTGAGAGAAAGAGGAGAGAGCAAGGAGAGAATTTCTGAGCAGTGAGGAAGTGAAAGAGAGTAGCAAGAAGACAATGAGCATTTGAGAGAAAGAGAAGAGAGAGCAAGGAGAGAATTTTTGAGCAGTGAGGAAGTAAAAGAGAGCAACAAGAAGACATTTCAACAAATCTGGGCAGCAACATTTATTGGCACGCATCCTAAGGAAAAACAGTACGGTAGGAGAAAGGCACAAAAATCGAGGAAGAGGGACAACAAGTTCTGGGCACATTTTTCGATGCTGGCCGTACAACATTTAATGTTGTTTTATTGTTGTAAAAATTTCTGTTTTGGCTGTTCGCTGATTGGCACAATTTTTGAGGTGGAGTTCAAGCACAGAAATCAAGATAAGTTGTAATTTGTGGTTGCTGGAATTTTCACTGTGTATTTCAATTTCTCTGTAAAATCATTTTCAGTAATAAAGAAGAGTTCTCAAACTGGTTTTCCCCAAGAGTTGTAGGGGGTTTTTCCAGGGTCACATTGACCAAAAATCACTGTGTTATTTTCTGTGTGTGGCTGTCATAATTTTGCTGTGTTTTATTTCTGCAATTTCAGTAGTTGTGAAATCTCTAAACTTGTGTTTTTAAAAAAATATTATCATTTATAGATTTTAGAATTTTTATCATGCTTGGATTTAAAACTAAATGCATGGAGTGATAAGGAAATCTGATAACTGGAGTGGGGGTTGAAATTTCTTCATAGTGAACAACCAAAGGTTGTAATAGATGTAGACCAGCTTCTATGATCGCTCATGCTCCAACCTATTACACTTTTTGCTATGGATGTGCCCAAACACTAACCAATTGTGCTCACATATTGAAGTGCTGCAAGGCTAGCTTAGAACTCTCATTGCAAATTCTTGCAATTCTGGTGCCTTAGTGCCACAATCTATTCATCAATTGGCTGTACAAAACAATGAAAAAGTTGAGTGTTGCAAATTGCAATGCCAAACTTATAGAATTTATAGAATTTAAAAATTGAATCTTACATGGAATTTTCTTGTCCCTTAGTCGTATGGTTGAGCTAAATCCAAACATGTTAGGCCCCTATACTACTAGTGTAACCCCTTATTGTTATTAGTATAACCCACTTATTATATTGATGTACCCATGTAGTGCCCATATTGTTACTATTGTGCCCCATAGAATCCCACTATGGTTATCATTGTGCCCTTATATTATTATTGTTATGTCGGCTCTGATTATGTTATGACCCCTTAGACTCCTATATATAGAAAGGAGGTCTTTTCATTTGTATCATCCAAGAATTGTTCATTTATGTAATGTAAAGGAGGTTGCCCCCTCGAAGAGGCTGAATTCTAAGGCGTTGATCTATCTATTCTATCTTTTCTTGAGCTGGTTTCATAACATTTGGTATCGAAGCTTTGGATTCTAGGGTTTCGCTGCTCCAAACAGGTCATCGTGGCATTTTCGCTATAACTTTTTTTCTGTGACATTTCAGAAGTCGCAAAAAAAACCCATTTGAGAAGAAATCGCGCTGAACCTTGGGTCCGAATTTCAGAGCTTTTTGCGCGATATTTGCGGAGATATGATCTGATGAAGTTGGTCTTTTTGCAGACTCCTGAATTACATTCAAAGCAAGTGACCTAGGGAAAATAGTCATAACTTTCTCTCTGAGCATTGGATTGAAATTTCGTAAGAAGGTACAAAAATAGGACGTACTGTAGTTTCTTGTATATCTTTTTCAGAGCCAAAGGTCGAAAAATTGACACGTGGCACTTCATACAATTTCGCTCTTCTGGAAGGGTCTATAATCAGGTCATCTTGGGAGATTGTGCATAACGCTTTTTTGGAGAATCCAATTTCGATCAGACTACTGGCATTGGAAAGAGGACACAGAGGGCTACTACAGGTAGCAATTTTAGAACTTAAATATCCGCAATTACAGAGTTACATTTGTTTCAAGGTCAAGCTCCTAAAATCAAGAAAAAGCAAGATGAGGAAGTTTGATGGCAAGGATCCGGTAAATTGGATACTTCAGATGGAGCAATATTTTGATCTACATGGTGTACAACTGTTACAAAAGGTATGTATTGCATCTTCATATTTAGAACCAGATCAATTTTTATGGTACAAAGGGCTTTGTTCTCGTAAACAACTTGTTACGTGGTCAATTTTCACGGATGAAATGATAGCACATTATGAAGATACAAAGAGCAACACCTTCTTTAGAGCAACACCACAACAATTGGAAAGAGTAAAAGGGCTTTGTGACATAGTGGAAAGAAAAATTATGGAAACCAGGAAGCGTGCCCCTCACAACTATAAAGATGGAAGTGTTGTTTCTCCTAGCCTTCCACAACCTACAAGGGTTACACCACAACAATTGGAAGAAAAAAGAGAAAAAGGGCTTTGTTACAATTGTGATAGCAAATGCACTAAAGGTCAGTGTTGTTAAAATTGCGATAAAATCGCGATTTAATGAAAAAATCGCGATTTTTTCAGCTTGCCGATTTAATCGCGATTTTTATACGAAAAAATCGCCCTTTTTTTTTTGCCGATTTTTATTGAAAAAATCGCGCTTTTTTCAAAAAATCGCGATTTTTAACGAAAAAATCGCGGGGGATTGGGACAGCGCGATTTTATAATTTTTTTTTTGGTTTTTCATTTGGTCATTTGGGTTTTTTCATGCAATTTTTTTTGAAAGAAACAAATAATTTTTGAGTGGGGCAGCTTAATGATAAAGTCTAGGCCCTAGTATGGATATGCTATTCATGGTAATGTTAAATTCTTAAAGTAAAAGTGACATTCTCCTTAATCTTCATTTTCATTCTTTTACTTAAATTTTTAACATTACCATGAAATGACTCAGGATGTTTGAGAGTGGTTCCAGCCTCATTGGATTTCATATGGAGAAAGTAGAATTTTAGATTTCATTTAAAATCCAGCAGACTTATCAGTTTTTCAGGATTTCAGGATTGGGAGATTGTAATGTTTCCAGGTGACACCACCTGCTCGGGCTACCCCTGCCACCAGTAGAGGACGTGGTCTATCTCCTATAGCTCCTACTTCTAGTTCTTCAGCTTCTAGAGCACATCAGACTCCACTGCCATCTCCACCAGCACAGGCACCAACATCTACATCTAGAGGGAAAGGGAAAGCTGTGGCATTTTCTCGCAAGAGGGGCAGAGGAAATCAATAGGATTAGACTTCATTTTATTGTCTATGACATTATGACATGATGAGATACATTATCATATTTTTTGTTGATATTTTGAGGCTGAGTTGGGACTCAGGAGTCAGGACTTACTATTCAGGACATGATTCAATGTTATGTGTGATTTTAGCGCTAGAAATGATATTAAACATCTTATATATTAGTTTTTTTATCATATTTATGTGTCAATGTATTTATTTTATGTTGTAGATGGTTTAGATATTAAAAAAATTGAAAAAAAATGAATATTTTTGTACCAAACGATTTTTTCCCGCTTTTTTCCGATTTTTTCCCGATTTTTCCGATTTTTTCCGATTCGTTCCCCGCGCCGATTTAATCCCGCTCGCGCTTTTAACAACATTGCTAAAGGTCATAAGTGTGCTGAGAAGAAATTATTTTATATAGAATATGAAGAGGAGGAAGAAAAGGATCAAGAAACAACAAAAGAAGAAGATATCCGCCAGGACCCCACCCCAGAGAAAGAAGAAATGAATCAGACCATATCTTGTAAAGCATTGGCAAGAATTACCACTCCTCAAACTCTCAAGAAAGAAGGACATATCAAGAAGAAAAAGGTGCAAGAAGTGAAAGATCACATCGAGAAAGAAGAAATGAATCCAACCATATCTTGTAATTCATTGTTCGAAATTACCACTCCTCAAACTATCAAGATAGAAGGACATATCAAGAAGAAAAATGTTTAAGAAGTGAAAGATCACATCGAGCATCAAGAAATGAATCCGACCATATCTTGTAAAGGATTGGAAGAAATTACCACTCCTCAAACTCTAGAGATAGAAGGACATATCAAGAAGAAAAAGGTTCAAGCAGTGAAAGATCACATCGAGCATCAACAACAAGTTATCCAACTTTTAAAGGATAACGATCAAATGAAACAACAGGTAAATAAACATTGTAGTGAAAAATGTTTTGATGTAGGTGATTGGGTATTTTTACTGCTACATCTCAAGCAAGCTATTTATGAGAAGGAAATGTTGGCAATACTACATACACTTAAAAAATGGCGACCTTACCGAATGGGAAGACTCTTCAAGGATGAGGATGTGGAAGTATTGTTTTGTGCTATTTATATTATCCAACCAGATTGGATAAATGAAACAAGGGATGAATGGAAGAATGACGAAGAAGTATGGCCACTTATTCAAAAGTTGCAAAAGATCCCAATTCAAACAATATTGCCAGAAATTGAAGAGGAAGGAAAAATCATATTGGAACCTGGAGCAATCACAGAAACAAGAACCCGATAGCTACGAAATCGATCAATTTCAGAGTATCTCATCAAGTGGAAGAACTTACCCGCTGAAGATTCCACATGGGAGGACAAGAATTTTATATAGAAGCATCAAGAACTACTCAAGCGTTGAGGACAACGCTTTTTGAAGGAGAGGGGCATGTTAGGCCCCTATACTACTAGTGTAACCCCTTATTGTTATTAGTATAACCCACTTATTATATTGATGTACCCATGTAGTGCCCATATTGTTACTATTGTGCCCCATAGAATCCCACTATGGTTATCATTGTACCCTTATATTATTATTGTTATGTCGGCTCTGATTATGTTATGACCCCTTAGACTCCTATATATAGAAAGGAGGTCTTTTCATTTGTATCATCCAAGAATTGTTCATTTATGTAATGTAAAGGAGGTTGCCCCCTCGAAGAGGCTGAATTCTAAGGCATTGATCTATCTATTCTATCTTTTCTTGAGCTGGTTTCATAACAAAACATGCCAAATGCTTCGTTGTATATGTCTCCTTGCAAATTGATTTTGTCTTGAATATTTTGGCTCGGGAACATCCTCTCAATGCATATCATGATACCTCACATCATCTTGGGATCTCTTTGGATATTAGACCCCTCATTATAGAATATGCTTGGATTTAGATATGCTCCCATTGTATGCAACGATGAATGTCACTGTTTGTCCCACCTAGAATCAATAATTTCCCATATAGGGAGATATTTAGATGAATCTCCCTTATAAAATGCCTTGATGGCCTCTTTGGCCCTGTCCATTCCCTCATAAATGTAAACCATTGGAGGCGTGTCTCCATCCATGATCCTCAAGACTCTCACAAGGGGCTCGGTTAAGCTAACAATATCAGTGGCAAGTTCTCTTTGAAGACGTTCACCTTCACCACCATGGCATCTGGTTTTGTGCAATCTTTCCAAAGTAGCCATTGTTGGCTACAAAACATCTGCCTCAAATCTTGGTACTCATTTAAAAGGCTTTGGAGGGAGAGGAAATTAGTGGCAAACTGTGTGACAACGCGTCAAGTGAGCTCATCCTCTGTGAATTCTCTCATAGTACTTAGCACTCAAGCATGGTTATAAATGTACTTGGTTATTTGTTTGCACTCTAAAACAACATCTTGCACCCGTGACAACTTTCCAGTGTCCTCTAAAATCAGTTCTATGCAATGGGAAACACATGGGCTCCAAAAAATGGTAGGATATTTTTTGGTTAGCATTCTTCCAGCTGCCACATAATTTGCAACATTGTCTGTGATTACCTGGACAACATTTTTTTCCCCAACTTCATCCACAACCTCTGACAACATTGAAAAAATCAGATTTGCATCCTTTACATGTGAAGATGCATCAATGGACTTTAGGAACATGGTTCCTTTAGAGCAAGCTACAATAAAGTTGGTGGTTGTTCTACCACTCTAATTTATCCACCCATTTGACATAATTGTGCACCCAATGGTCTTCCATGAGTTTTTAATGTTGTCCAACTGTGTCTTGACAAATTCAAACTCCTCATTAAGGTCTTTCTCCCTAAGTGAATTATAGGAAGGTGCTTTGTAGCCAGGGCCAACACATGTAATTGCATCTACCATGGGCTGGAATAAAGGTGACATTTCATAGTTAAATGGGAGACTATCATGATACCAAAACCTCCTCATTGCCATATTTGCCGGCTTATTTTTTTCATTAAAACTTTTCAAGCTTGGCTGAGATCCCAAATCAGTGCAAGGAAGGAAGAAATCAGATGTTATATGAGATGCATTTCCTACAACATTTGATGAGGCAAAACTTGTAGGAACATGCTGACCCTAGGACTGTGTCTGAGATCCACCCATTGTTGTAGTCTCATGCTTCGTTCTTGCTCTCTTAGCATTCTATTCTTGAATGGCATCCAAATTAGCTTGCATTTTCATTGTCACTCCTGGAGAGAAATGATCACAAATTACCACATCTATACCCACTATTCTAGCCAAGTGGTATTTCAATCTATTTATGCCCGTAGATACTAGAGTGGGACAACAGTTGCATTTTACTCTCCCATTAGAATTGGGATCTTCATGGTTATCATATTCCTAGGCTTAATCAAGAGGTCTTCTAGACTTGGATTTAGCCTTAGGAGCCATGGAATCAAGATGACAATCTCATTTCAGACAAAAAATATATTAAAAAATTGTAATTTTTTTTTAATTGCAGAGGCCTGCAATAAAAAGAAAGGCCCATAGTGGCCTGCAACAACATTGGGCAAAGGGCCTGTTGCAGGCCTCTTTGGGCTTGTCTCAGGGCCGCAAAGGCCTGCAACAAGCCCTTTGCGTGGTGCTGTTGCAAGTTACTGTCCATTGTTACAGGCCCTTAGGAACTCTAAATATTAAATATATATATATATTTTTATTTTTTATTTTTTTTTAATTTGTTATCTCCCTCAGGCCTGTCTCAGGGCCGAAGAAGCCTTCTGCGAAGTTGGAAACACTGGGAGGGGGGTGAATCAATATTTCACTTACAATTAGTTAATCTTTCTTTTTCAGAGAATTAATTATTTTCATCATTAGATTAAAACCATAAATCAATAGTAAACAAAATCAAAGACAGTAAACACCAAAATTTTTAGGTGGAAACCCTTCCGGGAGAAAAGCCACCGAACACTCTAATAATTTTATGAGTACATAAATGCTTCAGCTCCAACTAAAAGGGAAGCCCCAACTCCCTAGTACTCTAGAAAAACGTTCTAGTTTTATCAGGCAACTCCAACTCCTGAAAGGATGCTCCTACACCTTGTTTTACTAGCACCCAATGGAAGGATGCTCCAACTTGCCCTAGCACCACCTTGCCACCCTAAAGTATTTTCAGGCTACAGCCTAAAGGTGACTTCAACCACCTGCCTAGCACCACTCACCCACCTAGAAATGATAATAGATAGATCGACTATTGTGGGCTCTTGTACTAGGGATAATGACCCACTTACATTGAATAGACTATGAAACCCTTACTTTTAGACAACAACAAAAACCTTTACAGCTAATATACCTCAGAGGAATAACAAGACTCAGACACCTTTTCAAACTGCTACAAGAAAATCATATGACAGTGAAGCCCAATTAATTTAATACTGAACAATGATAGGCACTCTTAATGCAGTACTAATAACAAACCCTTATTGTTGATACAATAAACCCTTACTACAATAAATTACTGAAACCCCTTGTAAATCAGAATGATATGACTTTGGAGCTCTTGCTGCTAAGCTGTTACAAAACCTCTAGAAATTATCGCTACAATGATAGAACTGTTGCAAATTTTAACTGTTGACAGTGAAGATCATGTTAACAGTGAACACAAATCTCATAGGTTTGCAAATCTACAAAGAACACTTTGCTGCAACAGGTACGCTGATGATCTTTGCTCAAGTTGAACTTTTGATAAAGAGACAATCCTAAAAAATTAGAAGCATACCTCCATAGATTCTGCATTTGATTTAGTATTGGAGTACACTGGATAGGGTTAAACAATAAACAACAATACGTCGAAATCTTCAATGGTCAAAGTTTCCAATAGGATTGCCAATCAAGTTATGTAAGGATTCCTCCTTCAAGTACTCGTTACCCTTAGTGCTTCAAACATGGCCACAAAGATTCACCATTCATGCTCTCTGATCGAATTTGTTTATTTTACTGCACAGGCTTGACTCACTTATACACTGGCTAGAGGCTCATACAATGGCAAATTGTCTTGATGCTTCACTACTTTAGTTGACCAAAAGGACTATTCGCTTGTTACCTTTATTCTTGTGTTGAGCACATGATCAAACTTCATGATGTTGAGAAATCTACGGCATTACATAGCTTAGGTTCTTTAGGAGATTTCTCTTAGACTTTGACATTTTCTTGTGATTGCTCTTTTCTTCTTATTTGTTCTTCTTTCAATTCTATTATGTTCCTTTCATCAAGACAAATCCCAAACAAAGAAGATCACAACAAGGGACACAAGATGTAGGCACTCAGCCAGGGCAAAACCCCTATCTAGGGGAAAACCCAATCCAACTCTTCCACTAGTAAATCAAGATGAGACAGTCCAAGACCCTTTAGACCTAGACACAAATCTCCTCCAATCACCAAGTCAACCCTTCCTTCTTGTAGATGATCTCTCCCAAAGTCTGCAAGTGTCATCTTCCGAATTGCAGCTTCAATCCAGAATTTTGGCCCCCCAGCGGCAGATTTTCGCCCCCTAGCTTCAAAACTTCAAACCTGCAGTAGATACAGAATAGCCCCTAGCTTTAGAACTTTAGACCTACAGTAGATACAAAATTTCGGCCTTGGCTACAACCCAGTAACTTCGCACATGTGAGAGAAAGATTTCCCAAAAACTTGATTTAGGTCTTCTAGCTTCTTCTATCCGTCTCCAGCTACTTTGCTCTCTTTTTCTACTTCTTCTTCTTGTAGATCGAACCTGTTGAGTGAGTGTGCCAAATAGGTTGAGTAACCTCTCTCTATATAGGCTTTCTATAGGGTCGAATTGCCCTAATGTAGACCGACTTCATGGGGATAGGGTCGAAGGTGACAAATGACCTTTTAGGCTAAAAAATAATTCTTTTTACATGATACAAAAGCCTAAAAAGGGTCTAATAAAATTGATAGTGACTCTACTCACTCAAGACAAAACCTAGAAGCCTTCAATGGAGGCTTTGACCTAGTAAACATTGACCCAAGCATGAAGCCCATGATTTAATAAGTCAATTTCTTTAATAGTAAAATTTCTTTTGACAAATACAATTATGAAGATTGACACTAGTTACATTCTTCAACACTCCCTCTTAACTAGGGAGGTATTAACAATTACATACATATATAGGTACATGGAAGATCATAAAGTGATATACTCTATGAAGAGTCATAACACACGTAGTGCTATAGATTAGATACCTGGCCAAGGTACTCTAATTGGGTGGGACTAAGGTGAACTCAAGCTTTAGCCTCTAGAGGTGCCATCACGCTTTTAAGCTCTATCACCAACCCAGGGATCTAGGTGCGTATCCAAGGTCGAAGCTCCAAGACCAAAGCCACCCTTCGTACTTCGGGATCTAGTCATCAACACATAGGTCAACCAGATGTCCTTCCAAACATCTTGTTGGCACAAGATGCTTCATCTCTCTTTATCAACCAAACCAGATATATATCCACCAATCCAAGTATGCTTCAAATGTTCAACCTTTTTACGGAGAGATCCTGCACAATCACAACCCCAATCAGTGATAAACCTTCAAATATATACAAGTAAACACAAACCTTCAGCGTCCTCAATTATCCTGATGCTACCTATTTCATTAGAGGTTTATCCAAATACAACTTGTCAGAAGCTATCTTCTTCAGTAGCACCAAATACAACCTCAACACTTGTCAAATCTTGCAAATCCACCTGTAGTTCTTTCATTCATTTTTTGGTTTCATTCTTTCTTCACGGTATTCATTATGACTGCCATAATATTCCCTCCTTCTTAATTGGGGAGATATACTTTTTTCTTTCATCCAAGCTACCTCTCAACTTAGGGAGATCAACAACTTCTTTTATAACATTGGAGAAACTTCAACCTTTCAAGGCTTCATTCTTTCTCATGGCATCTTGATCATCATCATTCTTATAACTTCCTTCATCATGCTCATCATTATTATCATCTTCAATTATAAACATCTTTAATATCTTACTATTAAAGTATGTCGACAACGACGACTTAATTAATCAAATGATAATTTTGTGTTGTGAAGGGTTGTAATAATTCAAAGAATTCTTTTATTACCCGACTTGATCTTTCTTGAAGGACGATGCGTCATTATACACATGAACCTAACATAGCAGGTTTTGCGGCTTGCAAAACCTAATGTAGCAGTTGGTGGCAAGGCAACTGTGCGATGGCTCCGGCGTGTAGCAAGGTAGGGTCATCTAGGCACTACTGTATGGGAAGGGACACAAGCGATGAACGACAACTATTAGAGTATCTTGTCACGTTGGAAAGCGACTGCTTGTCACGAGCTGAGTGTGATGCGACGGTTCTCTAATAGGTTGTCAACTGGAATTCGTGCCGGGGGAGGCTTCGTGTGGTTGCTGACGGGTTGCCGAATGATGGCGTTGACGGGGGTTGTGTGCCTACTATGGCTCTCGGCGGAACTTTTAATTTTTTGTTTTTGTTTTGAACTTTTAATATATTATAATTTTGCTTTCTCGTATATAATTTTTTTTAATATATATATATATATATATATATTTTTTTTTTTTTTTTTTTTTTTACTTTATTTTGTTTTTTATATAATTTTTTTCCAAATTTTTTTGCTTTTTTTTCTACTTTTTTACAAATTTATTTTAATAATTTTTTTAATATATATATATATATATAATTTTTCACCTTTTTTTCTTAATAATTATTTTTTATATATATACTCTTTTTTTTTAATTAAATGGCCATAGGCTTGGTGATGAAACCTGCAGAATGGAGAAGCTCCAAACTGTGTAGCGAAACGCTTCAACGACAACAAGGTTGATGAATTTTCGATGGCCAAAAGCTTGGGTGAAACTGGCTTTGTGCAACGGTTGAGCGACAAGAGGATCGAATAACTCCGATACCAAATGGAACAAACAAAGTTCGTTCTTCAAGTTAAATACTCCAGAAGACTTGGAATATGTAGCTCTCCATTGAGGATACCAGAATATATATTAAAATGTATGAATGAGAATGATGATACAAATGAGAGTGAGGGCTTGCTTATATACCCTAGGCAGGTGCCTCTTCAACGAAGGTCATGTCCCATTTAGACATGCCTCTTCAGTACTAATTACTAATTGACTAATCATTATTACTATTATCATTATTATTTATATTTATAATTTTATACTATTTATATCTAAGTTGCACAAAACAGGTATGAGTTTTCGGAACGGGCACGGGTACGAAACGCGACCCCCCAAATTTTGGAAACGGGGAAACGCGAATATATATATATATATATTAGAATTATATATTAGAATTTAAGACATTTAAGAAATGTTATGTGCAATCATAAAGCATACATGATACATTATAATTTATTACATTTAAAGTTTAAACATTATGATTAAATTTACATCATATTTACTCATGAATGATCACATAATGAAAATAACAATATCATAATATCCAAAATCAACCTTTATTATATATCCAAATCTCAAAATCAACCTTTATTATATATATGAGGCTGCAAGTACAATAAAGACTATAACGCTGCAAGAACTATAAAGAAAAAAGACTAATCCTCATCATAATAATCATCATAAAAAATAGAAGCAGAAGCATGCTCAATAGTGGATGGTGGTGCTAAAGAAGATGATGGGCCAATTCCACTTCCAGGCTGGACCTCAATATTGAGGGCAGAGAGAGAGAGATCCAAATTAGGACTTTTAGCGTCCACATCCCATTCTTTAGAAGGACCACTGTTGTATTCTGGACCCCTACGAGATACAAGGCGAAGGTTGGAGTGCACATAAACAAGATCCTCTGCCTTATATGAGCCCAACCTATTTCACTTCACAAAATGAATAAAACCATAGGTGCTCCAATTCCTTTCTGCTGATGAAGAGCCTGCCACTTGTGAAAGAATACAAATGGCAAGGTTTTGCAAATGTACACCATTTGCTCCATGACAAATCCACCGCCTAACCGGATTCATGGTGCTTCTCTCCTCCAAAGCTGATATATTTGCATAATCATTTGTTCCTGTAGCAAAATTGGCAAATTCTTCCTTTACCTCCCTGTGTAGATGAGCAGGAAACATTCTCATAAGGGATTTTTTCACCCCATTAGCCACCTCTCTATCCTTATGGAGTGCCTTCCTCTTCCCATTGCTTTGAGCAATAAGCTCCTCATCATAAAATTTGGGGTTCAAGGCATGTGCTAAAGTGTGCAATGGAGTGTTGAAATTGCTCTACCTATCAACAATGATTTTCTTGACTAAATCAACAAAAGGATCATCAACAAACAAAAGTTGTGGACACTCTTGCAAAATGATTTCCATAGTTTTCTTAGCCATGGAATCCATGACATCATATACCTCTCCTAAGAAAGGTTGGTTAATGTCAGCATTCCGAAGAAGTTCAAATGTAGGGGTTGTGAACTTTAGCAAGAAATCTATCTTGCTCCACCAATCCTCATCAAGGCACAATGTACGCACCATATATCCCCCCTCTGAATCTGCTTGTCTCCACTCAATCCAAAGTTGACTCACCACCATAGAAACTAATGCATGCTTAACCTCAACAAGGCGGCACAACATCAGGAAGTTTGAGGCATATCTTGTCTCAACAACTTTTAACAACTCCAATTTGGAGTACTCTCGAAATATTGCTTGAGATTGGTGGTGGTTGGTGATGAATTTAACAATCTCCCTTGCTTCCCCTGTGATTTCCTTTATCCATGAAACTTTGTTGTCGATCTCTTCTAAGATCAGATTCAGATTATGGACAATGCATGGTGTCCAAAAGATGTGGTCATACCTCCTCTCAATAATTAAACTTGTAGCTTTTCAAACTGGTGCATTATCTGTGATAACTTGCACCACCTTGTTAGGTCGTATTTGTTCAATAGCTTTTATAATAACATTAGCAATGAACTGTGCATCTTTTACCTCTCTTGAGTAGTCTTTCACCTTGATAAACATTGCTCCTTTGGGGGAAGTGGCAATGATATTTATCAGTGCTTTGCGCCTAGTATCTGTCCATCCATCCGAGACTATGGTAACCCCAGAGCTACCCCAGGAAGAACGAATTGGTGATAAAATATCCTCCACAATCTCCTTCTCATTTTTGAGAATTTGAGTTCTGACTTTCTCATAGTTTGGCCCCTTGTACCCTTGAGGAGTTTTGTTAATTGCCCTTATCATATCTTGCTAGTAAGGAGAGCGAACAACATTGAATGGGATACCACATGCATAAATGCACCTAGCCACTCTAGAATCAGTTTCTTCTCTCGCTTGCACATTCGTCAATTTAGCAATTCTGCTATTTTGAACTGAAGGGGATGCCCCTCTGGTATTTTTGGGTGCTGGTTGTTCATGTTGTTGAGTGGCACTGGCTCTCCTCGTTCTTGCTTCAACTACAATCCTTAGATCAATGTTAGATGGAGCTTGAGTAGTAGCTTGACTAAGCTCATCATGCCTTCTCTTAATAACATCCGCCTCATCTTGCTCTCCTTGATATGCCCTCCTTGCGAATGGGTTTGTTGTTTTTGTGCAACCTACAATCCCCTTTCCTCCTCCATGTAGAAGATGTGCCTTCACTCTTGGGTAGGAGCCCTTGTATGAATTATTCCAAAGATTACATCGCCATTCCCATGAGCCACCGCTTCCACATTTTTGAAGCTTCTGAACATGCTTCCAAAGAGGATAATATTCAGCCCTTAGGTTGGCCATGGGGCTTGAACTTGTATCTGCACTTTGGTTGGAAGCCATTGTTGCAAAAAAAATAAAAAAAAAAATCTGTAAAGAAAAAACGTTTTTCATATTTCTGGCAGCATAAACCCTCGAAAAATTGAAGAAATAGTAGGAAAAAATTAAGAAAATGAATGCGACTTACGCAAATTAATTTTCTGTAGCTGAAGCTACCCCAAAATGCCAGAAAAGACGAGAAATATGGCTGTAACTGAGCCAAAAGCCAAGAATGTCGTAGTCGGAAACTCTACACTCCAAATTTGCTGCTGAAATCTCCTTTGCTCACTATTGAAAATGCTCTAGCTGAAACCACTGCTCTCTTCCTCTCTTGTCCTTTGCTAAAATCGCTAGTCTCCAAGAGAAATGACTTGCTCAATTGTGTGATGAAAGAATGAGGCGAGGATCACTTTTATAACTTGAGAGAGGCATCTAGAAGCAACTAGAAGTTACTTTAGTCGCCCAATAAAAAATCAGAAGATAAAAATTAAAAAAAATCCATGAAAAAGTCAAGTTAGAAGAGGAAACTCTATCGTACGGCCTGGAAACGCGTTTCCGGCCGTACTGGCCACATTTCCTTAGTGAGAAACGGGCTAGTACGACGCTTTTTCAGGCCGTAGAGTATGAGTTTCCTCGTTTTCGTTTCGTTTCTGGCCGGAAAAGGACCCTTCTCCAACGTTTCCTGCAACTTAGATTTATATATATTTTATTCATAACAATAGCTTTCTTCCATACTTCTTGATGAGCAACTTCCTCAAATGTAGTTGGTTCAACTTCTATTAGCTTTGTCATGTATGCAACATATCCAAGATATCTTTTTGGTCTTTGACTTTCTCTAAAGGTTTCTTTCGCAACTCCATGTCCTTCAGCATCTTCAAGAGTAGCTTTTAACCAATTTGGCCTTTTCCTTGTGTCGGGTATGATCACAGGTTGAATAGGCTCACTTGGTCCTTCTTCTTCTTCTTCTTGATTTGTATTAGGATTGTCGTGGTGCTCTTCTTCTTCGAATAGTGGTATGTTTTCATTGTCATAATCAATAGGAATCTCTTTGGATCTTTTGTAGGTTTGATTTTCATCAAATATAACGTCCCTGCTTACTTCAATGTGTCTTCCTTCTTTGATGTAGATTCTATATGCCTTTGAAGAAAGACTATAGCCAACAAAGATCCCTTTAATGCTTTTAGAATCCAGCTTCTTTCATTTGTCCTTTGGAACATGGATATAGGCGGGACATCCAAAGATTTGGAGATAGTCCACACAAAGCTTCCTTTCGGTGAATGCTTCTTCGGGTGTCATATTATTGAGGATTCTATGAGGACTTCTATTTTGAATATATACGATAGTCATTGCAACTTCTCCCCATAGAATTTTTGGAATGTCTTGATCAAAGATCATTGTTCGAATACATTCTTCAAGTGTTCTATTCTTCCTTTCTGCAACTCCATTTTGTTTGGAATTGTAGGGAACAATGAGCTCCCTCTTAATTCCTGCTTCTTTGCAATATGCAATTATTTCTTTTGAAGTGTATTCTCCACCATTATCGGATCTTAAGGTCTTTATTCTTTTTTCGGTAATGTCTCTACTTCAGACTTGAATTCCTTGAATTTTTCAAATACTTCATCATTTGTTTTGAGTAGATAGAGCCATGTCTTTCTATAGTGATCATCAATGAAGGTTACATAATAGAGATGACCTCCAAGTGATTTGTCAGACATAGGCCCACATAAATCTGAATGGATAAGGTCCAATATTTCTTTAGACCTTGTTTCATTGCTTCTAAATGGTTTTCTTGTATTCTTTCCTAAGGCACATCCCTTGCATATTCCTTCACGATCTTCTTTAATATTGGGAATGCCATTTACCAATTTGTTGAGAGAGGGAATAACCTTGTAATGTAAATGACCATATCTTCTATGCCATAGTTCAATGGGATTGATTTCCATGTGAAATAGGGCTTGAGGAGATGGTGTTGATACTCTATATAAACCAATGTTTTTAAAACCGGAACCGGCGACCGGACCGGTCCACCTAATGAACCGGTTTACCGATCGGAACCGGTCTAATCGGGACTGGTTTGGTCTAAATGAACCGGTTTTAAAAAAGTACATTAAATAATTAATTTTTAATGAAACAAAACTATTTTTAAGATGTAAAACCATGATTCCAAGCCAATAGAGACAAAATATGCAAAGTTTGCTCATTTATATACCATGTAAAGGTGAATATATCAAAATGGCACCGAGTACAATACATATCATTGAAAAAATAGCAAAATACATAAGAAATGAGGCTCTAAGTGGCCTATAAAGTCCAAAAACAATGCTGCAAGCTATGAGGCCATTGGCCTACTACAAGTCTACAATGTACACATGATCAATCATCAAGTCCATCACCACTACTAGACACAGGATCATCATCAGGAGCTACATAGACATCATCTGGTTCAGCGTCTGAGGATGCCTCAGCCTGATCTGCAACCTCAGTATCAATGCCACCAATGACAATAGAAGTGGACCTAATGGAAGCACGAGTTTGTCGACCTACACGACTAGTGCCTTCCATTGGTTCCTTGCCTTTCCTTGATGCCGCTACTGATCCTGGTTCTGATGCCGCCACATCATCTGCCTCATCCCCCGCTAAAGCCCTGTTGATATCAAAATCAGCCTCAAACACAGGATCTTCAGTCTTCTCCACCCATTCTGATGTTGGATAAATATCGTCCAACACAATGGGATCTAGATCAGGTGATTTGCTCATCATTTGGTTCCTCCTCAATCGAAGGTTGTATTGCACAAAAACAAGATCATTTAACCGTTTTTGTTCCAAACGGCTTCTCTTCTTCGTGTGTATGTGCTCAAAAACAGACCAATTGTGCTCACAACCTGAAGCACTGCAAGTTTGATTGAGGACTCTAATTGCAAACCTTTGCAATTGAGGACACTGGCCACCAAATGACTCCCACCAATGTGCTGCAAAGAAAAAGACATTAATTAGTAACTTAGTTTATAATTTGAATTGTAAAGAACGTAAACAATTTTAACTTGAAATGAAAAACAAAATGGAAATTGGAATTGCTTACCTGGTTGGTCCACATCTCTTGCCATCTTTGCCAAGTTTTTGCCAAAAGTACCACTTGCCATATTGAAAATAGTAAGCTGTCTATGTATTTCCAACTGGTCTACATGGCTAGGGACCATGCGCTCCAAGCAATCAATCAATCCAGCTCTGACCTCCCCATCATGCTGATCTCCTAGCCGATTTTTATAGTGATACCTTGGGTTCAAAAAATACCCGGCTGCATGTATAGGACGATGGAGTTGATTGTTCCATCTGTTATCAATGATCTCCCATATACGGCCATATTTAGCTAACCTGTCCTTGTAAGCTGCCCATATCTGCTCCTTTGCCTGATCCATAGCTTCATAAATGTAGCCCATGGCCAATCTTTCCCCATCCACCAACCTTAGCACCTGAACAAGGGGCTCGGTAATTTTCACAAGCTCTACAGACCTTTTCCAAAAATAAGTGTCTAACACTTTCTTTTTGGTGTCTTTTCCATCTGGTCTACGAGCCCACCGAGATTCAGACCATTCTTCAGAGGAAAACATTTTCTGCAAGCTTTTATGTTGACCATTGAGACAGTGCAACGTGAGGAAGTGAGTTGCAAATCTCGTAATTGCAGGCCTAACAAGCTCTTTGCCTCCAGTGTGTTTCCTCATTAGGTTCAATACCCATGAGTGGTTGTAAATGTATTTTGTAATGCACTTGGCATGCTCTACAGTGTTTTTTACCCACTCCACTTTGCCTATATCCTCAAGCATGAGGTCTATGCAATGTGTAGCACATGGAGTCCAAAATATGGTCTTATATTTGGCCTCAACCATCTTTCCAGCAAGAACATAGTTTGAGGCATTATCAGTGATGACCTGCACAACATGCTGCTCCCCAACTTCCTGAATAACGTTATCCAAAAGCTCAAATAGAAGGATTGCATCCTTTACCTTATCAGATGCATCAACTGATTTCAAAAACACGGTTCCTTGAGGGCAAGAAACAAGGAAATTAATGATAGTGTGGTTCTTTCCATCGGACCATCCATCTGACATAATGGAACAACCTGTTTTGAGCCATGAATCTTTAAAATCAACCAAATACTCATCAATGGAAGATATCTCTTTTTGCAAAAGAGCTCCCCTCAAGTCATGCATACTAGGGCCTTTGAAGCCCTTTCCTGCAGCTATAACAGAGTCCCACATAGCTTGGTAATAAGGTGAGCGAGCAGCATTAAATGGGATATATGAATCATACCACCATCTAGCAATGTATTGGTGAGAAGTTTCTTTGCATTGTCTTTTCCAATGTTGATCCAAAGTGGGTTGAGAACTTGGCTGGGAGGAAGTGGGATTAGAAGAGGCAATGTTGGCAGAAGATGAGAAATAACTTTGGATGTTTGTTCTCTTTGTTCCTTTTGATGGTTGGCCAACAGAAGGATGAACATAGTGAAAGGGGTCATTGGTGGAAGGGATAGAAGTGGAGTCTTGAATCTCATAATCATCATACCCACTCTCTTTCATGGCTTCTAATAATTCCCTCTTCTTTGCAATGTCATCTTGGATGGCCTTCTCCCTAGCCTTATCCTCATAAAATTTTTCAAGCTTGGAAATGTATTCTGCCCTAATAGGACCTAACAGTGCATTTGGTGCATCACATGGCTTTACTTGGCCTCTTATCTCTGCCAAGTGTTGTTTCAACCTAAGAATACCCCCACCTCCAATAGATTTATGGCATAATTTGCCTATCATTTTTCCATCAATTACATCACAATGAGCCCATGCACTGTCCTTTCCTTTTGGAGCCATGTTTGCTTGAAATAATAACAATTTGCAAAGAAATCTGCCATTTAAAAAACAAAAATTGCAGCTAATCAAAATGGAAAACCAAAGATAAATGTAGGAAAACAAATGCACATGCAAGGCTCAAGCTACAAAATTTGATAGCATAGAGCTAGAGAGTTTATAGCATACATGATAGATCATAGAAGTGAGAAGTTTATAACACATAAAAAAAAATTCATGGACAGCAGACTCAAATGAGGAATTATCAAGTGCAAATCCTTACCTGGAAATGCAAACTAGCTCCCTTAGCCTCCTCTTGAAGATGGCAACTCCACTGACAGCTACACACTATCTCCAAAATAGCTCCAACTCCAACACCAAGATGACTACTTCACCAAAAACTCCACACTCTCCAAGCTCACAAACACTCACAAACACCCCAAATCAGTTGTGTGAGACAAATGAGAGCGAGAGGGGTCTCTTATAGCTTGGAGAGGGTGTTTTTGGAGGGAAAACACCTTTACCTCCCCCCCAAAACCCCTAAACCACAAACCAAATCCGCCTTTTTGCATGGTTCGGTGGGCATGCCAAAAACCGGCCGGTTTTCACCGGTTAGGGCCCAAAAAAGGCGAAATGCCATGTAGAACTGGGTTTTTTGGCCGGTTTGGACCGGCCAGCTTTCTAACCGGCCGGTTTGACCGGTAACCGGTTTTTGAAAACGGTTTTTAAAACACTGATATAAACTTCTTTCACGAATCCCAATGACTCTAGCTTCATCGATGCTTGAATCTTTACCCCAAGTCAAAACCTTTCCATCTACAAAAGCAACTTTATCACCTTTATCTGCTAAGCAAGAAATTGAAAGTAAATTCCTTTTCAAACTTGGAACACATAGTATATTGTTGAGATGTAGCTTTGCTCCTATTGGGTTGTGTTATATTCTTTCCACAACTAGCCCACGTAGTTAACCGGGGGGTGGAGCCCCCCCTTTGTTGCGCCGATTGCGTAGCGGGGGGGTCACAGGGGGTTTGAGGGGTGCAGGTAACCCCCCTCTATGGGGTTTGAGGCAATGCCCCGGAAAATTTTGTTTTTTGGACCCTATATTAGGTTGGGCGGACTTACCTATGGTTTTGTGCATGTTTTTCGCACATGGTTCTAGACGCGATGGTTTTCGGTCCATGGTATTGGATGCTTTGGCATGTATAAATATGTATTGTAACATTGAAAGGAAAATAATGAAAAATCAAGCTAGTAGTCCCGAATTTGGGATCCAGGGGAAAATATCTGTGTATATGTGTTTTATGTGTTATGCTCTCGCATTGTTTATTTTCTGTGTTTTAGAATTCGTATGCAGGTAATTTCTGTACAGGGTTAAAACCTACAGCTCCATTATCCAACTTTAAAGAAGTTGATCCCAGGCCTTTAACAACATAGCTTTTGTTGTCTCGCAATTCCACTGCATGAGATGATTGTTCTTTTGATAGAGTATGAAGTTGTTTGCTATCTCCTATCATGTGCCTTGATGCTCCACTATCAATAATCCATGCATTGTCATCATTGAGTGATCTTGTGAGTGCAGCCAAAAACCCTTTGTCTTTGACTTTGTTGAATAAGTTGTAGATGACCCTTTTGATCCAGTGCCTTGCAATGTTGAATCCCATTTTCGACCCTTTTGATCCAGTGCCTTGCAATGTTGAATCCCATTTTCAAGTATCTTATCATAGAGGGAGTAGTCCTTTCTTTAAAGCTAATAGATTGATCTCCAATCTTTCCTAACCTTAGCTCTGATACCATGTCGAGAAATCAATGCTAGTAGAGTTAGGGTTAGAGTTCTCTTTCTTGATAATTACTTATGAATTATATTGTCTTCTTTTATATCTTTATTATATTATCTTTCATCAAGCAATTACCAAATTATATATGTATGAAGATCACAAGAACAAGAGACACAAGATGTAGGCACTCTGCCAGGGAAAAACCCCTATCTAGGGGAAACCTAGTCAAACTTCTTCCTTTAGTAGTTAAGATGAGATAATCCAAGACTCTTTGACCTAGACACAGACCTCCTCCAACCACCAAGTCAGCCTCTCCTTCCAGCAACTTCGACCTAGATCTTCAACCTTGCAGCAACAACACTTCGATCCAGCAAATCCAGAATTTTGACCTTCCAGCAGCAGAAACTTCGACCCAACACTTTCAAAACTTCGACCTTGCACTTTCAGAACTTCGACCCTTCTAGTAGTAAGACTTCGATCCAACAATTGGCCTAATAACTTCGCATAAGAGAGAGAAAGAGATAGCCCAAAACCTTCGACTTGTATTTCGTCCTTCTTCACCTTGAACTTCACACTTTTCTGCACTTCCTTGAGATAGATTGAACTACTTGAGTTGATGTCTCCAAATGAAATCGAACTGCTTGTATATATAGGCTTTAGGTGAGGTTGAATTGCCCAGATTGAGGCCAACTTGATCTTATTGATGCCGACTTGACGTGGAGGTGTCAAATACCTAATTTGAATAAATAATAAACCTTTTTACATGATTCAAAAGCCCAAGAAGGGTCTCTTTAAATGGACAATGACTCTAATGACTCAGAATAAATCCTAGAAGTCCTTAATGGGGACTTAGACCTAAAACATGATGACCCAAGCATGAAACCCATGCTTTAATAATGCATAATAATAATAATAACAATAATAATATCTTTTTCATTCTTTGACTCAATTATAAATATGAAGACTGAACCTAGTTACATTCTTCAACATGACACTAGTTACATTCTTCAACACATGAAAGCATAAGTTAGGACTCGAATATTTGTGAGATCTGTTTAGATTGAGTGCAAGTCTAAAGAAACCACTGTGATTTCAACAGGTCTGGCCTACAAACACTCTTTCAATGAGTTTACTTTCTATTGTAATAAAGTCTGAACTCCCACAGTGTTTAGCAAGTTTGGCCACAGAGAGAATGAAGGAGTTTTTTATTTCAGACTTGTATGCAAAAGATATATCACAAGAAAATTCTTGCCACAACGAAGATACCTATCAAGACTTGTCAAAGTGATAACCTTAACCAACACTTCAAACTTCAAAGACTACGCCTTCAAGGAGAGGCCATGGTCATGTCAAAATAGATGACAAGGCCGCAAGGATGATAAGTCCAATCCGATATTATTCTTCTCAACAATTGACTGTCCATAGATAAGGCTTCAACGAATCCCAAAAACTTTGCTAGTTAGAATTTCAGATGCTTCATGCATAAGATTCTAAGCATAGCCACTCAGGATAGATAAATCTCAGTGAATTCCAAACATTGATAACCTTGTGAGTCTCTTTTGCCGAATTTCAGGAGCCGCAAAGATTTAGAAGGGTAAGTGATTGAAACCCTTAGTCCCAACAATAAAGAAATTAAAACCAAGAACACATTACAAAGCCTATATCCTCGTTAAGTCTTCAAGAACACCTCCAGGCTGAGAAATTACAGAGCATAGAATCTTATGATTGGCATTTAATTCCTTACTATAGCGATGGAGGAGAGAAGCCTTTATATAGATTTTTTGGAAGAGACTTTTGAGTATTAGTCGACATAAGTATTGGAGGGAGATGAATTTTTAAAATAATTCAAAAGATGGAGCCACAAGAAATCGACTTTTCTTTTGGAGGGTTAATTTAAATTTTCAAACCAAACCCTTTTAAAAGCCAAAATAACCACTTGTGTATACTTTCTTTAAATTTTAAAAGGACTTTAAACCCTTCGAAAGGTAATTAATTTAATGTTTGATGAAAAGCATTATGATTTGAATATTCGCATGACCAAGGAGGAGCTGCCACATCATCAACTTGATTAGGGCTATTGACCATGTGATGAGGTTTCCATCTTTGAACAAGTGTGTCTCTCAAGCTGTGATGGCTGTCATGGTGTGCCACATATTGTTGGAATCAGAATGACGAGGAGAACCCAATGAAGGTGACATTGACCAGAAAGACTTTATCTTTCCTTGTCATTTTTGTCCTTAAAGTTGGGGCTGCTTTGGATGCTGCATGGGTTGACATCAATGACAACCATAGTTCATCATGCGGCCTTGAGACAGACGTGCAAGACCCCTTAATAACCAATTATAAAAAAAATTAAATGTTTATACTTTAAATTATAACAACGTTTTAATTTTTTTTTTTAAATGTAGGCCCGCGGGTGCTTGTGACGGTTGGAATGGCGGCACTTTGGCTGTGACAGGCGCTCGTGGGCCTGTCTCAGGGCTTCAAAAGGCGCACTACAGATGTCACAAGCGCTCGTGGGCTTGTCACAACCTGAAAAATGAATTTAAAAATATTAAAAAATTTCAAACTCGAGAGCTTATGGATTGTCACTATCCAATCGTCGCTGCCTACTTGTGAATTGAATTGACTCCTTCAACGAGCATATGCCATATTTAACAGGGAAAATCGTTGGAAGGGCGAGTATGCCGAGTCGAGCGAATCACGGCGAGTCAGGGTAAGTTTGAACGTGTTTGAATGAGTGCATCGAGTTCCGAGTATGAGGGGACGACTATGGCTTAGTGGTTTGTTTGGTGGCCAACTCGGCCATACTCCGTCCACTCGATGAGTAATCACCGAGTCGTGCAAGACTAGTTTCATGTACATGCGAGCACTTTCTATTTTTAACAATGCTTATTTTTGTTATATTTGGCAGGGTTCCCCTAGTTGTTCTAGACATTTTCTAATTTTTAGGGGGATTGCTACTCTTGGCATGTCAATTATTGTAGGTTGAGTTGTGGTAGTATCATGTGATGACACATGGTAGCTTCTAGTTGAGACATGTGGCAAGTCGCAAAATCCAGATGGATAGATGAATCAATAGTGATGTGGCTAGCACATGGGTCAACTGGGAGGGTTCTTAAGTTATCAGAGCACATGCATGCGTCATCTAGAGTCAACAACAAACACATGCATGGATATAGGAGTGAGATGGCACCCTCTGGGAGCTGAATAGGATGTATGCATGCATGGATGAGTTAACAAGGCACTCTCTTTGAGTTGGCCAAGTGCATGCAGTCTCTCCCATTATTTCACTTCAATTTAACTTAGAGTCTCTCCACTTTATCCTCGCTTTACTCCACCTTTCCTCTAGTCAATAAGGCACATGGATTATCCACTCTAGTTATCCCTCCAGTTTTCTAAGATTTCTTCTCTTATAGTGTTTGTCACACTCAAACAAACCTCCGCATCACCCAAGTACATTGTTTCTTCTCTAGTTCATTGCCACTATCCAAAGGAGACTTGAATTTGGCTTAGTGCACGTTAACACTTCACCTCTGTTTTGACTACACTCAAACTACATTTAAGAAGGGTACTTCATCTCTTGACAACTTAGAGCTTCTCCAGTGAAACTCAAGCACTTAGCTACTTCACTCTACTCTTTCTCCATATCAAGATAGTTCACATTCGTTTGGACTAAGGCATATCTTCACTTGATGAGATTTCGATAATGAGTTCACTTAACCAAGTAATTAATGCACACGAGAAGGATTTGCATGCTTAGTTTGACCTATTGCTCCTGGATGCTTCATGACTTCTTTATGATTATGCTCAAACCCAGGGCCCTATGATTTCAATTTTTGCTTCAAGGGCTTGTGACTATTCTTCGATAAAATGTTAATTATCAACATATGTAATTATGGGTGTTTTGGTATTAAGCCATCCCAACTTTATCTTTGTTGATACATACGGTAGATGCATTTATGACCACTCTCTGTTGCACATAGGAGGAGGAAATCATTAAAAGCAGGGGGTTCACTATGGTGATAAGGGGGGATCTTCTTCAACAGCAACATGCTCTCTCTTTTTCTCTCTCTCTCTTCTACCTTCTACATTCTTGTGTAGGAAACATTGTGCTGGTTCTGTATCTATCTTCTTGGTGCAATCAACCTCTTGGTGTTAGGATATTCCGACACATAGGATATAGTTAAGTTCAACTTGGTCTAGTATAGAGTTAGGTTAGAGTTAGGTAAAGTGTGTTTCTTTACCGTTGTACATTTTGTAACTTACAATCCGACGGTCACGATATGTAGTGATCCGACGGTTCACTCTCACCTCGGTATTACCGACACTTGATCCGTGGCTTGACACCCGATTGGTCCATGAGTTCTATTTAAAGCGCATGGAGGGTCATTGTTCGGGCAATCCGTGCATGAGAGAAGCTTATGTAAATTTTCATTCTTTGATTAATAAATTGTCTGTACCCACGTTGGGACAGGCCGTGGACTGTTTCCCTCCTTGCACTCTGAGGGTTTTAACCACGTCAAAAATACTGGTGTATTGATTTGAGATCTGGTTGTGAGCGGTGTCCTTTTGGTATTCTTCTGTGGAACTTACCCTGTAAATTCCTACATGGTATCAGAGCTATTTGAGGGCCGCGTCCGTTGGTGATCCAAATCTGAAGCCGGTAGAACTGCATGCGGCTGTCGTTTCCTAGATCTGCTGTTTCTGACTGCTTTCGGGCCGAGAGGACTGCTCTGTTGCATTCGGAGCATCTGTTTCAGTGAGGAACCCCTTTCGTTTCACGCGAAAAGGTTTCCGGTAGCCCTAGCTGCGTCATTTTTCAGATCGGGAGGTATACAGTGTTTTTTTTGCAGTTTACTGTCATTTTCTCTCTGCTTATTTCGGTTTCGGTTTATTTAGCCTTTTTTTTTTTTCCGGATCTATACCTTTCATTTCTGCGTATGCTCTTTGCCCTGCGACTCTGTGCGATCTGGGCAAATCAGAAACAGAAAGAAAGGATTTTTCTCATGCGTATGCTCTTTTCCCTGCACCTTAGTGTGATCTCGGAAAATCAGAAACATTGAGGAAAATATTTAGTTTTTCGGCTAAAAGCTAACTTTGAGATTTTTTTTAAATTTCTAGTTTTTGGCTAAAGCTAACTTCGAGCCGTAAGGTTCGTTTTTTTCTTTGGATATTCGTGTTGGGTTTTGTGTTTTGTGTTTTGTAGGGGAAAAGAGTCTTCCCAAGGCAAGCACGCAAATCGTGGCCCCCCCCCCCCCCCCCCTCTCTCTCTCTCTCTCTCTCTCTCTCTCTCAAATCTTTTGTATAGATCAATTGGTTCAAAGACCTTTTAAGAGAGTAGAGGTCTTGGGTTCAAGTCTCCATTTTGTGGGGGCGGATTTTTTCATTCCCGCACATTCGCGCACTTTGCCGGCAACGTCAACAATTTTTTTTCAAAAAGCCATAACTTCTTCATCCGGAAGCCTTTTTCAGAGCCGTTTTTTTTAAAACCGCCTATTTTTTCGAGATCTATCCATTGGACCACTCACTTTCAGCATCTTCAGCTTCAGTTGTTTTTCAAAAATGGAAAGTCCATGCCAAGTCATTCTTGACAGCACTAACTACTTCCAATGGGTCGCCTACATGGGAGATTTACTTAGAAGTAAAGGTCTCTTCAGAATAGCCACAGACCAAGAGAAGAAACCCAAAGATGAAGACAAGGCCGAAAAATGGGAAAATCGACAAGATCAAGCACGTGGCTTGATAGGAATGTCTGTTTCTCCTGATCTTAGATTCCACATTGCAGAAATTGAAACTCCTCATGAAGCATTAGAAAAACTTGCTAAAGTTTTTGGGATTAAAAATGAAATTAGATCCCATCAACTTGAAAATGAGCTGCTTACTTTGGATCCTAATAATTTTTCTTGCATTGAAGATTTCTTGTCAAAATTCAAGAACCTTAGATATCTCTTGGAAGGTGTTAAAATTAAGAAAGATGATGGTAACCTTATTTATTCCATCCTCACTAAGTTAGGGCCAGCCTACTCTGTATTTGTTTCCACTTTCCATTCTACCAGGGAAGCTTTCATTTGTCAAGGCAAAGACTACAAGCCCCCTTCCTTTGACTCCTTTTGTGATTCCTTAATAAGAGAACAAGAAAAACTCTTACACCTTGGTCTTCTTAATCTTGGAAACTCTTCCACAAAAGCGTTAGCCGCCCAGCAGTATCCAAATTCAAAGAATCCTAAGAAGTCTTATCCTCAAAGGAATGGTCCTAAACCAACTCAGCCTCAAGATGAAAGATCATTTCAGCAATATGATAAGCCCAATAAAAACAAATGGAAGAAGACTGAAAGACATTGTAACTTTTGTAATCGAGATGGCCACTTAGAATCTAAATGCTTTAAGAAGATGGAAGCCTTGGAAGCCGCAATGAAGAAACATAACATCCATCTGGAGCCTACTTCAACTTCAACTTCCGGAACGGCATTTTCTGCATGTCATCGTCAATCATCTCAGTCTAGTTATGCATTAAATGTATCTTCTTCTTCTTCTCATTCTCATGAGTGGCTCATTGATTCTGGAGCCTCTTGTCACATGGCCAAAAACCAAGCCATGTTTTCTTCTTTAAATGATTGTAACACCAAAAATATATATGTTGGTGATGATAGATCTCTTAATGTTGTAGGGACTGGAACTGTTCATCTAGACAATGGTCAGTTCAATGATGTATTATGTGTTCCAAACTTATCCTGCAACCTTCTATCTGTCTATCAGATAACTCATTCAGGTGAAGGTAAAATCGTTGAATTTTCACCTCATGATGTTGTAATCAAGGATCTAAAAGATCCTACACAGATTCTAGCTACTGGTCTTGCTGATGATTCCAAAAGGTTGTATAAGTTTCACAACTTTGGGTCATCCCATCTTCCCTCAGTATTTGTTGCTCATAATGATGAAGTGAGCAAACTTTGGCATGAGCGGTATGGTCACTTAAACTATCGCTCCCTTCAGCATCTCTGTAAAGAAAACATGGTGACAGGTCTTCCTATGGTATCTTGCAAAGATGGTGTTTGTTCCGGATGTGTACTCGGAAAACATCATCGGGACAGTTTTGACAAACGTGCCTCTTGGCACGCCTCAGCCCCTTTACAGCTTGTGCACAGTGATTTATGTGGTCCTCTTCCTGTTGCTTCATTCTCTGGCTGCAAGTACTTCTTAACTTTCATTGATGATTTCTCTAGACGCACTTGGGTATACTTCTTAAAACTCAAGAGCGAAGTATTTACCACCTTTTTGGCCTTCAAAGCATTCGTTGAAAAACAATCTGGACATCAAATTCTTAAGCTAAGAACTGATAATGGTGGAGAATATGTTAAAAATGCATTCATCACCTTTTGCACCGAAAATGGCATTCAAATGCAACATACTGTTCCATACACTCCACAACAAAATGGTGTAGCTGAAAGGAAAAATCGCACTTTAAAGAAATGGCTAATTGTATGCTGCAATCTAAAGGACTCAGTCTTAGTTTTTGGGCCGAAGCAATTAATTGTGCAAATTATATAATCAATCGCACTCCTACTAAGGTTCTAGAGAATATCACTCCAGAAGAAGCTTGGAGTTCCATTAAACCAGATGTAAGTCACTTTCGTGTGTTTGGAAGTGAAGCATGGGCCCATATTCCAGATGAAAAGCATAAAGCCTTAGAACCTAAGAGTGAGAAATGTACTTTTGTTGGATATTCTGAAGATGTAAAAGGCTATAGACTTATTCCATTTAAGTCCAAAAATGTTATCATTAGAAGAGATGTAAAATTTGATGAAAATAAATCGGCCTGCGAGCCTAGTCCGGCGGATGTGCCACCTCTTCCCATCTCTTCTATCTTTGAGAACATTTCTTCTTCTGATGATGAAAGCGAGGATGATAATCCTTCCCCACCTTCTCAGGATCCTCAACTTCCAAAATGGGTCCGTGCTACTCGGGATGCAGCAGGTGATCTTGCCGGTGATCCTACAGATCAGCGACGTACACGTTCTCAGTTTGAAAGAGCCTCTTCTTTACTGGCTCAAGCTCCAGTGAATCATGATCCTGACACTTTTGCAGAAGCTTCAGGCCATCCACATTGGGAAACAGCTATGAATGAAGAATATCATTCATTGATGACAAATGATACATGGGATCTTGTTCCTCTACCAAAGGGACGCAAACTTGTTAGATGCAAATGGGTTTACAGAACCAAGTATGGACCAGATGGGAAAGTTAACAAACATAAAGCTCGTCTAGTTGCTAAGGGCTTTTCACAGGTTGAAGGCATTGACTACACTGAAACCTTCTCTCCAGTTGCCAAAATGAACTCTATCCGCCTTGTTCTTTCCCTTGCTGCCTCTTTAAAATGGGAAGTACATCAAATGGATGTTAAATCTGCCTTCTTGCATGGGGACTTGCAGGAAGAAATCTATATGGAACAACCCATTGGCTTCATACAAACAGACTCCAGCCTCGTTTGTCGCCTTAAGAAATCCCTTTATGGCCTCAAGCAAGCTCCTCGAGCTTGGTATGCCAAAATGGATAGCTTTCTTTTAGAATCTGGCTTTTCTAGGTGTCATTCTGACAATACTGTCTACACCAAGAAAGTGGGCAACTCTCTCATCATCCTTGTTCTTTATGTTGATGATCTTATTCTTACTGGTAGTGATCCCAACCTTATAAACCATGTGAAGTCCAGCCTTAAAAAGAAATTTGAAATGACAGACTTAGGACACTTACACTATTTTCTCGGTCTTCAAGTCTTGCAATCCCAAGAGGGTATTTTCCTTTCCCAGTCCAAGTATGCTTGTGATATTCTTCGTCATTTTCACATGGAAGACTGTAAGCCAGCCCCTTCTCCCTTTCAGTCTGGAGTCAAACTTTCAGTCTCTTGTACTTCTCCTGAAGTTGATGCTACCTTATACCGTCAACTTGTCGGAAAACTCTTGTATTTAACCCATACTCGTCCTGATCTTTCCTTTGTTGTTGGCCTTGTTGCTCGTTTTATGCAAAACCCCCGTGAAAGTCATTGGAAAGCAGCTAAAAGAATACTTCGTTATGTTCGAGGTACAATACAGTTTGGGATTCATTACAGTGCCAAAGCAGCTCCTCTGTTAGTTGGTTTCACTGATTCTGATTGGGCTGGTGACCTTGATGATCGGAAGTCTACTGCCGGTTATGTCTTCACTCTTGGTTCAGGACCTATTACATGGGCTTGTAAGAAACAGGCTGCCATTTCTCTTTCGTCAGCAGAAGCAGAGTATCGTGGTGCCGTGGAAGCTAGTAAGGAAGCCTTGTGGCTTCGTCAGATCCTATCAGAGTTTGGCTTTGAGCAGCAGCATCCAACCACACTTTGGTGTGATAATCAAAGTGCCATTCAGCTATGCAAAGATCCAGTCCAGCATCAGCGCAGCAAACACATTGAACTACACATGCACTTCATCAGAAAGCTCATTCTTGACCATGTTCTTGAAGTGCAATATTGTCCAACGGATGATCAGGTTGCAGACATCTTCACAAAGGCTCTCACAGAGGCGAAGTTCACTAAACTTCGATATATGCTTGGAGTTCAGGAAGTTGTCACTAAGGGGGGATAGGCTCTAGTGCCTCCTTCCTTCTCCTATTGTGTCATATTTGTAAATCCTTCAATCCTATCCCAAGTTGTTCTTAAGGGGGGATGTTAGGATATTCCGACACATAGGATATAGTTAAGTTCAACTTGGTCTAGTATAGAGTTAGGTTAGAGTTAGGTAAAGTGTGTTTCTTTACCGTTGTACATTTTGTAACTTACAATCCGACGGTCACGATATGTAGTGATCCGACGGTTCACTCTCACCTCGGTATTACCGACACTTGATCCGTGGCTTGACACCCGATTGGTCCATGAGTTCTATTTAAAGCGCATGGAGGGTCATTGTTCGGGCAATCCGTGCATGAGAGAAGCTTATGTAAATTTTCATTCTTTGATTAATAAATTGTCTGTACCCACGTTGGGACAGGCCGTGGACTGTTTCCCTCCTTGCACTCTGAGGGTTTTAACCACGTCAAAAATACTGGTGTATTGATTTGAGATCTGGTTGTGAGCGGTGTCCTTTTGGTATTCTTCTGTGGAACTTACCCTGTAAATTCCTACACTTGGTATATGCAGAATAGAGAACTATTGTGCCTTTATCTGGCTTTTAAGCCTTGTTGGTGTTTTCATCCTTTCTTATGCAATGTTTGAGAAGTTTTAAGGTCTTTATCTTGGTAACGTATCTACCTTTTAAAGTGCTTTTCTTGTTAATTTTCTTTCACCATTTAAAGCTAACATTGAAGAAAATTCCATCGTTATTTGTAAAACATTTTTTTATAACCCTTTTGGCAGCTTGGTTGCATGCCAAATAAGATTTTTGTGTGTTGTTGATGTATCTGTTTTGCAGATCCACCGGGAAAACAACGCATGCAAGTCTAGGAAAACCCCCTGAAGGTGGCGAGTACAAGCCCAAACGGAAAGAAAAATTTGCAAGTGACATTAGTGGGCTAATTATTTGTTGAAATTTGATGACTAAAATGTTTCCTGCAATCCCAACCCGATTTTAATTTCACCTTATCACTCCCATTCAGGTAAATGCCCTTTCCCATAAACATACATTCAACATATAGAATTCTGGGAATGAAATTTTCAGATCAAAACACATGGGATTGTCGACACATGCTGAAAATAAATATGGACATAAACAGACCAACAACACACATAAAAATACACACAGATTTTTGGTCAACTTAGACCCAGGCAAAACCCCTTCAATTTTCTCTGGGGAAACCCTGTTAGAGAGCTCTTCAAATTTATTTATCTTTCAAGTTCAGGAAAAATACATTTGCAAACAAAACAAAACAACAAAATACAACTTATCTCCTCAGCCCAAAAGTCCATGAAAATCGTGCCCACTTGAAGCTGAAAATATTTACTGTATGGAATTTGGATACGATTATACTGTAAGGATTTCGTATGGATTGTACGGATTTCTGTACCGGTGTATAGACTGTATAGTTTTTTTTTTTTTAAATTTTTTCTCAAAAACTTCTCTCGAATGGCATACAGCTTGCAACATTAAATGTTGTTCGTACTGTACCTTATGTTGTCTTTTATGCCTGGATTTTTGTGCCCAGCTTTGCCCAGCAATCACTTCTTTTGTTTGCTGCATCAAATTTCTCCTTTAGAACTTTTCTCTAGCTCTCAGTGTCCTTTCTCCAATTTGCTCATGAAGAATGAATGCAGTCTCTTTTTTCTTTTCCCCTTTTGTTTCCCTAAATGACTTTTGGGCAACCCTAAGATCTGATGGCTCAGATTCATTTTAGATTAAGGGATGAGAATAAATGTGCATTTAATTCTCACTTTCTATTTTTTAACTCATCCATTAAATAAAGTACCCACATTGTATTTTATGTCTAAAGTCACTTTTCATTTATAATTTAACATTGAATTTACCACTTATAAAGTCACTTTCACTTTATAAAGTCACACTTAGGAAAAGAATTATTTTGGACACTTTTCCCTAGGTAGAGACTAACCCATGGGAAACCACTTGTCCAAGGTACATTAAAAATCAACACTCCCTCTTGCCGAGGAAAGTGTTTCTCACCACACCCATCTTGTCCTTGAAATGGACATGCTTGCCTCTTGGCAAGGACTTCGTGGGAACATCGGCCACCTGCTCATCTGTTGATATATACTCTAGCTTCACTGCCTCCTTTTGAACATAGTCTCTAATGAAATCCTTTTGAACATAGTCTCTAATGAAATGATATCTGATGTCAATGTGTTTTGACCTGTCATGAAACACTGGATTCTCTGTGAGTTTAATACAACTTTGATTAGCACAGTGAATAACCGTCGATCTCAACCCCTGATCAAATAAGCCATACAACAACTTGCGAAGCCAAATGGCCTCGCAGCTAGCCTGATTTGTAGCCACATACTCAACCTCAGAAGAGCTCAAAGCAACTGACTTTTGCTTTCAACTGAACCACAACACAACTGTCGAACCCAATCCGAAGCAACACCCAGAAGTGATTTTCCTATCAGAAACACAAGCTGCCCAATCTACATTTGTGTAACCTTCCAACCTCACTCCATCTTCCTGCCTATAGTCCAGACCATAATCCCCTGCACATAGCGAAGAATGTGCTTTGCAGCTACCCAGTGCACCCTCCTAGGTTCAACCATTAACTGGCTAAGTGTGTTCATTGCAAAGCATATATCTAACCTAGTGTTGACCAGATACATCAAGGACCCAATAAGTTGCCTATACAATGTGGGATCCACCAAACTAGAATCTCAAGCATGAAGGTTTTTCCAGTTGGTGATCATAGGTGTAGACATGGGTCTACAGTCTGCCATGTGAAATCTGTGCAACACATCCACAACATATTGCCCTTGCCCCAGCAAGATATGCCCCTCCTCTTGCCACACCTCAAACCCCAAAAAGTAATGCATCAGCCCAATGTCCTTCATCTCAAACTCCATAACAAGATCCTCCTTGCAACCACTAATCAGTCTCTTTGCCCCAGTAATGAACAAGTCATCAACATACAGCACAAGAATGAGCGGATCATCCCCTACAACAATGTAGTATAGGTTTGGATCTACATCACTCTTCGTGAAACCCATCTACTGCAAGTAAGTATCAATCCTCAAATACCAAGCTCTCGGAGCTTGCTTAAGTCCGTAGAGTCCTCACCTCAACTGGCATACATGGGTCTCTCGCCCAAGTACCTCAAAGCCATTTGGCTGCTCAACAAATGCCTCCTCATTTATAACTCCATTCAGAAATGCGGTCTTCACATCCATCTGATGGATCTGCCAACCCATTTCTGCAGCAATAGAAATAAGGGACCAGATAGAAGTGTACTGAGCTACAGGAGCGAAGGTCTCATCATAGTCAACTCTCTCTATCTGTGAGAACCCTCTCGCCCCAAGCCTCGCCTTGAACTTCTCAATGCTGCCATCCTCAACATCCTTGATCTTGTAGAGCCACTTGGAAGTCACAACTGATTTGCCCTCAGGCCTAGGCACCACTTCCTAAACATTGTTCTTAATGATAGAGGCATACTCCACCATAGCCTCTCTCCATACCTCCTGGCTGGCAGCCTCCTCATAGCTAGTAGGCTCAGAGTCAACATTGCTGGTAGCCTTGGCTACATAACCGCAAAACCGCTCAGGTGGCGCACTCTCCCTGTTCACCCTCTTCGGAGGACCAACGAACTCTACTTCCTTCAAGGTGTCTTGAAGCTAATTGGGCCTCCTCTTCCCTGAAGAAGCTTCCCCATGGAGAACCTCATCCTTTGCCCTCCAGTCTCGTGAACTTGAAGGTCTACCAACTGACCTTGGTGTGCCTGTACCAGCACCTGTCCTCGAAGAACCTGTACTTGCACCTGTGCCCGTGTCAGCTGAAGTGCCATGTGAACTCTATACTAGTGGACTCTCTAAAGAAGTGTTCACTGAACTCGCCACTGGTGTCCTAGATGTCACTGACACTGAAGTACCTCCTGTACTAGTCGATCCAGAACCTTGAGTTCCTGCTCCCTATACCTGACCTCCTTGCCGAGAAGTCTGTGACTCTCTCTCATCATACTCCCGTGATCTCCAATAGGCCCTCTCCTCCTCGAACTTCACATCCCTCCTAATCACCACTCTCCGTTTAGAAGGAATGAAGATCCGATAAGCCTTCGAAGTCTCGCTGTAACCCATAAAGATACCCTTCTCTGCCATGGGTTCTAGCTTAAGAATGTGTGAGACATCCAAAGATACGAAGATGTCCCACATGAGGCTTCTCTCCAGTGAAAGCCTCCTCTGGAGTCATATTCCCCAATACTCTGTGAGGACTCCTGTTCTGAAGATAAACAACAGTATTGCAGGCCTCAACCCACAAAAACAAAGGCAACCCCTGATCATGAATCATCGCTCTAGCAACCCCAACAATAGCTTTGTTCTTCCTTTTAGACACTCCATTCTGTCGAGGGTTGTAAGGAACTGTGAACTCTCTCCTAATGCCCTCCTGTGCACAAAAGTCAGAAAACCCACCATCGGTGTACTCACCATCATTGTCTGACCTCAAGACTTGAATCTTCCTACCTGTTTGTTTTTCCACAAGAGCTTTGAACTCTTTAAAGCGACTGAAGACCTCACCCTTGGTCTTCAGGAAATATGTCCAAGTATTCCTAGAGTAGTCATCAGTGAATATAACATAATACTCATAACCACCTAAAGACACATGAGACATACAACCACTAACATCAGTATGAATCAAGTCTAGTATATGTGTAGATCTACTGTCACTTGTTGGGAATGGTAACTTGGTGTACTTGCCCAAAGCACACCCTCTGCAAACCTCATAATGCTTGACACTGAAATCAAGAACTCCTGTAGTGATCTCCCTTAGTGCTCTCAATGCTCCATGATGCATATGCGCTATCCTCGGTGCCTTAATTCGCACAAGTCTCTATTGCTGGTGGTACTAGTGAGTGCTAACATCTACTCACCAATGCACCTGCTGGCTAAAAACTGAACCTGTATAGTTTCCCAGAGTAGACTCCAATCACTTTGGCCGAAGTGATGGAAGCTCCCCTGGGATGCATCAATACCTGCCCTCTTGAGAAAGTGACATCAAACCCCTTCTCCTCCATAGCAAACACTGAAATCAAGTTCTTCTTCATCCTCAGAACATACAAAACATCCATGACGTTTAAAGGAGGCAAAGACTCCCTCTCAAAGGTCACAGTCTCCACACCAACAAATCTCACATTGCGGTCATCTCCTAGTACAATCTCAATATCAAGTGCCCTCTCTGCAAGCTCTGAAAAGAACTCCTGTGCACCTGTCATATGACGGGAAGCCCCGCTGTCTATGTACCACACATCAGATGATGTATTCCTACTAGATGTAGAAGTAATAAATGCAAAGTCCTGGTCAAATTGTGAAGCAAACTGCTCCACCTTTGCTGATAATACCCTTCTTCCCCTTGTTCTTCCTCTTAGGACATGTAGGAGCATAGTGTCCCATCTTCTGACATGCCCAACATTTGACTTTGGACATATCTGTATCTTTCTTCTTCTTCTTCTCCTTTCCCTTAGCCCCATCTGATGAGGCCCTGTACTTGGCCTTCTCTATACTCTTCCCCTCGGCTGTCAAGGCTACATCCTCCTCATCTACTATCTTCACTCCACCACTGCTAGTCTTCCGTATCTCATGTTGCACACAATCATCCCAGAATTTGTCCCAATTGAGAAGATTCTCCCTAGAGGTAACGACATTTCCAAAGACCTCCCAAGACTTAGGAAGTCCCGCTACAACTATGCTGACTAACTGTGTGGGTGCAACTGTCTCACCAATAGCAGTCAAATCATTACTTACCTGTTTGACCCTGCCAAGATAATGAACTACACTTTCCGCCTTTGTCATCCTAATGTGTTGATTTAGGGTAGCATCGGATGTGCTGTAGCCTTGAAAATTGGTGGAGAGGCTAAAGCACATGAGATCTCCAAGACCCAGAAATGGTTTGGGCAGATTCTAACCGGTTTGGGAGATATTAAAATAATTAATATTTTTAATGGAGTTCCTAAGTCTAAACTTAGGAAAAATAAAATATTAATCGGTATTAATATAAAACTGGGTTAGAAGGTTCCAAAAGTCATGGATCAAGCCAAATCTAATCTTAGTTGTTGATTAGAGATTTAATCTCGGCCGTTGATGAACCAATAGGAAAAGTATAAGAGGAGGCTTGAGGGTCAGTTGGAGAATACACCAGAGTGATCAGTCATTCATTTTGCTAGAGCAGGGTTGCTAAGCAAAGTTGAATCAGTGATCAGCAGTGAGGGGTAGTGAGTACGAGGCAGAGAAGCAGGGACAATACTGGGAGACCAACACAAAAGCAGAGAGAGCGAGAACAACAGTGAGTCCAGGCTACGCAAAGCCTAGTAGAGGCAACGCAGAGTCTAGAGAGACTGTGCCATCCACGCAGAGGGCAGAGGGAGTGATGCAGAGGCTTCCAAAGGCTGCGCAGTGCCTCAGAGGGCTGATGCAGAGGGTCTTGGGGATGGTGCAGGAGGCTAACGCAGAGGCCACAAGGGCCAGTGCTGAGCTTCAATTATGCTGCAGAGGGTTTCATGGGACAAGTTTTCTGAATACCTGTTTTTAGATATAGAGGTATTGCTGTGGTGTATTTTTCTCTGTCGGGTGAGCCGGATTAGGCACCCAGTTGTACTCAGATAGATTGCATAATAATATGACCCTCTGAATAGCTGCACTGGTTATCCCACATTAGGTTTTTCTGGGGATATTGGTCCAAAATAACGGTGTCACTTGTGTGCTTGTTTTCTTTCAATTGATGATCTATAGATGTTGATACTGTACTTGTGTTTATTTTTAGTATTTACATTGTAAATCACTTGTTAAGTAGTTAAACAAGTGGGTGAAATAAACTAGATAGTACAGGAAGAATTTCTAATGGGTTAGACTTAGAAATTCCAACATGGTATTAGAGGGTGGTTGCAGATCACAGGAAAACTAAAGGCATTAGCTTAGCAGAGCATTTGCAGTAGATTCAGCTATCCCAAGTGATAGAGCTGATCCTTGCAGAAAGCAACAGAGGAAGTAGTGACGCAAAAGGACTGCGTCATTACTCTGGGCCAGAGAGAGACAACGTAGAGGTTGAGGAGGGCAGAAATAGGCTCATGCAGAGGCCAGGAGGGTTGACGCAGTTGGCTGGGGGAGCTGTTTTGCCGGTGTTGGGATTGCGTAGAGCCAAGAGGCTCAATCCTTCAGTTGCTGGGGCATAGGAGGTTGTGGGTAGTTTGCGGAGCGAAGCTGGTGGGGTACTGTGGTTAAAACAGTACCTAACAGGGCAAGACCAAGGTAGAGGAAGTTGCTGCCAAGGTGGATTTCTAGCCAAGGAATCCAGATCAGTGTTGTAGTTGAACAGACGATCAGAGTGAGGCAACTTGGTGTTGGCAGAAGGATTTCCAGGAGGGAAATCGGGACTCAGAGGGAGTCCAGAAGAGAACTTCCAAACGGGAAGTAGAGAGACTCAGTAGGAGTCGAACCGAGAACTTCTAGGCGGGAAGTAGAGAGACTTAGCAAGAGTCGAACCGAGAACTTCCAGGCGGGAAGTAGAGAGACTCGGATGGCCATGAATGGGTTGAGAGATTAGGACTGGTTGGACGGAGTGTTCAACTTTGTGGTTTGGAAGGCCAAGATCTTGTCCATTCTAGATAGACATCGCATCAAGGGGATAGCTATTCCAGTTGACCCGGTAGCTAATGAAAGGTACGAGGAGGCAATGGCTAAGGCTAATTGCATCATCCTTGATGGGGTTAAGGATCATGTGGTACCACATATTGCTGAGAAGGAAATGGCAAAGGAGATGTGGGACGCCTTGAAGACATTGTAACAACATTCTTTCGTGCAGAGGAAGATGTTCCTGGAGAATTAGCTAAGGGCATACTAGATGCAAAAGGGAGAGCAAATAGAGGTCTTCCTCGGTTGGTTGAAGGAGATCCGTGAGGCCACGCCGATTTCCGAGGATTGGGAGGTATTTTTCCAGAGCATACTAGGCAGGACGAGTCTTCCGGATTGGGAAGAATTATGGGTGGCGCTTCGTCAAGAAGAGATCAGATTGCTGACCAAGGCGGGGAGTAGCGGCGAAGGGGTCAGGATCAAGAAGGAGGAAGAAGAGGATGTGGCTCTAGCATCTGTGGGAAAGCAGGAGAAGAGGAAGAAGAAGGACCTCTCCAAGGTTAAGGCTTCCATTGTGGGGAACTAGGTCATTTTGCGAACCAGTGTCCAAGGAAGAAGAGTAAGGGAGAGGCTTCTGAGTCGAAGGCAGCGCCAACAAAGGCAGAGAAAGAAGTTGAGGAGGATGACAATTGTGCCATGAGTGCTCATGCACCTCTAGAGAAGAGGTGGGGAGACATCGAGCTGTAGTCAGGACGACTATAGGCGATGAGGGGTAGGATCCTTGAGGAACCCAACCTCTTGGATTATACCTTGCTACGGGAGCCCTGAAGAGGAGTAGCAGAACTGGCAGATGTCGGTAGAAATGGATGAGGATGAAGCAACGGAGAGTGCTACAGTGCAGGAGTCCCCGGATAGCGCGAGGCTAGCAGGTTGCAACAGAGCGAGAAGCACGGGAGTGTTGCACCAATGCAGGATAGCATAGAGAGGTGTGCAACGGTGCGAGATGCAGGGAGTTGTACACTTTTTGGACACTTTTTCCTAGGTAGAGACTAACCCATGGGAAACCACTTGTCCAAGGTACATTAAAAATCAACATTGTTCTAAATATTATAACACTGAAATTTCCATCGCAATTTCATCAAGTTACTCACTTCTGGGAATGGGTTTCTGTGCTAACAGGACACTATTCTAATTCAACAGAATCCGATTTTACTTCTGTATTTCTTCATGTTCAAATATGATAGATTTAGACAGCTCAATGACTAAGAGAAATGCACTAAAATCATAATATGGTTAGAGAAAATTTGAAAATCACAATCAGTGTCCAAATTATCAAACTTCATTGGATGTCTCTTCTTAAGTAATCTAGACTGGAAATGAACACGTTCACTTGGCATAATCATGTTCACAATAAATAGCATTTCTTGAGCAGTAAGTTTAAAATAATGACATACTTGGTTTGGCCATGTTCTTGTTGTTGCTGAATGTTGTACATCCAGCATTTGATATCCACATTGTACCATTATTACAACGGGTTCAATATCTGCTGTGGATGGTATACCATCATGGTGTGCCACAGCATCTTCAACAGATGTCCATAATGCAGTTGTTCCAGAGCTTTAACACGGCTTTTCAATTTCTTACATGGTCTTTTAAGTAATTGTGGCATTTCGTTTGTTGTGTCATCATATTATTCTTTCCTGAATCTTTCTAAAATTGAATGTCTTCGACATATTCGGATAATTCTTCTATGCAATTTTGTTCTGTGTCACCATTTTTCTCATTGAAATAATAGTCTGCATCTCTGCTCCATGAAGTGCACTGACAAAAATGATTTGGTGCAGCGGTATGCATAAATAAATTCTCAATAATCAGACAAACAATTTATGAAGTCAACCCAAGAAATTATTTGCAATATCTCTTTGGTGGGTCACACTGATCAACAGAGTCTTATGTCTATTATTTATCCTTTTTAATTCAACATAAAATGTATCTTAAGAACTCTTGGAAATTGTTATGATCCATGTTGCAAATTGACTGGCTTCACATTGGAACCCTTTGTGTGCTGCTTTCACTTACCACAAAGAATTTCATCTCCTGCTCTAAGTATGCTGCCAGAGGTACCCAGAGAAGACTTAACAAGGATTCAATCACAAAAGCAGCAACGATGTGGATATTGAATGTGTAACTTATTTCATTGTTCTTTCACAAACAAAAGCAGAGTAACACGCACGCAAAGGAAAGAAGACATTCAACAATCTCAAAAGTGACATTACAATATAAATATATTGTATAACAAGCCCCATTGACTTATTTTGGTCATTAGTGGACTTTAATATAAATTAAATGAACTAGGACACATAAGAGATTGTTTAATTTGCAAAATTCATACTTTGACTTACCTTGAACCACACATCTCTAATGTCTATTGCAATATCACTGATGCTAAACAAGTGTGTAGTAAAGTTAAGTCCATTGCTTAAATGTTGCTCATGCAAACCCCTCAATGAACAAAGTTTATTTGTTTTACAGGGATCCATCGTAGAACAATACCTCTATTGGTATCACCTTATTTATGTTGAACTTTTGATTGTAGGAGTGTGAACCCTCAACCTATTTGTTGTATGGATTAAAAAAATGATCTTGAAATTCATCAGTTTGCTCCATAATTTTTCCTCTATTTTTAGCGAAGACCCTTTTTTCATTCAACTCAATTTCTCTTTAAGCTTGTGCATGTATCAATTAGCACAAAGCAGAGATCTCTGGATTAAATTTGTTTGTTAGGAATAACTGGATTGTTGAATATATATATTCCTATGAATTTACTATTCTAGTTCCATGTGCTGCGTTTTTTCTAGTTCCTTTTTTTTATCGGCTCATCACATGATCTCTTAAGGCTACAATCCCATCTATTATTGTGTTGGTGCTAATCTTCCTTGTGTTTTTCTTCAAATTTAACTCTTATTTTTTAGATAATGCTTGAGGTATATATTTCTCGCTTTTTGGTTTTAAACATGCAATAACATATCCATTTCAATTTTGCAGTGCCCCATCAACATTTGAACGCAGATTCCAAATTGCACAACCATTATTATATAAAAGGCTTCAAGAAGTTTCCCCCAAGAAGGCACTCTTTTTTCCAAGCTTTCATTTCTATTTAAAGTTATATGGTTATTTGTTTCGAAGGGCGTGCTTTTCATTTGATGTTAGTTTGCTTTTGGGTCAAAATTTCTTCTGGGTTAAAAAATTATAGTTATCACTTTGTATTTTTTAGATGGGTCTAAAAAACATTTGAATTATGTTATGAACCACCAAAGCATAACCTACACTACTTGAACTACGGGACATGTTTTTGGTAGTGTATGTTGAATTTTGTAGCTATGGTTGGTCTTCATAATTGATATTTTAGCCCTTGAAATCTATGCAATGATTAATATTAGACATGTTCTTCATGTCGGTTTCAAAAGAGAAAATTTATGAATTTCTAAAAGTTGGATTTTTGGCTCCAAATGACAAGTCGGCCCTCCAAAAGATGAAGTTGGCCCTAGTGAAGGGACACACCCATTCTGTCTTGAAATGCCTATATATAGGCCATTTGTTCTCCTCAACAAGGCAAGAATTCAGTTGATTCAACTCTGAGGCAGAGAACAAGACGAATATGAGGCAGAGAACAAGATGAATCTGAGGCAAAGGACAAGATGAATCTGAGGTAGAATATAAGACGAATCTGAGGTAGAGTATTGGACAAATCTGAGGCAGAGTAAGGACAGATTGAGGGCAGAGTTTCTGGGCTTACTAAAGCAGCAGGACCAACATTCTTGGGTGTAGTAGGCTGAATTTTGGCCCTAGCAGATCAAATCAGGCTGATTGTATTGGGTAAACTGGTGACTTGACATGAGGGCTGGTTGACCAGGTTTGACCAAGGCTACATTGTTGGTCAGTTTGACTTTCTATTTGACTAGAAGAATTAGATGTATCTCTGTTGAGGGCACCAAGCTTAAGATGCTTGGATTATTTGATCCCTAAGCCCTACTAAGGAAACCTCCCATGTGTTAGATTGTGTCCATCACTAAAACGAGTAGAGTTGTTGTTGAGGTGACAGTGGTAACACTAGTGTTGCACCTTGCCTAGGTCACCTAGTGGGGCTTTGCCTTATTGATTTTTGTAGCTCAGGTAGGTATTTTTAAACAAGCCTTGTGTCTAGGTGTGCAGAAGTCAACCACATTCTCCTTAAAACACTTGCTCTAGTGTGAGCAAGTTGCAAGTGTAACTTAGCTTAAGTCTAACTTAAGAAAAAACACATATTAATATGTCGGCTTATTGAGCTAATAGAAACTTAGGAAAAGTAAAGTAATTTACTTTAGTGAATAAGTTTTAATATTAGCCATTGATCTCAAGTGAGTGAGATCTAATCTCGACCGTCAATCACTTTGAGATTAGGATTAGGGCTTTGTGAAAATTATGTAACCGAAATGCTATTGCAGCAACTAGAAATTATTCTCCTAATTGTTAATTTGATTTAACAATTTATTTACTGTTTCCTACAACAAACACTGAATAACTCACATTGCAACCTACACAAATAAAACTGTGGAAGAATAAACACTAGAAGAAATGCTAGCACACGCACATAAAATAACACAGTTATTTTTGGACAAAATTCCTCGGAAAAACCCAACTTGGGAAAACCAGTGCAGCAACTGAGGGTTTTAATATTAAGCAACAGAGATAATTTGAGTACAACTGGATGCTGAAACTGGCAATCTATAGAGAAAAACTAACAAGAAAATTTAGTGAGGAAATTTCCTCACTCCACAGGCAATTTCCCGGCACCACTTGCCTTCAAAATTTTGGCCTTCTAAGGCACTGCATCAGCCTCTGCATTGTTCTGTGTAGTTGGCTGGACGACTTTCCTTTTGTTGGATTCTGATGAAGTCGTTCTGCCTTCTGCTAACCAAAAAGACGCTTCTCCAACACTTTTGGACTCCTTCCCGGCCTCTGGAACTGAAAACGTCAATCTTCCTCAGCAAATCGACTTTGCCACTAGAGGCTATTGCGTAGCTTTGCATCAACCTCATTGTGGCTCACTTGCCTCTTTGTAAATGCACTCACTGGATCTAGAAACCTTCCTCCGGCTTCACTATCCCTGCCTCTCTTTCATTGCTTCGATCCACTGGCTCTCTCTCCGGCAATTGACTACTGCTACTCTGGAAATCAATCTACTCATTAAATCGAACCGCTGAAGTGTATTCTCCAAGTGCCCATCGAATTCTTCTTCTAATCCTCTGTTGGGGCTCCAACGACCAAGATTAAATCTTAATTGATGACTAGGATTAACTTGAAGTCGGTCCGTGTGAGTTTCTAGATCATTCACGTCTTGACTTAATTAATTCTGATTAATTAACCATTTTCCCTAAGTTTAGACTTAGGAAATATTTAAAAACTGGCTAATAATCTAATTAAGTCATTTCTAGGTGGAATTTCCATAAACGATTTCTGGGTTTTGGAGATCTTCTGTGTTCTAGCCTCTCCACAAATTTTTTTGGCTAGAAAACATTTGATGCTACAAAAACTAGCACTCCCTCTTAGTGAGGAATGTGTTCTAGTGCTTTACTGCACACCTTGTAGCAGCGCCTTGTCTTTGCATCATATCCTGTCACGCTGTTGATGTCTGTGCAACTTTGATATGTGCTGCACCTATGCTGTTGTTGCCCACCAACCACTGCACAACTCTGATGTGTGTTGCACCTATGCTGCTGCTGACACTCCCATACTGCTGCCATCATTGCATTTGCATTGCAACTCCCTTTCCTCTGTTGCTGCTACAACTGAGAAGCATCCTAAATATTTAATCAACTGTGATCAGCATGATGCATCTGTCTTCCGAGTCCTAGTTGCTTCTAGCTACTGCTCTGTCTACTGAAGACTCTGCGCTGCTGCTGATTCTGCACTATGCCAACTGCATTACTGCCAACTCTGCACTGCGCTCCCCAACATCTGACTGCTGCTAGTCTGCAACTCTCACTCGTCCTTTGACTGCATCTACTACCACTGATCCATCCTGCGACTGAATACTGTGGCCCCCCGTAGCAAGGTAATGATTCATGAGGTGGACCTCCTCAAGGATCATGCCCATTTGTAGACCTCTGGGGCTACAACACCAAATCTCCCCACCTCACTCCTGGAGGCATGTTTGCAAACATGGCGAAGTCTTCCTCCAATCTAGAGGACAACATATCGATCTCTGCATGAGCTGCAGCCTGGTCCTGCTTCTCCTCCTTGTCCTTCTTCTTGAGAGGACACTGGGTATTGTAGTGATCAAACTCACCACATCTAAAGCACTCGACCTTTGACAAGTCCTTCTTCTTCTTCCGCTGTTCCCATTGTCCCCGATTGGGACCATTTGATGCGAGGGCCACATTCTCCTCGTCCACCTGTTTCGATCCGCTGCTGTCGTTGATGGAGCTCTTCAATAGAGTTCGTCTAAACTCCTCCTCTTGCAAATCGGCCCACATCCTGTCCCACCTTGGCAAGGTATCTCTGCCCAAAATACTTTGGACGAATACCTACCACTCCTCGGAGACTCTGTTTAGTGCCAATCACACTAGCTCTGTGGGTTGAGGCGTTGCCCAACAAGTGACAGTTGGTCCCGAACCTCCTCAATCCTGGTGAGGAAAGAGTCTATGCCTTCCCCTTTCTGCATCCAGATGAGCCTCAACTTCTCCTCTAAGTACATCTTCCGTTGCTCATAAGTTACCTGGTACAACGTGGAAAGTGTATTCCACATCTTGTTGGCCGTTCCCTTGGCCATTATGTGTGATACAACATGATCCCAAACACCATCTAGGATCAATCTCTTTGCCCGCGCCATATTGTTTTTGTACTCCTTCAGCTGATCTGCATCCTGGGTTACTGCTACCACTACATCAATATATGGCTTCAGGCCATATTCATCTAGAAGGAAGGACATCCTTGCCTTCTAGATGACATAGTTGGAAGCTCCATCCAACCTGTCTTGATCACGAAGTCCAACAGTGACCATCTCAACGAATCTCGAAGATCTCCTCTTCCCTTTTGCTCAGCTGTTGCTGTGCTATTCACACTCCTTTCTAGAGTGAGAAACTCTGCTAACAACGAAAGGGAAAACGAACTTCTTGAGACAAGAAGTTATTTGAGGAAAATTTTCCCTCAATGTGTGCTCTTCTTCCTTCCACCTGACACTAGCTCTGCTCTAGCAAACTGCTGCAAAACTACTGCGTCCAGCAGAGACTTGCTCTACGAAAACACTGGGCTGCTCCCTTTGCCTTTGGAATTACTTGATCTGGAGAGAGAATTTTTCTGTTCCTCACTTAGAAAAATCGAATCTCCTCAAGAAACTCAACCTCTTGGCAAAGTGACTTCGCTGTCTTTGGGGTTTCGATCTGCTACCCACACTAAACAATGAAACTCCTTCGCTACTGAGCTCTCCGGATGACCAACTGCGCTCTGATAGCATGTGAAAATTCTGTAACTGAAATCCTATTGAAGCAACTATAAATTAATTTTCCTAATTGTTAATTTGATTTAACAATTTATTTACTGTATCCTACAACAAATATTGAATAACTCACACCGCAACCTACACAAATAAAATTGCAGAAGAATAAACGCTGGAAGAAATGCTAGCACACACACATAAAATAACATAGTTAATTTTGGACAAAAGTCCCTGGAAAAATCCAACTTGGGAAAACCGGTGCAACAACTGAGGGTTTTAATTTTAAGCAGTAGTGAAATAATCTGAGTACAACTGGATGCCGAAATTGGAAATCCTATAGAGAAAAACTGGCAAGAAAAATCTACTGAGGAAATTTCCTCATTCCACAGGCAATTTCCCGACACCACTTGCCTTCAGAATTTCTTCCTTTTGAGGCACTGCGTCAGCGTTTGCGCTGCTCTACGTAGTTGGCTGGACGACTTGCCTTCTATTGGATTTTGATGAAGTCATTCTACCTTTTGCTAACCAGAAAGACGCTTCTCTGGCACTCTGGGACTCCTTCCCGGCCTTTGGAACTGAAAACGTCAATCTTCCTCAGCAAGTCGACTTTGCCTCTAGAGGCTACTGCGCAACTTTGCGTCAGCCTCACTGTGGCTCACTGGTCTCTCTACAAATGCACTCACCGGATCTGGAATCCTTCCTCCAGCTTCACTGTCCTTGCCCCTCTCTCACTACTTCGATCTCACTGGCTCTCTTTTCCGGCAACTGAGTGTTGCTACTTTGGAAATCGATCTGCTCATCAAATCAAATTGTTGAAGTGTATTTTCCAAGTGCCTATCGACTTCTTCTTGTAATCCTCTTTTGAGACTCCAACGACCAAGATTAAATCTTAATCGATGGATAGGATTAATTTGAAGTCGATTTGTGTGAGTTCTTAGATCATTCACGCCTTGACTTAATTAATTATGATTAATTAACCATATTCCCTATGTTTAGACTTAGGAAATATTTTAAAACTAGCTAAGAATCTAATTAAGTCATTTTTAGGAGGAATTTCCAGAAACAATTATGGGTTTTGGAGATCTCCTGTATTCTAGCCTCTCTACAAAATTTCGTGGCTAGAACACATGCGATGCTACAAAAACTAACAAGCTAGGTTTTTGGCTCAATGTAAAGTTATAAAAGGAAGGCTAAGGAGAGGGAGATGACACACCATACAGTGACACTAGCCTGAAGAGGAGGATGTGACAAACATAATAGTAATAAATAATATATATGAAAAGGTGTGTCTTATCCACAAGACACGACTCTTCATATGAAAGGGCACCCTGCCTAGTATTTATAATAGGCCCCCTCATTTTTAATCATTTAATCATTCGTCTACCAATATATATTTTATGAATACGTTTTATCAACTACATATCTTCATATACAAATGGGGACTGCTTGCTTATTACATTGGTATCAAAGCCATGCTAGGCTGCGACTAGTTTCTTAGGTCCTGAATGCTGATTTGGGGTAGCATCGGATGTGCTCTAGCCACGAAAATTGGTGGAGAGGCTAAGGCACATGGGATCTCCAATACCCAGAAAGGGTTTGGGCAGATTCTAAACAGTTTGGGAAATATTAAAATAGTTAATATTTTTAATGGAGTCCCTAAGTCTAAACTTAGGGAAAATAAAATATTAATGTGAATTAATATAAAACTGTGTTAGAATGGTCCAAAAGTCATGGATCAAGTCAAATCTAATCTTAGCCGTTGATTAGGGACTTAATCTCGGGCGTTGATTTGTCAACGAGAAAAGTATAAGAGGAGGCTTGAGGGTCGCTTGGAGAACACACCAAGAGATCAAGATTTCGACTTTCTAGGGTTGGGTTTGCTGAGAAAGTTGAGAGAGTGATCAGAGTTGCAACTGAGGGGCAGTGAATATAGAAGCAGAGAGGCAGAAATAGCACCAGAAGGATCAGCGCAGTAGCTGGAGAGAGGGACGTAGAAGCAGCCAAGGGTTCACGCAGAGGCTACCAGGAGCTGCGCAATGCCTCAGAGGGCTAGCATGAGTGATGCAGAGGGCCAGAGGAATGACGCAGTGCCTCCAGAGGCTGACGCAGGCCAAGCCAGAGTGACGCTAGGCTAACGCTGGGCCAGAGAGAGCTGACGCAGTCCCTAGAGGCTGACGCTAGGGTTTCGTGGGGTAGATTGGAGCTGTGGAGTTGCTGAAGTGTTTATCAGGGGTTTCAGCCGGAATATCTGCTTGCGAGTAGAGAGGTACTACTGCCGAGATTTTTCTCTGTTGGGTGAGCTGGATTTGGTACCTAGATTGTATTCTGAAACTGCTTAATAAATCAAACCCTCATATAGCTGCACCGGTTTTCCCGCATTGGGTTTTTCCAGGGACATTAGTCGAAAAACAACGATGTCACTTGTGTGCTTGTTTCTGTTTCCTTCAGTTGATGATCTGTAATGTGTTGAGCATGTACTTGTATTTATTTCCAGTATTTACATGGCAAATAACTTGTAAATTTACAAAACAAGTAGGTAGGAATAAATCAGTAAAGTACATGAAGGGTTTCTAATAGTTAGACTTAGAAATTCCAACACTGAAATCATGGAGACATATTTCAAAGGATTGATGAATTTTCATATATCTCAATTAGAACTGTTACATGAAATAATAGGATTACTTGCAAAAATGCTAGAAGATTTGGAAACAATAGATTCACCACCTACAATAGAAGCTGATGTGGACATGAAAGAAACTAGTAGTGAAGTATGTTCTAACCAATAAAAGGATGTGCAAAATATTGGAAATGCAGAATCTATAAAGAAGACACATGCAAAGTTTGTTAAAATGGATATGAGCAACAATGAAGAAGGAAGTTTTGAAAGTGACGAGGAACCAAAACTAAAAACGTCAGCCAAGGTCCAACGACCAGTAAAGGTTGTTCCTATGAGGTTTGTTAAAATGGATACAAGCAACAATGAGGAAGATTGTTTCCAAGAGATTCCTGAAAACTTATATTTTGCTAATAATAACTATTCAGCTGGGATGCAAGTGAATGATTGTGGAATGATATCATCCTTACTAAACAACCTTGAAAGCTATTTTGAACATGATGCATATCTACCCCCAATGAAGGAAGGTTATAATTATATTCTTAACAACACATTGCCCACTGACTCGGCTTTGAATTCCTTTACTCTTAGTGTTTCAAAAAATGTAGAGACACTAATCATCAGGTCTCTTGAAGAAAAAATTCAACATGCACTTTGTTATGCCAACATGCACTTTGTTATGCCAACATAATTTATAAAATTTCCAAGTGAATAGATTTCCTTCATCCCAATGCATCAACCTCTTTTGCAAATGAGTTGATGGCAACCTACAATAGCGATGGAGAGAAGATTCTTATCAGATTGGCAAAGAAGAGATGTGAACAAAAATAACGTGATGGCGGGAATGAATATGAGAAGGAATTGAGAAGAGCCCAACTAAAAAGAGAGTGCTCAAAGAGATTTGCACATTTTGCAAGCATAGCTCCAGATTTAAAATGTGTTTGTACTACCGAGGCACTTGCTTACCCAAAAAATCTGTCACTTGAAAACCAGAGCGAAGCACCTGACACAAATGGAGTTATAAACTCTGTCGAACCTAATACCCAAGATGAGATCAAAACGACATCTAAAATTAGACGTTCTTGGAGGTGAGCCCCTTCAAAGAACAATAGAAATTAATATATTTGATTTTGGAGATGAACATGAAGATGATGCAGGTTCTGCTACAGTCCTACACAGACGAAGATGAAGATGATGTAGATTTTGCTACAGCCCTACCCAATTTCCCTGTACAAAACCCCGAGCCTAGTCTGTATCGTCTTAACCATGCATTGACCATTAAGCCGTCTTTGCTAATTCCATCAAAAACATTAGCAAAGGTGTACACAGGTCCTTCGGCTAGATACAGGAAGTCAAAGTCGAAGGTGTATGTAGGTTCTTCGGCTAGATACTGGAAGTCGAAGTTAAAGGTGTACGTGGGTTCTTCGGCTAGATACAGGAAGTCGAAGTTGCATTGTCAGCATCCGTACAACATCCTCCGTACAAAGAAAATTCTAAAGTTGCCAGAAGACACAACCATCCGTACCGCTCGTGGTATAATAAAATTTAGTTTAAAAATATAAGACTTAGGTTAATAAAGAAATTAGAATAATATATTAATAAAAAAAATAGAATAATAATAAGACTTAAAATATAATAGAAATAAATAAATAAATAAAAGTAAATTTAAAATAAAGAATTATATATATATGAAAATGAAAAGGGAGAAGAGGTGAGGTCCACAAGGGTAGAAGACTAAACCCTACATGTCGAATTCAAAACCATGAAATTGATAAGTGACATGCGCAACCAGAGAGAATCTTGCTTATTATGCTTTAAGGACAAAGAATTTTCTTAAGAGGGCGGCAATGTAACAAACATAATAATAATAATAAATAGTATATATGAAAAGGTGAAGGTGAGCCTTATCCACAAGGCACAACTCTTCATATGAAAGGGCACCCCACCTAATGGGGCCCCTCATTTGTAATCATTTAATCATTTTTCTATCAATATATATATTATCAATACAATTAATCTACTATATATCTTCATATACAAACAAGGATTGTTTGTTTATTGCAGAGGAGTGTGATATGCCAATGTGCTAGGTCCAAGGAAGGTGCAAGTAGCAGTGAGGGAAACAGATCCAGATAAACCAAGGAAGATTAAAGAACAAATCTAGGGCTTGGTTAGGTGGATAACTCTAGATTTGTTGTTGTATATGTAATTCCTTAGTTGGGCCATTATCCCAAGATGGGAGCCTAAGTAGGTTTAAATTAATTTATCAACGAAGAACTGTGATTAGGTAGAAATCCGTGTCATATTTGATTAGGATTGGTTGTGTAATTGTGCTTCTGCTGAATATTTTGTTAAGAACCTATTTGTGTGTTTGTTCAGTAAGTTTTCTGCTAGGAATTAAATACCGGGTGTTGGCTTTTGAAAACTAACATGGTATTGGAGCCGGAACTCTAAAGAAAATTGATCTTGGAATTGCAAGTGATGTGTTTGTACTAGATTGTTGAGGCCAAGTTTAGCCATGATCGTACAAGCAATTTTTTTTTAGGGGTCGAAGTAATTTGACGAATGACTGAAGAGAATTTGTTTTAACAAAGGGGCGATTTTTTTTGAAGGGCACACTTTTTTAAAGAAAAGAAAAAAAAAAAAAAAGAGGACATGGGGGGTCGACGCAGCCACTAGGTCTGCTAGCCTGTAGGAGGAATCTTTCGTGCAACAGACCGCTAAGAAATGCAACCGCATAAGTGGTGTGGTGTCGGCTGGTCGAGGAAGTTGTAGGAGAGGGGTGGCAGAGGTAGCAGCTTGCCAACCGGTAGAAAATACATCTGCCACTCGAAGGACGTAGGCAGTAAGGTTGATGATGGGTTCATCAATGGAGACATTGACGTCGAGTTGCCAAGCACATGCAGGGGTGTCTGCCGTCATGAGAGCCATTGACTAAGTCAACGGTGGAGGTCGTAGTTGACCAGATGAGCATAGGTCAAACAATAGTGTGGCAGAAGAAGCGATTGAGTAGGAAAGCAAACTGTGGCAGATAAGCAAACGTTCGTGGGCACAAAAAGCTAAGCCAGAGGTTGGAGCAGGCAACAAGACATGGCAGTGACAAGACAGGGCCGACAACCACATAGTCGACATTGGGGGACCAAGCACGACAGGCAGACGCCAACCAACGATGGTGCAAAGTTCTGTTAGGGCCTGTTGACTGTTGAGTTGCACTTAGTAGATATTATAAAGACTCCATAGCTCGAGACAAAGTATACCTCAAAATTTTTTCAGAATCCAGAAGTTAGCAGGGCATTCTAGCCCCTTTCTCTCTCCTCCCTCTACAGTCTATTTTCAAATTGTCAAGTGTAGTCCTCCTGACTACAACTCAATATTGCCCCACCTCTTCTCTAGAGGTGCATGAGTACTTGTGGCGCAATCCTCATCGTCCTCCTTGTTAGGTTGCGCTGGAGCAATCTTTGAGTCAGACTTGTCTTCTTTCCCTTCTTCCTAGGGCACTGTGTGGCGAAATGACCCATTTCTCCACATCTGAAGCATCTGACTTTAGATATGTCTTTTTTCTTTCTCTTCTGCTGCCCTTGCTGTCCTGCTGATGCGAGAGTTGCATCCTCCTCTTCCTCCTTCTTGACTCTAATCCCTTTGCTGTTGCTTCCCGCCTTGGTCAACTGTCTAATCTCTTCCTGTCGAAGAGCTGCCCACATCTCCTCCCAACAGGGAAGAGAAGCCCTGCCCAAGATGGTTTGGACAAAGGTTTCCCAGTCTTTAGTGACTGCATTCAGGGCAATCTTGACCATAAATTCAGGATCTGGTATAGCCCCTATGGAAGTTAGTTGGTCACGGATCCCTTGCAACCTGAGAAAGAAGGGATCGATTTCTTCTCCCTTTTGCATTTGAAACTGTCTCAGCTGACTCTCAAGCAACATCTTCCGCTGAACGGAAGTTCCCTCGTACAAAGTGGTCAAGGCCTCCCACATTTCCCTTGTTGTGTCTTTCTCAACAATATGTGGTATCACATGATCTTTGGCCCCGTCCAAGATCATGCACTTTGCTTTAGCTTGAGCCTCCTCGTACTTCTTAAGAGGATCAACATCAACCGGAACAACAACCGTCTTCAAGGCATAATCCTTGATGCGATTTTATCCAAAACTGCTAGGATCCTGGCCTTTTAGATGACGAAGTTGGATGCTCCATCCAACTTGTCTTGATTCCTTAGTCCGTTAACTGCCATCTCTGCTCAAATGAATGTCGAATTGGTTCTCTTCTCCCTCTTTCGCTGCTGCCCCAACAAAACTCGGATCTAGATTTCTTTGGCGGTAGAAATCCTCTAAGGAACAAGCTCCCTTTGAATTTTGATTTCCTTCACGGAAATCCTTCTGCCAACCACTGTCGAACCACCCCTCTCTGATCTCTCTTTTCTGCTGCTCAACACTGGATCTAGATATCTTGGCAAGAAATCTTCTGAGGAACTGATTCCCTCTACTTTGCTTATGCCCCACTAGGTACCGTTTTGCACCAACACAATCAACACCCCACCAACAACTCTAGATGAAGTCTGCGCTGCACCTCTAGCCTCGACAATCGGAAAAACGAGACTCAACAGTCTTTGTGCTGGCCCAGTAATCACTGCGCTGCCCTCTGCAGCAACATCATCACCCAATCAGGCTGACATAGGCTCTGTGTGAGCCTCCCTTGGTGACTGTGTCACCCCTCCCCTGCTCCCTCGGCTAGAAACTGCGTTGTCTCTTGGGACAACTGTCTTCAACACATATTTTCCTCTGTCCTTTCGCCGATGACTTCAGTCCTCCTTGATTTGCGATCACTGTGATACCATGTGAAAATTTCTGACTCTAACAAACTAGAAATCCTATTGCAGTAAATTGACTTGCATTACTTACTTCTGTTTTTCATTTAACAAGTTATTTTAATAAATATTCAGAAAATATTAATTCAAATACATTGTAGCCTACACCAATATACAGATCAAGTACTGAAAAAATAAATGAGACAATCATGCAAAGGACACACTTATTTTTGGACTAAACGTCCTCAGAAAAACCCAATGCGGGAAAACCAGTGCAACAACTCTAAGGGTTTTCTATTATTAAGTAGAAGTTTTGAATATAAATGCTGGTTTCCCTCTCGGCAAACCGGTGATAGAGAAATACAATGGCGGAAAACTTGAGTGAGTTTTACCTCACTTCACCCGGTAGATTCTGGCTGATCCTGCAGCAAAACTGGCTGGCCCCGACTACAATTGCGCTGCCCCTTCGCAGTCACTGTGTGGGCTTGCGTGGAGCTCTCTGAGGCTCTGCGTCAGCTCTTTTGCCCACTGTGTCATTTTCTTGACAGTTCTAGCTCTCTGCGTGGAAGGCAACTCTCTTCCTCTGCGCTGGCCCTTCTGGCTCTACGTCAAGGCTGCGTGGGCCCAGACTGGCCCAACGTCAACTCTCCTGGCTACTGCGCTACCTCCACAAGCTTCTCTCTGCCTCTTTGTCTGTATTCCCGAACTATCACTGCCCCTCAGCTGCAAGATCTCCCCAATCGATTTCCCTCCTGAGAACTTCTCACCTCAGAAAATCGATTTCCTCAATCTCTCTGTGTGTCTTCTCCAATTGACTCCAAGCCTCCGTTTATACTTTTTTGTTGAGAAATCAACGGTCGTGATCTAATCTCTAATCAATGGCTAAGATTAAATTAGACTTGATCCTCGTCTCGTAGAAGCTTCTCACCCATATTTTCATTAATACCCATTAATATTTTAATTTTCCTAAGTTTAGACATAGTAACCCCATTAAAAATATTAATTAGTTTAATAAACTACAATCTGGGTGGAATTTCACCAATCGATTTCTGGGTCTTGGAGATCTCATGTGTTCTAGCCCCTCCACATAATGTCGGAGCTAGAGCACATCCGACGCTACCCAATAATCAACATTTGCCTGCTTGATTTGTGGAGATTCCACAATTTTTTTATTTGATTCTTTCTTCGGAAAGTCCTCATCCTTTTTAAAATATTTTTTCACGTGGAGAGAATTTTATTTTTCTCATTTTTATTTTCTAGCTAAATCCGGCTAATTATTTACCATGTTTTATTAGAAATTAGAAAACATGACTCTAGTGGGGTATCGACATATTTTTTCACCCTTAGAGTGTGTCTAGATAGAATGCTGAGGTGTTGAGGTGTAATTTTGAGTACTCATACCCCCTACAACTTCTATAGACAACACTTTTTACATTTTACTTCATATATTACATAAAAATCTTGTTCAACTGGGGAATTTCGACAAGTAAAAACTGACCCCTAGACAAAACCAAATTCTGTGAAACTTTAGACATAATCTAGTATGGCATTTTGCATTGACTCTATACAGTGGGACTCACCTAAGACTTTACCATCAAGCCTCACTCTAGCTTTGGGGGATATGTGTGGGAGAAAAACTTAGCTAATTATTTGTGTTTATCAACACAAATAATTAGCTAAGTAAAAAGAACTCCCTAGAGTGAAAAATCTTTAGCAAAAATCTTAAGCTACCTGGATGTGTTACATGGCTTTATATTCATCATACTAGAATCATTTTACACCATGTTGCTTGGGAGCGGGAGCGGGAGCGGGAGCGAAAACAGGAGCGGGAGCGACCATTTTCAGAAGCTCCCGGTTTGGGAGCGAATCCGGGAGCGATTTTTTAAAAATATATATATTTTTTATATTTTTTAATTTTTGATACATATATGTCAACAAAAACATGTAGAATGATGAATTAAACATAAAAAACATAAAAAAACATAGATTGATCATTGAACCATATCACATCAATCATCTAGAAATTATAATCGTCATCAACCATGTCCACAAGTTAGTAAAATACATATTACAACTGCAACATATTGAGTCTCATGAATCATGATTCATCAAATTCAATCTTAAAGTTTCAACTTCAAGCTTTCAAAATTGAAAATTCAATAACATTTATCATCATTGATCACCAAAGTTGTACTTGTAAGCTAAGTTTAACCATTACAAAAAGTAATATCTAAGATATTTCTAAGTCCTAACTTCTAACTGTTAACATGATATGAAATGTTATAAATTTATAAAATGAAACATGAATAATGAAATGAAATGAAACAACTTTAGTCTTTCACGAAGCATCATATTCATAATTCACATCATTACCAATGAGGTATAATTGCCAAGGCCCAACTTCAAACTTCAAATTTTCATTGTCACAGTGATATATTGTTTATACAAAAAATATCATTATGATATGAAAGAGTCAAGAGTCAAGAGTCAAGGACTCAAAACTCAACAGTTATGAAAACTAAAGTCTAATAGAAACTAAAAAAGACAAGTAAACTGTAAATCTACAAGTGGGCCTTGCCACGAGAGTCTCCAGGAGTATAAGCAGGTCGTGGTGGTCTTCTAGGAGTCTCCCGCACAGACCGGCGACCAAAACTAGAACCTCCACGTGAGGGTGTAGATGGAGGTGGCGACAGCAAAGGAACAAGACTCGGACCTCGAGCACTGCTACTGGATGGTGGAGGTGGAGGTGGAGGTGGCATGGCTGCTGCAACTGTGTCATCTTCATCCCTTACAAGTTCCTCTTCCAGTTCTTCAATATGTACAATGCCATCCTCCAAATTGTCATCCTTTGGGTGATTGTCCCAAATTTTGTATGTGGGATCCTCATAAGCCCGATCACAGTAATGACTCAACAACCTCAAGTTGTAGTGCACATAAACCAAGCTTTCTGCTCGGTTTTCATTGAGTCTGTTTCTTTTCACATTATGTATGTCGCTGTAGGTGCTCCAACACCTCTCTGCAGAAGAAGTATTTACAACCTGTGAAAGAACTTTTTTTGCCAATTTTGGCAAAAGTCCGTGGCCGCCATATGTTTCCCACCATGTGAGAGTATCAAATCTATCTCTGTCGTCCATTGCATGGAAGTTACCATACAAACCAGTGCCACTGAAGTATCTGCCTATTTCAAGGCGCACAGCTGCACATTCCTCCCTGTCAGGTACCAACTTTTCTAATGCTTCCAAATATCCTTTAGTTACCTCTGGATCTAAATGGGGTTTGGTCCTAACCCCACCCCCTGCTGCAGGTTGGCCCAACCAAGATGTAGAGTAGTATTTTGGCGTAAAGATATACGCCAAACAATGTAGTGGAAGATTAAGTCTATTCCACCGTTCACACACACAATCATGGATCAGTTTGTATAAGTTGGGATCTCTGTTATGAACAATATCTTTTATTTCCCCCAACATGGTATCCATTTGCTCATACACCTTGCCAATCACTGGTTTGTCTGTATTTGCAAACCGAATCATGTGATAAATGGGCTTGGTGAAATCCAATACTTGCCTCACACTTGTCCAAAACTGACCATCAAGAGCGGCCTCCTCCACCATTTCAAAACCTCCCATGTCAGCTGCATTTGTAGCCCTTTCCTTTAATACCTGCCAATGTGGACTTGATACCATGCTAGCCAATGCCTCTCTTACCTTCAAAAGGCGCCTGAAGGTGAGGTAATAGCTACCAAATCTGGTTTTCGCAATCTTCAACAACTCCAATCTCAAGTGACCGCGGAAAAGGCCATGGGTATTGCTATGATTTGTAATAAATTTTATCATTTGTTTGCCTTTCTTGTACAAATCACCAATCCATTGGTATTGTTTATTTTTGTTCTTGACAATATCATGCAACAGAAGGTTCAATGTGTGAACCAAACATCCAGACCAAAATATGTTGGGGTATTTATCCTCAATAATTGCTCCCGCTGCCTTACAATTAGGAGCATTATCAGTGATGACTTGGATGACATTGTATGGGCCAATACGCTCAATTGTTTCAAGTAATGCTTCTGCAACGTTGATGGCAGTCTTGAACTTGTCTGAGTAATCATGTGCAGTTAGAAAGATGGGACCACTAACAGACACAGCAAGAACACTTATCAATGGCTTGCCTTTTACATTTGTCCATCCATCAGATACAATGGACACCCCATGGTTAGTCCAAGAACTTGTCATTCTATTCAAAGAATGTGATATTTTTGCTTTTTCATGATCAAGGCCAACGGTTCTTGCCTTGTCATACCCAGGGCTCTTGTATCCTTTAGGGGCATCATTTATGGCAGAAACCATTTCGTGCCAATAAGGTGAGCAAAGAACATTGAATGGTATCCCACATGCATAGAGAAACCTGTAAACCTTTGAATCCACATCATTCCTACACCCCTCATTAAGGAAATCTGATATGGTTCTACGCCTTAAAGATGATGACCCTGTGCCTCCATATCCACTGCCTTGGGAGGACGCTGAAGGAGTTCTTTGTGATTGTGAGCTTGGTTCACAGAAACCCCTTGATTTTTTTGATCTGTATTGGGCTTCCTCCTCTTCCCTTGTGTATTTGGCTCTATCCGTTGCTGACACCGCTGTACAAGTTTTGATTCCTATTTGTTTGTCTCCATCCCATGGCCTTTTCCCGTAGAGGTGTCTTCTAGCACGGGTGTATGAACCTGTGTAATCAGTGTTGCAATGGGGGCAAAGAAATTTAGTGGTTCCACCCCCTCTCCCTGTTTCAGCCCTGTTAACATATTTCCACAATGGAGTTTGCTCTTGTTTAGTTTTTTGAGGGTCATGTTCACCCTCCTCTAGCTCGTCCTCACCGGGGTTTTCACCAATTTGACTTTCTCCAGCTTCTTCATCCCCCTCTTCAGTTTGGCCCCTCCATTTCCTACTCTCCAGCACCATAATAAACATAAAAGGGACCAGGAAGAGGAAAATGCCAAGAAATATAGCCAGGTCCATGGTGTTTGATGTTTGTAGGGTTTTGATTCTTGAATCTGTAAATTAATTTAATTTATTGGGATTAATTAATTTAATTTAATTTAAATTCATGATTTTTAAACTCAATAAACTAAATTAAATTAACTAAATTACTACCTAACTAAATTAAACTAACTAAACTAACTAAATTACTAAGTTACTTACCTCTGCAGGCTTGCTCCTCGCTCCTCGGCACTTGCTCCTCGCTCCTCAGCACTTGCTCCTCGCTTCTCCTTGCTCCTTTGCTCTTGCTCTTGCTCTTGCTCAATGAAGTGATAATGAAATTTATGTAGGCCCATTGGGCTTTTAAAACAAGAAAACAATTTTAAAATTGGATTTTTTTTGGCGTCTGCGGATTTTTTATTTTTATTTTTGTTCGCTCCCGGTGCCCGTCGAAATGCTCCCGGAGCGATTTTTTAATGCCCGGGAACGATCGCTCCCAGGCGTTAAAAATCGCTCTGGGAGCGACGGAGTGACCGCTCCCTGCAACGCTCCCGAAAATGGCAGGGAGCGCAAATTTTTTTTCGGGAGCGCGCTCCCAAAAATTGCTCCCGTTCGAGAGCGATTTTGGGAGCGCGCTCCAGAGCCGCTCCTGCCCGGAGCGCGATTCGAGAGCGGGTTTAGGGGGGGGCGCTCCCCCGCAACTATGATTTTACATCATTCCCGCAAGGCAACATAATTTGGATTACAACATGATGACCAGAAGTTGCACGATGATGATGATGTTTTGAAAATTTTGACTTTCTGAACATGATGGAAAGCTCTGAGATGTGCTTTGGCATGGAATCTTTGACACTTTATTTGGTTAACCCTTGAGTTGTCAACATGAGGCTTCGAAGGTTGAGCAACTCAGAGGGAGTCAACCTTCAGGTTTAGGTAGGGAGGAGCAATCAAAAAATTCCTCCAAATATGTCAAGAAGGTTGTTTAGGAGTAGGAGGCTTTTAGGAACAACCCCAAGGGGAGTTGGACTTCGAGGATCTTTGTAGACTAAGTGACAAGGAAGGCTTCTAGTTCAAAGGGAGCAACCAAGGCAGTGAATATAGGTCCAGGATTAGAGACAATTCTAGGGGATAAAAGTACCTCCCTTGCTAAGAGGGAGTGTTGATTTTTGTAGCTTGGGCAAATTACTTCTACACGAGCCTTGTGTTTAGGCATGCAGAAGTCGCTCACATTCTCCTTAGAACACTTGCACTAGTGTCAGCAAGTTGCTAATGTAACTTATTCTATGTCTAACTTAGGAAAAAACACATATTAATCTGTTGGCTTACTAAGCTAATAGAAACTTAGGAAAAGTAATTTACTTTAGTGAATAGGTTTTAATATTAGCCATTGATTTCAAGTTAGGTGAGATCTAATCTCGGCCGTCAATCACTATGAGATTAGGGCTTTTGATCAATGTAAAATTATAAAAGCAAGGCTAGGTAGAGGGAGAAGACACACCATATAGTGACACTAGCCTTAGGAGGAGGATGAGTTTGATACTCCAGTGTGCAGGGTCCGAGGAAGGTGGAAGGAGCAACGATGGACACATATTGAGATCAACTGAGGAAGATTGAAGAACAAATCTAGGGCTTGATTGGGTAAATAACTCCAGGTTTGTTGTTGTATATGTAATTCCTCAGTTGGTCCGTTATCCCAAGACGGGAGCCCAAGTAGGTTTAGATTAATTTATAATGAAGTATTGTGATTGGGCAGAAACCTTGTAGAGCTTTACCAGAGAGACAATAAAAAAATATTGCAAGAAAGAAATAACACAACCAACAACAATACAAACATTAACAATATGTACACAATTTACCCTGGGAAACCCCAACTTCAAGGAAAAACTAGCTTAACCGAATTCCATTAGATCCCTTGGCCAAAACCCTGGCCAAGCTGACTAATTGAGCGTTCATTGCTCACCTCCCCTAGCCTATATTACAATGAAGTCTTCCTAGCCTTTTAAAGGCTCCATCACATGAATTCCACTAGTAAATTATCGTGGGCAACCAAAAAACTGTGGGCCTAGGCCCTAAAACCCCCACTAATGACCCAGTCAACTTTGACTCTTTTCTCAAGTTATGTTTACCTAAACCTTGACTTGGGGCTTCTTTGATTAAATCCAGCCAAATCTGCCAAGTGAGTCAACCCCGCTTACTCTGGCCCTTACCCCTCTCAAAGTTAATATCAAGGGCATCTGTTAACCCAACATGGCTCCTATCATCTAGGTCTAACACCAAAATTTACCTCCAATTTCCGGGGGGTACGCATGCCTTGCCAGGTCTTATAACAGTATGCCCATTTACATGCAAATTTTTTGACACCATCACAATAATTTATATTTTTTGTTTATTGTTCATTGTCGCTCTCCTTTTTCATCCTCTCGCCTTAACATATTCGATGCTCTTCTCTCCAAATCCAACCCCCATGGTTGTGCTTACTTTATGAGCCTAAACATGATGCCAATGCCCTAGGCATTGATTCTTCTTGATCTCCATTATGTATTTTACTATCACCTTGTCGAATATCCTACATTGGTTGGTTTCCTTTCGCAATGTGCTACAAATGTGAGTCCCATGCAACTTAAGACTATCAAGTACTCCAAAATGCTCTCTAGACTGGTCCCTACTCATCTGTATATTCATGCATTGCCGAAGCTCTTGGCCTCAGACCGAGTGACCCCCAACCTTTCGATGACCTGTGCCATCTTGGTAGAAACCGATATACTATTTTCCCACCATTCATACTCACTGGCCAACGAGTATCTGTCAACCTTGCCCATAATACAACCTGCCAGCTGGATGCATGGATATTTTTCTTTGCATCCCACACATGAGGTCTCGACTTTTCCCACAACCTCCCAGCCACAATGCGACGTAATGCATTAGTCACCTTCGAGGGTGCTATCACTATGCTCTTGTAGTCTGTCTCATATTTTGGCAAGTCCATGTGTTTGGCCCGTAGCCTTAGACCAAATTGCGATCACACCAACACATTTGACCCATTTGCTTCCTTCTGTAGTTGTCCTCCCTATCGCCATGTTTAGTGCTTCTGGAGACATCACCATGCCTCGCATGGCCCTCAACTCATTGCCCCCTAGTCTCCAATGGATAATACAACATCATTGTTTCTACACAACACCCTTCTCCTATCCAAACTTGATGCGGCGAACTTGTCACTATTGCCTAAGGAATTGGGTATCGTGTTTAGACTCATAAAGTAAGCGCAACCATGGAGGTTAGATTTGGCGAGAAGAGCATCAAGATGTTAGGGCGAGAGGATGGAAAAGGAGAGCAACAATGAGCAATAAACAGCAAAAGAATTATTATAATGGAGTAAAAAATTTTGCATGTCAATGGCATACTACGGTAAGACTTGGTAAGGCATGTGTAACCTTGGGAAATTGGCGGTAAAGTTTAGTGTTAGACCTAGGTGATGGGGGGCATGTTGGGTTAACAAATACCTTTGGTATAATCTTTGAGGGGGGTAAGGGCCAGATTGAGCAGGGCCATTCTTTCTTCTCATCCTTGCTAAACTAAACTGTCAACCTTGAACCTTCCACATCGCTTCATTCATCAGACCTTATAAACCCTTGGCAATAGAAGAGTCATTCTAAAGCCAAATACTTCCACCTTCGGCTTTGATACCACATGTAGAACTTTAGGGGAGAGACAATAAAAAATTACTACAAGAACTAAATAACACAACCAACCACAATACAAACATTAATAAAATGCACACAATTTTTCCTGGGAAAACCCATACTCCGGGGAAAAACCTAGCCTAACAGAATTACATTAGATCCCTTGGCCAAGACCCTGGCCAAGCCATCCATGTTAGCCTTCACTGCTCACCTCCCATGGCGTACATTAAATTGAAGTCTTCCCAGCCTTTTAAAGGCTCCATTACATGAATTCCATTAGCAAATTACCATAGGAAACCGAAAAAACATGGGCCCAAAACCCCCACTAATGACCCGGTCAACTCTGAATACACCTTCAGCTCTGATACCACATGTAGAACTTTAGGGGAGAGACAATAAAAATTTACTGCAAGAACTAATTAACACAACCAACAATAATACAAACATTAACAATATGCACACAATTTACACTGGGAAAACCCCAACTCTAGGGAAAAACCCAGCCTAATGGAATTATATTAGATCCCTTGGCCAAAACCTTGGCCAAGCCGACCAAGTGAACATTCACCGCTCACCTCCCATGGCCTACATTACAGTGATGTCTTCCCAGCCTTTTAAAGGCTCCATCACATGAATTCCATAGGAAAATTACCATGCGCAACCAAAAAACCATGGGCCCAAAACCCCCACTAATGACCTGGTTAACTTTGACTCTTTCCATGAGTCAAGTTTACCTAACAAATCCGTGTCAGATGTGATTGAGATTGGTTGTGTAAATATGCTTCTGCAGAATATTTTGTTAGGAACTTAGCTGTATGTTTATTCAACCGGGTGCTGGGTTCTGAAAACTAACATGCACTTGGTACTAGATTTTACTGTAAAAAGTACCCATAGCTCTAATTTCTCTTCTAATGTCCCATTCAAAGAAAAGGCGGCAAATGAAGGGAAGGGAAGAAACGTGAATGGGAGGTATTCTAGGAATGTCATAAAGGGAGGTTGTATGGGAGAACATGGTTTGGGTGTCAAGGTTATGGGGGATGGTATGGTGTCTAGGAAAAAGGTCTTAGTAGAAGTCTTTCAGAGAGTGGAGGGCTGCACAAAGTTCCCATCTCCTCTGGGAGAGAAATGGTCATTTTTTGCAGTGAAGGAGTATACGGTATATTTGGTGAAGGTGAGAGGAGGAAGATGGGTCATATGTTAGGGTGATACAGAGCTGTTTGTGGACAGATTTGTGATTCATGGGGTAGGAGTCAGGGTAGGTTTATGGGTGTGTTGACGAGTAGAGTGGGGGAATGGGTCAAGCATTGCATCCATGAGGATCATGGAAATTATCTCATAAGCCAGTGATGCTTTTGGGTACTGGACTCTCACCATCAAGGGTGCAGGACTCAATTGCTTCGCATAGCAGCATAGAGCTTATATTGTGGTCTTTCACAACCCTGTTTTCATGGTTTAGGCTTGCTTCCATTTGATTCGCTGCTACTACAGGAATCACTTTTTCTTTCTATCCCTCTGGCTACTAAGATGTTTTAGTTCACTAGGTTGTCTCTTGCCTGCAAGGGGTGTCTCCCGTAACCTGTGAAGATTGAACTGAATTATCTTTCTAGAATAGAGAACTTGGCATGAGCCGATTTTTTGTTCTTTACCTACAAATTACTTCAAAGCTTACACAAATTTCTATTTTGAAGGGTGATTAGAGTTCTTTCTTATTGAAAGTCGCTGATAACTGTACATTTATAACGTCTATAAACAAGTTCTATTTCCAACTATAAGGTAGTTAACTGAAGATTGACCTAAATTGTCTGTCTAGAAATGAAATTTGGCACAAACCATTTTTTGTTCTCTTATCTGCAAATTACTTTTCAATTTTGTTTTATATTTTGTAAATTGACTTCAAAAATATAAATCCAAAATAGGTAAGGTGGCAATTATTACATTGTTACCTTTGCTTTCCATGCAGGTATGTTGGGGAGATGTGATGCATTGGATGTGGCCACTTTTCACAGAGCGTTGGGCTTCTTGGCGGACAGATTGCTTGCATCTTAGTTCTTGTCCCCTAACGGTCTGCACTTAAACTACTTTGTTGGGAAGACAAATTGTCCAGATGGCATTTTGTTTGCAGTAATAGAAGAATGTTAGATGTTATACACAAAGGAGTCTTTTCTGTCTACTTTGTGAAAAGTTCTGTAACATCTGTCAGCAATATGAAAGAGTCATATTGGACCTCTTACTTTAGGTGTAAACAGGTTATCTTATATTGTCTGTCACTGTGACATTCATCACTAAGAGTTCATATTTGCTTTTCAATTAATGCAGGATCCAGTAACAGGGCTTCCTATATCACATGGTTGGCCTGAATCCCCATTACTCTTGTAAGTTTTGGTGTCTGGTGAGGTTTTTGGTTGCATACAAGTTTGAACTGCAAAATATTTTATTCATCAAAGATCCTTTCTCTGCACATTGGGTGGCTTATAATGGATGGTTGTGTTATATGCTTTCTCCCAGGGTTGCTTTATGCAGTGTTGAGTTACAAACTGTACCAGTAGATTATGAAAATTTAACACACTATACACCAGTTTGCAGAGAGAGAGAGAGAGAGAGAGAAGATGAATGTATTATGCAATATTGAAAGCAAGAATTTATGTCCTATCACTTTTATTATCAAGCACTAGTTCCTAATACTGATGTTTAATAACGAACAATGTTATGATCATTATACTTCATCAATTCTATCACCTTCCATTAACGATGATCTCAGGTACACCGTACAAGAGCTTGTGCCAAAAGATCACAATAAAAGAAATGGAGGCAACCTGCTCCTTAATTGTGCAATGATGCATCTTGAGAACCTCACTCCCACTCAGTTACTGACAGTGATAATGGTGAATGTCAACATGCTGGAAATTGTCCATTCTGCTGACGATAACCTCACATTCTAATGTCTTCCATACGTGCCACATCAAACTGACAACTGCATTTCAAATATAAGCTTTTGAAACTGCCACAAGGTGGGATAAAAATCACTGCATGACATGTATCTTGCCTGGTCGATGCATGAAATGTCCAGGTGCCAACCACTTGTCTAACTATTGAGTCATTAGCTAGAATAGAGACAGTGTTGGCTGAAAATTTTGGCCCACCTACCACAGACATAGAAGCTACTTTGAACTCCTACATGCAGTGATTTCTACACTTTGATAGCAAAGTATAGCTGCTTTCAAATCCCGCCTTTGTGGCTGGCACCGACACAAAGAGCCATATTCACAAGATTCTTCTCACCTGCAACTTGCAAACCTTTTGACCCATTTTCATACAAGTCAATTTACATCCAACCTACAAATATACTTGTGATATTGCATTCCCATGGGTGAAACTAACCTATATATGTTCCACCTTGTAAAGGAGCAATTTTTTCTTTGTTGGATTTTACACACACAAAATCTTAGACACGTTCACACCAAAAAATGAGAGACAATAGATTGCTTAATTTTTGACAAGGCAATGTCACATTAGATAGCAGTAGAAAGAGGATTACATTATGTAACTCCCAAATGCCTAATATTTTTATGACTACACTTTATAATTCACGATTTCATCACCTTATTATAAGGTCTCTAACTAAGCCTTTATTACAAATCTAGTGTATGCGTAAACCCTAATTATGAGAATTATATCTAACACCCTGTAATAATGGCATGTTACAAAAAATTGCTTGTTCCAAAACAAAGGCAAAGTCTTTGGATAAGTGAAATGTTTGCAGCCCACTGCAAAATAAGGTCTTTAATCAGCGATTGGAGGTGAATTGTCTATGGTGAAGTTGGAGAAGTGCAAGGTATGCCATTATAATTCTGTTTGACTGTTGACTCAACAACCAAATGGGATCCAATGTTGGCTAAATAGTCACCGTTTCTACCATGGACATAGAAATTGGCTTGTTCACCAAATTCACCTCCTCCACATCTTTGCAGTTCAACATATAAATTTTTTCTTTTGCTCTGTTGAGGAAGCACCATCCTGCTCCATTGCAACATCTTCACCCTACTTGAGGGCCTTCTTCTTTTCCTGAAAATCAATGAATAAAGCATAATGAATTTATTTCTTACCTTGTTTCTCTAGATTCTACTTGTCACTTGTAACCATCAGTGTTTTAAAAACCAGCTGGTTTGAACCGGCCAAACCAGCAGAAAAACCCGGTTTGACCCCTCCCTTCACCAAAAAATTAGAAAAATCAGTCCTAACTGGTTGGTTTAGGATGGAACCGACCGGTTTATGGTCAAACCGACTGATTTAGGATGGAACCGACCGGTTTATGGTCAAACCAGTTGGTTCCATCATAAACCCGACCGGTTTATTGCCAGGGCAACCATAAACCACACATAATGCATTTTTTTGGGTTTTGAAGCTGTTTTGAGGGAAATTTGGGGTTGTTTTCCTCCAAAAATAGTCCCTCCAAGAAAAACATGCCTACCCTCTCATTTTCCCAACACATCTCAACCCTAGCAATGTTGGCAATTCATGGTAATGTTAAATTCTTAAAGTAAAAGGATGAAAATGTAAAAGTAAATGTCACTTTTACATTTCATTCTTTTACTTAAATTTTTAACATTACCATGAAATGACTCAGGATGTTTGAGAGTGGTTTCGACCTCATTGGATTTCATATGGAGAAACTAGAATTTTAGATTTCACTCAAAATTCAGCAGACTTAATGGTTTTCAGGATTTCATGGTTTGGGGGTTTGCAATGTTTCCATTTGATTCTATCATGCGTGAGATTATGAGATTGGCATTTGATCAAGAGCATGCAGCCCTTTAAGAACCTTGATGTTGGTGGCATTGATTGTTGGACTTTGTTGATATTGGTGGTATTGATTGTTGAACTCCCCTACCATGTCCTTAACAAGAATGCACCCTTCACTCAAAGGAAAACAATTGGTTAGGCATGCAATCTTTTTCTACCACATTATAAGGTCGAGGAGATGAACCCTTCACTCAAACCAAAATCATTGGTTAGGCATGTTAAACCTTTTCAATTTCTTTCATGTTATAAGGTTGAGCAATCCGAGTATAAAGACTTTGAGCTAGATGATGTTTATGTATTTCAAGTAGCGTTGAATCAATGATGAGTTTCATGAGTGACCATGTTGATCAGTGATTTGTAGTTTTGATGTCTATTTTTGCTACTACTACTAAAGTTGTAGAGGAGTTTTAGGAGTCCTCAAACTCTGAGCCATATTATTTATGTAGTTCATATTGATGATCTCTTGCCTAGTAGTGGTGATGAGTTTGATCATGATGAGGAGTGATCATGTTGTTGATCATTGATATGTAGACTTGTAGTAGGTCAGTGACCGCATAACTTAGAGCATTGTTTTCGGACTCTAGAGACCATTTAGAGCCTCATTGATTATGTATTTTGTTGCGGATATGTATTGCACTCGATGCCATTTTGATATATTCACCTTTACATGGTATATAGATGAGCAAACCTTGCATATTTTGTTTCTATTGGCTTGGAATCATGGGTTTAAATCTTAAAAATAGTTTTTCTCATTAAAAATTAATTATTTAATGTATTTTTTTAAAACCGGTTCGTTTAGACCTGACCAGTCCCGGTTCGAAACCTGGTTCATTAGGTGAACCAGTCCGGTCACCGGTTTCAGTTTTTAAAACATTGGTAACCATCAACTTCTCTTTACAATCCACCAGTGGAAACAAACCTTGTTCTGCCACACCGATAGAAATCATCTTTTTTCTCCTAGTGTTGACAATAAACCATCTATTTTAATTGAAGGCAACATCTAAGTGTGGGCTATGCTTCATAGTCCAATAATGGAAAGGAAGTTTCTATTTAAGCCAAGGACATATAGGACATCCAGAAATAGCATCCTCTTACCTCTCATTTGAAGTTGCACACCTCCTTTGCCTTCAACTCTGTCTTTTTCTTCACTGAAGACAACAGAATCAGCATTCGAGCTGTTGTCAACAAGATCAATACACCAATATTCTGATTAGTAAAATGTTGTGAAGCACTTGAATCTATGTATGAATTTGTTTTGTTCCAAATGAATCCTTTATTTCTTGTTCAAACACAAAAATTCTTCTTCCTCTTTACATTCAACTACATTGGTTTGTTTCTTCGCACACTGTTCTTTGGAAGAAGGTGCTTGCTTGTTTTTTTCACCACAACTGCTTCCCGTGAAACTTGGCCTTCTGTTCTAATTTGCAACAGTAAAAACACTTCATACCTTTCCCAGGGTTTAGAGTATCTAAATCAGCCCTATCGTTGTCATCTTCTCATTTGCTTTTGCCCTTGAAATCTGCTTTTTAGGCTACTTGTGAATCTCCATTCACATTGGTTCTCTCAAAGTGCTTCTTCCACCTATCCTTTTGCAGAGATTTATTAATTAATTGCTCAAACGTTAGATCAACATCTTCGGTGTTTAGATTCAAGGTCTCAACAAAATTCCCATATCAAAGTGGTAGGATTTTTATTGTAATTATTACCATGTCCTCTTCTTCAACTTTTATATCAATGGATTTTAACTTGTTAATATCAAATTTTTGGACTGAAGTTCGAGTGTTAAGTTTTGATGTATGTTGATGAGTACATTGAGACTGGGTTGGAATTCTCCTAGGTCCTCTTGATTGGTTCAGAAATGATGGCTTGTGGACATCATCCACGGTGAATTCTATGTCACAAAGTTTACCATTTGACATCAATGGTCTGTGAATACTGTTGCTGCAAAATCTAGCAGGCCCAGTACAAAACCTAACTAGGTGGGTCCAGACCTTATAGAAACAAGAGAAGCGGTTGCCACTGTCAGCTTAGGAACCTTTCTCCTGCTCTTTAGTGGTATTTGACCACAAGGGAGTCTTCCCTAAATCACCTAAAGGATAATCTGTTGGAAAATGTAACTAGGTTTAATCTTCATTAATGTATTTGAGTCATCATGTAATGTACTTGTCAAAAGAATAAAGAAAATAATAATAATAATTATTATTATGACTTATTAAAGCATGTGTTTCATGCTTGGGTCATCAACTCATCACGTTTTAGGTCAAAGTACCTGTTGAGGACTTCTAGGATTTATTTTGAGTTAATAGAATCATTGCACTTTTAAAGAGACGCTTCTTGGGCTTTTGAATCATGTAAAAAGGTTTAGTATTGAATAAAAAATTAAGTATGTTACCTCCACACCAAGTCGACCTCAAGGAGGGGTATTCAACCTCACCTAAAGGCTATAAAGAAAACAGCTCGAACTCATTTGGAGGAGATCAACTCAAGCAAGTTCGATATACTTCTGGAAGCTGGGAAAAAGTGAGAAGTGAAAGAAGGCAAAAAGGAGTGCGAGTTTTGTTAAGGTGAAGGAGGAAGGGAAAATCAAAGTTTGGTGCATCTCTCTCTCTCTCTCTCTCTCTCTCTCGTGCCCTAGATTGGAAGATCAAAGTTCTCTTGTTGATGCCGTTCCCAGTTGCCGCTGCTAGAACTAGTATAGGTTGAAGTTGCTGTTGTTGGGTGCTGCTGCCTCAAGAAGTTGTATTGGGTCAAGATGGAAGTCTCCTAAGCAAGGTTGAAGTTGCTGGGTCCAAGAAAGTGCTACATAGTATTGCTACTGTTGTCGCTGCCAGGTCAAGTAGGATCATCTGCAAAGGAACTAGAAGGCTGACTTGGTGTGGAGGAAAGTTTGCATCAAGGTCTAGAGTCTTCGAATATCTCAGGAAAACTATTGAAGGAAGAATTACTGATTGGTTTTCCCCCTAGAGAGGGGTTTTTCCCTGGCTGTGAGCCTATATCTGGTGTCCATTGATTTATGTGCTATTGCTTTGGTAATTGCTTGATGAACTAAAAGAAAGAAGTTATAAAGAAATATAATAAGAAATCAAGAACATCAAAAGTAATTATCAAGTATAAGAAAATCTTTTTGCCTTTCTGATTTTCTAACATAATCAACTACTATGGCTCAAGGTGATATATGAGAGGTGTGTAATATGGGATAGAGTACTGACAAAGTCTAGAAAGGCCCAAATGTTATATGCCACAGTTCAAGGATTCAATTCCTAGACCAAAGATATGGCCATTATAAGTCAGTGTTTGATTGCTTTGTAGTGAAGGGTGCACAATGTCATATAGCAGCCAAAGAAAAGGCCTTTCAAGGATAATCAACAAAAAGGAACAAATTCCTTCCAGTAGACACCTAGGGCTAGGGTCACTTGTGTTGAAGAATCTAGGGCAGAGTAGTGTTGTGTGATTCTTTGTTACTTGATAACAATTTGTGGAGTCTTTTTACTTTTCTTGCTAGCTTATTCTTCTTCTTTTTCTTATTAGTGCATATGTGTGTACTTCATCAAACTGCTACCAAAACATAAAAACAAGAACACAAGATGTTGGCTCTCTGCCAGGGCCAAAACCTCTCTACTCTTGATAGGAAAACCCTTTAGTGAATTTCTCTTATTGAAGCTTGTTAAATTATGGTATGTTCTATGCTTAGAGCAATTTACTTCAATTTCTTCTTATTAGCCCAATGTCAATTCTCAGTATAGCAATCACATTAAAATATAAGTAAAATGCTGATAGAACATAAATAAAATCGACAGAAGACAAGCCAAGACAAGAGACACAAGATGTGGTGGCTAGCCAGGGACAAACCCCAATGCGGGGAAACCCTTTGATCAATTCTTCTATATTCTTCAATAATTTAGCAGAGAGAGAGAGATAGTACAATATCACAAATCTGTGATTTTATATCAGCAACAATACAACACTAACCAACAAAGTCAAAGCTGGTCAAACAACTCCCAATTTGACCTCAAGTCAACCTTGAAGAACTCGGTCTTCAACAACAAACATAGGCAGCCCAAAAACAACCCTCAATCAATAGTCAAAGAATAGTCAACGAAAACACAGTCTACGGTCAGCCCTAACCAGTCAACGTTGGCCAACGTTTGGTCTACACTGGTCAACGTATCACCCAAAACAAAAATGCGTAGTTTAGATTTGGTCAACACGGGGTCAACGCACTACCCAACAATGTGGTCAATGGTCAGCAACCCTGCACCTCGGTCAACACAGTCAACACAACCCTAAAACAAAAATCCGTCCTCCTTCTAGCACGTGTGAGAGATCAGCGGCTCCTACGCTTGCCCAATCAGATTAGGAGAGAGAAGATGATGAGATGAATGATGGTGAAATGAGGCACAATGTCTCCTTCCTTTATATGCAACATTGAGGTTTGGCTGGGGGTGTGCCACACACTTTAACTTGCTAGCTGACCTTGACAAATTGTCAAGAAATACAAATAAATTCATATCTCCATGAATACATGTTGGAATCAGATGATTGTTAGATCAATCCTACACCTCTCGACGAGAGGAATCCAAGAAAAATATCAGCTGCCATAAATAAGATGACCCACGTGAATATTGGCCCTAGTTGCCAATTTTAACAGTCCCTCTCAACTAGGTAGTAGGGAGAACTCCATCTGCTAATCCATCTGTCTGTCGGTACTATCTCTGCCATCAAGTGCACTGCCCTGCACTGCTCGGCTCTGCTCTACTCTACTCTGCTCTACTAAACTATGATGAAGAAGAAATGATTGAGGATGTATCATACCATCCTCTACTGACCTGATGTCAGTCCCAGATAAAAGAGTGTGCCCAATAGCACTCTTACTGACCCGAAGTCAGTCCCAATGAAGAGAGTGTGTCATACCACTCTTACTGATCTTGGATCAATTCCAAAAGAGAGTGAGTTATATCACTCTTATTGACCCGAAGTCAGTTCCAATTGATCCCAGATCAATGTCATCCTAGCATAGGGAGTATGGTAGATACACAATGCGTCCATCGGTACTACTATGGTCCCTATCCTCATTTCCCTACTCATTGGCCAGATGAGAGGTACTTCCCATGAGTCCCAGACTGCATGGGTAGGATGTCTTGGCAAGAGAAGGATGAACCACTCATCCTGCCTACATGTCGCCACGGGGTATCACAGGGGAAGGCTGAACCATTCACCCTGTACACAACACACCACTAGGGGAGGGTGAGTCACCCTATGGTCACTCGTTGCTCCAAAAAGTACCCCAAGCCCCCTGAAGCTCCCAAAGCTCAATGTATGCATCATACAGGACCCTCATAAGAGGGTCTCTCAATGACTCCTAGTTGTTCTCGAAAAGTCAAGAATTTGACCTTTCCCAGGGGCTTCATCAGAATGTTGGCGACACATTTCTGAGGGGCTTCATCAGAGTGTTGACGACCTGCTCATCTATCCCAATATGATGGAGCCTTATTGCTCCTCGCTATACCATATCCCGGATAAAGTGGTACCTAATATCGATGTGCTTGGAGTGATCATGAAATATTGGATTCTTGGATAAACGAATCCCACTCTAGTTGTCGCAGAGGATCATGGTAGTATCCATTGTATGTCCAAACAGCTCACTGAAGAGCTTCCTCAACCAGACAGCCTCACAGGAGGCCATACTCGCAACAATGTACTCTGCCTCAACGGTGCTTAAAGGCACCGACTTCTGCTTCCTGCTTATCTAGGAGATCGAGGCAGAACCCAAAGAGAAACAACACCTGGAAGTGCTCTTTCGGTCCACCACACTGCTTGCCCAATCAGCATCAAAATATCCCTGTAGCCTCACATCTCCGACAGTGTATCTCGACCCATGAGTGATTGTGCCTCGAAGATATCTCAGAAGATTCTTGGGACCAATCCAATGTGAGTGATGAGGCTCAACCATATATTGGCTCAACGTGTTGACTGCAAAACATATATTCGGACGAGAGTTCACCAAGAACATCAATGCTCCTATGAGTTGACGATACTCAGTAGCATTTCCCAAAGTAGGTCCAGTAGCACTACCGCATAACTTCTTGAAGTTAAGCTCCATTGGGGTAGTCACGGGCTTGTAGTCCACCATACCGAATCTCTCCAATATCTTCACCACGTATTTTCCTTGAGATAGGAAAATCTCTCCTGGCTTTTGCCAGACCTCCAACCCTAGGAAATAGTGCATCAGTCCTAGGTCCTTCATCTCAAATTCGGAAGCCAACTCCCTCTTACATTTGTGAATGAGAGGCTCTGCACTTGTCAAGAAGAGGTCGTCAACATACAACACCAGTATGAGAGGCTTATCATCCTCAACCTTAAAGTAAAGGTTTGGATCGACTTCACTCTTGAATCCAAACTTCATGATGTAGCTATCGATCCTCTCATACCAAGCTCAGGGTGCTTGCTTTAGCCCATAGAGAGCTTCCTTCAACCTGCATATGTGAGATTCCTGATTATGAATCTCAAACCCCTCTAGTTGTTCCACATAGACTTCCTCTTTAATCGAACCATGCAAGAATGCGGTCTTGACATCCATCTGATGTAGGTTCCATCCTTGCGAAGCAGCACGGTCTATGATCGAGCGAATGGTGGTGTATCGGGCAATAGGTGCAAATATCTAGTCATAATCTACACCTTCCTTTTGAGAGAAGCCTCAAGCAACAAAGCGAGCCTTATATTTTTCAGCACTCCCATCAGCTCCATGCTTGATTTTGTAAAGCCACTTCGAGGTGACAACTGTTTTGTCCTGGGGTCTAGGGACCACATCCCAGACATTGTTCTTCATGATGGACTCGTATTCCTCATTCATAACATCCTTCCATAGTTGATGCTTCACTGCTTCTTCGAACGATGAAGGCTCATTTTGATTGATGGTGCTCATAATGGTCAAGTATCCTTGATACCTGGTCGACTTCTTACTTTCACGGAAATGTCCTTCGGCATCATCAAGTGTCCCCTTAAGCCATGAGGGCCTCTTCCTAGAAGAGGAAGGCTCTTGTGGAGTGGGATCAATAGGATCCATAGGTTCTTCCACATCGGGCATCGTCTCATCTTCCTTCTCATCCAGCTTCCTAGTAGCAGCTTCTCTAGTTTTCCTTAGAATAGGAAGATTGTCAACCTTGCTAAGAGCCATATCTTCGTCAAAGGTGACATCATGACTAATCTCGACTTCCCTTTGACCAGCCACATAGATTCGATAGCCCTTAGAAGTTTCACTATAGCCCACGAAGATTCCCTTCTTTCCAGATGCACCCAATTTTTTTCTTTTCTCTTTCGGCACATGAAAATATACAACACTTCCAAAAATTCTAAAATGAGAGAAAATTCTAAAAACAACCCTCAGTCAATAGTCAAACAACAGTTAAAGAAAACACAGCCTGCGGTCAACCCTAACTAGTCAAAGTTGGTCAACGCTGGTCAACGTATCACCCAAAACAGAAATGCACAGTTCAGATCTGGTCAACGCACTACCCAGTAGCTCAGTCAATGGTCAGCAGCCCTGCACCTTGGTCAACGCAGTCCTAAAACAGAAATCCGTCCTCCTTCTAGCACGTGTGAGAGATCAGCTGCTCCTACGCTTGCCCAATTAGATTAGGAGAGAGAAGATCAAATTAGGAGAGAGAAAATGATGAGATGAGTGATGGTGAAATGAGGCACAATGTCTCCTTCCTTTATATGCAACGTTGAGGTTTGGTTGGGGGATTGCCACACACTCTAACTTGCTGGCCGACCTTGACACATTGTCAAGAAATACAAATAAATTCATATCTCCATGAATACATGTCGGAATCGGATGATCGTTAGATCAATCCTACACCTCTCAACGAGAGGAATCCAAGAAAAATATCAGCTTCCATAAATAAGATGACCCACATGGAGTTTGGCCCTAGTTGCCAATTTTAAGAAAGCTTCTACTGATCAATTCCAAACCTTAGACCCCTGATAATGAGATCCTCCAAGCACAAATCAAGTCTTCACTCCTTTCCGCACGATGTACTCCGACACTTCTTTCGGCACTTTGTTTCCTAACACTTCCTTCTCCTTCCTTCAACACTTTGTTCTTCTTTCAACTTCTTAGTAACTTTGTTGCACTTGCTCTAGAGAAGGTGTCTTTCCCTTATGATGATCCTTCACTCTCCAACCAAATGAGCTCATTCTTCAAAATGTAGGTGCAGATTGGAAGTGACTGTCTGGCAGCCCTAAATTTCTCGTACGTGTGACTGTTGTAGCCTCTTTTCCTTCTTCGTTTGAGTGCCCTTCTTCTTTACTTGAAGGTATTTCTTCCACGCTAGAGTAGTAGGCCTTGTAAGCCTAGTTTTAGCCTCAACCGAGGGTGGATGTGTGACTGTGGTTTACTGCTGTCCTATCCACATGAACAACTTCAAATTTCCGAACGTGTGACTATAGCAGTCCTTGGAACAACCTTCAAGACTTCGGTGGTATGCCCTCTCATTTTTTTGCCTTTGGAGACCTTCTCACTTCATTTTCCTTACCTTCTTCTTCGTTGATTTCAGAGCTCTTGTTGTGTGTTTTATGAGGAGTGGACAACCTCTATAAATAGAGGTCTATCCCTCCTCTTTAGGCCGACTTTTCTGGTTGCTTGTAGGTCGACTTGTAGAGTGGACTTCGGATGGTTCTTTGATGGAGTAGAGAGCTTGAATGAGCTTATTGATGGTGCCATTGCTAGGAGGAGACTTGTGACTTTGCTTGGAGGTGTTCTCTTGACCATAATACATATACATACAAGGTATAACATGCCCTTAATGTCTTCAACTTATTCTTTTGACTATTTGACTCACCTATAGCACTTTAAATAGTGCTGGACCTATTTTCAATGAGCAAGAAACTCATTGACATATATTATAAAAATAATATTTCTTTTTCTTGAATAAATACAAATATCAAAAGTACATTTATGAAGACCGAACCTAGTTACCTTTCCTTCAACACTCCCTCTTAACTAGCGAGGTATTCATACAATATTACAAGGTGTTTGGCTATTGTCAATCTTGAATAATTCGCATAAGAGAAACCGGATTTGTAATCCATATGTTATAGCATCATATTCATCAGCATTGTCATAGTGCAAGGCCTTGACTAACATCTCCATATCTTTACGGGACCATGAGCTACAATGCTGGTGAGACCAATAATTTATAGACACCTTCATCATTGTCTCTCAAGGTACACACCCACTCGAGAGTTCACCAAGTATGACCTTTTAGGACTATTCTTATCTTGGGTTGCCAACCCTCAAAGAATATTAGTTCTCTTGCCTACTCTTGTCTTGGATACCCTACACATCCTCAAAGAGTATCGGATGCCAGATGATTACCTAATCCTCCCATTCTTTCTTCCCAAGTGAAGACAAGAATGTTGTGTGTACATTTCCATTCATGGCCTTCATCTAGACTTACGACTGTTAGCCCTGGACTAGTGCATGACCCATTAAATGGAAAACACAATTGTCACTCCTTTGTAATCAGGGGTGATTCAAAAACTCCCTCTTGATTAGGGACTTGTCAGAGCTCCCTCTTAACTGGGGACTCTTTCCTTCATCAACTTCTTCGCAGGTCCTTTAGTTGCTTGATCTCCTTCCTTTCTTGATGTCATGAAGTCTTCGATCAAACTTCTTCTAGGTAGGGCACCATCCATCAATCACTTTCCTTCTTGGTTTGTCATGTCATTGCTTCGTGAAAAGTGACTATATGGTTTTTCTTGTCAGCTTGGCTACTCCTTTGTCATCTTGTCCATGCTTTGGAATACTCTCCTCATGGATTCTTCATAGTACTTGCTAGGTTACATGCTTTGACCTAGTAGCCCATCATGACTTCATCCTGATATTGCTTCAACATTGCTTTTTCTTTTGTTGGATGGCTTCTTCATCACGACATCTCTGTAGAGTAGAATTAGTTATCTGCACCTTTATATCTCCAAGGCCTTCATAGGTGTCAAGGGTCCTTTCTTTCTTTATCAAAGTTTTCCTGCCTTCTTTCTGGAGATATCTTCAAGGCATTTTGTCAAATAGTGATTCTTGGTGATCATGGTGTTCTTCACATGCTTGATCTCTTTCTTCATTTGCTTCTTCTGAGATAGATAGGTCAACCATCTAATGCTTCTTTGTGAGAGCATTCCTTCATTGCTTTCTTTCTGGACTTGTCAGCATTTCTTCTTACTTCTTACTCAGCGATCATATGCTCCTTATGTGAGCATATTCTTTTGTTGACCTTCATTGCATTGTGGTACTTGCCTTCGAGCATGTTCTTGGCGAAAGAGATTCTTTAATGCTTGATCATGTTATAGAACTTTACCCATGACTTTAATAATATACAAGTGATAACATGACTTTAAACTTTGATGCATACATACCTCATCTTGATTCTCCTTTGATCATCCTTTGGTGTCACCCTTCTTGCTTCATCTTAGCTTGCCTGCATATCATTCTTTTCTTGCAACCCATGAATGGGATTCCCAATGAGACATCTACTTTGGTCCATGATCCTTCTTTTGAAGATTCCATCATAGTAAAGATCCTTGCCTTGCAAACATTTCCTTTCTTTTGATGATGTAGGTCTTCTAAGATTTTTTTCATGATCAATTTTCTTTTATCATGTATGAGGTCTATACTAGGTATGCTTCTTGTACATGAATATATTGAGCTATATCTGCCTTGCTCCTATATTCTAGAAGATATTTTCACCCATGCATGATTTATTCTTATTCTAAATGCTACATCTTCATGAGTATCTAGAATTCTATGTACATCATGCTTCTAGATTCTAGAGGATGATTCTAGCCATGCAATTTTAATTTATTCCTACATGCTCCTATCCTACTCAAAACTTTGAAAGAAGCCTAGAAGTAAAGAGTTTGACCTAGTCATAGTAGAGATTTGGAGGATCTTCCTTCTTTTGCTTCTTTCCTTCTTCTTTCATCTCCTGAGTCAAGTGAGCTTCTTCCCTCTTTCTTTTGTTGTTCTTAAGCTTATGACAATTCCTTTTGTCATGTCCATATTCTTGGCATCCAAAACATTGGATCTTGGACATGTCTTTGTTGTTTGTTCTTCGTGGACCAAACTTGCCAAATTTACCCTTTCTTTTGGCCATAGTAGCAAATGCTTGTTCCTTTGATCCCACATCTTCATTTGCCTTAAGTTTGGTTTCCTCTGTTCTGCATAGAGACCACATTTCACTGAGAGTGGTTGCTTCCTTCTTGGCATATATGCTAGATGTGAAGTTTCCCCACTCCTCAGGTAGAGCATTGAGTACTACAGTTGTCATCTCTCTGTCAGACATGAATTCCCCAAGCTCTTGAAGTTGATATCTTATTTCAGAGATTTTCATGAAGTAGGGAGCTATTCCTTTCATTGTTATCTTTATCTTGTATAATTTATTTCTCAGAGATATAACTTCTCTGGTTATGGATACTGAGAATACCTGTACTAGCTTATCATAAATTTCTTTCAATATCTCAAACTTGGAGACATAAGGAACGAGAGAGTCTTTGACTGATTCTATCAGAATCCTTTGAGCTCTTGTCTCATCCTTCTTGTACTTGGCTAAGGCTTGAGTCTGTTCCTTAGCAGGGATAGTGATATTCCCTTTGACATGTTCTAGGAGTTCATTCTCCTTGAGTAGTAGATCAATCCTTTTCCTCCATGCAATAAAGTTATTGGTACCTACCAATTTATTGCTTTCCTTGCAAAAAGACATTGAAATATATTCAGAAGGGGACATATACTTACTTGATAGATTTTGAGATGTAATGGATTTGCTTCCTCCTTGAGGGCTTGATGGCTTGTCTTCCTTGGATCTTGATGTTCTTCAAGTTGCCTTCTCCAAGTGGACTTGCTTGGTGATGAGGTTTGCTTGAAGACTTGTAGCTTGATGTATGTATTGCTTCAATCTGCTCTTCTTTGTATGTGCCTTTATATAAGGCTCTTCTTCTAGCTTTATAGACCTCCTTGATGATTGATGGATTGTAGACCCTTCTTGTCCTTGAAGTGATTGAGACTTTTAGGCTTGATGCTTCAACCTTGTAGATGCTTCTTCTTGATGAGTGTTCTTGAGTTGCCCTTTCCTTGATGTGTCACTTACACTCCGATACCATGTTGAAGAATCTAGGGCAAAGTTGTGCAGTGTGATTCTTCGTTACTTAATAACAATTTGTGGAGTCTTTTTTACTTTTCTTGTTAGCGTATTCTTCTTCTTATTAGTGCATATGTGTGTACTTCATCGCTCTGCTACCGAAACATAAAAACAAGAACACAAGATGTTGGCTCTCTACCAGGGCCAAAACCTCTCTACTATTGAGAGGAAAACCCTTTAGTGAATTTCTCTTATTGAAACTTCTTTTGATCAATGCCAAACACTAGACCCCTGACAATGAGATCCTCCAAGCACAAGTCAAGTCTTCACTCCTTTCTGCACCATGTACTCCGACACTTTGTTTCCCGGCACTTCGTTTCCCTTCCTCTGGCACTTCGTTTTCCTTCCTCTGGCACTTCGTTCTTCTTTCAACTTCTTAGTAACCTTGTTTCACTTGCTCTAGAGAAGGTGTCTTTCCCTTATGATGATCCTTCACTCTCCAACCAAATGAGCTCCTTCTTCAAAGTGTAGGTGCAGACTGGAAGTGACTGTCTGGCAGCCCTAAATTCTCGCACGTGTGACTGTTGTAGCCTCTTTTCCTTCTTCGTTTGAGTGCCCTTCTTCTTTGCTTGAAGGTCTTTCTTCCACGCTAGAGTAGTAGGCCTTGTAGGCCTAGTTTCAGCCTCAACTGAGGGTGGATGTGTGACTGTGGTTTACTGCTGTCCTAGCCGCAGGAACAGCTTTAGATTTCCGCACGTGTGACTGTAGAAATCCTTGGAACAGCCTTCAATACTTTGGTGGTATACCCTCTCACTTTGCTGCCTTTGGAGACCTTCTCACTTCGTTTTCCTTACCTTCTTCTTCGCTGATTTCAGAGCTCTTGTTGTGCGTTTTATGAGGAGTGGACAACCTCTATAAATAGAGGTCTGTCCCTCCTCTTTAGGCCGACTTGACAGTCCTTTAGGCCGATTTGTCTGGCTGCTTGTAGGCTGACTTGTAGAGTGGACTTCGGATGGTTCTTTGATGGAGTAGAGAGCTTGAATGAGCTTATTGATGGTGCCATTGCTAGGAGGAGACTTGTGACTTTGCTTGGAGGTGTTCTCTTGACCATAATACATATACATACAAGGTATAACATGCCCTTAATGTCTTCAACTTATTCTTTTGACTATTTGACTCACCTATAGCACTTTAAATAGTGCTGGACCTATTTTCAATGAGCAAGAAACTCATTGACATATTATATAAAAATAATATCTCTGTTTCTTGAAGAAATACAAATATCAAAAGTACATTTATGAAGACCGAACCTAGTTACCTTTCCTTCAACAAATTGGTGGGAAATTAAAGCTCGACAACATTCATAAGTAGTAAACAATGATGATGTCAACACTAATAGGGAAGGATTAAACATGCACAATGCTAGATTTTGCTTTTATGTGATGTATTGTTGCAATTCCTAATATATTAGCCACAAACACACAAATTCCTTTTGTGCAGAAATTTACCCTAGAAACCCCAACAGCTAATCCTAGACGTTTAGGTAGATGGAAAAGAAGAGAAAATTCAATAAATTCTATGGATGATCAACACAATAATGATTAGTGCCTTATCCTAAATGGGCTTAATGGAGTCTTCTAGGGGTAAAATTCCATGAAGAGGCTTTGATGGAGTAAAGGTGGATGACTAGGGCATCCACTTTTAAAACCCTAACTATTTTTCTTGTGAGGGGAGAAATTAAATATAAGGAATGCACATTCAGAGTTTCCTTATAGGCTTCAAAGAGAACAATTTTGCATGCAATAATGGAGCAATATTTCAACATAAATTTAGCATTTAGTCATGGCATAAATATAAACCCTACTTCACACATACACTATGCAAAATATCAAAGATAAATCATGAAATTTACAAAAATCTCCAAAGAAGCACTTCTTTCAATCCCATAAAAATACCTCCATGCAAAATACCATTTGCACAAATATTCGCCCCATAGAAAAGTCACATCTTGCCCAAGTAGCGAAAAAGAGACTAATTTGCACTCTTTTATAGAGAAGAGTGATCAAATTTGTGATGATGAAATGGAATAAGGGGGAGCCTCTATTTATATGAGGCTTATCATCCTTATTTTTACAATAATACAAGTTTACTTTGAGTGTTCAACAAGTGTGAGGTTACAAGCCAACCTAAACAAGTGTAAGGTTACAAGTCAACCTCATAGCTTAAAAACATAAGAAATGATGTCAAAAATGTCCACATGTGTGGAAGAGAAGCCTCCTCCACTATGATGTCATCCTCCAAGGGAGCTCAAAATGCCACACACAAGTGATAAATGGGCTAACGTGTGGTCCAACCTCCAAACCACACGCCAAAAGGTAGCTCTATGTCCATGGGTATGCTTCCAAATTTGCCTCCATACCAAGATGTCATCACAAAAGTGCCATACTTCACCCTTAAAAGGGATAGAGAGGTGATATGGCACAAATCTATTCGAGCATTGGGGTCAACTGTCAAATAGAGATGTGCAAGCCCTCCCTTGTCATCTCAAGGATAACCATCATCATCCGAGCTTTGGAACAAGCAATGCTCATCAAATAGTATCAAGGCCACCCTAGGGCCATCCTAGGTTTTGTCTCGGCACATCATCTGTAAACCCAACACCAAGCCTTCTTGGCTCAATGTTTTAGCATCTGGCAGTACCTTTGAGTTTCAAGTACCATGTGGAACCATCATATAACCCAACACTTTGCTCTTGGTGGGAAATGCTGCATCAACAAGGTCATAACTTCTCTTTGGAATGGTTAAAACGACCTTTGGTATGTTGCTGAATAGAGTGATAATCATCTCTGCAAAGGCCTTTGTTGCTAGATAACAACACCTGACAAATCCTGACTGAAAATCAAGTGAAATCACTAATCATTAGGGACAGTAACCATAAATGCATCATAGTGGACCATATCTAATGTTAGGGGCACATAAATATTTCACAGAAAGCTCACGTTCAAATGTATAACTATATCAAGTCTCGTAAATAGGTTACCTCCTTATGTTAGGGATGGTTAGGTGGATAACCCTATTAAGTGTTTCCAGCTCGCAAGGGGAAGTGACATGTCCCAATTTAGCCCATCAATCCATAGGTGTGTGTGAAAATGGTGGCTGCGTAATGGGAAAGACTTCAGGGTAAGGTGCATGTTGACCCTGCCGCCTACACCTACCTACAAGTCAGTGAGAAAAGCCTTCAACCCCACAAGGTGTGGTTGGTGGCAGGGAACTAAAAGAAGGCGCTGTCACACTAAATCCCCTATCTCTCCATTTAAGCTATCCCCTAGGTTAGCTATGGGGGGTGGTCCCTAAAGATACGAGGTTCTAGGAGGAAAGTTAATTTGGATTACTTGTCAAAAATAACTTGTTTCCAAGAATTAAGCAAACATACAAATGCACAAATTTCAATGATATATTCAAAGTATAGACCAGTGCATTCAAGTAAATAACAATAGCTTGCTCAAAAAATCAAAACATGATACAATGATAGACAATTCAAATGTTAGACCAAATTAAGCATATGAACACAAATTGCAACTATAAAGGAAATAGTGCTTTGGAAGAAAATGCCCTAGATAACAAGATACATCAATTACTCATGAACATCAAAGCAATAACATGAAATAGAACTACACGAATGATCAATATTCTAAGCACAAGAAAATTAAATTGTTGCAAAAGTAAAGGACTCACACTACTTGCATTATAAATGCTTCTTGAAATGAAAAGAATGATATTTGCAAATGAAACTCAAAACACATCAAGATAGCAAAATGGGAAATTGCAAGTAAAGTAAAATCATGATGTAAATGTGCTCTTGGTTGATTTTATTAGTTAAACTCTAAAAGCTAGATTTCAATTAAACTCCAATCCTCAGACCTCACACTTGCCTGAAAATTCGGATCTCACAGTGAGGAGTCAATAGAGGTGGAGGGATCCAAACAACCCATAAACAGTAGATCCTAGCTCCTCCTTTTCGCAGATTCTTCTGCCCTTCAAATTGAGCTCATGAACAACACTAACATGCCCAAATAGTCCTCAAATAGGCCACACTGTCACCTACAACAATGTGGCATTATGACAACGGCTTAAGTGATTGCAACTAGGTCTCTTAGAGTTGCGTATAAGGGCTTCTCCCACTGCGGCTTAGGGTACTTTAGGACAACAACTAGGGCAGTGGTAAGACTTTGGATTTGGCCTTCTGTAACTGTGGATTAAGACTCTTGTGATAGCGTACAGGAGTCTTCCTTTATGCTGCTTAAACCCTTCTCTATACAGTTGCTAGGGTCTCCATTCAACTGCGTCTAGGGCACACTTGAACAGTAGCTAGGACACTTGATTGGACTGCGGCTAGGGCCTTTTAGGTAGGCCTCCTCTATACAGCGTATAAGGATCCTCCTTCAACTGTATCTATAGGGCTGCATTAGTCCTCCTTTTCTTTGCGGCTAGGGCATGGCTTGACCCTCCTTTCTCTGCGGCTAGATTACTCCTTTCTCTGCGTCTAGATGTCTCCTCCTAGGATTGCGGCTAGGTTACCTTACTTGGACAACATATAAGACTCCTTCATGAACGAAGCTTGATCTTCATTAGGGCAGCCTATAAGTGCACCTTCTTCAACTGTGGCTACGGCTTCTCCCTCTTGATCTCTCTAGCCACCAAACCCAAACAAGTGGAGAGAGATCTTAAGAGAAGTGTGTCTAAAACAACTTGAGACCTCTTCTATTTATAATGCCACATGAGGATAAGCTGGGGTACTTCCATGAATACATGTCGGAATCAGATGATCTTTAGATCAATCCTACATCTCTCGATGAGAGGAATCCAAGAAAAATATCAGCGGCCATAAATAAGAAGACCCACATGGAGTTTGGCCCTAGTTGCTAATTTTAACACTCCCTCTCAACTAGGGAGAATTCCATCTGCTAATCCATCTGCCAGTCCGTACTATCTCTGTCATCAATGCAGTGTCCTGCATTGCTCTTCTCTGCCCTGCCCTGCTGAACTATGAAGAAGAAGAAGTGATTGAGAATGTATCATACCATTCTCTACTAACTCGAAGTCAGTCCCAAATAGAGTGTCTCATACCACTTTTACTGATTCGAAATCAGTTCCAAATAAAGAGTGTCTCATACCACTCTTACTGACCCGAAGTCAGTTCCAGTTGATCCTAGATCAATATCATCCTAGTATAGGGAGTACGGTAGTACACGATGCATCCATCGGTACTACTATGGTCCCTATCCTCATTTCCCTGCTCATTGGCCAGATGAGAGGTACTTCACATGAGTCCCAGACTGCATGGGTAGGATGTCTCAGTAGGAGAAGGATGAACCACTCATCCTGCCTACATGTCGCCAGGGGTATCCCAGGGGAAGGCTAAACCACTCACCCTGTACACAAAAAATCACTAGGGGAAGGCTGAACCACTCACCCTATGATTGTGTCTCAGGAGAAGGATGAACCACTCATCCTACCTACATAGCAAACCACTAGGGGAACGCTGAACCACTCACCTTGTGGTTGCTCATTGCTCCAAGAAATATCCCCAAGCCCCCCGAAGCTCCCAGAGCTCAATGTCCATATCATACAGGACCCTTAGGAGAGGGTCACTCCACGACTCCTATTCGTTCTCGGAAAGTCACAAGTTTGACCTTTCCCAAGGGCTTTGTCAGAATATCGACGACTTACACATTAGTCCCAATGTGTTGGAGCCTTCTTGCTCCTTGATGTACCATATCCTAGATAAAGTGGTACCTGATGTCTATATGCTTGGAGCGATCATAGAACATGGGAACAATCAAATCCCACTCTAGTTGTCATAGAAGATCACGGTGGTATCCAACACGTGTCCAAACAACTCACTGAAGGGCTTCCACAACCAGACAACTGTTGATTTGGGGTAGCATCGGCTGTGCTCTAGCCATGAAAATTGGGGGAGAGGCTAAAGCACATGAGATATCTAAGACCCAGAAATGGTTTGGACAGATTGTACCCGGTTTGGGAGATATTAAAATAATTAATATTTTTAATGGGGTTTCTAAGTCTAAACTTAGGAAAAATAAAATATTAATGGGTATTAATATAAAACTGGGTTAGAAGGTTTCAAAAGCCATGGATCAAGCCAAACCTAATCTTAGCCATTGATTAGAGATTTAATCTCGACCGTTGAAGGACCAACAAGAAAAGTATAAGAGGAGGCTTGAGGGTCAATTGGAAGACACACCAAAGTGATCAATCATTTGATTTGCTAGATCGGGGTTGCTAGGCAAAGTCGAATCAGTGATCAGCAGCGAGGGGCAGTGAGTATTGGACAAAGAGGCAAAGATAGTGGCGAGAGACCAGCGCAGAGACAGGGGGCGAGAAGCAGCAGCCAGAGCAGGGCATGCAGAGCCTAGCATAGATAACACAGAGGCCAGAGGGGCTGCGTCATCCACGTAGAGAGTAGCTTCAGTGACGCAGAGGGTCCTAGAGGCTGCACAGTGACTCGGAGGGCTGACACAGAGGCGTTTGGTGTTGCCGCAGAGGCTAGAAGGGCTAGTGTAGAGCTTCAAAGTCGCTAGAGAAGGTTTCGTGGGACAGGGTTTTTGAATACCTGTTTTCAAATAGAGAGGTATTGCTGCCAGTTATTTTTCTCTGTCGGGTGAGCCAGTTTGGCACCCAATTCTACTTAAGGAAATACCGCATAATAATAAACCCTCAGAATAGCTGCACTGGTTTTCTCGCATTGGGTTTTTTCGGGGACATTTGCCCAAAAATAAGAGTGTCACTTGTGTGTTTGTTTTCTTTAAGTTGATGATCTATCGATGTTGAGACTGTATTATGTTTATTTCGTTATTTATATGTTTTAAATAACTTGTTCCAATTTAACAAGCAGAAAAAATAAACCCAAAGAATACAGAATAAATTTCTAACAGATAGGCTTAGAAATTTCAACATGGTATCAGCGGGTGGTTACAGATCATAGGAGAGCTGAAGGCACCAATTGAAGTAGAGCATTTGCAGCAGAATCAGTTGTCCCGAGTGACAAAAGCTGATCCTTGTAGAAGCGACAGAAGAAGGGTTTACGCAGAGGGACTGCGTCATCAGTCTAGGCCAGAGAGAAGCCAACGTAGAGGCTGAGGAAGGCAGAAAGAGGCTCACACAGAGCCACGCAGAGACTAGGAGGGTTCATGCAATTGGCTAAGGGAGCTGTTTTGCCAGTTTGGGATTGCGCACAGCCCAGAGGCTTAGTCCTTCAGTTGTTGGGGTAGAGGAAGCTGTGCGCAGTTTGTGGGAGCGACACTGGTGGGGTACTGTGGGCAGAATAGTACCTAACAGGGCAAAACCAAGGTAGAGGGAATTGCTACCGAGGCAGATTTCTAGCCAAGGAATCCAGATTAGTGCTGCAGATGCACAAAAGATCAGAGAGGTGCAACTTGGCGATTGGCAGGAGGATTTCCAGAAGGGAAATCGGGACTCACAGGGAGTCTAGCAGAGAATTTCTAGGTGGGAAGTAGAGAGACTCAACAGGAGTTGAAAGGAGAACTTCTAGAGGGAAGTAGAGAGACTCGGAGGAGTCGGCAGAAGAGCAGAGAGATGGCCGTGAATGGACTGAGGAATCAGGATAGGCTGGACGGGACGTCCAACTTTATGGTTTGGAAGGCTAAGATCTTGTCCATTCTAGATAGACATCGCATCAAGGGCTTTGCCTTGAGAACAATGGGTATCCCAGTTGACCCGACAACTAATGAGAAGTACGAGGAGGCAATGGCCAAGGGAAAATGCATCATCCTTGACAAGGTCAAGGATAATGTGGTCCAACATATTGCCGAGAAGGAGACGACAAAGGAAATGTGGGACACCTTGAAGATGTTGTATCGGCATACTTTCGTGCAGAGGAAGATGTTACTTGAGAATCAACTGCGTTATACCAGATGCAGAAGGGGGAGCAGATAGATCTATTCCTCGGTTGTTTGAAGGAGATTCGAGACCAACTGACTTCCATAGGGGCTACGCTGGATAAGGAGATGATGGTAAGGACCGCACTTAACGCAGTCCCTGAGGAGTGGGAGACATTTGTCCAGAGCATACTGGGCAGGGCAGATCTTCCAGATTGGGAAGAATTGTGGGTGGCTCTTCATCAAGAGAAGATCAGGGGGTTGAGCAAGGCAGGAAGTAGTAGCAAAGGAGTCCGGATCAAGAAGGAAGAGGAAGTGGATGCAACTCTGGCATCTACGGGAAAGCAGGAGAAGAGGAAGAAGAAGGACCTCTCCAAAGGTCAAGTGCTTCCACTGTGGGGAATTGGGTCATTATGCGAACCAGTGCCCGAGGAAGAAGAACAAGGGAGAGGCATTTGAATCTAAGGTAGCACCAACGAAGGCAGAGAAAGAAGTCGAGGAGGATGACGATTGTGCCATGAGTGCTCATGTACCTTTAAAGAAGAGGTGGGGAGACATCGAGCTGTAGTCAGGACTACAGGCGATGAGGGGCAAGATCCTTGAGGTAGCCAACCTCTTGGATTATACTTTGCTACAGCAGGACTAGCGGATGTCGGTAGAGACATATGCGGTTGAAGCAACAGAGAGTGCTATGTGAAAATTCTATCATTGCAACAACTAATTTATTTTTCCTACTTATTCCACAATAAGTTATTTATGAAATTACTTCAATAAACATTAAAATAAATACTGCTGCAGATATCACATCGTAATACAAAATCAAACATATGCACAAGCATTGACACAAATATTTTGGACAACAGTCCCCGGAAAAACCCAATGTGGGAAAATTGGTGCAGCAAAGGAGAATTTTATTATTCAACAATTCTTCAGTACAACAGGGTGCCAAACTGGCTTACCCACAAAGAGAAATAATTCTCCAGCACTTCTCCCAATCCTAGTGTCAGCCCGGTTGACCTCTGCGTGGCTCTCAAACCCTCTGCGTCAGCTCCTACTTGACTACGTCAGCCTTGGGCCTCTCTGTGTTACCCACGCAGGCCTAGCTAGTGACTGTGCAGTGTTTTGCTGCCTCTGCGTCTGCCTATCCTGCCTCAACGCTGATCTCTAGTGGTTGATCCCACCTCTCTGCTCCGTACTTGCTGCCTCCTGACTGCTCACCAGACCACTGGTTCAATTTCTTAGTTAACCCCGCTCCAAAAATTGAACTGACTGGTCTCCCTTAGTGTGTTCTCCGAGTGACCCTCAAGCCTCCTCTTATACTTTTGTCGTTGACAAATCAACGGTCGAGATTAGGTCCCTAATCAATGGCTAAGATAAGATCTGGCTTGATCCATGACTTTTGGACCATTCTAACACAGTTTTATATTAATTCACATTAATATTTTATTTTCCCTAAGTTTAGTCTTATGGACTTCATTAAAAATATTAATTATTTTAATATCTCCCAAACTGTTTCGAATCTGCCCAAACCCTTTTTGGGTATTGGACATCTCATGTGCCTTAGCCTCTCCATCAATTTTCGTGGCTAGAGCACATCCGATGCTACCCCAAATCAACACTCCCTCTTAGCGAGAATTGTGCTCTAGTAATACTCCTCACTGAGTATCACCCTGATCATCCGACATTGGTCCCTGTGCTAATGCTAAGCCTCCCTGCCCAACATCCTCTGTGTTGTTGCATCCTGTACTGCTGCCCATGGCTCTGCTACTGCCACTGCTGCATCTGTACGACAACTCCCTCTGCATTCGTGCTGCTACTGGTCCTTTCTCCCAACAGTGCACCCCCACTGCAACTCCCTCTGCATCCTTGCTATTATCACTCCCATTTCTGCTACTGAAACGGGTTCTTTACCATCCCCATCTTTTCCTTGAAGTAGTCAAACTTTGTCTTTCCAAGGGCCTTGGTGAGGATGTTCGCCACCTGTTCTCTTGTAGGAGTGTAGCTCAACTGTAGAACTCCTCGTTGGACATAGTCCCTGACAAAGTGACACCAGATATCGATATGCTTCGACCTAGCATGAAACACTGGATTCTCAGAGAGCTTGATGCAACTCTGATTATCACACATGATCCTAGTCGCCTCCATATTCCTTTTGAATAGGTTTACAAGCAGTTTTCTAAGCCATATGGCCTCACAAGAAGCTGTACTTTCCGCCATATATTCTGCCTCAGACGAGCTCAGAGCCACGGACTTATGTTTCCTACTGCACCAAGAGGTCATTCCTGATCCAATGTTGAAACAATACCCAGAGGTACTTTTCTGATCCACTGAACTTCCTGCCCAACCTGCATCTGTAAATCCACTCAACCTGATATCCTTACTCCTGGTGTACAAGAGTCCATAATCGACTGTTCCCTGTAAATATCTGAGAACATGTTTGGCTGCTGCCCAGTGTGCCCTCTTCGGTTCCAGCATGAACTGACTGAGGGTGCTGACAGCATAGCAAATGTCTAGCTTGGTATTGACCAAATACATCAGGGACCCTATGAATTGCCTGTATAGGGTGGGATCGACATCCTTGTCTTCTGATGCATCAATCTTCTTCCAGTTGTTGATCATTGGTGTAGCCATAGGTCTATAATCCTCCATCCCGAATCTTTTCAAGATTTCTGTAGCATACCTCCCTTGCCCAAGGAAGATTTCTTCCTTCTGCTGCCAAACTTCCAACCCTAAGAAGTAGTGCATTCGTCCCAAATCCTTCATATCGAATTTTGTGGCTAGATTCTTCTTGCAGTCCCCAACGAGTCTGGATGATCCTGTCAGAAAGAGATCATCCACATACAATACTAAGATTAGCGGCTCGTTCTCTACAACCAGATAATAGAGATTTGGATCTGCATCACTCTTGACAAACCCCATCTTCTGCAAGTAGTCATCTATTCGACCATACCATGCTTTCGGTGCCTGTTTCAGCCCATACAAGGCTTTCTTCAATCTGCATACATGGGACTTCTTCTCATGAGTTTCAAAGCCTTCTGGTTGTTCAATGTATACCTCTTCTTCTATTACCCCATTCAGAAATGTTGTTTTGACATCCATTTGATGGATCTCCCATCCCATCCGGGCTTCAAGAGATATCACGGTCCTAATAGATGTATACCTAGCTACCGGGCGAAGATCTCCTCATAGTCAATCTCTTCTTTTTGAGCATACCCCTTAGCCACAAACCTGGCTTTGTATTTCTCAATCTGTCATCTACAACGTATTTGATCTTGTAGATCCATCTTGATGCTACCATTGATCTGTCTTGAGGCCTTGGCACCACCTCCCAGACATCGTTTACCTTTATGGAGTTGTATTCCTCTACCATCGCATCTAGCCAAACTTGATGTTGAGTTGCTTCCTTGAAACTGGCAGGCTCTACATCCTGAGCTACTAATGCCTGATATCTATCTGGCTGCTTTCGCTCCCTCTTATTGTTTCTTGGAGCACCGATGAAGTCCTCTGCATCTCGCAGAATCTGACGAAGTTCCCTACTAGTTCTTCCTCTGCCAGCAGGTGTTTTTTTTCGCTTCTCCTCCTCATCTTGAGAATCTTCCTGTCCTGAGGAAGAATTCTTTACTTCTGTTGGTTGAAGAGGCTTAACCAACGACTCGTCTTTCAACTGATCCTTGGAAGGCATCTCGCGAGATCTTCTGAAAGCCCTGTTCTCTATGAACTTTACATCTAGTCGTATTACTACCTTCCTGCTCCCTGGAAGATAGATTCTGTATGCCTTAGTGTTCTCGCTATATCCAACGAAATATCTCTTTTCCGCAGTCTGATCCAATTTCTTCCTCTTTTCTTTGGGTGTGCGACAATATGCTTAACTCCCAAATATCCTGAAATGACTGACTTCAGGTGTCTTCCCTGTGAAGACTTTCTCTGGACTCTGGAGTAATCTTGCCCACTGCTCGATGAGGAGTCTTGTTCTGAACATAGATTTCTGTGTTGCATGCTTTTGCCCATAGGAATTTGGGCATATCCTGATCATACATCATGGCCCTAGCTGTTTCTACAATAGGTCTGTTCTTTCCTTCTGCTACCCCATTCAACTCTAGATTATATGGAGCTGTCCACTCTCTTTTGATGCCCTCCTTAGCGAAAAAATCAGTGAAGTCCTTATCGACATATTCTCCACCATTATCTGAGCGAAAAACTTTTATTTTCTTCCCAGTTAGATTCTCCACGAGAGCCTTGAACTCCTTGAATCGACAGAAAACCTCATCCTTGGTTTCAGAAAATAAATCCAAGTTTTCCTTGAGTGGTCATCAATGAAGGTAAGGAAATACTCGGCACCATTGAGAGCTTTGACGGACATAGGTCCGCAGATATCATAGTGTATCAATCCTAGTACACTCTTGGCCCTGTGTTTGCTCCTAGGAAATGTTGCCTTGGCATACTTTCCTAGAGCACATCCCCTGCATATATCATCTCGTTCCGTACTTAGATCCGGAACTCCTGTTACAGTGCTCCTGAGAATTCTCAGAGCTCCATGGTGCAAGTGACCCATTCTTCTGTGCCATAGTTCGTTCAAGTCCTTGTCTCCATGACTGCCTATTAGTGCCATTGGTGATTCTAGTTGCAATCTATACAACCGATTACTTTTGATCCTGATCTACACTTTCTTTTTCCAGCTCAGGTGTTTGACGTATACCTTCTCCTTGATGAAGTAGATGTCGTAGGCCTTGCCTTGTAGTTGTGACACAGAAAGTAAGTTCATCCCCAATCCCAGTACATGCAGCACATTTGTAGCATGAAACCGTTCTCCTGATTCTATTTGAAAGACTATGATACCCTTCCCTACTGGAGTACACTTTGCCTTGGTCCCCATGGTGATCTGAAAGTTCATCTTCTCTTCTCGATATTCCGATAAACACTCCCTGATTCTCGTCATATGCCATGAAGCTCCACTGTCTATATACCATACTTCTGATGATGCAACACTAGTTATACACGCCACTTCCTCTTCCAGTTTGGAAGCCAACATAGAGAAACCAAAATCTCTTTCTCTTGTGCAATCTTCTGAAAATCTCTGTGAGTCCCCTGACGTGGATGTCTTTGCATCGTGGTCTCGACCCATAACTGATTTTCCCTTTTTGTCTTTGATTACTCGCTCTGATACCATGTGAAAATTCTATCACTGCAACAACTGATTTATTTTTCCTACTTATTCCACAATAAGTTATTTATGAAATTACTTCAATAAACATTAAAATAAATACTGCTACAGATATCACACTGTAATACAGAAACAAACATATGCACAAGCATTGACACAGATATTTTGGACAATAGTCCCCGGAAAAACCCAATGTGGGAAAACCGGTGCAGCAAGGGAGAATTTTATTATTCAACAATTCTTCAGTACAGCAGGGTGCCAAACTGGCTTACCCACAGAGACAAATAATTCTCCAGCACTTTTCCCAATCCCAGCGTCAGCCCGACTGACCTCTACATGGCTCTCAAACCCTCTGCATCAGCCCCTACTTGACTGCGTCAACCCTCGGCCTCTCCGCGTTACCCATGCAGGCCCAACTTGTGATTGCGTAGTCTTCTGCTACTTCTGCGTCTGCCTGAAAAGCCCTGCGTCTGCCTCTCCTGCCTCAGCGCTGATCTCCAGTGGCTGATCTCGCCTCTCTGCTCCGTACTTGCTGCCTCCTGACTGCTCACCAGACCACTGGTTCAATTTCTCAGCTAACCCCGCTCCAGAATTTGAACTCACTGGTCTCCCTCAGTGTGTTCTCCAAGTGACCCTCAAGCCTCCTCTTACACTTTTCTCGTTGACGAATCAATAGTCGAGATTAAGTCCCTAATCAACGACTAAGATAAGATCTAGCTTGATCCATGACTTTTGGACCGTTCTAACATAGTTTTATATTAATTCACATTAATATTTTATTTTCCCTAAGTTTAGACTTACAGACTTTCTTAAAAATATTAATTATTTTAATATCTCCCAAATTGTTTAGAATCTGCCCAAACCCTTTCTGGGTATTGGAGATCTCATGTGCCTTAGCCTCTCCACCAATTTTTGTGGCTGAAGCACATTCGATGCTAACCCAAAGAGAACCAGCACTCAGAAGTGCTCTTGCTATCCTCCACACTGCCTGCCCAATCAATAACAGAATAACAATGCAGCCTCATAGCTCCAGCAGTGTATCTCAGTACATGAGTGATTTTGCCTCGAAGATATCTCAGAAGATTCTTGGCACCAATCCAATGAGAGTGATGAGGCTCAATGATATGTTGGCTCAACATGCTAACTGCAAAACAAATATCCGGACGAAAGTTCACTAAGAACATCAATGCTATTATGAGTTGATGAAACTCAGAGGCATTTCCCAAATCAGGTCCGGCAACACTACCGCATAAGTTCTTAAAGTTAGGCTCCATCAGGGTAGTCACAGGCTTGCAGTCCACCATTTCAAATTCGGAATCCAACTCCCTCTTACTTTTGCAAATGGGAGGGTATGTACCCGCCAGAAAGAGGTTTTCCACATAATGTACCAGTATGAGAGGTCTATCATCCACAACCTTCAAACAAAGGTTTGGATCGGCTTCACTCCTAGTGAATCTCAGCTTCATCAGATAGCTATCAATCCTCTCATACCAAGCCCGGGGTGCTTGCTTCAAGCCATAGAGAGCTTTCTTCAACCTGCATACATGAGATTCCCGATCATGAATCTCAAACCCCTCGGGTTGTTCCACATCCGTGGTCTTGCTATTACATGAGGGGAATGGTCCCCTTGTAAGTTTTCCTTCGGTACATCTCAGACATGTACCTTCATGCTCTTCTTTGAATTCAGGCATCCCTGACACCATCTGTCTCACATCGGGTAGGGCCTTACAATGAAGATGGGAAGACCTACAGTGCCATTGAAGAGATGTGTCACACGACATGGTCTCCACTGGACTTTCTGCAACTTTATACAAAGTGCCAACCTTGAACCCAAGAGTAAAAGCATCTTTAAAATCCCAATTCCAAACACGTACCTTTCCATCGATGAATGCCACCTTGTAACCTTTGTCTTCCATTTGCTGAAATGGACACCAGGTTCTCTTTGAGATCAGGTACATATAGAACTTATTGTAAATGGATCAAGTTACCTTTATCAATTGAAGAGTAACATTCCCTACACCCTTTACGGGATAGGTGGCATTGTCTCCAAGAATAATCTCCAAGTTTGTTTCCTTCTCTATCAGATTAGAGAGAGCTTCCTTGTATCCGATGAAGTGCCTTGAGGCACCACTATCAATAAGCCAATTTCCCAAAGAGTCCGGAGGAGAAGCAGTGGAGAGGGCCGATATAAGATAATACTCCTTTTGCTTATTAGAAACAACATTTGATTCTTCATACCTGGAGTTCCTTTCATTCTTGGAGGGTCGACCATTTCCTTGATGTCCTACATTCCTTTTTCCTTTGCCATTGTACCTGTCATTCCTTCGATCATTGAAGTTGCCCCTGGAATGATTGTGATCATCATCATGTGATGTGTCCCTTCTATTTGGACACTCCCTCGCATAATGGCCAAACTTATTGCAAGCAAGGCATCTGCCCTTCCTTCCACCCTTAGATCCAAACTTTCCATTGAAGTGACCTTTTTAGGTAGGCCACCAGACACTTGTCAATGGAATCTCTAATAATCTTCTTCACTTTGACTTCACCCTTGGAGTACTTGTTCTTTGGTGCATTTGATGGAGGCTCAAGGATTTTACCCTTCACGTAATCCAACACTTCTTGCTCTTCTAATGTCAGGTCCAGAGACATCTTCCATCCATGATAGTCAGACTTTTCACTGAGCTTGTCTTCAGCCAGGAAATGGCATGAAGAACCCATTGAGCCTTTGACCTTGTCCAACTGTCTTTGGCGATTGCTCTTTCACTCTTGCTTGGCCTTTGTCTTCACCTCAGCTCCGATACCATGTTAATTTTAGGTATGTTCTATGCTTAAAGCAATTTACTTCAATTTTTCATATTAGCCCAATGACAATATTCAGATTAGCAATCACATCAGCATGATAATAAAGTGTAGATAGAACATAAACATAAACAGTAGAAGACAAGCCAAGACAAGAGGACACAAGATGTGGCACCAGCCAGGGACAAACCCCAATGTGGGGAAACACTTGATCAAATCTTCTTATACTCTTCAAATAGTTCAACAGAGAGAGAGATAGTACAAACATACAAATCTAAGATTTTGTGACAACAGAAATAAAGCCTTGACCAGAGAGGTCAAACAGGACTGAATTTTTTATCCAAGTGGCATCAACAGGATGCTCATCAAACATCGTCAAATCTTGACCCAAAACATCTCCTAGAATTTTGATGTCTTCTTGTTGCACTAGCTGTCACTGCTTCATGAGATATGGCATCAACATTCAGTCCTCTTCCTTCATACAGTCAAGAATGTAGGTCTTCGAGGTGAGGCACCACCACTTGTGCAATCCTTAGAACAAACTATGCTGCTGGCTATGGCCTACGACCTAGCCCAACAACAAGTTAAGCCTATGATCTTCAATCAATAATCAATAATATCAACGTAGCTGTATTGAGTCCAACAAGCTTGACTCAATCTGAATATACTGATCTGATCTTGGACAAGGACAAATTTCTTCAATGTAATGATTGAGGTTTGCCAACCTTATAAACTGTCCTCATGAACAGCCTCAACACTGCACTGTCACCGCACTTCTAGGACATAGTCAATAAGAGATTTGATGTTGTCAACATGATCATTGGTTAGGGCACTTGGTTGTAGCTTAGGGATACAAACAACCCTTAAATAGTATACCCTAGATCCTCCTTTTTGCGGATTCTTCTGTCCTTCAAATTGAGCTCATGAACAACACTAACATGCCCAAACAGTCCTCAAATAGGCCACGTTGTCACCTACAACAATGTGGCATTATGACAACGGCTTAGGTGACTGCAACTAGGTCTCTTAGAGCTGCGTATAAGGGCTTCTCCCACTGCGACTTAGGGCACTTTAGGACAATAGCTAGGGCAGCGGATAAGACTGTGGATTTAGGCCTTCTATAGTTGTGGATTAAGCCTCTTGTGACAACGTATATGAGTCTTCCTTTCTGCTGCTTAAACCCTTCTCTATACAGTTGCTAGTGTCTCCATTCAACTACATGTAGGGCACACCTGAATAGTAGCTAGGACACTTGATTGGACTGCGGCTAGGGCCTTTTAAGGAGGCCTCCACTATACAGAGTATAAGGATCCTCCTTCAACTGCATCTATAGGGCTGCATTAGTCCTTATTTTCTCTGCGGCTAGGGCATGGCTTGATCCTCCTTTCTCTGCAGCTAGATTACTCCTTTCTCTGCGTCTAGATGTCTCCTCCTAGGATTGCGGCTAGGTGACCTTACTTGGACAACGTATAAGACTCCTTCATGACTGAAGCTTGATCTTCATTAGGGCAACGTATAAGTGCACCTTCTTCAACTGCAGCTAGGGCTTCCCCCTCTTGATCTCTCTAGCCACCAAACCCAAATGAGTGGAGAGAGATCTTAGGAGAAGTGTGACTAAAATGACTTGAAACCTCTTCTATGTTGATTTGGGGTAGCATCGAATGTGCTCTAGCCACGAAAATTGGTGGAGAGGCTAAAGCACATGAGATATCCAATACCTAGAAATGGTTTGGGCAGATTCTAAACAGTTTGGGAGATATTAAAATAATTAATATTTTTAATGGAGTCCCTAAGTCTAAACTTGGGGAAAATAAAATATTAAAGTGAATTAATATAAAACTGTGTTAGAAGGGCCCAAAAGTCATGGATCAAGCCAGAATTAATTTTAGCCATTGATTAGGGACTTAATCTCGGCCATTGAATTGTCAACGAGAAAAGTATAAGAGGAGGTTTGAGGGTCACTTGGAGAACACATCAAGAGATCAAGATTTCGATTTTCTGTGGCTGGGTTTGCTGAGAAAGTTGAGAGAGTGATCAGAGTTGCAGCTGAGGGGCAGTGAATACAAAAGTAGAGAGACAGAGATAGCACCGGGAGGATCAACGCAGTAGCTAGAGAGAGGGATGCAGAAGCAGCCAAGGGTTCAGGCGAGGCAGCCAGGAGCTTCGTAGAGGGCCAGAGGACTGACGTAGTGCCTCTAGAGGTTGACGCAGGCCAAGCCAGAGTGACGTTGGGTTAATGCTGGGCCAGAGAGAGGTTGACGCTGGGGTTTTGTGGGGCATATTAGAGCTGTGGAGCTACCAGAGTGTTTATCCGAGGTTTTAGCTGGAATATATGCTTTCGAGTAGGGAGGTACTACTGCTGAGATTTTTCTCTGTTGGGTGAGCTGGATTTGGCACCTAGATTGTATTCTGAAACTGCTTAATAAATCAAACTTTCAGATAGCTACACCGGTTTTCTTGCATTGGGTTTTTCCGGGGACGTTAGTCCAAAAACAACGGTGTCACTTGTGTGCTTGTTTCTGTTTCCTTCAGTTGATGATCTGTAATGCGTTGAGCATGTACTTGTATTTATTTCCAATGTTTTCATGGTAAATAACTTGTTAATTAACAGAACAAGTAGGTAGGAATAAATCAGAAAAGTACATGAAGGGTTTCTAAGGGGTTTGACTTAGAAATTCCAGCATGGTATCAGAGGGTGGTTGCAGATCACAAGAGAACTGAGGACATCAGCTGAGTAGAGCAGCAACAACAGAAAACAATTGCCCTGAGTGACAGAAGTTGTTCCTAGCAGAGTAGCAGCAAGGAAGGGGTGACACAGTGCTTGTGTCATCAAGACTAAGCTAGGAAGAGGCAGCGCAGAGGTTGAGGGAGGCAAAGACAGGCTTACGCAGAGCCACGCAGAGGCCAGGAGGGCTAACGCAGTTGGCTGAGGAAGCTGATTTGCCGGTGCTGGGATTGTGCAGACTCCAGAGCCTAGGAGCTCTAACCTTCAATTTGCTAGGGTTTAGGAGGCTATGGGTAAGTTGCAAAGTAGAGCTCGTAGGGTATTGTAGTCAGAACAATACCTAAAGGGAAGGCCAAGGAGGATGGAGTTGCTACTGAGGATTTCTAGCCGAGAAATCTAGAGCAGTGGTGCAGCTACACTAACGATCGGAGTGGGGGCATCTCGACATTGGCAGAAGGGTTTCCAGGAGGGAAATCAAGGCTTAGAGGGAGTCACATCGAGAACTTCTAGGAGGGAAGTAGAGGAGCAATGAGATGGCAGTGAACGGGGTAAGAGACCGGGACAGACTGGACGGAGCCTTAAAATTTGTAGTCTGGAAGGCTAGAATCCTATCTGTTCTAGACAGGAATCGTGTCAAGCACTTCGCCTTGAGGACGATAGCTATCCAGTTGACCCAACTGATAACGACAAGTACAAGGAGGCAATGGTGAGGGCCAAGAGCATCATCTTTGACGGGGTCAAGGACCATGTAGTACCACATATTGCTGAAAAGGAAACGACAAATGAGATGTGGGAGGCCCTAAATAAATTATACTAGCATACTTCTGTGCAAAGAAGGATGTTACTAGAAAATCAGCTGCGATCATACCAAATGCAGAAGAGAGAATAGATCGACCCCTTCCTCGGTCGATTGAAGGAGATCCGGGATTAGCTGAGTTCTATAGGGGCCACGCCGGATCAAGAATTGATGGTGAGAACAACCCTGAACGCAGTGTCAGAAGACCGGGAGGTGTTTGTCCAGAGCATACTAGGTATGGTGACCCTTCCAGATTGGGAGGAAATGTGGGCTGCTCTTCGCCAATAAGAGATCAGAAGGCTGAGCAAGGCAGGAAGCAGCGGTAAGGGGATCAGAATCAAGGAGGAGGAAGAGGAGGCTGCTGCCCTTGCATTTGAGGGAAAGCAGGAAAAATGGAAGAAGAAGGACCTCTCCAAGGTCAAATGCTTCAACTGTGGGGGACTGGGTCACTATGCGAGCCAGTGTCCGAAGAATAAGAGCAAAGGAGAGGCTTCCAAGACCAAGACAGCGCCAGCAAGGGCGGAGAAGGAAGTGGAGACAGATGATGACTGTGCCATGAGTGCTCACACGCAACTTGGGCGGAAGTGGGGAGACATCGAGCTGTAGTCAGACGGACTATAGGCAATGAGGGGTAGATTATTTGAGGTACCCACCTTCTTGGATTATACCTGGCTACGGGAGCCCCGAAGAGTAGTAGTACTGGCGGATGTCAGTAGAGACGGATGCGGATGGAGCGACAGAGGGAGCTACAATGTAGGATTCCTAGGACAACGTGAGGCAACAGTGCAAGATGCATGGAGTTGTTGCAGCAGCGCAAGGGTCAGAGAAGGGGCACTTGTCAACGACAGAGGGAGTTTTAGCATCGAGGGTGTGTCTAGCCTGACATAGATGTCAGAGTTGGGAGATCAGTTACTTACTTCTCAGTAACTGAGTTGCAGTGCAACAGTTAGCAGTGGCAGAGCCATGGGTAGCAGTGCATGATGCAACAGTGCAGAGGATGTTGGGCAGCTGGCCTAGCATTAGCACAGGGACCGATGCTGGATGATTTGAGTGATGCTTAGTGAGGAGTATTATTAGAGCACTGTCCTTGCTAAGAGGGAGTGTTGATTTGTGATAGCATCGGATATGCTCTAGCCACAAAAATTGGTGGAGAGGCTAAAGCACCTGAGATCTCCAATACCCAGAAATGGTTTGGGCAGATTCTAAACAGTTTGGGAGATATTAAAATAATTAATATTTTTAATGGAGTCCTTAAATCTAAACTTAGGGAAAATAAAATATTAATGTGAATTAATATAAAATTGTGTTAGAAGGGCCCAAAAGTCATGTATCAAGTCAGAATTAATCTTAGCCGTTGATTAGGGACTTAATCTCAACCGTTGAATTGTCAACGAGAAAAGAATAAGAGGAGGCTTGAGGGTCACTTGAAGAACACACCAAGAGATCAAGATTTTGACTTTCCGGGGCTGGGTTTGCTGAAAAAGTTGAGAGAGTGATTAGAGTTGTAGCTAAGGGGTAGTGAATACAAAAGTAGAGAGGCAGAGATAGCACCAGGAGGATCAATGCAGTAGCCAGAGAGAGGGATGCAAAGGCAGCCAAGGGTTCACGCAGAGCCAGCCAGGGCTCACGCAGAGGCAACCAGGAGCTGCGCAGTGCCTCAGAGGGCCAGCGTGGTTGACGCAGAGGGCTAGAGGACTGACGTAGTGCCTCCAGAGGCTGACGCAGGCCAAGCCAAAGTGACGTTGGGCTAAAGCTGGGCGAGAGAGAGGTTGACGCTGGGGTTTCGTGGGGCAGATTGGAGCTGTGGAGCTGCCAGAGTGTTTATCGGGGGTTTCAGCCGGAGTATCTGTTTCCGAGTAGAGAGGTACTACTGCCGAGAGTTTTCTCTGTTGGGTCATCCAGATTTGGCACCCAGATTGTATTTTGAAACTGCTTAATAAATCAAACCCTCAGATAGTTGCACCGGTTTTCCCGCATTGGGTTTTTCCGGGGACATTAGTTCAAAAATAACAGTGTCACTTGTGTGCTTGTTTCTGTTTCCTTTAGTTGATGATCTGTAATGTGTTGAACATGTACTTGTATTTATTTCTAGTATTTACATGGTAAATAACTTGTTAATTAACAGAACAAGTAGGTAGGAATAAATTAGAAAAGTACATGAAGGGTTTCTAAGGGGTTTGACTTAGAAACTCCAACATTCTATTTATAATACCATGTTGAGGATAAGTTGGGGTAGTTTGGTCACTGGCCGACTTTGACAAATTGTAAAGTAATACAAATAAATTCATATCTCCATGAATACATGCCAGAATCAGATGATCTTTTGATCAATCCTACACCTCTCGACGAGAGGAATCCAAGAAAAATATCAGCTGCCATAAATAAAAAGACCCACACGGAGTTACGCCCTAGTTGCCAATTTTAACACATATCCATGACAAATCAATTAGACAAGGCAAAGAAATGAGAAGATACCTTGTCAAGTCACCTTGAGTAAAGGCACAAGAGCTTGAACAAACTTGAAGAAGAGATTGGTCAGTACAAGGTAGAGGTCTCCTCTCTCAAAACTCAACTAGAAGAAGCAAGAAAGTTAGCAAAAGGAGCTGAGAAGACAATGGAAACACTGGTAATCATAGAAGGAAAGGTTGATGAAGCATAAAAGGAGAGAAACACCATGATATGCCAACTAAAAGCAAAGGATGAAGAGATCTTTAAACTAAAATCCGACATCAACCTTCTCATCACCGAAACATGTAAAGCTACAAGGATCAAGGAAGAAATGGTGAGCAGTCTAGCTAAGGAAAATGAAGAAATTTTCAAAATGAAACCAAATATCATCTCCCTTAAAATAGAAGCAATGAAGCTACTCGTATCAAGGAAGAAATTGAGAAACAACTAGCTAAAAGGAACAATGACTGTGAAAAATTGGAAGAAGAAATTGTCTCTCTCAGAAAAAAGGTTGAAGGGATGGACAAAATCTTAAAGAGTTCTCAAGCCTTGGATGACATGCTTAGCCATCAAAGATCTCCATTTCATAAATCAGGTCTTGGCTATGAAGGTGAATCATCAAGCAAGGATGACCATACTTCAAACAACAAGGACATGAGGAAGCCTGATGGAAATAATGATGCTCCCAGTTCCAGCAAAGGCAAGGATAAGAGTCAAGGCAACAATGAAGGAAGTTTTTTGGCCGACGCGTTTCGAACCAACAAGTGTGGTTCATCATTAGGACCAGAAAATTCTCTCATGTGATTTCTACCGAAAGACTTTGTTTAATTCATTATGGATCACAGAAGCTTGAATACAGAAAATGAAGGAAGTCCCGTTCCAAGAAGACTTGCAGATCATGTCAAAAATACAAAAGGTGATGAATATCATCAAAGAATCCCAGGGTAGAAAGGCTTCAGAAGTACATCAAGGAAATCTCCATCTCCCATGTACCAAAGTTTATTTCTTGGTTATTGTTATTCTTGTACAAACTTTGGACACATGGCAAAAAATGTAGGGCATATTACAAAGATAAATATAATGGTCCCCGTCAATGTCTGAGAAGCAATTTTGCAAGAAGTCATGAATTCTTATTCATGAACAACATAGAGTGCTTCAAGTGTCATAACATTGAACATATGGCACATAATTATAACTTGACTTGGACACCTACCCAAGCTAGAACCATGCCAGAGAAGAAAGTCACACAAATTTGGAGAAGGAAGCAAATTGAATCTGGAAGTCTCTTAAACACTCTAGCCAATAATACATGTTGTTGACTTGATGAAGTCATCTTTGATATTCCAAGCATTTGATGGGGAGACTGCCAAAAGGAAGATCATGCATACAATTGGGGGGAGCTTATGATGATTAGGCATTCTTGCAGAAGCTATCCGTGAATGGGCCCTATGAAATCCTTGATGAGCCACATGGACAATCATCCTTTGATAGATCGTCTCTTGGGAGAAATTCCATTGAAGAACATGATCCCTTATTCATCCATGAACTATTATTAAAGATCTATTCCACTTGATCACTAAGTAGGTAATCTTTCATGAGCTAGAGGAGGTCGTGCAGACAGGGGGAGTTGATTCATCACATGAATGAATGTAAGCACATCTATCATGGACCACATTACCAGAAAGAAGAGAAGCAACTTGACAGGGGGAGTTCTTGGACACATCGTTTGCCATTGATGTCAAAGGGGGAGAGAATGTTTGAAAGGGCAAGAATATTTCCATCAATGACAAAGGGGGAGATTGTTAATCTAGGTTGTCATTGATGTCAATATGGCAGTGGTCAGAATGGCAAATATTCTTGAAGATGCCAGAGGATGACTATAACTCTTGCTCAATCATGTATAAGACAAGAAGTGTCAATCATGCCCATGATGATCTAGAAGCCCTTGAAGACCTTGATGACATATGTGGACCACACTTGATGAACATGATTGGAAGACTACCTTGGAACCTATACATTGCTATGACATACACTTGATAATGGAAGACTATACGATGATGATGAAAGACTACATGCTGCATATGATGCTATTGATGACATTTATGAGCCTATGAGCTTTGATGAAGAAGCCTAACAAAATGAAGACATCCATGAAGAAGAAGTCCTACACTTTATTTCTGCACTCATAAAGGACCAGTCGCATTAAAAATTACTAAAATAAAAAAAAATGAAATAAACTAAGTAAATTAAAGGAATTGCGCTTTAACATTAAATTTTATTAACGTGGCCTATGGCCATTAAAAATTCGATTCATTAACCCTTTGATTTATTTTACTTATTCATTTTTCACATTGATGTTATTGCTTAAAGAATAATTAAAATGCTAATCTAAAGTTCTTTGGTGTTTCTGATGTTAAATGCTAAATCTTAAATTATCATGATTCTTCTATGGTCAAGGTGCGATAAATGTTTTAAATCATATTGATTGTTGGAGAAAGTTAATTAAATCTAGATCTAGGCAGTTAACAAAAATCATTTTAAATCTAGAATCTCTTGCATGTTAAAGTTTTGGGCATTTACATTAATTGTTCATGATCGTCGCTTTGCCACATCTATAAGTTTTCTCTGGATGACTTGTAATTACTTAGTCTATGGTTAATTCAATATAAAAGGAACTAGTCTATAATCATTTCTATCTTGTGGTCGTGTCTTGGTTACATTAGCGTTTAATCTATTCATCTGAGTTAATCGAGATTCATTTACTTTCGTCAAGTTGTCCATCATTAAAATCTCCTAGAGTCTATTTTTCACAGGCTATCCTCATCCATTTACCTAGGGACTACCCCCTTTGAATTGTCTAGGAGAGAGTCTAAATGGAGTAAGGATTTAAGAGTGACAACCCTTACTCTGAGCGTTGTCGCGGTGTCTAGACACTTTGTTGTAGAAATTTTTGTTTTCCCACCCCGGTTTTCAGTTTCACCTTATTTCTCCCATGTAGTTAAATGCCCTTTCCCATAACCATACATTCAACAAGCTGAAAAAAATAAATTTGCTGAAAACACAAATTCTGGAAATTTTTACAGAATGCTGGAAATTGCAGAAATAAAAATCAGCAGTAATAAACAGCCATTAAATCACATTTAAACACTGAGATTTTTGGTCAATGTGACCCTGGAAAAACCCCCTACAACTCTTGGGGAAAACCAGTTTGAGAGCTCTTCTTTATTTCTGGAAAATGCCTTTTACAGTGAGAAAATTTTCAGCAAAACAAATTTTTCCAGCAAGCAAACTTATCTGTTTTTCAGCCTAACAGACAATCTGGAAACTTGCTGTACGAGCTGTACGGACCGTACAGATGTACGGACTGTACGGATGTACGGACCGTACGGACAGACCTCGGTTTCCGTGCAGAAAATTGCCTCCTCGAAATTCGTGCCCAAAAATCAATTTTTCTCTGTTTGCTCAGCAAATATCTGCCTTTTCTGCTTGTTCTTTCAACTGTACAGATTTGCTGAAGTGCTGCCTTGGTATGTGTGCCAAGCTGCTGCCTCCTTCTCCTTCCTGTCCAGAAATCTCCCTTGCTCTCTTGCTCTCCTTCTCCCAATCTGCTCATGAAAGAATGAATGATCTTTTCCTCCTTTTCCTCCCTTAATCCAACCCTAAGTGACTTTTGGGTGATCCCTAAATCCAATGGCTGAAATAGATTTAGATCAATGGCTGAGATTAAATGCTCATTTAAATCTCTCTTTCTATTTTTTAATTCACCCCACTTTAATAAAAACCCACTTAGTCATTTATTTCCAAAGTCACTTTTTCTTTCTAATTTTTCATTGACTTTATAAAAGTCACTTTAAAATTAGACTTAGTAACTTTATCACTTAAAGTCACTTTTAAATTAGATTTAACTTTATAAAAATTATAAAGTTACTTTAGGAGAAAAATTAAATTCTTTTGGACACTTTTCCCTAGGCCAAAGATCAAAGCCTAAGGGAACCACTTGTCCTCCGGTACCAAATTTCAACACTCCCTCTTACCGAGGAAGGTGTTCCTCACCACACCCATCTTGTCTCTGAAGTAGACATGCCTGCCCCGTGGTAAGGCTTTGGTAAGAATATCTGCAACCTGCTCATCAGTGGAAATATACTCAAGCTTCACAGCTCCCTTCTGAACATAGTCTCTGATGAAATGATATCTGATCCCAATATGCTTTGACCTGTCATGAAATACTGGATTCTCCGTGAGTTTAATGCAACTCTGATTATCACAGTAAATCACTGAAGGTCTCAACGGCTGACCAAATAAGCCAAACAACATCTTTCGAAGCCAGATGGCCTCACAACTAGCTAGACTGGCTGCCATATACTCTGCTTCCGCTGAACTCAGTGCTACTGACTGCTGCTTCCGGCTGAACCATGACACCACTGCTGAACCCAACCCAAAACAACACCCTGAAGTGCTCTTCCTATTAGAAGCACAACCTGCCCAATCAGAATCAGTGTATCTTGCCAATCTCACTCCATCTCCCTGCCTGTAGTCTAGACCATAATCCACTGTCCCCTGCAAGTATCGCAAAATGTGTTTTGCAGCCACCCAGTGAACCTTCCTAGGCTCACACATAAACTGACTCATCGTGTTGACTGCAAAACAGATATCTGGTCTAGTGTTGACCAAATACATCAAGGAACCAATCAGCTGCCTGTACACTGTGGGGTCCACCAACTCGGAATCCGAAGCATGAAGCTTCTTCCAGTTGGTGATCATCGGTGTCGACATGGGTCTACAATCCTCCATGTGGAATCTGTTAAGGATGTCCACAATATACTTCCCCTGCCCCAGGAAGAAATGCCCCTCTTCCTGCCACACCTCCAAACCCAAAAAGTAATGCATCAAGCCGACGTCCTTCATCTCAAACTTTGTCGCAAGATCTCTTTTGCAGTGCTCTATGAGTCTCTCTGCACCTGTAATGACCAAGTCATCCACATACAGCACCAGAATGAGAGGCTCCTCACCTATCACAATAAAGTAAAGGTTCGGATCTGCCTCACTCTTTGTGAAACCCATCCCCTGCAAATATGTATCTATCCTGGAGTACCAAGCTCTGGGAGCTTGCTTCAGGCCATAAAGGGCCTTCTTCAGTCTGCACACATGGGACTCCTTTCCATGCACCTCAAAGCCCTGTGGCTTCTCAATGTACACCTCCTCCTGTATGAAGCCATTGAGAAATGCGGTCTTCACATCCATCTGGTGGATCTTCCAACCCATCTTTGCTGCTATCGATATAATGGAGCGGATCAAAGTATATCGAGCCACTGGAGCGAAGGTCTCCTCATAATCAACTCTCTCTACCTGGGAGAACCCTCTAGCCACAAACCTCGCTTTGAATTTCTCAATGCTGCCATCTGCAGCATGCTTTACCTTGTAAAGCCAGCTGGAAGTAACCACGGATTTGCCCTCAGGCCTCGGCACCACCTCCCAAACATCATTCTTCATGATAGAAGAATACTCCTCCTGCATGGCCTCTCTCTAGACCTGCTGGCTAGCTGCCTTCTCATAGCTAGAAGACTCAGAGTCAAGGATGCTGGTAACCATCGCCATATAGCTACAAAACCTCTCAGGTGGTCTACTCTCTCTGACCGGCCTCTTCGGCTCAGCAACAGATGTGGCATCTCTCAAGGTGTCCTGAAGCCACTTGGGCTTCCTCTTCCCTGAGCATGCTTCTCCCATAGGAGAATGAAACTCCTCCTCCTCATCACCATCAGTAGCCTGAACTCCTGACTGTCTGTCTGCTGTCCTTCTGCCTGCACCTGAACCTGTAGAAGCTGAGGTACCGTGTGAACTGTCCATCAGTGGACTCCCTAGTGAACTGCTCTGTGAACTGCTCTGCATGCTGCCCGGAGAACCACCCCTTTGGCTCGGCGAGCCACTGCTCACTGACGGACCTGACATCCTCATAGATGTACCTCCGGATCCTCCTGATCCCTGCCCACTGGATCCCTGTGACTGACTCAACTGCTGCTGAGGGTCTGGCTGATCTAGATACTCTAACTCCCGTGACCTCCTAAAGGCCCTGTCCTCCTCGAACTTCACATCCTGTCTGACAACAACTTTCCTAGTGCAGGAATGTAAATCCGAAAGGCCTTTGAGGTCTCACTGTAGCCCACAAAGATACCCTTCTCTGCGGTGGGCTCTAGTTTGGTCCTCTTCTCCTTAGTTATATAGGAGTATGTAATGCATCCAAAGATATGAAGATGACCAATATCAGGCTTCTTCCCAGAGAAAGCCTCCTCCGGAGTCATGTGCCCCAAGGCATGATGCGGACTCCTGTTCTGCAAGTAAACAGCTGTGTTGCAGGCCTCTGCCCACAAGAACAATGGCAACCCCTGATCATGTAACATGGATTTGGCAGCCCCTACGATGGATCTGTTCTTCCTCTCCGCAACCCCGTTCTGTTGGGGGTTGTAAGGAACAGTGAACTCCCTCCTAATGCCTGCTTCCGCACAATAATCAACAAACTCTCCAAGGGTGTACTCTCCTCCATTGTCCGACCTCAGGGACTTGATCTTCCGACCTGTCTGTGTCTCCACAAGAGCTCTGAACTCCTGAAACCGCTTGAAGACCTCACTCTTGGTCTTCAAGAAATAAATCCAGGTCCTCCTGGAGTGATCATCAATGAATAAAACATAGTACTCATATCCACTCAAGGAAATATGAGACATCCGACCGCTCACATCAGAATGAATCAAATCAAGTATCCCAGTCGCTGTGCTGTCACTGCTGGGAAAAGGGGATTTGGAAAACTTGCCCATCGCACAACCTCTGCAAGTATCAAAGTGATCAGTACTAAAATCTGGCACACCTGTAGTGATCTCCTGCAATGTCCTCAAGGCTCCATGATACATATGTCCCATCCTGCAGTGCCAAATCTCACACAGCTCAGAACTGCTAGCTCTGCTGTCGATACTACTGCTCAATGCCAAAAGGGGCTGGAATGCAAACTTGTACACGTTTGCATGGTGTACACCTATCACTCTAGCTGAATCAGCTGGAGTGCCCCTGGGATACATCAACACTTGTCCTCCCCTGAACAGTACCTCATATCCTCTGTCCTCCAACGCTGAGACGGATATGAGGTTCTTCCTCATCCCTGGCACATAAAGAACATCTGACACCTTCAAGGGAGGTTTGGACTCCCTCTGAAATGTTAGTGTCCCCACCTCGACTGCTCTAACAACTCTGTCATCACCGAGTACTACCTCAATATCAGTGCCACTCTCTGAAAGCTCTGAGAAGTACTCATGGACTCCTGTCATATGACGTGAAGCCCACTATCCACATACCAGATACCTGAAGATGCTCTGCTAATTGAGGGAAAAGCATGCTCCCTCTGAACCTGTGTGGCAGGTGATCCTGCACTGGAGGACTCACACGTAGTCAATGCAAACTCCCGGTCAAAACGACCTGCAAAGTCCTCAATCTCTGCTGAAGCTGCCACGTCCTGGTTCTTCCCCTTCTTCTTCTTCTTCTCCGGACACACAACTGCATAGTGTCCCATCTTTTGACAATTCCAACTCTTCACCTTGGAATAGTCTTTCTGTGTGTTCCCCTGTTTACCTTTACCTTTGCCTTTGCCCCCGCCACTGCTTGTGGAAGCCTGCTTCTTCCCTTTGCCTTTCTTGCCTCCTGCCACCAGTGCTACATCCTCATCCTGCTCAACTGGCTTGGCTACCCCAAGTTGACCTTTCCTGATCTCTGTCTGAATGCAATCATCCCAAAACCTCTCCCATGTGGGAAGGGTCTCACGTGCACAAACCCCATCAGCAAAGTTCAACCATGAACGGGGGAGGCCATTCACTGCAATCCGCACCAACTCAGTGGGTGGAATGGCCTCTCCAATCGCTGCCAACTCATCTCTCACATTAATAATCGTTGTGAGATATCCAGCTGCACTATCATTACCCATCTTAATGTTTTTCAGTTTCTCCTTCAGAACCATTTCTGGTTCTCATTGGTACTCCGGTAGAGATTGGACAATGCTGTCCACATCTTATGGGCATTGCTCTTTCCTCTCACATGAGGAATGCAATGGTCTTTGATTCTGTCTAGAATCAGCCGCTTACCCTTGTTGTTCTTTTTATTATAAGCTGTCAACTGAGTAGCATCAGTAGGCACAACAACAAGGTTCTGTGTGGTATGCACCATGATATCCCAGACTTATGCCTCCTCAAAGATACTCTGCATTCTCTCCTTCCAAACGCTGTAATTTGTATGCCCATCCAGCCTATCCTCCACCCTCAATCCCAATGACATCTTGCTGTCCTAACACTGAAAAATAACATTGCTGTAGTAAAGGTAAAACTTCTGTTTATGAAAAAATCAGCTTGCTGGAATTTTCTGAGTGAAAAAATCAGCAACTGTAATTTTTCTTTTTGCTGTCCCAAACTGCCCTTCAGCACTCAAGCTCCGATACCATGTAGAAATTTTTGTTTTCCCACCCCGGTTTTCAGTTTCACCTTATTTCTCCCATGTAGTTAAATGCCCTTTCCCATAACCATACATTCAACAAGCTGAAAAAAATAAATTTGCTGAAAACACAAATTCTGGGAATTTTTACAGAATGCTGGAAATTGCAGAAATAAAAATCAGCAGTAATAAACAGCCATTAAATCACATTTAAACACTGAGATTTTTGGTCAATGTGACCCTGGAAAAACCCCCTACAACTCTTGGGGAAAACCAGTTTGAGAGCTCTTCTTTATTTCTGGAAAATGCCTTTTACAGTGAGAAAATTTTCAGCAAAACAAATTTTTCCAGCGAGCAAACTTATCTGTTTTTCAGCCTAACAGACAATCTGGAAACTTGCTGTACGAGCTGTACGGACTGTACGGATGTACAGACTGTATGAATGTACGGATGTACGGACCGTACGGACTGTATGGACAGACCTCAGTTTCCGTGCAGAAAATCGCCTCCTCGAAATTCGTGCCCAAAAATCAGTTTTTCTCTGTTTGCTCAGCAAAAATTTGCCTTTTTCTGCTTGTTCTTTCAGCTGTACGGATTTGCTGAAGTGCTGCCTTGGTATGTGTGCCAAGCTGCTGCCTCCTTCTCCTTCCTGTCCAGAAATCTCCCTTGCTCTCTTGCTCTCCTTCTCCCAATCTGCTCATGAAAGAATGAATGATCTTTTCCTCCCTTAATCCAACCCTAAGTGACTTTTGGGTGATCCCTAAATCCAATGGCTGAAATAGATTTAGATCAATGGCTGAGATTAAATGCTCATTTAAATCTCACTTTCTATTTTTTAATTCACCCCACTCTAATAAAGACCCACTTAGTCATTTATTTCCAAAGTCACTTTTCCAAGGTTGCACGAAATGGGGAAATGGGTACAAGTTTTCGAAACGGGAAGTGATACGAAACGCGACCTCTCAAAATTTTGGAAACGGGGAAACGCGAATATATATATATATATATATATATATATATACTAGGACATTTAAGAAATATGTGCAATCATAAAGCATATATGATACATTCTAATTTATTACATTATGATAAAATTGTCAATTGTCAATGCATAAACTATAAGTATCTAAATTTACATCACATTTACTCATGAATAATCACATAATGAAAATAGAAATATCCAAAATCAGCCACGAGAAATTTCTAATTTTTTGTCTCGTGCTTGATTGGGAGTCTCCTCCTACATAGTTGAATGACCTTAGTGCTCTTGATTAGATACAAGTTTCATACCCTAGTACCCTACATTCTCTTGATTATTGGGAGTCTCCCCTGCATAGAGGGCTTTGTTCTCTCGATTAAATACAAGTTCCATACCCTAGTACATGATAAAATCCAATGGAAACATTGCAATCCCCCCAATCCTGAAATCCTGAAAAACAGATAAGTCTGCTGGATTTTGAGTGAGATCTAAAATTCTACTTTCTCCATATGAAATCCAATGAGGGCGAAACCACTCTCAAACATCCTGAGTCATTTCATGGTAATGTTAAAAATTTAAGTAAAAGGATGAAAATGAATAATAAAGGAGAATATCACTTTTACTTTAAGAATTTAACATTACCATGAACTGCATATCGACACTAGGGCAAAAGTTCACTTTTATAACTTTAGACAGGCATTTGGAAGCAACTAGAAGTCACTAGGCTAACGTAAGAATAGATTAGAAAAAAAATAAAAAAAAACACAAGTAAATGCTAAAACGTGGCTCGTACGGCCCTGAAACGGGTTTCAGGCCGTACTGGCCACGTTTCAGTTTCGTGAAATGTGGCAGTACGGCCTGAAACGCGTTTCAGGGCCGTACCAAACGCGTTTCAGCGTTTCGTACTCGTTTCCATACAGAAACGCCCTCCTACCCCACGTTTCCTACAACATAGCACTTTTCCTTTCTAATTTTTCATTGACTTTATAAAAGTCACTTTAAAATTAGACTTATTAACTTTATCACTTAAAGTCACTTTTAAATTAGATTTAAATTTATACAAATTATAAAGTTACTTTAGGAGAAAAATTAATTTATTTTGGACACTTTTCCCTAGGCCAAGGATCAAAGCCTAAGGGAACCACCTGTCCTCTGGTACCAAATTTCAACATTTGTGCGACAACAAGTAGGCTATTCTTTTTTTCCAAAAACCAAAATTTGTGCCATCGAACAAAGGAAGCCTTCCTAACACTTCTTGATTGTTCATTGTGACTAAGAATCCTTCTTCCAGCTGTTAGGCTGAGTATGAAGAAGTTGGCTCTGATACCAATTGTTGGAAATACTGAGAGGGGGGTGAATCAATATTTCTTTTCAATTGTTATTATGTCCAGTTAGATTCTACACAATTAAAATCAGAGAAATGAATAATCTTATTATAGAAAAAATCATTTTATCAAATGAAGAAGTACAATAAGATGTGAGGGTTCCAACCCTTCAGAAATTTAGGCACCAACCTATTGCCAAGCACCAACTTGGACTTAATGAGGCTCCAACCTCTAGGGCTTCGACCCTATCTTCTCCAAGGCACCAACCTTGTGTTTATGGGCACCTACCCAAAGGACACCAATCCTTCAATTTTTAACAAATAGAGTGTATGAAAGACTTACTTCAACAGTTGATCATCTTCTCTACAAGACTGCTTCAGATTTCAATATGCCCATTGTACAAGATCATCAAGCTCTTTACTTGTACAAGCCTCCAAGATCACTATTTTGGGCTTCCAATTCCTCACTGTCCAAATATGCTCCAAGACTCCTAATACTCCACTATCTCAAGGCTTCTGAGTTCTTCACTTTTAAAGTCAACACTAGATTGTATCAACAAATGTTAATGGGTTGCTTCTTGAGGTATGCTGACTTCCACAGGTAATTGTCTTGATCCGAGCTCCACAGGTGAGATATCACAGGTTCTTGTACAGTTTGTAATCACAATCTAAAACAGAGCTATCACAAATATAGGTCTCCACAGATCTGAGTGACTATTGGTGGTCCAGGCTTCAATAATCACAATTCCAAATTGCTGTAGGTGGTTCGAGCTTCATAGTTCCGAAGTGCTGTAGGTGATCCGAGCTTCACCAATCACAATTCCAAAGTGCTGTAGGTGATCCGCGCTTCAAGTGTTAAGTCCGAGTCTCCCACAGTGCTGAGCTATCATTGATATCTCTACAGATGGCTGCCTCAGATCTGAGTAGTTGTTTTCACTGTTCCTAGCTCCACAACACAGGTTTGAGGTATATATATTGAGCCCTCAACAATCCGAGTTTTTAACAAGTCACAGGTTTGCTGGAGCTTCCAAGGTCTACTTCTTGAGAACATAAATATGCCCAAACCATAAACTTTTTCCTTCGGCCTCCTTGGTTCATGAGATGTGAACACTTATCACCTTTTTGTCTTCCTGTAATAAGCTTCACCGAATTGAATAATGAAAACTAAATCTTGGACTGTGTATTAATAGTCTTTTTGTAAGGAGGAATGAAGAGACACGTCCCTTCAAATAGGCTGACATGAGTAAGTAGTTTAGGTTGGCTTAATGTCATAAATAAATTTGTTAACTTCAAAAATCCATTTCTCCCAAACCGCTTGGAGTTTCGGGCCAAGTAATAGCTCGTTGGAAAGGCAAAAATGTGCTCTAAAAGATGGTGTAGGTGTCATAATGAAATGTTGCCTCTAAGGTAGTGAAAAAATATTTTTTAATGTGACTGGTCATTTATTAGTGTAGAATTTGAGGTAGGGCAGTTAGGCTTCTTCATGGTTTGGCTTCTTGTTAGGCTTCTTCATCATAGGCTTATAATGTCATCAAGATAGTGATATGCCATTAATCATATGCAGCATTGACTTTTCCATGTCATCATAAAGTCTTCCATCATCAAGATCATCCAAGGTAAGAAGCCAATACCATATTGACATCAATGACAACCTAGATTAACAGGTAGACCTTATGGAAATGAAATGATGAAGGACAAGTTGGGAACCAACTAGTCTGAGAGACACAGTCGAGTGGCCTAGCACTTGGTTAAATCTAGCAAGATTTTAAGGATTAGATTGGATTTATATATTTGAGATCAACACCTTATGGAGTCAATGCTCTTGCTTTATAAAATTAAGACCAAGTATTGGATGGACAACTGTTGATGGATGGACAACTATTGCTTTGATGCTTCACTAACCTAAATGAAATGCAAATCCTAAATCCTAGATGTGATGCAAAGATCTTGGTTAGTTTTAATTAAATGCCTAGTCTAAGTATGACCTTCCCTTAACTGTTTTGAAGCTAGGCTCCAAGGTAGGTTGTGGGAAGAAGGTCAACATGAAGCAAGCAAGGGCTTGATTAACGATACCTTATGTTAGGTACTATCATCTGATGTCCCTGGCGCTATAGAGACTGTGGCTCTGACGACTACAAGGTCACCGTGTTAACCACTGAAGAGTTGCTAAGCTCCTGAAGCTAGATGAGAAGGGTGGCCCTAAAGGTTCCAATAATTATTAGACAAGGCAACCAATGTTCCTTATTCAAAATGCCAGTGACCATTCAACCTATGAGATGTTCAATTTAAACAAGAAGATTCATAAATCCCTTAAAGTGACAATGTAAAGTTATCTTTCAACAATATGTATTAGCAATGAAATCAAAATGAGAATTATGCCAAGGCTCTTGTATCAATAACGAAAATCTTTAAAGACAAATGATGCAAACAAGATGCCCAACAATATATTTCCTATCAAATGTTAACAATCTTATGAGTTAACGAGAGCACTTGAAGCCACTTTTGTATTCGGATTTCAAATAACATAAATGAGTAACTTGGGATAGCAGAAAACTTCTTATGCTTCAGTGATAAAGAGCAGCAAATAAGTTTATGACAGCAGTAGCTTATAGAGAGCAATTCTTATGTCAAATGTCAAAAATATTTCAGATTGCTTAATTCCCTTTCTTTGCTTAGATTAGAGAGAAAAAGTAGAGAAATGTATTTGTGTTACTAATGTATTTCAGATCTCTGTAATGCTTATGACAGTCATAAAAAAACAAACTTATGATTGAAACAAATAATGCCCAAAAACGTTTAAGTGACCCTTCAATGTATTAGATAAATTATCAAATTGTTTATTGCCACTTAGATATGTATTCAACCAGTGTTAGAAAGATCTTATACAGCTGTAGCAAACAGTGAGATGATTAAGGTTTAGGAGGTGCAAACCAATGAGCCCTAAGGGCCTATAGATGCTTGCCAAAGTTGTCAACGAAATTCTCCCAAAGCGGGTTCACCTGCAACACAGATCACTACCAAATTCTCTGCATACAACAATGATTTAAATCAGAAAATCTGAATGATTATCACAGCGATGAAAGATGAGATCAAAGTAGGGCTCAAAGAGGTCAACGCAGGGCAGAATAGGGACTGTGTTGGGGAAATTAGGGCTGGCAGGGAGAAATAAGGGCAGCGTTGAGGGGAGAAGGGATGACACAGGCAGGAGGAGACCCTTCCAGGCCTGCGGCAGAGGAAAGGAGGGCTGCCAAGGGGCAGCAAAGGAGAAGGGAGATAGGGCCAAGCGTTAGAAGGCCAAAGGGACTAGCAGTAGGGCTGAATAAGGATGTCGTAGGGAAAAAGAGGGCCAGGACAGGCAATGATAGGCCTTTAGGAGGAGACAGGGCTCACGGAGGAGGGATAAAGAGAGAAAAAGGGTTGCGGAGGAGGGAGAGGAGCTGCGGAGGGTTTGGAGAAGGTTTTTAGGGGCTGGCACAGGGAGAAATAAGGGGAATGAAGGCTTGGAAGGCAGAGAAAGGCCTTGCGACCAAGCCTTAAGGATTTAAGGAAGCCCACGACAAGGCTGGGAGAGCAAGCTGAGGAGGAAGAGAGGGAAACAAAGAAGCTTTTAGGCCTGCGACCCAGCTAAAGGAGGAAAACCGGCTGCGACCAACCTTGAAACCAGACTGCAAGGGTAGGGAGACCCACGGCTAGGGCTAGGGGCCCATAAAATTCTAACAAAACTTTCACAAAAATTTCCTCCAACTTCAGATCTTCAATTTGATCAATTTTCATTGAATAATCCTCTATTATTGGCCCTGCAAATAAATTTGAGATTAGATCTTGCCCTCCAGGGCCTAGATCTATCTCAAACCCCAACACCTTTTCTTGAATAGGCTTAGATCTTCACTTGCACAAGTGAAAAATAAAATACCCAAAACCCCAATATATACAAAATTTGAAAATAAATCCCAAAACCCCAACTGCACACAAGGGTTAGAAAATAAAATTATCTACAAAATTTTATTTTACAATATTCACAATGATTTATGGCTCTTATAAGCAGATCTATTCGTTAAATGCACAATAGATAAAAATAGATGAGTGAAATATTTTAAATGGGTGTGCAATGGCCAAGATCTCTGCAAAAAACCGATTGTTAGGTAAGGCTTCAAAATTTAGCAAAGTGGGCTGTTAAGCTTTCTTGTCTTGGAAGTTGGATGGTCCAATTGAGGACTTCCCCTCACGCCCAAGATCTGAATCCTGAGATCTCTACACACTTAAGATCAAGTTATTAGATCAATAGGGGCTAGATAAACACCATAACCCTCAAGATCTAGAGATACTTGCTAGATCAATCAAGTTATAATGTCTATCTAAACCCAGTAACTAATGCAAGATACTTGTGCAAATAGTTAATCCACTAAATGGCTAAAGAAAAAATAACTTATAAAATATTATTCAATAGAGCATTAAGAACATGATCCAAAATTTACCACAAGAAGCAGAAGAGGAACACCACCATGAATAAACCCCAAAGTCTTCTTTATTATTTCCAGAAAAATATTATAGCAGAGATTGACTCAAAGCTTCTTTACAAAATTTTCTTGTAACTTGAGAAGCAAATGGCTTCTAATTTATAGATAAATCCTCCAAGTGGAAAATAACGGTTAGTTGGCTTGATCCCTGTCAAAATAATCTCCATTGTTGATAGATATTTGACCATCTTTTAATATATGCCATTGAGAATCTTTATTTTTGAGGAATTTTCGAATTTCTTATAAAAAACCATTTTTTATTAGCTCAAAAATAATTATTTTGAGCTAATTTCCTCAAAAAATTGACTTTGACTTAATCACCAAGGTCCAAGGGTTGAATTTTTCTTGAAATTTCCAATATTACCTTGGTGGCGGACTTCCAAAAATTAATTTATTTATGACCCACGAATTTTTCCACCTGGAGAATTTAATTTCTTTAGAATTTTAATTTTGACTCTAATTAATTAAATTTTTGGCTTAGGATATTAATTTATTTTTGCCAGAAAATTTAATTAATTGACACATAAATGGATTAATAATTTTAGCCATGGTGTCTAAGTATGAAGGACCATGCACCAAAATATTTTTTACATAAGAAATTACATTTCAACCCTCAAAAGGGGAATACCCGTTCGTTATAGACCCTCAATTTATTACCCAATTATTTGACTCAATATGATCTAGTAGACCAAGTGATTTGTAATAAAATAATTTAGTCAATTAACTTAAATTATTCCCAAATCAAAAGACTCGACTAAAACACTAGGACTCACCTAAGACCTTGACGATAAATTCCACTCTAGCATTGGGGTGAGGTTGGAAGGAAAAACTCTGCCAATCATCCATGTTTAGAAACATAAATGAATCAGTGAGACGAAAAACTTCCTAGGAAATTCGTTGTCAAAATAATAAGCTTACTTAGGTTGTTACATACATATATGGTCTTACTAACATCATTTACATTAAAATTTTTCATAATGGGTTTACAACTTTGATGAACTGATGATTGATGATGATGAATCCATGATGATCTGAATGCTCGAACATGATGGAATCCCTTTGTGAAAAATTGTATTGCTATAGGGTAGTTGACACGGTGTGGTCAACAGTCGCAATGGATGGTAATCATCATGATGATACAATTTACTAATAACATGTAATATATGCATATAATAGTAGTATATAGTGTACATAGATTATATAATATACATATGTGTGTGTAACAAACCATTCCCTTGCACCCATACACACCATGGTTAAAAGGTGATGTCATTGCACCCTCGCTCTCACTTATGAATTGGATATACCTGCATCCACAAATATGTTTTGACAAGATGTTACATCATGGCTAGCTATTTTGGTAAGATGTAACTCTAGATAGTTCACTCCCCAACTTATTGGTATATTGCAAACATTGCATTGGACCTTTTCCCCAGCAAGGTCTTTCCAATATGCCCAATAGAAGTATATTTTCGTGACCAATCTGAAATATTTTAGGGAGTTGAAATCTGGCTTTTTATATCACTGGTTTTATGAGAACTTTTGGAAAACAACAATTTGCATCTTGCCTTTCATGTGTTCCCCGATCCCAGTAACTTGGTGGAACATTGAGTTTAACTGAAAGGTTGAACTCAGCTCACTGAATCAGCTAGCATATTTGACATGCCAAAACTCACCAAGTTTCAGTAAGTCTTGTGATTATGTGCAACCTTATCCCTTCTTGTGCTTGATCTAATGATTGGTCACCCTGAAAAAAAGCAAAGGAAACACGGTGCATGTTTAATTAATTGACTGCTAGAATTCAATCCCTATTCCAAATCTGAGTGGAATTTACTCAAGTCCCTTGAAAGATCCACCTCAACACAGACACTGCATGTGATCCATAGAGTGTAGTATCTTCACTTTCCTTAAACAAGGGAATAATTTCATGCTCTATGGCACTCCTGGTCACCTTTCACACGGATAGAAATTCCAACTTCACTAAAAAGCTACCATTGTTTGTGCATAGTCCGTGGGTCAAAATAGAGCTTGAAGGTTGCAGATATGCAAGCTCTCCTACAGTGGACCTCATGTGTGATGACAGAGATAGTTGCTTCCCTGGTGGTGATGTTAACACACACATAAATTGCCAAACCTGTTGGCTGTTTTTGTGTCACGTGTTAATATTAATAAAGTTTCTTTATTTGTTTCTTTCTTACTTGCAATAGAATGAGTATTATGTGGTTTGGAGAAATTCAAATGCAATGTTGATGCACTAGGAAGTTCTGGATAACTTCCTTTGCTTAGATCTTTGTGATTATATATTATGATATTACATGCTGTGGCGATGTTAATACAGATGTAAATTACCAAGCCTGTTGGCTGTTTTTGGGTCACCTGTAAAAATTAATAAAGTTTTATTATTTGCTTCTTTCTTTTCTTGCAACAGAACGATTATTATGTTGTTTAAAGAAATTGAAATGCAATCTTGATGCACTAGGATGTTCTGGATAACTTCCTTTGATTAGATCTTTGTGATTGCATATTATGATATTATGAGCAGTGGAGGTGTGAGTGCATAGGGTGCAGTATTCTCATCATTCTTTGCTGCTGGGATTTTATGCACATTCTTGATTTTCTGGCATGTGAGGGATGCATAAATGAGCAATCTTTTCTTTATTAGTTTATTCTTTATACTGCAGGTATGGTTTCAGTAAGGAAGTGGTTGAATGCCCAGGTATGAGAAAACTATCTTATTTTCTTCATGGTTTTGATAGTCTGATAGGTGAAGTGGATGCACTGGTTTTAATCTAGGACAATGTGATCAACTAGATGTTTTCCCACTCTATCTGTTGTGGATGCACTGGTTTTAATCTAGGACAATATGATCAACTAGATTTTTTCCCACTCTATATGTTGTGGTTGACGAAGTGATAACCTTAAGGCTTACACTGACATATCAGTTAACTTGTTTCTGCTGTAGCATCTTTGATGTTATCAATTTGAGTTGTTGCCTTAGTAAGGAATCTGCTACTTTTTTGACAGACTACTGGCCAGCAAATGTACATGTTTGTGGCTTTTGGTTTCCATCCATGGATTGGGAATTCACAAGCCAAATGGGTCCTCAAAACTCTTATCAGACTTCCATAAAGCAAGCAACTGTGGATCACTTGAAATCGTGTCAAAATGTTTCTGCTCCAGCCAGTATAAGTAGTTTTCTTGCGGAGGATTTTATGAACAGCAGCAAACCCATCTTCATAGGACTAAGTTCTATTGGGAGGTAGTGCTTTATGCTCTTTATATGACTCTGAAACTCCTACATTTTGATCTTTTTATACTAGGGCATAGATACTTGATAATGCTGAGAACTTAATAAGTGAGTTCGCAAATAATCGTGAATGGATTTTTTTCCTTTGTTTTAATTCCATCCAATTTGAGATTTCTAAATGTTTTTAGAATGAAATAGTTGAAGAGAGAAGAATCATGTTCCATTCAGAGGGATCAGATTACAGGCTTATGAAAAACTATGTTATAATGTTCATAATCTAGAATAGTAGCAAGAGTTTCTTATCCTAATATATAACCTGACAACATGTTTTCAAGCTTATTTTTACTTCTAGACTTCATTGCTGCAACTGCTATTTATGTTAACTTGGTGAACAGTACTTGAATACTATGCATAATCAAACCTTGGGTGGATTCTTCAAAAAATACAGGACAATTAGCTAGCACTAGCAATAACTTCCAACTTAATATGGTAATCTGTATACTATATGAGTGCTTGTTGTGGCTTCTAATTTCCTTGGCCAATTCATCTTGCCAAATGATAATATCTCATAACACATGATATCATTCTGACCTATACATTCCATTCTCTTGTAACTTGTGACAGGTGAAGTAGTCTTGTATTTCATTACTGACATATGTTTTGTTTCTCCTAATTAGCATGGGATATATTGAAAACCCGGAAGGTATGCTTTTATTAATGAAGGCAGTTTTGGAAGCAACTAGCTACAGAATTATCCTTTTCTCATCTGGTTATCCACCTTTAGATGCTGCCATAAAATCTTTTGCTGGAGAATTTTTGGGTGCCAACAATCTTCATGATGCATCTGCCAATTACGGTGAAAGCAATACTGACCTCATGAAAGATTCAGTACAGCTCTTTAATAATAGGCTTCTTTGCTATTCTGGGTGAGCTATCCTAAAATTTTCTGGCCAATGTGGTTCATTGACTTCCAAATGATGTTTTTCTGTCGTTCAAGTTAAAGATTATAATTCGTTTACACTGCATTGGCTAATTGATGACGTTTGTCTTATTCTGAAAGGATAGTTCCATGCCATATAGTTGGCTGTTCCCCAAATGTTCTGTAGTAATACATCATGGTGGCAGGTGTGCATTGCCCTGAATTTCTACAGCATGTCATGTATTTCTTAGAATCACCTTCATAAATTGCATCTAATACATTTTTATTCTAAACAAAATATATGATCTTCTTCAGTGGGACAACTGCAGCAGCATTACGTGCTGGAGTACCCCAGGTCAGCTACATTTTTATATTTGTGTTTGCCAATTATGATAATGTGTTTGTTTGTACAGAACTCTTTATTGAAACAAATAGAATGCAGAAGCTTTGAATAAAAAAATGCTCAAGTTACATGGGTTAACTTGTTAGTTTTCTCTAAGCCCAGCCAAATGATTAACGCGCTAGTAAATTTTTTATGCTCATAATTGTTGAAATTCTATAGCGTATGCAGTAGAATATAATTTTCTGATCTGATAATTACTTCATAATGATTTTCAAACAATATTTCTTATGCCACTGATATCATTGAATAATTACACACACAAAATCTCAACTGTAAATGCAGTGGAAACAATAAAGATCATAGAAAGACAGCCATGCACAATAGACACAATATTTTTTCACTTGGGAAACCCAATCCAAGAGAAAACCCAACAATCTTTTCTCGAGGATAAATTGTCTATTCAGCAAGGTTTACAAATCAGAATTTGTCTAGAAATTTGTGCCAACATTACAAGTCAAATCACTAGTCAAACCTTGTCAAACTGTTGCTGGTCAAACTGTCAACAAATCAACTCAGTCAATGCTGGTCAAACTGTGGCCTACGGTCAAATTCGTAGGTGCGGCCTGTGGTCAAACCCTCGCATGTGCGGCCCGCGATCAAATTCTCACACATGTGTCCTGGTCAAACTCGATCAATTTGTTTTCAATCTTCACACATGCGGCCTGGTCAAACTTGGTCAAATTGCGCTTGTATGGATTCACACTTGCTGCCTGCCAAAGAGCTGAAATGATGATGATGAAGAAAGATGAAAGACATTAGACACATTTCTCCTTAGCTGAAATTTCTCCTCCACTAGAAAAGATGAATGAGCTTGCTATGTTGATGAGTGTCTCCTCACATGCACGTCTATTTATATAGAGCTCTAATGTTGAGTGGAGACCCAATAAGAAGCCCCTCATCACAAGGAACCCCTTCACTTATTGAGCCTACATTACAACTCAACATTAGACTAGAATTGTTTATTCCACTGGTGGGTGAAAACCCCATTAAATAAACAAATCAAACCTGCTCTATAAAAAATAGATCACTCCATCCTGGAGCAGGAAATGTGAGTACCGTGGGCCAATCTCCTTGAGCCAGACAACAAGGCTAATGGGAGAAAGATTGCCCCGAGCCATTCAACCCTAGCCAAATCAACATGGCCCCATGGGTGAATGTATCATTCCCCCTTAGTCAAATTAGCATGACCCTGTGAGAGAATGTTTTCCTGATGTTGCAAACTGTAAAAACATCATCACTCCCTCTCAGCAAGGGAGACAGTCTGCATCACGCCAAGCTTGTCTATGAAATATACATAACCCTAGACAGAGGCTTGGTGAGAATGTCTGCAATCTGCTTGTTTTTGGATATGTACTAGAGCTTCATTGCTCCCTTCTACATCATGTCTTGGATGAAGTGATATTTGATCCATAGTTTTTAAAACCGTTTTGAAAAACCGGTAACCGGTCAAACCGGCCGGTTAGATAGCTGGCCGGTCCGAACAGGCCAAAAAACCCGGTCCAACCTTGCATTTCGCCAGATTTGATGCCCTAACCGGTGAAAACCGGCCGGTTTAGGACAAAACCGGCCGGTTTTGTCCTAAACCGGCCGGTTTTAGGCACGCCCAGTGAAACATGCAAAAAGGTGGATTTTGACTGTGGTTTAGGGGTTTGGGGGGGGAAGTAAAGGTGTTTTCCCTCCAAAAGGCTATATAAATGAATGTAAGGGTATATAAATGAATGTAGGCTATTTGAAAATAGAACCAGCCCAAAACACCATAGAACCAAGAAATTTTAGCTGTGATTGTTGGCTTAAACAGAAAGAAAGATATGGTGCACCTTAGAAGAGCAGCAAAAGAATACTTGTAGATTCCACCAGTACCCATAACTGTATAGACATCAACTAAGCTAAGCAACTGAACCTAATTGTGTACCCCACTCCATAGTTAAAATCATTGATCGATAAAAGGTCAAGACATAAAAAGATTCCATAAAGTCATGGTTCAAATACAAGAATTGGAACATTTAACACAACTCTATGCTCTTCAGCTCAATGAGATGGGTAGGGTACTAGGTGTTGAATAGTTGATGCAGTGGGGTGCTTATAACATTAACCTTGAAGAATAGTTCAAGTAATTTAACTGGAAAAGACAACATTATGAACTATATGGGTTGAAAGTTCCCATCACAAATGATCTACAACTAATAGAAAGGGGGCAAGAAACACAGACAAACATATAACCACAAAGAAAGTATGTTACCATGGATTATCAAGGTTTCACATTGAATAACTAGGCCAAAAGACTTTAGAATATGATGTGCACACTGCAAAGGAACCTCACCATCACTCAAATCAAGAACTGAGTCAAACTCCCACAACCAAATAAAGATGATGCTACCAAGAAAGCATGCTCAGCAAGAGAAAATCTCATTTACTATGCTTTGAGAACAAAACATTCTTAAGAGGGTGGCAATGTAGTAGGAACAGTACTAATTATGCCAATGAAAGGTCAAAGGCCACACACCTCGAGACCAATCACTGTATATCTAGATTCTATACACAGTCAAGAGGCCCAATGTTGATATCATTCTTAATAAATTCTTATCAATCAATCATTATCCAGTATTTTAATTTACAATTGCAGATATACTCTATCAATCTTAGTAATAAACATGGACTATTTATTCCAGTCTCCATCCATGAGGTACATGGACTATTTATTCCAGTCTCCATCCATGAGGTGGTTATGGGACCCCACATCAGTGCTCACTGCTTACAGCAACCTTAGTCACCTAAACTAATTTAAAATAATGGTCAGCTCTTAAACCATAGCAATACAAGTAATGACGGTGCAAAAAGGCGGATTTTGACTGTGGTTTAGGGGTTTTGGGGGGGAAGTAAAGGTGTTTTGATATATTCACCTTTACATGGTATATAAATGAGCAAACTTTGCATATTTTGTCTCTATTGGCTTGGAATCATGGTTTTACATCTTAAAAATAGTTTTGTTTCATTAAAAATTAATTATTTAATGTATTTTTTTAAAACCAGTTCGTTTAGACCAAACCAGTCCCGGTTAGACCGGTTCCGGTCGGTAAACCGGTTCATTAGGTGGACCGGTCCGGTCACCGGTTCCGGTTTTAAAAACACTGATCTCAATGTGGTTTGACCTGTTAGGAAATACTGGATTCTCCGAAAGCTTGACACAACTTTGATTATCACAACATATCATGGTCATCTCTAGCACCTGATCTAATAGTCATGCAAGAAACTTCCGAAGCCACATTGCTTCTTGACTTGCAATATTGGCTGCGATATACGCCACTTCTACTATACTGAGTGAGACAAAAGTTTGCTTCTTGCTAAACGAGGATATCATAGTTGACCCCACGCTGAAGCAGCATCCCAAGGTGCTCTTTCTATCCACTGCACTCTCGACCTAATCAAAATCAACCTATCCCTGTAGCCTCACTTCACCACCTAAGACATATTTTAGACCATATCCAACTGTACTACGCAGGTACCTCAACACATGCTTCGCTGCAACCCAATGTACATGCCTCAACTCAACCATAAACTGGCTCAGGGTGCTCACTACAAAGAAAATATCTGGCTTGGTGTTAACCAGGTACATCAAGGATCCAATCAATTGCCTGTACATACTGGGATCCACCAAATATGAATCTGAAGCAAAATCACTCAACTTCTTTAGATTTGTCACCATAGGTGTAGCCATGGACTTGCAATCCATCATACGAATCTCCTCAGGATCTGAACTGTGTACTTCCCTTGTCCAAGGAAGATCTCACCTGGACTCTGCCACACCTCCAATCCCAAAAAATAATGAATCAAGCCAAGATCTCTCATCTCGAACTCTGAAGCCAACTCCCCCTTGCACCTGGTAATGAGCCTACGTCAGTAAGGAAGGGGTCATCAACATATAGCACTAAGATCAAAGGATCACCATCAACAACCTTGTTGTAAAGGTTAGGATCTGCAACACTCTTGGTGAAGCCCAATCTCATCAAGTATCTATCAATATTGGAATACCATGCCCTGGGTGCCTGGTTGAGTCCATATAAATCCTTCTTCATTATGGAAACATGGGACTTCTTCTGTTAATTTTAGGTATGTTCTATGTTTAGAGCAATTTATTTCATTTTTTCATATTAGCCCAATGATAGTATTCAGATTAGCAATCACATTAGCATGATAGTAAAGTGCAGATAGAACATAAACATAAACAACAGAAGACAAGCCAAGACAAGAGGACGCAAGATGTGGCACCAGCCAGGGACAAACCCCGATGTGGGGAAACCCTTGATCAATTCTTCTTATATTCTTCAATAGTTCAGTAGAGAGAAAGAGATAGAGTACAATGATTTGAAGTCAATACTTGTCTTGCCAAATAGGAGATCAAAGATCTTCTCCATAACGATGACACAATGAGGTTGCAGATCTGCTACCCAGGACTGAAGATATGCAAAAGATGATAGGCCTAGAACAACTCAACCAATTCCCAAAATATTGAGGATTTCCTTCAATAAGATTCTCCTTCCTTTGCTGCTTCATTGATCATGACAAGGCTGCTAATCTGGCACCTTTCATATGCAGCAAGGACTGATGTATTTCCTGGCAGACCTAGTCCCTAGTTAGGGCACAAGATCTGAGTGCCACAACACCTTAAACATATCCAACAGTCCACCTATTGACTGCGGTTAGCCTTCATACAATTCCTCCTTCTGTATGCTGCCTTGAGGGGCTGTTATCCTTCTGAACGTAGCACTTAAATGCCTCCAACTGCTGGCTATGGCTTGCGGCCTAGCCCAGCAGTGGACTGAGACTTAGGTCTCCTCGATTAGTGCCTCAACCAGCCCTTAAGCAACCAGACTTAGGCTCCTCTTTACAATGGATTCTTCTGTCCAGCAAATTGAGATCAAGAACAACTTGATCATGCCCAACACAGTCCACGCTGTCACCTACAACAATATGGATTTATCATTCATCATTACAGCGGCTAGGTGACTGCAGTTAGGTTGCGTATTAGGCCTCCTTTCGGACTGCAACTAAGCATTCTTATGACTGCTGTTAGGACTGCCTTTGACCAGCGGATTATGTCTCCTCCTATAGCTGCGTATTAAGGTCAAGTTGATGCGGAATGGGATCACTCTCTAACTGTGAATTAGGGCTCAATAGACTGCAGATTTAGGGTACCTTAGTACAACGTATAAGGACCTATTGAACAACGAATAAGGGTCACCCTTAACTGCGGATTTAGGGCACCTCTTTACCTGCGGTTAGGGCACTTTGGAACAACGGATAGGGCTCTTTAGAACTGTGGATAGGGGCCTCTTTAGAACAACATCTAGCTCCCTCCTTGATTGCGTATGGCAGCCTTCTCTTTGACTGCGCCTAGGGCTAGGGTTAGATCTCCTTTAGGGCAGCGTATAAGTTTCTCCTTGGGTCTGTAATTAGGGCTCCTTCCTTCACTGTGTCTAGGGATTCTCCCTCTTGATCTCTCTAGCCACCAAAACCCAAACGATTGGAGAGATATCTTAGGAGAAGTGTGTGTGAAAATGACTTGAAGACCTCTTTTATTTATAATAAAACGTTGAGGATAAGATGGGGTAATTTGGTTGCTGGCCGACCTTGACAAATTGTCAAATAACATAAATAAATTCATATCTCCATGAATACATGTCGGAATCAGATGATATTTAGATCAATCCTATAGCTCTCGAAGAGAGGAGTCCAAGAAAAATATCAGCTGCCATAAATAAGAAGACCCACATGGATTTTGGCCCTGGTTGCCTATTTTATCACTCCCTCTCAACTAGGGAGAACTTTATCTGCTAATCCATGCCAGTTTGTACTCTTTGGCATCAATGCAATGCCTTGCACTTCTCTGCTTTGCTGAACTATGAAGAAGAAGAAGTGATCGAGAATGTATTATACCATTCTCTACTGACCCGAATTCAATCCTATATAAAGAGAGTGCATCATACCACTCTTACTGATCCGAAATTAGTTACAAATAAAGAGTGTCTCATACCACTCTTACTGTTCCGAAATCAGTTCCGAATAAAGAGAGTGTCTCATACCACTCTGTTAAAATTGGAAACTAGGGCCAAACTCCATGTAGGTCATGTTATTTATGGCAGCTGATATTTTTCTTGGATCCCTGTCACTGAGAGGTGTAGGATTGATCTAAAGATCATCCGATTCCGATAAGTATTCATGGAGTTATGAATTTATTTGTGTTATAAGACAATTCGTCAAGGTCGGCCAACAACCAAATAAACCCCTCACGTGCTCAACGTTTTAGTATAAAAGGAGATGACTTGATAGTCATTTAGACTCACACTTCACTCTTGATTTCTCTCCACTTGTTTTGGGTTTTAGTGGCAAGAGAAATCTAAGAGGATGGAGCCCTAATCGCAGGTCAAGAAGGATGCCCTAGCTGCTGTTATAATGATGCCCTAGCCATACGTTGTCCAGAGAAAGGTCTAAAACACAGACATGTAGATGATAATGATGTCCTAGCTATACACTGTCCAAAGGAAGCCTAAAACGCAGTCATGAAGGAGATCTGGCCGCAATAAAGAGGCTCCTATACATAGCCAAAAGGGGCTCCTATACGCTGCCCAAACCTGCCCTTATATGTTGCCTAAAGGATGCCCTAACTGCAGCAAAGAAGGGAGATCTACCACGGTTTAGGAGAGCTTCTATACATAGCAAGATTCGTTGTCATGTGGAGGCCTTAAAGAGCCCTAGCTGCAGGTTTAGTAGACTTAGCCGCAATAAAGAGAAATGCCCTAACCACAGCAAGGAGAGACAACTTAAGGACAACGTGGGCATTCCTAAAGGGGAGGCCGAGTTGCTGAGGTACAACAGACTATTCTAGGGCATGTTTAAGGGTTGTTTCTAATGCGTTGAAGGGCTGGTTGATGAGAAGAGAAGGCCGCAGGGCTGGAGGTTAAACCACAGTTGTTTAAGGACTATTTTGTGTGGGATAAACCCTTGTGAAGGCTGCCGTAAACCTACAGGATTGCTGTGTGGTAGGCCGCAGGCCATACCACCACAGCCAAGGGTAGCATAGGTAGATTTGAGGGCTATCTTGTGCCCTACACCTTCAACGAAGTGGAGAACACCTACACAAGGAGGACCGCAAATTTTAGGGTTGTTTTGTTGACTATTGAGGGACTGTTACAGCAGTGTTTGGTGCCCTAACTAGTCATCATGGTCACAACAACTAAAAGGTGAAGAACAATAGCATGAAAGAAGCAGCAAGACACATAGTGCTGCAATATCAATTGGGACAGCAACAAGACATAGTGCTGCGATAACAATTGGGACAACGACAAGACATAGTGCTGCAATAGCACTTGGGATAGCAATAAGACAGTGCTACAATAGCAATTGGGACAGCAGTATGGTAAGCAAGATGCAGCAAGCACATGGCGGCAAAACAAGGTGCAGCAATGGCACATGATGGTACATGATGCAATACAGTGATGGGTACTATCATGATTGATGAAGCATGATGAGATGGAGCATTGTGATGATGGGTGCAGCATGGTGCAACACGGTGAGGTGCAGCATGATGACGAGATGCAACACGATGATAGGTGAAGGAGTCACCTTGGAGAATCAGTTGAAGCATCATGTCTTCAACTAATCTCATGTATCATCTTTTTAGAGATGATCTATACTCTTATTGAGATAAGTCAAAGTGTTGACTTTTGTTGTAAATGTACTATCTCTCTCTCTCTGTGCTGAACTATTGAAGATCATATAAGAAGAATTGACGAAGGGTTTCCCCACATTGGGGTTTGTCCCTGGCTAGCACCACATTTTGTGTCCTCTTGTCTTGGCTTGTCTTCTGTGATTTATGTTTATGTTCAATCTGTAGTTTACTTTAATGCTGATGTGATTGCTAATCTGGAAAAGATATTGAGCTAACTGTGAAAATTAAAATAAATTGCTCAAAGCATAGAACATACCTAAACTTAACATGGTATCAGAGCTGAGGTGAAGACAATGCCCAAGCAAGAGTGAAAGAGCAATCATCGAAGACAATTGGGAAAGGACAAAAGGATCAATGGATTCCTCATCCTTCCTCAAATTCACCTAGGGTGAAATCGAAGCAAAGAACATTATCAGAATGGCGCAGCGGAAGCTTATGATGCCCTACCTAAAGATCACTTCATTGGGCAGTCTGGATCTGAGGGTGGAAAGAAAGGCAGATGACTTGTTTGGCCATAATGCGAAGGAGTGTTTGAATGGCAATGACATATCACCTGATGATGATAACAATCATTCCAGGGACATCTTCAATGATCAGAGGAATGACAGGTAATGCAGGTCATCAAGGAAATGGATGAGTCTTCAGAGAAAGTTGTTTTTGACAAGATAAAGTTATCTCGTATTGGTCCTCTCCTCTAGATTCTGTGGGAATCTAGCTTATTGATTATAGTGCTTCAAGGCACTTCATTGGATAGAAGGATGCTCTCTCGAATTTGATAAGAGATGGAAACAGTCCTGGGACTATACTTGGAGCCGATGCCACATATCTCGAAAAGGGTGTAGGAAATGTTACCCCTAAATTGAATGAGGGTAACTCGATTCATTTACAGAATCTCTTTTATGTACCTGATCGCAAGAACCTGGTGTCCATTTCGGCAATGGAAGTCAAAGGTTTCAGGGTGGCATTCATCGATGGAAAGGTACATATTTGAAAATATAATTTTCAAAGATGTTTTTTGAGTTTAGGGTTGGCGTTTGTATCAAGTTGTAGGATGGTCCATTGGGGACCATGTTAGTTGTCACATCTCAAAGCATCGGAGGTCTACTTATTATGGGGCGCTACCCGATGTGAGTCAGATGGTGACAAGGATGCCTGAATTCAAAAGGATCATGAAGGTACATGTCTGATATGTACCAAAGAAAAACCTTACAGGGGGACCATTCCCCTCATATAGCAGGTCCACAGGTTTGGAACAACCCGAGGGGCTTGAGATTCATGATCGGGAATCTCATGTATGCAGGAGGAAGAAAGCCCTCTATGGCTTGAAGCAAAACACCCCAGGCATAGTATGAGAGGATTGATAGCTGTCTGATGAAGCTGAGATTCACTAGGAGTGAAGCCGATCCAAACCTTTGCTCGAAGGTTGTGGATGATAGACCTCTCATACTGATACTTTCTGAGGACGACCTCTTTTTGACAGGTACAGACCCTCTCATTTGCAGAAGTAAGAGGGAGTTGGAATCCAGATTTGGAATGGTAAACTGCAAGCCCGTGACTACCTCGAGGATCTTAACTTTCAGAAGTTATATGGTGATGATGCTAGACCAGATTTGGGAAATGCCTCTGAGTTTCATAAACTAATGTTCTTGGTGAACTTCCGTCCAGATATATGTTTCGCAGTTAGCATGGTGAGCTCATATTTGGTTGAGCCTCGCTGGATTGGTGTGAAGAATCTTCTGAGATATCTTCGAGGCACAATCTCTCATGGATTGAGATACACTGCTGGAAATATGAAGCTGCATGATTATTCGAATGCTGACTGGGCAGGCAGTGTGGAGGATCATTAGAGCACTTCTCAGTGCTGGTTCTTTTTGAATTCTGCTTCGATATCATGGATGAGCAGGAAGCAAAAGACGGTTGCTTTGAGCACCGCTAAGACCAAATACATAGCTACGAGTATGACCTTGTGTGAAGCTGCCTGGTTGTGGAAGCTCTTCAGTGAGCTGTTTGTACATATGATGAATACCACTGTGATTCTCTGTGACAACCAGGGGGGATTCAATTGTTGAGGAATCCCATATTCGATGATTGCTCCAGTAGATAGATATCATATACTACCTTATCTGGGATATGGTAAGTCGATGAGCGAGAAGGCTCCAACATATCGGTACAGATGAGCAGGTCGCCGACATTTTTGACAAAGCCCTTGGGAAAGGTCAAATTCTTGACTTTTCGAGAACGACTTGGTGTCGTTTAGAGACCCTCTTATGAGGGTCATGTATGATGCACACATTGAGCTTTGGGAGCTCCAGGGGGCGCAGGGTACTTCTTGGAGCGACTTACGACTACAGGGCGACTCACCCTCCCCTAGTGGTGTGCTATGTATAGGGTGACAGGTTCAACCTTCCCCTGTGATACCTCGTGGCGACTGTGGAACAGGATGATTAGTTCTCTTGTGGGCCGGGATGATTAGTTCTCCCGTGGCAGCTGTGAAACAGGATGATTCGTTCTCCTGTGGGCCGGGATGATTATTCTCCAGTGGTGATTGTGGGACAGGATGATTAGTTCTCCTGTCGAGGCATCCTACCCATGCAGTCTGGGACTCATGGGAAGTACCTCTCATCTGATCAATGAGTAGGGAAATGGGGTTAGGGACCATTAGTAGTACTATCAATGGACGCATCGTTGTATCTACCGTACTCCCTATGCTAGGATGACCTCCATTGATCTGGGATAAATGAAATTGATCTGGGTTCAATATGAGTGGTTTGAGACACTCTCTTGTGATATTGATTTGGGATCAATAAAACTGACTTCGGGTCAGTGGAGAATGGTATGAGGCATTCTCGATCAATTCTTCTTCTTCATGGTTCAGCAGAGCAGAGCTGAGCAAAGCAGTGCAGGGCACTGATGGCAGAGATAGTACAGTCGGACATATGGATCAGTGGATGGAGTTCTTCGTAGTTGAGAGGGAGTGTTAAAATTGGCAACTAGGGCCAAACTCCATGTAGGTCATCTTATTTATGGCAGCTGATATTTTTCTTAGATCCCTCTCATCGAGAGGTGTAGGATTGATCTAAAGATCATCCGATTCCGATAAGTATTCATGGAGTTATGGATTTATTTGTGTTGTAAGACAATTCGTCAAGGTCGGCCAACAACAAAATAAACCCCTCCTGTGCTCAACGTTTTAGTATAAAAGGAGATGACTTGATAGTCATTTAGACACACACTTCACTCTTGATTTCTCTCCATTTGTTTTGGGTTTTAGTGGAAATCTAAGAGGATGAAGCCTAATCACAAGTCAAGAAGGATGCCCTAGCTGCTGTTATAATGATGCCCTAGCCATATGTTGTCCAGAGAAAGGTCTAAAACGCAGACATGAAGATGATAATGATGCCCTAGCTATACGCTGTCCAAAGGAAGCCTAAAACGCAGTCATGAAGGAGATCTGGCCGCAATAAAGAGGCTCCTATACACAGCCAAAAGGGGCTCCTATACGTTGCCCAAACCTGCCCTTATATGCTGCCTAAAGGATGCCCTAACCGCAACAAAGAAGGGAGATCTACCACTGTTTAGGAGAGCTTCTATACGCAACAAGATCCGTTGTCATGTAGAGGCCTTAAAGAGCCCTAGCCGCAGGTTTAGTAGACTTAGCCGTAGCAAAGAGAAATGCCCTAACCACAACAAGGAGAGATAGCTTAAGGACAACGTGGGCATTCCTAAAGGGGAGGCCGAGTTGCTGAGGTACAACATTCTGTTCTAGGGCATGTTGAAGGGTTGTTTTTAATGCGTTGAAGGGATGGTTGATGAGCAGAGAAGGGCGCAAGGTTGGAGGTTAAACCGTAGCTGTTTAAGGACTATTTTGTGTGGGATAAACCCTTGTGAAGGCTGTCGTAAACCTACAGGATTGCTGTGTGGTAGGCCGCAGGCCATACCACCACGACCAAGGGTAGCATAGGCAGATTTGAGGGCTATCTTGTGCCCGACACCTTCAACGAAGTGGAGAACACCTACAGAAGGAGGACCACAAATTTTAGGGTTGTTTTGTTGACTATTGAAGGATTGTTACAACAGTGTTTGGTGCCCTAACCAGTCATCATGGTCACAACAACTAAAAGGTGAAGAACAACAATATGAAAGAAGCAACAAGACACATAGTGCTGCAATATCAATTGGGACAACAGCAAGACATAGTGCTGCAATAGCAATTGGGACAACAACAAGACATAGTGCTGCGATAGCATTTGGGACAGCAACAAGACATAGTGCTGCAATAGCAATTGGGACAACAATATGGTAAGCAAGGTGCAACAAGCACATGGTGGCAAAACAAGGTGCAACAAGCTCATGGTGGCAAAACAAGGTGCAACAATGGCACATGATGGTACATGATGCAATACAGTGACAGGTACTGTCATGACTGATGAAGCATGATGAGATGGAGCATTATGATGATGGGTGCAACATGGTGCAGCACGGTGAGGTGCAGCATGATGACGAGATGTAGCACGATGATAGGTGAAGGAGTCACCCTGGAGAATCAGTGGAAGCAGCATGTCTTCAACTGATCTCATGTATCATCTTCTTAGAGATGATTTATGCTCTTATCTAGATAAGTCAAAGTGTTGACTTCTGTTGTAAATGTACTATCTCTCTCTCTCTCTCTATTGAACTATTGAAGATCATATAAGAAGAATTGACGAAGGGTTTCCCCACATTGGGGTTTGTACCTAGCTAGCGCCACATCTTTTGTCCTCTTGTCTTGGCTTGTCTTTTGGAATTTATGTTTATGTTCTATTTGCAGTTTACTTTAATGTTGATGTGATTGCTAATCTAGAAAAGATATTGAGCTAACTGTGAAAATTAAAATAAATTGCTCTAAGCATAGAACATACCTAAACTTAACACACTCTTACTGATCTGAAATCAGTTCCACATAAAGAAGAGTGTCTCATACCATTCGTATTGATCCAAAATTAGTTCCAAATAAAGAGAGTGTCTCATACCACTCTTACTGACCCGAAGTCAGTTCTAATTGATCCTAGATCAATATCATCCTAGTATAGGGAGTACGGTAGTACACGATGTGTCCATTGGTGGTACTAAGGTCCCTATCCTCATTTCCCTGCTCATTGGCCAGATGAGAGGTACTTCCCATGAGTCCTAGATTGATTGGGTAGGATGTCTCAACAGGAGAAGGATGAACCACTCATCCTGCCTACATGTCGCTAGGGGTATCCCAGGGGAACGCTGAACCACTCACCCTGTACACAACAAATCACTAGGGGAAGACTGAACTACTCACCCTATGATTGTGTCTCAGTAGGAGAAGGATAAACCACTCATCTTGCCTACATAGCAAGCCACTATGGGAAGGCTGAACCACTCACCCTATGGTTGCTCATCGCTCCAAGAACTACCCCAAGCCCCTTGGAGCTCCCAGAGCTTGATATATCATAGGCCAGATGAGAGGTACTTCCCATGAGTCCTAGATTGCTTGGGTAGGATGTCTCAATAGGAGAAGGATGAACCACTCATCCTGCCTACATGTCGCCAGGGGTATCCCAGGGGAAGGCTGAACCACTCGCCCTGTACACAACAAATCACTAGGGGAAGACTGAACTACTCACCCTATGATTGTGTCTCAGCAGGAGAAGGATAAACCACTCATCCTACCTATATAGCAAGCCACTAGGGGAAGGTTGAACCACTCACCCTATGGTTGCTCATCGCTCCAAGAACTACCCTAAGCCCCTTGGAGCTCCCAGAGCTTGATATATCATATAGGACCCTCAGGAGAGGGTCTCTCCATGGCTCCTAGTCGTTCTCGGAAAGTCAAGAATTTGACCTTTCCCAGGGCTTCATCTGAATATTGGCGACCTACACATCAGTCCCAATGTGTTGGAGCCTTCTTGCTCCTTGATGTACCATATCCTAGATAAAGTGGTACCTGATGTCTATATGCTTGGAGCGATCATAAAACACAGGATTCCTCAACAATCGAATCCCACTTTGGCTGTCAAGAAGATCACGGTGGTATCCAACACATGTCCAAACAGTTCACTGAAGGGTTTCCACAACCAAACAACTTCACAGGAGGCTATACTCTCAGCGATGCATTCGGCCTCAGTGGTGCTCACAACAACCGATTTCTGCTTCCTGCTCATCTAGGATATCGAAACATAACTCAAAGAGAAATAGTACCCAGAAGTGCTCTTGTGATCCTCCAGACCACCTGCCCAATCAACATCAGAATAATCATGTAGCCTCACATCTTCGGCAGTGTCTCTCAGTCCATGAGTGATTGTGCCCCGAAGATATCTTAGAAGATTCCTTGCACCAATCCAATGTGAGTGATGAGGCTCAACCATATATTGGCTCAACATGCTAACTGCAAATCATATATCTGGACGAGAGTTCACCAAGAACATCAATGCTATTATGAGTTGACAAAACTCAGAGGCATTTCCCAAATCAGGTTCAACAACACTACCGTATAACTTCTTAAAGTTAAGCTTTATTGGCATAGTCACAGGCTTGCAGTCCACCATTACAAATTCGGAATCCAACTCCCTCTTACTTTTGCAAATGAGAGAGTTTGCACCTGTCAGAAAGAGGTCGTCCACATAAAGTACCAGTATGAGAGGTCTATCATCCACAAACTTATAGCAATGGTTTGGATCGGCTTCACTCCTAGTGAATCTTAGCTTCATCAGATAGCTATCAATCCTCTCATACCAAGCTCGGGGTGCTTGCTTCAAACTATAGAGAGCTTTCTTCAACCTGCAGATATGAGATTCCTGATCATGAATCTCAAACCCCTCAGGTTGTTCCACATCTGTGGCCTTGCTATTACATGAGGGAAATGGTCCCCTTGTAAGTTTTCCTTCGGTACATCTCGGACATGTACCTTCATGATCTTCTTTGAATTCAGCCATCCCTGTCACCATCTGTCTCCATCGAGTAGTGCCTTACAATGAAGATGGGCCTTTGAAGAGATGAGTTACATGACATGGTCCCCAATGGACTTCCTGCAACTTGATACAAAGTGCCAACCTTGAACCCAAGAGTAAAAGCATCTTTAGAATTCCTTTTCCAAACACATACCTTTCCATCAAAAAATGCCACCTTGTAACCTTTGTTTTCCACTGTCGAAATGGACACCAGGTCCTTCTTGAGATCAAGTACATAAAGAACTTCTTGTAAATGAATCGAGTTACCCTGATCCAATTGAAGAGTAACATTCCCTACACCCTTTACGAGATAGGGGGCATCATCTCCAAGAATAATCTCCAAGTTTGTCTCCTTCTCTATCAAATTAGAGAGCGCTTCCTTGTATTCGGTGAAGTGCCTTGAGGCACCATTATCAATAAGCCAATTTCCCAAAGAGTTCGGAGGAGAGGCAGTGGAGAGGGCCGATATAAGATAATACTCCTTTTTCTTATCAGAAACAACATTTGATTCTTCATACTTGGAGTTCCTTGCTTTCTTGGAGGCGCGACCATTTCCTTGATGTCCTGCATTCCTTTTTCCTTTGCCATTGTTCCTGTCATTTCTTTGATTGAAGTTGCCCCTAGAATGATTGTTATCATCATCATCATGTGATGTGTCCCTTCTATTTGGACACTCCCTTGCATAATGGCCAAAATTTTGCAAGCAAAACATCTGCCTTTCCTTCGTCCCTTAGATCCAGGCTTTCCATGGAAATGGCCTTTAGACCTTGCATTGTTTCTCCTTTTGGCATGAGTGGAGAAACCAGTAGGGTTACTTCTATTAGAGGGCATCTCTTGCTCCACCATCCTGTTTTCTTCTTGATTGCATCTCGACATCAATTCTTCAAACCTTGGAATTCGATCATTATTGAGAATAATGGTTCTAAATATACACCACTCGGGTGGGAGCCCTCCAAGAGTAGTGATAGTAAGTTCTCTGTCAGATATGATTTCTCCAATTGATAGAATATCATTCTTAATCTCAGTGATCCTTAAGAAGTAGGATTGAATATCCTCGTCCTTGCCCTTCTTAATATCCTACAACTTATTTTTGAAGAACAAAATTTGATTTGCAGCACTAGCCTTGAACATGCTTACCAATCTGTCGTAGATTTCCTTGGAGATGTTTAGATCGGAGATGTAGGCCACCAGATGCTTGTCAATGGAATCTTTGATGATCTTCTTTGCTTTGACTTCACCCTTGGTGTACTTGTTCTTTGTGGCAACGGGTGCATTTGATGGAGGCTCAGGGATTTTACCCTTCACATAATCCAACACTTCTTGTTCTTCCAATGTCAGATCAAGAGACATCTTCCATCTGTGATAGTTAGACTTTTCACGGAGTTTCTCTTCTGCCGGGAAGTGGGGTGAGGAAACCATTGAGCCTTTTTCCTTTCCAGCTGTCTTCGGTGATTGCTCTTTCACTCCTGCTTGGGCTTTGTCTTCACCTCACCTCTGATATCATGCTAATTTTAGGTATATTTCTATGCTTAGAGCAATTTACTTCATTTTTTCATATTAGCCCAATGATAATATTCAGATTAGCAATCACATCAGCGTGATAGTAAAGTGCATATGGAACATAAACATAAACAGCAGAAGACAAGCCAAGACAAGAGGACGCAAGATGTGGCACCAGCAAGGGACAAACCCCAATGTGGGGAAACCCTTGATCAATTCTTCTTATATTCTTCAATAGTTCAACAGAGAGAAAGAGATAGAGTACAATGATTTGAAGTCAATACTTGACTTGCTAAATAGGAGATCAAAGATCTTCTCTGTAACGATGACACAATGAGGTTGCAGATCTGATACCAAGGACTGAAGATATGCAGCAGATGATAGGCCTAGAACAACTCAACCAATTACCCAAAATATTGAGGCTTTCCTTCAATAAGATTCTCCTTCCTTCGCTGCTTCATTGATCATGACAAGGCTGCTAATCTGGCACCTTTCATATGCAGCAAGGACTGATGTATTTCATGGCAGACCTGGTCACTAGTTAGGGCACAAGCTTTGAGTGCCACAACACCTTAAACATATCCAACAGTCCACCTATTGACTTCGGTTAGCCTTCATACAATTACTCCTTCTATATGCTGCCTTGAGGGGCTGTTATCCTTCTGAACGTAGCACTTAAATGCCTCCAACTACTGGCTATGGCTTGCGGCCTAGCCCAATAGTGGACTGAGACTTAGGTCTCCTCGATTAGTGCCTCAACCACCCCTTAAGCAACCAGACTTAGGCTCCTCTTTACAACGGATTCTTCTGTCCAACAAACTGAGATCAAGAACAACTTGATCATGCCCAACACAGTCCACGTTGTCACCTACAACAATATGGATTTATCATTCATCATGACAGCGGCTAGGTGACTGCAGTTAGGTTGCGTATTAGGCCTCCTTCTGGACTGCAACTAAGCCTTCTTATGACTGCTGTTAGGACTGCCTTTGACCAGTGGATTATGTCTCCTCCTGTAGCTGCGTATTAGGGTCAAGTTGCTGTGGAATAGGATCACTCTCTAGCTGTGAATTAGGGCTCAATAGACTGTAGATTTAGGGCACCTTAGTACAACATATAAGGGCCTCTTTGAACAACGAATAAGGGTCACCCTTAACTGCGGATTTAGGGCACCTCTTGACCTGCGGTTAGGGCACTTTGGAACAGCAGATAGGGCTCTTTAGAACTGTGGATAGGAGCCTCTTTAGAACAACAGCTAGCTCCCTCCTTGACTGCATATGGGAGCCTTCTCTTGACTGCGTCTAGGGCTAGGGTTAGATCTCCTTTAGGGCAGCGTATAGGTCTCTCCTTGGGTCTGCAATTAGGGCTCCTTCCTTCACTGCGTCTAGGGCTTCTCCCTCTTGATCTCTCTAGCCACCAAAACCCAAACGAGTGGAGAGAGATCTTAGGAGAAGTGTGTGTGAAATTGACTTGAAGACCTTGTCTTTATAATAACACGTTGAAGATAAGATGGGGTAATTTGGTTGCTGGCCGACCTTGACAAATGGGCGGTATACGAAACTACGCCCTCCCCTACGTGTCATCACCATAGTTTTTCGGACCCCCCTCAGGTGAAACTGCTAACCACTCTCCCCCCCTCCAAAAAGTTGTTTCCCTCACTTCCGATACCGCTCTCCTACCCATTGCGCTCCCGCCACTTACCTTCCGCCACCTCATTCGCCCATTAACTCCATCCAATTATAATGTTCCCTCCAGAATTAACCCGTTAAGCAATTAATTGTTTAGTCGTTAATTCAATGGACTCGCGCCACCTTCAACGGAAAAACCAAATTCATTATAAAAACCTCCCTTCCACAGGTTATCAGGTTACTGAATTCATGCACTATCACTGTTATTGATTTGATTACAGGTTGTTGGATTAAAAATTCAACTGTTTCTACCTGCCAACGACACTGTTCCCTCATTCTTTTCAACCTATTGCCTCTGTTTTTGCCTCCAAAACCTGACTCCTCTCTGCATATTCAAACTCCCAATCTAGTTTTCATTCCTGTTCTTAGCCTTAGCCAAGATGCCTCCAAAGGACAAAGGACCAGAGGAACCTATCAATCCTCTGATCTATCCTCCCATAGATCTTCATCATGTTCCTATGGCTGACAGAGACTATAAAATCCATGAGACTCTTTGTGAATTCGACCTTTTTGAGATGTATTGTTGGCTCAAGGATAAGTATATAGACAAGTCAGATGATATCCAATTGTGGGAGTCTAATTTACCCCACTACATTTTTCCTCGTACCCACAGTACCCCAGATTTTGTTAGAAAGTGTCATGCATCATATTTGCCAAGCCAAAGGGCCATCGTTACCCCTACTAGAGAAATTTTGTTTACCATTACTCCTCAATCCATAGACCAGATGATGTAGGCCCCACAGTAGAGAATGCTACCCTATTTTCCTATGAAGCACTGATTGAATTGTACCAGAAATTAGACTTTTCCAAGAGGGCCAAAACCTTGGAACTTTTCTTAATGGAAGATGCCTCCTTGCCAAAGAAAAATCCACCCTATCCATCCTCTATTTTCCTAGAAAAAGAGCCAAGCAGATTATCATAGTTGTCTCCTACCTCCTTGGCTACTACTCTGATCAGTGGGTAGATGAGGCCATCATAGGATTTCTGTCCATTTTCTCTGCTGATTCCAAACCCTCTATCGTGTTTAACTTAAACAAATTTCTTGCAGAGTCAATTCATCAACAGTTTATCGAATTTTCCACTGAGGAGGTATTCAAGTATGCCTCTGTGCTAGTTTACATGTTCTTATACTTTCATGGGGACAACATCAATCTTTCCTTGCAAAAGCTGGATGCAAAAGGGAACCAATAGTCAGTCATCTTTTGGACTACTCTGACGATGAAGGAACAAAAGGAGTACACATAAACTATTTATAGAGATGTTTGTTAATCCAACAATAGGTCTCCTAAGCAGCAGAATAGAACCGAGGATCAGTGAGGAAATAAGAAAGGTGTTGTAGCTGTCAGATCAAGTTCAGACAGGGGATTGGTACCTCTACGAGAACTATACAGAATTGAGAATATTTGGATGTGAGCTTGCACCTTACAAGCTGCCAAAATTCCTCCCAATGAGGATTTTTGCTTTGGAGTACATAAGATAGATGATCAATATGGATGAAATCCACTTTGTTGTTGCCAAGAAGAAGTCCCAGTTTAAAATCAAAACATAGATTGGCCCTTTCATTTGCAATAGCAGGGCAGCAGGGGAAGAAGCAGATAAGATCTTAAAGGAAATGTAGTTCAACCTTAGCTTTACCTGGTCATATGATCCATTAGGGATCATTTCTAAATTAAGAGTAGAAACCAAGTCTACTCCTTACTTTCACACATCTAGGCCAGAGATAGAGAAATACAAAAATCAGCTAGAATGGGTTGAGAATACCCTACAAGAAGCAGAAGAACAACAGGTATCATCATCTACAATGCAAATTCCTACCATGCAAGAGAAAACAACCAAGAGAGGTAGAGGAAGAGTCCCCTTTAGGGACTGACATTTTCAGTGAAGGATTTAAGATAATGTATAGAAAGAAGACCAAGCTTAGTTCCAAACTAAGCCTCAACAAAGATTTAGAACAACAGACCATTATCACCACTAATGAGCCACTTGTTTCCTCATTAGTGGGTGATCAGACCACATTGTCTCCTACTACCTCCACAACTTCACAAGAGCAACAACAAATTATGCAGACAAGCACATCTACTTCAGGGGAAACAGAGAAGAGTATAATGGACATCTTCAAGGAGATAAAAGTAAGGAATGAGGCCTTGAAGATTAACACCTACAACCAGTTCTAGAAGCAGAATTTTGGTGCTCAAAGCAGGCTGCTGTCAACTTTTGATTCAGAAAAAGGAAAAATGCAAATGGCATTCCTCCAAGCACAAGTTCCCCAGCCTAAGGCAACATCAAACTACAAGAAGACAACTTTTGAGTTTGATGTAAAGGATATACATCCCATTGACCAAATGGAGATGCATAAACAGACTGGGGAAATGATATTTTCAACTGTCACTAACACTGCTATGAGTTTATCAAAATTGCAGGTTACCTTAGCAAATGTCCAATCACAACTGAAGATGGAGAAGGTCTCTGCGCTTGCCAAAGACACCAAGATTAAAACCCTAGAGGACTTGGTAATCAAACTGGGTTATGACCCTTCAAACATCAATGCTGCAGAGGAACTTGTGAAGAAAAAGAATTTAGACATAGCAGCATTAAGGAAGCAGTTAAAACTGCCAGCTACAGAAGATCCTCTAGCCAAGGATATTGAAGAGACAGAGACACAAAAGGCAGATATGATGAAGCTCATCATGGAGCAGAGTGCATAGCTGAAGCAAATGGAGACAGAGATGGAGAAGTTGATTAAAGAAAAGGAGAAAGCTGCTAAAAGGACTGTTGCTCCTTTGGAAGCACTTCCTATCACAACCATTCCTACAGCCATATCTGCTACAACAAGTATAGGAGATGTTGCAGATCAGTTGGCCAATGCAGTACAAAACATGTCTCTCCAGACTGAAGAGATCAAAAAGTTGCAGGATCAAGTGAAACTTCTAGAGGATCATCAAAAGAAAATTGAGATTTTTCATGCAGCAGAGCTTCAGAGAGCTCAAAATTAGATAGAGGCATGGAAGAAGTCAGCAGCTGAGTCTTCTATTGGCTCTACACTGGGTCATGTTAAAGAAATCATCTGGAATAATATCATTGAAGAAATAGATGAAATCTGGCCATGTATCTAGATTATTTTTGAGCAGAAGGAACTCATGGAGAAAGCAAAGCAGACCATTGCCACTATCAATGCTCAACTGGGAGAAATGCCTGCTATAGCCAACAACATCATAAAGTTCCTTAATTCCAAAAACAGATATGAGTTGGATGATCTAGGAGTGGATGATAGAACAGAAACCATCTTGGAGGTGAAGAAAGTTCTAACAAAGAAGAACTTGGTTGTACAGCTGACAGAGAAGTGTCACACTCTAGAGGTAGCAGTCAACAGGTTTTTCACAAGGATTGATGCATTGAACAAGAAGGGTCTACCTTCACTGTTTGTAATCAATGATAAATTAATGACCAGGGAAGACTACATGAAGAAGCTTCAGGACATTGCCAAGGATACAACTAAGTCCTCCAACATCAAAGGTTCTATGACAGGCAAAGCATTTTACGAAGCCATCAACAACATATGTTTTATTCAACATGAGATAAAACATATTTTTACTGTAAAACCCACTTTTGCTTGGTATACTGAGGTAGATGAAATCTACCGCAAGGTAACCAAGATAGCTATTCCAGATGAAGAAAGGTGGGATAAGTTGTGTGAATTTCAGGACTAAAGGACAGATCAACTTCACCAGTGCAACACTTGAATAGTGGCCACTCAGCAACTTCTCTCCTTCAAAACAGGGCCAGATGTTCAGATTCATTCCTTTTGATCGAATTGCTTCTTTTTCTGTTAGTTCTAAGTAATAATAGAATGTCATGTCACTCAGGCATTTATTGTAATATTTTTGTAATTTTGTTTAAATACTTCATTCTATCGAAGTATTCAAGGTTGAACCCTTGAACCAGTTATCACGCAGATTTGTATAAGCTGGAGCATTTTTGAGATAATAAAAGATTCTGAATTTGCCTCATATGGTCTGTCTCTCAGTGAGTTGTTTTCATCTTAGTTTGCCTGTCTCTCAGTGAGTTGTTTTCATCTTAGTTTTTCATTATGTATTCTTCATATAAATTAATTCTTTTACAGTCATCCGATTTAAAATTTAATTGAATATCAGTTTCATTTTGAATCCGTTGTGAAATTGTAATTTAAATAAGAGATTAATTTGTAGAACTATCTGTTATTGTAAATTCCTCTTTGAAAATAAATTACACTAGATTTCTGTAATAGTTTAATTATATTCTGTTGATCAAGGAAACACTATTTTCTTGATTTCTGCTTATAAATGATTAAATACTCAGTTTCAATATTAAATTAGTTATACTTCTAAACATTCTTCTTATCCATCCTGCGAAAATCAAAATAACCATGTGCATGTAAAGAACAACCTTTTTTTTTATTAAGGATCTTTCTAAGTTTAAAGCACCTGTTTATAAACAGTTCACTTGTCATCCAATCATTAAAATCAACAAAACAATATAGATTCTTTTCCATAACCAATTGACCTTAGGTTATCTCAAAGGACCACATACTTCTTGATGCTTCTATTTGCCGCATGCTTGATCTTATAGATCCGCTTGGAAGTCACTACTGACTTCCCTTTTGATCTCTGAAATATTTCCCACACATCATTCTTCATGATGGACTGATACTCCTCCATAATGGCATCCTTCCAAACCTGTTGGTCTGTGTCAGGCCAGGGTAACTCCAGAATGAGCAGAAGAAAAACTGATATGTTATTTCATTAGAGAACTATTGTTTATATACAAAAAGGAGACGGAACAATTCATCTTCTTGATGACTGTTCACTTTCCAGTTCACCCATCCGTTGAGGATTAGGTGTCAACATTCCCCCCCTTAATCTGAAGGGATGTTGGTGAGTCCAAGCATTGTTCTGAATCTTTCAAGCTTTTCTCTTCCAAGCGCTTTGGTGAAGATGTCTGCAATTTGCTCGTTTGTGGAACGATGACGGAGATGGATTGTTTTGGCCTCAACATGATGTCGGATCAGATGATATTTAGTATTGATGTGCTTAGTACGATCATGGAACTTTGGGTTCTTGGCCAACTTTATTGCAGAGGTGTTATCAATCATGAGTGGAGTTGATTGTATTTGTTTTACCTGCAAATCTTCAAGAATTTTCCTGAGCCACACAATTTCTTTCGTTGCTTCAGCTGCTGCCACGTATTTTGCTTCTGTTGTGGAATTTGCTAGTACTGATTGTTTGCGTGATCTCCAGGAGACAGCTCCTGATCCAAGACTCATAGCATATCCTGAAGTAGATACCCCAGTTTCTTTGTCTCCATCGAAGTCTGAATCAGAGTATCCAATCAAGTTGAAGTCGTCCACCTGTGTATACTTGATTCCAAGGTCTTGAGTTCCCTTCAAGTACCTTAGAACTCTTTTTGCAGCAGACCAATGTCCCTCACAAGGCTTTTGCATAAACCTGGAGAGGATTCCAACAGCAAATGAAATGTCTGGTCTGGTAGTAGTGAGGTAGATGAGACTTCCTACAAGCTGTCTATACTTTGTTGCATCCTCAAATTCCTTTCCTTCAATAGATGTGAGCTTCAAGTTTTGTTCCATTGGAGTAGAAAGAGGATTGCACTCTGTCATGCCAAATCTGTTTAACAAATCTCCAATGTATTTCTTTTGAGAAAGAAACATGGATTTTGGATGTTGGGTTACTTCAATGCCAAGATAGTAATGAACATAGCCCAAATCAGTCATTTCAAAACTTTTTCCTAATTCTTTCTTTATGGATGCAATATAGCTTTCATTGTTCCCTGTCATTAAAAGATCATCTACATATACCACAAGATATACAACTGTTTTGCCAACTTTCTTGACAAATAAAGTTGCATCATCAAGATCAAAATGTTTGAAGTTGAGTTTCAGAAGATGCTCAGTTAGTTTTTCATACCAGGCTCGTGGTGCTTGTTTGAGGCCATACAAGGACTTCACAAGTTTGCATACTTTGTGTTCATGTCCTTTCACAGCAAATCCTTCAGGCTGGGACATAAAAGCATTCTCTTTTAGATCTCCATTCAAGAATGCAGTTTTTACATCCATTTGATGGACTTTCCAACCGTTCTGAGCAGCTAGTGCAAAGAGTGTCCGGATGGCGGCCCATTTTGCTGTGGGGGCAAAAGTTTCCTCATAATCGACCCCTTCCTTCTGTGCAAAACCTTTTGCCACAAGCCTAGCTTTGTGCTTGTCAAGTGAGCCATCAGCGTTGTACTTGTTCTTGTAGACCCACTTGCAGCCAATTGGTTTGGTTCCAAATGGAGGATCAACCAGCTTCCAAGTGCCATTCTTTATGAGGGCATCATACTCCTTCTGCATCGCTTCTTTCCATTCATCATGAGAAGAAGCTTCTTTGAAGGAAGTTGGTTCAAAATCTGTAGACAAGTTCAATTCACAATCATAAGTAACATCCATATCAACAGGTGAATTAGAGTTATCTACATCACCTCCATCTTGTCGGTTTGTATTTCTGGTTCCTGTTTTTCCAATTTCATCAGGATGAACACTTTCAAGTGTCTTTGTCAGCCACTTTGGGGGACCTTTCTGAGATGGTCCAGGCTGCTCTGTTGATTGAGTTGGGACTGAATCAAGATTGAGTCTCCCAATTCTATCAATTACATCACTTAAAGGATCATCCGGTGTTGCAGTTTCATGCAAGGGAGATTGTTCTTCAGAAGAAGATTCCATATGTTGATCTAGTATAGGAATCCCCCCTTCAAGATGTGGAATCTGATTCTCAAACTCTTGAAATGATTTCGTTTTTGTGAATCTATCCAAGCGATCAAGTTGCCGCTCAACAACACTATCAGATTTGGATGATTCAAGAAAAATGACATCTCTAGATACAACAAACTTTTTATTTACTTCATCATAGAGACGGTATGCTTTAGAGGTGTTTGAATACCCCAGGAAGATACACTTACGACTTCTAGCACCAAGTTTGTTTCTATGTACCTTTGGTATTAAAGCATAACAGGTGGAACCAAAGATCCTGAGATGTTTTACCGAAGGAACATGTCCATACCACAATTCATAAGGAGTCTTGTTTCTTATAGCACTAGATGGACATCTATTCTTTATATATGCAGCACATAGAACAGCATCAGCCCAAAACATTATCTTTACATTTTTGAAGAAAAGCATGGATCGGACCATATTCAAAATTGTTCTATTCATTCTTTCTGCTACACCATTCTGTTGGGGATTATAAGGTACAGTTGTTTGATGTTTGATCCCATGTTGGCGAAGATAGTTTTCAAATTCATTTGATGTATATTCTTTTCCATTATCAGTGCGAATAGACCCAATATGAGATTGTGCATCATTTTCAATCCACTTATGAAAATTCTTGAATGTTTGAAAAGCATCAGATTTGTTCTTCAATAAATAAACCCAACACATTCTGGTGTAATCATCAATAAATGTCATGATATATTTATTTCCATTTGCAGAAGGAACATGCATTGGACCACATAAATCTGAATGAATGAGTTCAAGCTTCCTATGTGCTCTTGAATGTGAATCATGAAAAGACTGTTTGCTATGCTTTCCTAGAATGCAAGCATCACATTGCTTATGTTTTCTAGGAATTGTAGGCAAACCAACAACACCATTTTTCTTCAACAAGCGGAGACTATCATAGTTTAAATGTCCAAATCTAGCATGCCATAATAAACTTGACGGAAGTGTACCTTCTTCATGATGAGAAATATATGAGAAATGTTGTGCATGAGCAGAGGTTCCTTGCAGTTTAAGAAGTCTTTCTTCTTCTATACCCCTCATGACAAGTGAGTGGTCAGATGCCTTTCTTACCTCAAGCTTTCCATCAAACATATGAATGGAGTGACCTTGCTGGCGGATGTGGACTAGGGACAACAAGTTTCTCTTGAGCTGTGGGAGATATAGAACATGATCCAGAAGAAAGTCTGGAAGACTAGGCAGTTTAAGCCTGATTGTGCCAAGCCCTGATGGCTTGATTTTTGACTGATCTACAAAGTATACTGCTCCATCAACATTGTCAGTGAAATCTTCAAAAAAATCTTTCCTATGAGTCATATGACAGGTTGCTCCTGAATCAAGCAACCAATCATTTTTCGAAGAAGCAAGTGAAGCATTAAACAAATATTCATTTACTCCAATGTTACATTGTGCCTCAATATAGTGAGCGGATTCAGGTGCTTTACCTTTGTCTGTGTCATCAGTTTTACCTTTCTGCTGATTTCTTCTCTGCTCAATTTTGTCCCATGGTAGCTTGCATGTAGAAGCATCATGTGATCCATTTCGTTTGCAGCGAATGCAATGCAGATCTGCCTTTTCTGCTTGAGAATGTCTGCCCCCCCTGCCTCTGAAGTATCTTCCTCTTCCTCTTCGTCCACCTCTTCCTCTTGTAGAATCTTGAGCAGGATGCTTTTCTTTATGAGCAAGGCAAACAGTCTCTTCAGAAGATTCAGGGACTGTTTTCTTTCCAAAGGCTTTCTCTCTTTCAACAAACTTTTTCACAAGAGACTCAAAGGTTATGTCTTTAAGATTTCCATTTGCTTGTAAAGACTCAAGATAATTGGAGTAGGTAGGATAGAGTGCTTTGAGAAAGGCAATAAGAGAGATATCCAGCTCAACCTTAGTGGATTTAATATCATGCATTATAGACTTTATTTCAGATGCAAGAGCAAGGGGATCATTATTTTTCAGTTCAAGAGTGAAGAGTTTAATCATGAGCTGAACAACTTCAAGTGCAGAATGTGAATCATAGAGTTCTTTCAGCTTTTGTAAAGCTTCAAAGGCAGTGGAATAGGATGAAATATGACGACTTACTTCTTCATTTACAGATGTTGCGATCAATGCATAGGCTTTGCTGTTCTTGTTTTCCCAAATGACAAGTTCTTTATCTGATGTAGGTTGCACAGGGTCTTTGTCTTCTTCTCCGGCACACACTCCTTTCCACAACTCATTGTAGATGAGGGTGTGTTTTACCATCCGAAACCATTCAGAATAGTTCTCCTTGCCAGTGAGAACTATTTCGACCATAGAGATGATTGAATGCATTCTGTAAAAAAAATATTTCTGCTAAAAAAACTTCTGCTGATAAGAAATTTCTGCTGATAAAAAAACTTCTACTGATGTACAGTGAAATTGTACTAAAAAAAGGGCAAATACTTTACTGTTTCTTCAAAGCCCTCCAAAGATCCTCACCATATTACATATGTATAGACTACGCATTCAAAACTCAAATGCTGGTTAATGTAACCACAGTGCACACATATATACAACGTTAGTGCACATATAAAGCACCGCCACAGCAACAGCGTTAACTCAGCACCGCTATCTCAGATAAAAGGAACACCGCATATAAAGTGATCATAAAAAATTTCAATGTATTGTAAATACACCAGCATGCAATCAACGCACATACAATCTCAGTTGTAACGCACAACAACATGGACCATCATATACCATTCAAGGCAGCAATTAACACATGAGTATAAGGTCAGATCAACGGTCATACAATCCATGCAGCTCGGTCTTGAACGCAGAGATCAAACGACTTACGTAGAACGAATCACCATAAGCAGCTTATAAATCTAGCGATACAGCGAAGATGATCCGAGATATGCAGGAGGACCTCCAGCAACAGAGGCTCCTAAATCAGGTCGACGTAAATCCCTTTGCAGAAGAGGGTCCGCATAGTAGCTTTCGTTTGGCACATCACCTAACGGCTTTCGATAATCCGCCTCCAACCTTTGACGATACAAAGATTCAATGCTTGGATCAACCCGGCTCTGATTGGACAAAATACATTGACCTTGGCAAAACACAAAAGGCTTACGGGGCTTATATCTCGGGGTTTCCTCGTCAGAATGTCTCAGTAGGCTGTCTCTTCGGCTTCTTGAACGGACGAGATACTCGCTTAGAGCGCCGGTCGAGGTACCGTCAGCCGAACGATTTCTGGACAGCAGCTCCCAAGGGGCCGAGAACTTCAGCCACGACAAATTTCTAAAATGTGGAGCCTCTGAAACCAAAGTAAAACTTGAGATTGTGCATCATAAAACTTGATATAAAAGCGTGACTTGTCCACTGATATACCAGCGTGACTTGTCCACTGATAGTTTGGACTCCAAAATGTCTGCAATCGCTGTACTCAACTTCCCATTCACGCCTCGGTCCACAGCGTAATTCTGGGCTCCACCGATGTGACCATCTCCAACTCTCTGCTTTCCAATACGAATTTCAACACGCTCTTGGGTGGTTCGGACATGGATACAGTCGATCACAAGCTCAGGGTTACAGTTTATCGAAACTGGTTCTTGAGTGCTTCATGGACGCGGAGACTCTGTGCTATTCAAAACCTACGAGTGTGAAGACCAGTACCGAGGCGCAGAGCGGATTGGTAGACTGGTATCTTCCGTCTGAAGGTGTAACGTTTGAATAGCTCAGTGCTTATGGACGCTAAAACGGTAAGATACGTTCATAAAAACAATGCGCAGTCTCTGGCGTTCATGTTAGTCAGAGAGCGCAGAGAATCATCATTGAGACGCAGGACAGAGGCGCAGATAATCAATGATGCGCAGAGAATCAATGACACTCAGGGCAGAGCAGCGCTCAGGAGAGAGCAGCGCTCAGGACAGAGGCAGGAGTTACAACTATTTTTAGACCCTGGGACCTGTGCTCTGATACCATGTCAGGCCAGGGTGACTCCAGAATGAGCGGAAGAAAAACTGATATGTTATTTCATTAGAGAACTATTGTTTATATACAAAAAGGAGACGGAACAGTTCATCTTCTTGATGACTGTTCACGTTCCAGTTCACCCATCCGTTGAGGATTAGGTGTCAACAGTTTGCTTCCTCCTCATAACTGGAAGGTTCATAATCAATGATGTGGTTCATCAATGCGATATAACTCGAGAACCTCTGGTGTCATTTTCTCTCCTTGAAAGTACCATTGGGAGCTACATGCCTCTTTGCATCCTGCAAAGTGTTATGAAGCCATGGTAGCCTCTTCCTAGTTCTTGCAACTTCTCTAAGCAGGTTGACTTGTCTCTGCTAGCTCTATTGACTCCTCCAAATAGTCTGAAGGATGAATAACTATGCTAGTGGGATCTGTCACTACATCCTTCTGAGCCTCTTGCTCCTCGCTATCAATCTCCATATGAGACTCTCTAGACCTCTTGAAGGTTGCCTCCTCATCAAAAGTAACATCTCGACTAGCCTCAATCTGATGTTGTCCAGGAATGTGGATCTTGTAGGCCTTCGAAGTCTTCCGGTATATGTATCCCACTAATGTAACCTTCTTATCAATAGGTTCTAACTTCTTCCTCTTCTCGTTGGGTATGTGGATGTTGTTGGTAATGTTGGCATTGATGTCAAATGATCATGTTTATGTTGATTGCTACATTGCCATTGTTGCAAGATTGATGTGAAGTGCAAAGGCTGATCATTGTTAACTATGCTGATCATTGTGAAGTCTGAACATTGTTAAATATGTTGATTGATTATCTTGATGTATGGCTTACAATTAAAATGAAAAATGGCACATGATATCTTGAGACATAAGCTGGAAAATGTATGCTTTTATTAAACATGAATCCTCAAAGGCATTAACATGTGGTTGGTACAAATATGAAAAAGTGTAGCTAATACAAATATGAAAAGTTTTCAAGATTTGTCTTTTACAATCATTGTTGTTGGCCTATATTATTTCAGCTCTATTTTATATTACAAAATTTTGAATTTCAGATTTGAAAATGAAGAGGCAGATTGTGAACAACCTTAGAAGACCAAGAGACAACTCATTTCGTATTCCTGCATAGAATACAAATAGTCAATAAGCTATGCTTATAAAATATACATTGTTGAATGAGAAAATAACTTTTTGGTGTTAAGCAGTTTGTATGAGAGGGTTCATGAGCAACATTCTAGTGAGGAGAAGAAGAGAAAAGTAGCAGAAGAAGAACAAAATTGAAGAAGAGAAGCAAAGAAGATGAGCAACAGACTTGAAAGCATAAATTAATATTAGGTAACCAGAAAACTTGACTTTGTATTGTGATTGGGAGATTGTAGTCTCTTTTCAAGTTGTAGCTTGATAAAGAATAGGTTGAGGTAGGAGCCTTCTATGGGTTGTAGTCTGCATAATTTTTTTGTGGGAGTTGGAGCTTCCTTGAGGTAGCAACCCCCTGTAGGTTGGAGCCTACAGAAAATTTGATGTAATAGGAGAGTAGGAGCTTGGTTTCATATCACTTTCAACCAAAAAATTCATAGTTTTATCCCTTATGGGTTAAGACTTATATTTGGTGTCTTCATGTGTTGCTTGTTGAATTGTATGTGAATGCTCTTGAATTCTGAATAAGTATATGTGCAAATCTCTTTCTCTGGTAACTGTAAAAGAAACCATTAATAATTGAACATATGTATCATTAGTTGCATAGTGTAGGAATTTACAGGGTAAGTTCCTCAGACAGAACACCAAAGGACACCGCTCACAAACAGATCACAGATCAATACACCAGTATTTTTGACGTGGTTAAAACCCTCAAAGAGGGAAACAGTCCACGGCCTGAGCCAATGCGGCCACTTCAGGCAATTTATTAATAAAAGAATGAAAAGTTACATAAGCTTCTCTCATGGACGGTTACCCTACAAATGACCCTCCATGCTCTTTAAATAGAGATCATGGACCAATCGGGTGTTAAGCCACGGATCAAGTGTCGGTAATACCGAGGAGAGAATGAACCGTCGGATCACTACATATCGTGACCGTCGGATTGTAAGTTACAAAAAGTGCATAGTAAAGAAACACACTTTACCTAACTCTATACTAGACCAACTTATACTTAACTACTTCCTATGTGTCGGAATATCCTAACATCCCCCCTTAAGAACAACTTGGGATAGGATTGAAGGATGTAAAAATATGACACAATAGGAGAAGGAAGGAGGCACTAAAGCCTATCCCCCCTTAGTAAACTTCCTGAACTCCAACCTAAATCGAAGTTTAGTAAACTTCGCCTCTGTGAGAGCCTTTGTAAAGATGTCTGCAACTTGATCATCAGTTGAACAATATTACACTTCAAGAACATGGTCATGAATGAGCTTTCTGATGAAGTGCATGTGCAATTCAATGTGTTTGCTGCGCTGATGTTGGACTGGATCTTTGCATAGTTGAATGGCACTTTGATTATCACACCAAAGTGTAGTCGGATGCTACTGCTGAAAGCCAAACTCTGACAGGATCTGACGAAGCCACAAGGCTTCCTTACTAGCTTCTACGGCACCATGATACTTTGCTTCTGCTGAAAAAAGAGAAATGGCACCTTGTTTCTTGCAAGCCCATGTAATAGGTCCTGAACCAAGAGTGAACACATAACCTGCAGTGGACTTCCGATCATCAGGGTCACCAGCCTAATCGGAATCAGTGAAACCAACCAATAGAGGAGCTGCTTCGGCACTGTAATGAATCCCAAACTGAACTGTACCTCGAACATAATGAAGTATTTAAGTATGGGGGATTACGCAGTGCATTATATTAGATATCATTTTTGGGATTCAACTGCGTTAAGTAAGTCATTCAAACGTATGACCATTTCCATGAGAGGTAGTCGTAACTGACTAATTTCTCATGATTTTTGAATAGTTCACTTAGCACTCATTGCATCGGGTGATGCTCACAGGGGTGAAGAAGTGGGATTGAAACTAGTGAAATGTGGAGAACGAATCACATAGCATCAATCATCACTTCCGGGGCTTGCACCCGGTAACCAGGACTTCCCAGGAGGTCACCCATCCCAGAACTCCTCTGGCTCAAGCGCGCTTAACTGTGGAGTTTTTGCCCACAATCAAGCCCACTTAGCTTGCTACCCCATGAAGTATTCTTTTAGCTGCTTTCCAGTGACTTTCATGTGGGTTTTGCATAAACCAAGCAACAAGGCCAACAACAAAGGAAAGGTCAGGACGAGTATGGGTTAGATACAAAAGTTTTCCTACAAGTTGACGGTATACGGTAGCATCAATTTCAGGAGAAGTACAAGTGACTGAAAGTTTGACTCTAGACTGAAAGGGAGAAGGGGCTGGCTTACAGTCTTCCATGTGAAAATTGCGTAGAATATCACAGGCATACTTGGACTGGGAAAGGGAAATACCTTCCTTGGATTGCAAGACTTGAAGACCAAGAAAATAATGTAAGTGTCCTAAGTCTGTCATTTCAAACTTCCTTTTAAGGCTAGACTTCACATGGTTTATAAGGTTGGGATCACTACCAGACAGGATAAGATCATCAACATAAAGAACAAGAATGATAAGAGACTTGCCCACTTTCTTGGTGTAGACAGTATTGTCAGAATGACACCTAGAAAAGCCAGTTTCTAAAAGAAAGTTATCCATTTTGGCATACCAAGCTCGAGGAGCTTGCTTGAGACCATAAAGGGATTTATTAAGCCGACATACAAGGCTGGAGTCTGTTTGTATAAAGCCAATAGGTTGTTCCATATAGATTTCTTCATGCAAGTCCCCATGCAAGAAGGCAGATTTAACATCCATCTGATGGACTTCCCATTTGAAAGAGGCAGCAAGGGAAAGAACAAGGTGGATAGAGTTCATTTTGGCAACAGGGGAGAAGGTTTCAGTGTAGTCAATGCCTTCAACTTGTGAAAAACCCTTAGCAACAAGACGAGCTTTATGTTTATCAACTTTCCCATCTGGTCCATACTTGGTTCTGTAAACCCATTTGCATCTAACAAGTTTTCGTCCCTTTGGTAGAGGAACAAGATCCCATCTATCATTTGCCAATAATGAATGATATTCTTCATTCATAGCTGCTTCCCAATCTGGATGGCCTGAAGCTTCTGTAAAGGTGTCAGGATCATAATTCACTGAAGCTTGAGCCAGTAAAGAAGAGGCTCTATCAAACTGAGAACGTGTACGTCGCTGATCTGTAGGATCACCGACAAGATCACCTGCTGCATCCCGAGTAGCACGGACCCATTTTGGAAGCTGAGGAGCTGAAGGAGGATCTTGAGAAGGTGGGGGAGGATTGTCATCCTCGCTTTCATCATCTGAAGAGGAAATATTTTCAAAAGTAGAAGAGATAGGGAGAGGTGGCACATCCGCCGAACTAGGCTCGTAGGCCGATATATTTTCAGCAAACTTTACATCTCTTCTAATAATAACATTTTTGGACTTAATTGGAATAAGTCTATATCCTTTGACATCTTCAAAATATCCAACAAAAATACATTTTTCACTCTTAGGTTCTAAAGCTTTATGTTTCTCATGTGGAATATGGGCCCATGCTTCACTTCCAAAAACACGAAAGTGACTTAGATCTGGTTTAATTGAGCTCCATGCTTCTTTTCGAGTGATATTCTTTAAAACCTTAGTAGGAGTGCAATTTATTATGTAATTTGCACAGTTAATTGCTTCTGCCCAAAAATTAAGACCAAGTCCTTTAGATTGAAGCATATAATTAGCCATTTCCTTTAAGGTGCGATTCTTCCTTTCAGCTACACCATTTTGTTGTGGAGTATATGGAATAGTATGTTGCATTTGAATTCCATTCTCAGTGCAAAAGTTGATGAATTTGTTGTTAAGATATTCTCCGCCATTATCAGATCTTAGGTTAAGAATTTGATGTCCAGATTGTTTTTCAACAAAGGCCTTAAAGGCCAAGAACATGTTAAATACTTCACTCTTGAGTTTTAAGAAGTATACACAAGTGCGTCTGGAGAAATCATCAATGAAAGTTAAGAAATACTTGTAGCCATAGAATGAAACAACTAGAAGTGGACCACATAAATCACTATGCACAAGTTGTAAAGGGGCTGAGGCATGCCAAGAAGCACGTTTTTCAAAACTATCCTAATGATGTTTTCCGAGTACACATCCGGAACAAACACCATCTCTGCAAGATACCATTGGAAGACCTGTCACCATATTTTCTTTACATAGATTCTGAAGGGAGCGATAGTTTAAGTGACCAAATCGCTCATGCCAAAGTTTGCTCACTTCATCGTTATGAGCAACAAATACCGAGGGAAGATTTGATGACCCAAAGTTGTGAAACTTATACAACCTTGTAGAATCATCAGCAATGCCAGTAGATAAAATCTGTCTAGGATCTCTTAGGTCCTTAATTACAACATCGTGAGGTGAAAATTCAACGATTTTACCTTCACCTAAAAGAGTTATCTGATACACAGATAGAAGGTTGCAGGATAAGGTTGGAACACATAATACATCATTAAATTGACCATTGTCTATATGAGCAGTTCTAGTCCCTACAACACTAAGAGATCTATCATCACCAACATATATATTTTTGGTGTTACAATCATTTAAAGAAGAAAATATGGCTTTGTTTTTGGTCATGTGATAAGAAGCTCCAGAATCAATGAGCCACTCATGAGAATGAGAAGAAGAAGATACATTTAGTGCATAGCCAGACCGAGATGTTTGACAACCACATGCAGAAAGTGCTATTCCTGAAGATGAAGTTGAAGTTGAAGAGTGCTCCAAATGGATGTTATGCTTCTTCATTGCTGCTTCCAAGGCTTCCATCTTCTTAAAGCATTTGGATTCTAAGTGGCCATCTTGATTACAAAAGTTGCAATGTCTATCAGTCTTCTTCCCTTTGTTTTTATTTGTCTTATCATTTTGTTGAAATGATTTTTCATTTTGAGGCTAAAATTGCTTAGGACCCTTGTTTGGTTTAGGACCATTCCTTTTAGGATACAACTTCTTAGGATTCTTTGAATTTGGTTGCTGCTGGGCGGCTAACGCTTTCTTAGAAGAGTTTCCAAGATTAAGAAGACCAAGGTGTAAGAGTTTTTCTTGTTCTCTTATTAAAGAATCACAAAAGGAATCAAAGGAAGGGGACTTGTAGGCTTGTCCTTGAGAAATGAAGGCTTCTCTTGTAGAATGGAAGGTGGAAACAAACACAGAGTAGGCTGGTCCCAACTTAGTAAGAATGGAATAGATAAGGTTACTATCTTCTTTCTTAACCTTAACACCTTCCAAGAGAAGTCTAAGGGTCTTGAACTTGGACAAAAAATCTTCAATGCAAGAAAAATTATTGGGGTCCAATGTAAGCAACTCATTTTCGAGTTGATGGGCTTTAAGTTAATTTTTAATTCCAAAAACTTTAGTAATCTGTTTCATTGTTTCATCAGGAGTATCAAGTTCTGCAATATGGAATCTAAGATCTGGAGAAATAGACATCCCTATCAACCCACGTGCTTGATCTTGCCTATTTTCCCATTTAGCTGCCTTATCTTCATCTTTCGGTTTGGTTTCTTGGCCTGAGGCTATTCTGTAGAGACCTTTACTTCTAAGTAAATCTACAATGTAGGACCACCATTGGAAGTAGTTGGTGCGGTCAAGAATAACTTGGCATGGAATTTCCATTTTAACAGAAATTGAAGCTATATATGCTGAAACTAAGTGTTCCAATGGAAAGATCTCGAAAAATTAGGCTAGTTAAGAAAAAACGGCTTTGAAAATGGCTTCTAGATGAAGAAGTTATGGCTTTTTGAAGAAAAGTTGATGAAGATGCCGACGAAGTGCAGGAATGTGCAGAAATGAATGATAATGTTATATTTAAAAAAAATCCGCCCCCTTTCCAAACTTAATCTAATTAACTCAACAAAAAGAAGACTTGAACTCAAGACCTCTACTCTCATAAAGTAGCTTTGGACCAAGTGAGCTAAACTAAAAGTTTAGTAATTTTTGGAAAAGAGGAAGGGTTTTTTTTTTTTTTAGTCGCTGAAGCTTTGGGCTGCATGCTTACTTGAGAAAACTCTTTTTCCCTACAAAACAGAAAACACAAAACCCAACACGGACATACAAAAAAAACAAACCTCACGGCTTGAAGTTAGCTTTACCCGGAAACTAAATATTTTCCTCAATGTTTCTGATTTTCCGAGATCACACTAAGGCGCGGCGGAAAAGAGCATACGCATGAGAAAAATCCTTCCTCTCTATTTCTGATTTGCCCAGATCGCACAGAGTCGCGGGGCAAAGAGCATACGCAGAAATGAAAGGTATAGATCCGGTAATAAAAAAGGAGCTAAATAAACCGAAATAATAAACAGAGAGAAAATAACTAGAAACTGCAAAAAAACACTGTATACCTCCAGATCTTAAAAATGACGTAGCTAGGGCTACCAGAAACCTTTTCGCGTGAAACGAAAGGGGTTCCTCACTGGAACAGATGCTCCTAACACAACAGAGCAGTCCTCTCGGCCCGAAAGCAGTCAGAAACAATAGATCTAGGAAACGGTAGTCGGATGCAGTTCTACCGGCTTCAGATTTGGATCACCAACGGATGCGGCCCTCAAATAGCTCTGATACCATGTAGGAATTTACAGGGTAAGTTCCTCAGACAGAACACCAAAGGAAACCGCTCACAAACAGATCACAGATCAATACACCAGTATTTTTGACGTGGTTAAAACCATCAAAGAGGGAAACAGTCCACGGCCTGAGCCAACGCGGCCACTTCAGGCAATTTATTAATAAAAGAATGAAAATTTACATAAGCTTTTCTCATGGACGATTACCCTACAAATGACCCTCCATGCTCTTTAAATAGAGATCATGGACCAATCGGGTGTTAAGCCACAGATCAAGTGTTGGTAATACCGAGGAGAGAAAGAACCGTTGGATCACTACATATCGTGACCATCGGATTGTAAGTTACAAAAGCAACACACTTTACCTAACTCTATACTAGACCAAGTTATACTTAACTAATTCCTATGTGTCGGAATATCCTAACACATAGGAAGATAATAGAAAAAGGAAATTAAGTTGAGCTAAAAATTGGAAAGATACAATTACTGATTCACCCCCCCTCTCAATAATTGCCAAGCATACATCAATTGGTATCAAAGAAAGTTCTTTTAGTATCAGTTTAACAAATGGAAGGAGGTCTTGAATCATTAGAATGGCTAGTCAGGAAGGATGCTCAACAAATAAAGCCCCTATGTTTACTGGTACAAATTATGCCTTCTGGAAAGTGAGAATGAAGACATATTTAATGTCACTTGGAGTAGAAGTCTGGGCTGCTATGCTGGTAGGGTATGAAGAACTAAAGGAAATGACTAATGACAAAGATGCCAAACTAGAATTTACAGCCAATGCAAAAACTATGAATGCACTTATTAGTGGATTAAGTGAACCAAAATTTATTAAGGTAATGCATTGTAAAACAACTAAAGCAATCTGGGATAAACTGCAAAATATCTATGAAGGAGATGACAAAGTAAAGATGGCCAAATTGCAAGTATATAGAATGCAGTTTGAGAAATAAAAAATGAATGAAGTTGAAGATATTGCTAAGTTCTTTCCGAGAGTAGATGAAGTTGTTAATTTCATGATGGGTCTCGGAGAAACAATCAAAGAGAGTGTAATAGTTCAAAAGCTACTGAGGTCATTACTTTCAAAGTTTAATCCTAAGGTTTTAGTTATAGAAGAGACAACCAACTTTGAGACTCTAAACAAGGATCAACTACTTGGTTCCTTGAAAACATACGAGATGAGAATTTCAAAGAAAATTCAGCTACTAGAGATGAAAATTTTAAGGCAGATAAACCTACAGAAGACAAGGAATGTTCATGCTCAAACTCTGATGAAGAAGAGACGAAATTTGTTATAAGATTGAAGAAAGGCACATGTAAGTATAAAGGAGAAGTCCCATTATTTGTTTCAATTGTGGAAGAATGGGGAGTTATGTATCCAAATGTCCTTATAAGAAAGAAGAAAATCAATCTAGAGGGAAAGAAAAGAATAAGTCTAATAAAATGTAGAAAGGGAAAAAGTTTAATAGGAAAAGCTTCTATGCTCATGAAAATAGTAGTGAATTTGAAAGCTCTATTGGATCCTCTAGTGAAGAACAAATTAGTGAATTCATGTTGATGGCCTTAGAAGATCTGGAAAAAGAACGCAAGGAATATGAAGAAGAAGAAGGTGAGTTAGATTTTGAGGTGGAGTTGATCAGTGCCCTGGAGGAAATAGATAGACTTAAATATAAGAATAAGAAGCAGAAAGATATTTTGTTAAAATATGTAAAAGAAGAATCAAACTCAGAGGAAATTATTAAGCTAAAGGTTGAACTTGAAGAAGCAAAAAAGGTGGAAGATATTTTGTTGCAACAAATAAAGGAGAAAATTTAGGAGTGTGAAAAATTGGAAGAAGAGGTGGTAACTCTGAAGAAAAGGCTGGAGAAGGCACAAATTGATTTGAACATGAATATTCAACATATAAAAGGATCCGAAAAACTAGATGTGATATTAAATGCTCAGAGGTCTCCACTTATGAAGGTTGGGTTAGGCTATGAAGGAGAATCCAGTGAAATTAAGACAGAGGACAAAAAGACAATTACTTTTGTAAAAGTTGTCAAGGGAGACAATGACAATCCACATCAGTTTGAGAACAAGAAGTTGAGCAACACTTTAGCATCAAATGAGTAGCAACAAAGAAGCAATTCCAACAAAGTGCAATAGACAATAGGAGTGGACAAACAAACAACAAAATATCAGAGACCATACTTCTTCAGGAGACAAGATTATCAAATGTTAAGATGGTTATATCCTCAAGTGTCATCCATTGCCAGGTACAAAACCTTTTTCTATGGGTATTGTTACTGTTGTAAATTTTTTGGACACAAAGCTATAAACTGCAGAGCCTATGTCAGAAGAAATGAGCAAAGGAATCCTAAGAGAAGTGAGGCACGCAATAGATTTGCAAACAACAAAACGAACATGAATCTAAATAGAAACCCATTTGCTCCTCTCTTTGATATCACTGAGTGTTTCTACTGTCACAATTTTGGGCACAAGTCAAATGAATGTCAGCTTAAAAACAATAGATCACAATCTCAGAACAATTGTAGAACAAATGAATGTATGCAGTGGAGAAAGAAGAAAGAAGAGAAGAAAGTTGATAAGTGTGGCCCAGTTTTGTATGCTCAAGGTCAAAATAGTAAATGGTATGTGGATAGTGGCTGCTCTAGACATGTGACAGGAGATAAAAGCAAGTTTGTATCACTAGATGAAAATAAAACCGGAAATGTCACATTCGGAAATGATGAAGAAGGAAGAATTAGAGGAAAGGGTACAAACAGTTTGAATAATGGAAGAGGAAAGGCTCAGGATGTACTGCTTGTAGATGTTATGAAACATAATTTGTTGTGTAAGTTAGATGTGTGACATATTAGGGTCCTATAATAATAGGATTCATAATTTTGAATTGGCTATGGTTAGTCTTGTAATAATGTACATACTTTTGCTTTCTGCAAAATGTTTTCCTATATTAAAAATAAAAAAATGTAAAGAGGGTAAGTCCTAAAAGAAAAAGCAAAGGACTAAAAGAAAAGGATCAAAAAAGAAAATAAAATATGAACCCCAATAAAAAGAGATAAAAAATAGATTTTGAAAGTGATGCAAATTCAAAAGTCACTACTTTTTACTTTGCCTTGCAAAAAATAAGATTGTGTGCAGCTTGTCAAAAATGCCACAATCCATGATGGTCAAATAGTTTAATCTTGATTCATTCATATTTTAAATTTCATGTTGATAGATAGAGAATAAAGATCTAGCCAAACTGTTTAATCTTGGCAGACAAGTAGTTAGGTAGAGAATAAATAATGAGCTCAACAGTTTAATCTAAGCCATTGGAAGATATAAGGTTAGAATTAGATAGATTGCTTATCAAAGAAAAAAAATGAAGGGTTAGCAAGCTCAAATGCACCCAATGAATGAAGAGAAAATGCTAGGGTAAATAAAGGGTAGGTAAAAGGGGTTTTGGAGTGCACAAGGTTGCAAGCTCAAATGCACCTTCATTATGTTTAATCCTATGTTTCATGTGCAGGAGGAACTATCAAAGAAAAAGGACATTCACAAAAGTCATGTATTACTTTGGGTATTTACCCTAAAAGTTCTATATAATTTTGGGCTTGAATACTAAAGCTTATTCACTAATTTCCTCTCATTTCACTAAACCCCTTACATGTATAAATTATCAATTTCCCTTCATTACCCCTTCATTACTTTTCATTCCCTAATGTTTTTCCCCTTTTTGGTTCTAAAGGACCCTTCCCTCTTCATTTCCCCTTGTAAAAATATCCCTACCCCTTCATTTTACTTTTCCCCCTATTTCATCTCATTTTCCCTTGTAAACCCACTAAAACCCCCTTACCCTAAGTTTAAAAGGTTAAATGTATCGGGCCCCATTGAAAACCCTCTGCGATACCCTTTTGACTCAACCCTTATGTTATTTTAACCTATAGTCCCGCATTTTATTAACCCATCGCATACATTACTTTCCTTTACATTTTAATTGAAAAGTCCGACCCCACACCCCGACTCAGCCCTCGCAACTTCATCGCGCGATAGCCCTCCGATCACCCACTTGTAGATCCAATGGCTCATATCCATATCGCGCGTTCCCATCGTCTGACTGTTAAAATCCCAAAAGCATGCGAGATTCGTGGTTTTTCCCAATCGCCTTTTTGCTACGTGGCAGCCCCACGTTATATCGCGTGCTCTCAAAAAATACCACCCTACACTCAAAAGTGGTGTGATAAGCCGTAATACTGCCTCCCCGCGTAGGATGAAACCGCCCATTGTTCATTCATTAATCCCGTGCCCAAAACTTAACCGCTATTGGTTAAAGCCAAAAAGCTGCCCCTTTACCCTTTTCACTGTTATTCTGTTACTAAGCAACCTCTAATGACCAAGTCTAAACCCCGAAGCTGTGCTAAACCGTTTTAACCCCACTTACAACCAGGAGGCCCTGCAGAATCCAACTTGAAGCGACACAAAAACAATTGAAGCCTTAGAAAGCCCCCACTACTCCCACAGAACCCTGACTGCACACATAATCTTCATTTTTTCCAGGTATTCTTGAAAGAACCAGAAAGGCCCTCTACTTAAGCTCTGCACAGTGTTTATAAAAGGTTAATTAATTGAATTAATTAAAAACCTTGCCAAACTAAAGAAACTCACTGTGCATTCGAAGAAACCCTTTGTTGCAGACTATATTCACCTCTCATACTATTCTAGAGGTCCTAACCCTACTCCTTAAGCCACAAAGTGATTAATACAGTAAAACAAACAAAACTATGGTTTCCTAGAGCATTTTGAATGAAAAACCCCTGCAAACCCCTCACTTGGATATTGACCACCTCCCATTGGCCGACAGAGATTTCCAAATCAAAGACACAGTTTCCCCTAGCCATCTATTGAAACTCCACTGCTAGAGTAAAGACAAATTCCTGAACCAAAATGATGACATTCATCTATGGGAATCAAATTTTCCCAAATACTTGTTCCCATAGGTATACCAGTTCCTTAAAATCATCCACCCATGCCAACTCTGCTGTATCCCAAACAAAAGAGCCATAGTCTCTCCTAACCAACAAATTTTATTTACAATCACTGCAGAGTCAATAAACCAAATCTTGCAGATCCAGCGAAAGCCAAATGAAACCCCAATTTCCATTGAAAACCTATTTGAACTCTACTTGAAGCTGGTCCTTCCTAAGAGGTCTCAAATCTTTCAGACTTTCATCCTAGAAGAGGCCCATATTCCTACAGACAGTCCTGCATACTTTGCCACCATTTTCTCTGAGAGGGCAAAACAAATTGTAACCATGCTCTCTTGCATTCTAGGATATACCACTGATGAGCATGTAGATGAGCCTATACTTGTTTTCCTTTCTATTTTTTTCCCAGGCAAGCCTCCAACAACAGTCTTCAATTTTGCCCAGTTCTTGGCAGACAGAATTCATGATCAATTGATCAGATTGCCAAATGAAAGAGTATTCAAATACTCTTCAGTATTGTTCCACATGTTCCTATATTTCCAATTAGACAGGTTTCCAGTTAACATCCAAAAGATGGACACTAAGGGCCATCCTAGATTTGTCATCTTTTGGACACCCTTAATCCAAAAGTATTCCACTGTTTTCAGCTAAAAGGAGTTCATTGATTCCTTTGTTCACCTAGTTGTTAAAATGCTAAGCAGTAGCAATCAACCCAGGATCTGTGATGAGATAAAGAGAGTTTTGTAGTTGTCTAAAAACAGTAGAATAGGAGACTGGTATCTATACCAGGACCACACTAAAATTAGAATATATGGATGCTAGCTCACTCCCTATAAGTTGCCCAAATATCTCCCCATGAGGATATTTGTATTAGAGTATATCAGGCAGATTATAAATTCAGTTGATGTAAAGTTTCTATCAGCTAGGAAGAAAACACAGTTCAAGATAAAAAAACCAGCTTAGTCCTTTTATCTGCAATAATAGGGAGGTTGGGGAAGAAGCAGAGAAGTGTTTACAGGAAATGAAGTTCATTAGCAGTTTCATGTGGCAGTATGACCCTTTAGGAGTCGTCAATAAACTAAGACTCAAATTTAAATTGAGTCCTATGCATGAGTCCTGACCAGATATTGAAAAATATGCTAACCAGTTAGAGTGGTTGGAAAACACCTTGATAGATATGGAGAAACAGATGGAGACTAGTTCCATTTTGCATACTCTGGCCCTACAGGACAGGAATGCAAAAAGGACCAGGGAAGAAGGTTCTTGCTCCAACAAGGATACAACAGATGATAGGTTTGAAATCATTTATAAGAAGAAGCCCAAGCTAAATCTTGTAAATGAGCAAGAAGAGACAGTTGACACAGTTGAGACACTTCAAATCATTGATACAAGTACAGTGATCAGAGAGAACACAACTCCAACAGTTTCAGAGGAAACTCATCAGCCTTCCACCTCTAATACCCAGAGTATTCAGAAACAACTTAGCATTGAGGTCTCATCGTCAAGCAAACCAATGGATAAGGAAAAAGACATAAAGGAGAAGTATAAAGAGATCAAGTTGAGAAATGAGGCATTGAAAGCTGAAACCTATGCCCAGTATTTCAAATAGACTCCTAGCAATCAGAATAGGTTACTTTCAGCTTTTGACATTAAAACAGGTAAAATGCAAATGACTTTTTTACATCCTACAGTACAACAACCTAAGTCATCAGCAGATTACAGAAAGACAAAATTTGAAGTTTTGGCAGGAATGTTCATCCCATAGATCAGATTGAATTTCATAAGCAGGCAGGAGAAATGATATACTCAACAATGACCAACAAGGCTATGAGTGTATAGAAACTTCAAAATTCTCTAGACAATATCACAACACAGTTTAAGCTAGAGAAAGCATCCTCACAAGCAAAGGATAACAGAATCAAATCATTAGAAGAATTGGTTATTGAGATTGGATATAATCCAAATGACATTAAGGTGGCAAAAAAGTTCATAAAGAAGAAGAATGAAGACATTGCTGCATTAAAGAAGCAACTAAAGTTGCCTCCTTCTGAACATCCACAGACCAAGGAAGTTCTAGAGAGCCAAAGCCAAAAAGATGAGATGATGGACCTCATTCTTCAGTTAAATTCTCAATTAAAAGAAATGGAGAATGAGATGGATAAATTAGTACAGTAGAAACAGACCAGCATGGAAGCAGCTACTGTGACTGCTATTCCTACAGTTACTACAACAGTTCCTTCTACCTTGGCAGTTGCATTGGCCACAACAGCTCCAATAGCTACAACACTTCCAACTGCGTCAGCAACTAAATCAGCAACAGATTCGACAAAAACAACAACTCATCCTACTAATGAAGCAAGTAAACTGGTCAAAGCCATGGAGGATATGTCCATCCAAACCACTGAAATAAATAGACTTAAAGAACAAATAAAAAGTCTAGAGGATGAGAAGAAACTGGCTCAAATCATGCATAAGAATGAAGCTCAGAAATCAAACAGGTTGAATGAAAGGATACAGAAGTTGGAAAAAGAATTAACACTAAAACAACCACTAGCCCAAGCAAAACAACTTTTATGGGCCAATATCATTGACTCAGTCAATGATATTTGGCCATCTATACAGGTGATATTTGAGCAGAACGATTTGGTCAAAGATGCTAGTGAGACAATTCAAAGGGTTAGAAATGAACTTGGAAATATGCTAGAAGAAGCCTCAAGAATAATCCAGTTCCTTAACTCAAAGAACGAGTATGAATTGCAGGAGCTTGGAATAGCTGACAGAACTGGGACCATACTAGAGGTGAAAGGATGCCACATGAAGACTATGATAAGAGAATCAGAGAAGTGGCAAAGGAACAAGTCAACAATTCCTCTATGAAAGGGATGCCTACAGGAAAAGTCCTTGACTAGACTTTTGAGAACCTCTTTTACCTCTAGCATGAGGTAAAACATCTTTTTGTAAACAAGCCCACTTTTGCAAAATACACAGAAACTGATGAAGTCTACAAAAGAATGGTAAATATTAAATTACTAGATACAGAGACTTGGGAAAAGTTGAATGATTTACTGTAAAAATGCAAGGTAAACAGTAAATACAGAGCAGTGAAGGTAAAACAGCAGATCAGCTAAGTCAAAGAGTATCAGATGAAAAACAGAGTTAAAAGACAGAGTTTATCAGTCAAAAGCAGAGTAAAAGGACAGCCAACGTAGAGCAATAGCACAAGAGAGAAAGTAGCAAAAGATCAAAACATCAAACAATAAAAGAGGGACAACTTGCATTAGTTACATATCTGTCTCTAACTTCTTGCATGGAGATATTTCTTTTTCCTTGAATAATTCCTAAAACAGTTTAGGATATTTTGTAATAAGTTTTTTGTATAAATACTTGATAGTTCGAAGTATAGAAGGGTGGATCGCTGAACATTTCTATAGTTATTATTGATCTAAAAACCTGAGAGTTTGTTGTAACATTTTCAAGTTAGCAGAATGGACTGAGTAATAAAGGCATTGCATTACAAGATTCATGTGTTGGGCCACTTCAGTGAAGTATCTTTCATTTGTTAAATTGCCATTTTCTTAAGTATTTCACATACATACATGTTTTTCCAATTTAAATGAAATAACTGGAATGCTACTTCAGAATTTGTTTAAGTACACTCTATCTTGAACAATTATTCATTTTGATGTTTTCTTCTGATATCCAGAGTAGGGAATTCTTCATTGCTCCCTAGTTTCGATTGACCTCTTTCATTTCCTTCATTATTCGGTTTGAGGAATCCTTAACTGCTCCTTGACCCCGATTGAAAACCACTTCACCATCCAACCTAAAAGATCTGAATTTACTCAGCTACCTTGCCCTGTGAACACTATCTTTAGAACTTGATTCAATCCTGTTTTCTTGACATTTGGACTCCATAGCCCAATGGTAAAAAGCAGTGTTCCACGGGGACTCGCTCCCCCCCTAGGGGTCTAGTTTCCTCGCTCCCCCGCGCTCCGGGGACTTGGGGACGAGTAGGGGACGTTTCCCCACGCTCCCAAAATGGAGGAAACTCAGGGGGACGTGCCAGGGAAACGTTTCCCTTCCCTGAGGGGACGTTTCCCCACGCTCCCAAAAAAATGGCTTTGCTTATAGTTTATGATTTAATAGACCTAAAGTGGTACAAAGCTACTCATGTTCTGTATGGGGATAACGTCTTGTGTTGTCTTTTGGTTTCAACAAGCGTTATTTTATAGGGTCAGTATCATGGAAATTTGCTGGACCATATAGCACGTACATGAATTTTCCCTTTTAAAACTTCTCCTTTTTTTCTCAAGTGATGGCTGGATTACAGTGGGGAGATAACTGGAGTGACAGGCAAAGAATATGAGACATTCAATTTTTGTTTTTAATTTGCATGACATTTGACATACAAACTATGGAAGGAGCACCTATGCCATGTGGGAAATAATTGGGTGGACTATAGACTAACATGCGTTTACTGCAAGCATGACAAAATACTATGGGCAGCAAGAAATCTCAGGAACTGTCGTTATATATGAATTTATACAGTTACAAAATTTACACAGAGCACAGTGGCTCAGCTTGAATTCTCAAGTCTGAAAATTATTTTCACCCCCGAAATACACTGCTAGTTTGAAGTTTGAACTGCATGGCATTGCTCTAATAAGGTAGACAAATTATCCATGCCATCATTGGTCACCCAAGTTGGTTCGTAGATGGTCATTCTGCAGTTAATGTCATTTGATAGTAAACTGTCAGAAACTCTTTCATGTGATCTTCTCATCTCTCCTGGAACTAAAACTATTCTTTCAGCATATGGTGTACTGTCTATATTATATATAATATAACAAACTTTCTAGCTGTTGTATCCAATACAACTGGACAACCCATTGTAGTTGCCCCTTCTACTGCCAATGCAATGTTCCTGATCTGTTCATTTACCTTTTCACAGAATTCAGTGGCTACCTTATCAAGCTGAAGCTCTCCCTCTGTCTGACCAAAATTTAAATTAGTATTTGACCAAGCTGAATTAGAATTTTAAATTTATTATTTTATATGATATTATAAATTTGGATAATGTCAAATGATATTCATATCAATGATCATGCTTTGCAGCTTTTCAATTCAAACCAAATTGTCATAGTGGACTCAATTAATAAAATATATTTTATATTTATAAATTTTTAAGACCCTGACGCTCCCCCACGTTTCCTAAAAAATGGTAGGGAGCTTTTGCATAGGCCGCTCCCGCGCCCCCTCGCTCCCTCGCCCCCTCGTCCCGGAACCTTGGTGGAACATTGGTAAAAAGACATTTATCTATCTACCTAAATCAGTGATTCCACCACCAAATCAAATTAAAAACCAACCAAGCTTAAATAACTAGCCTAAAATCAATTAATCCAACAAAGTTAAATCATTAAGAGAGAGCCCTCTCTAAGCATTAGGAAGGCTAGATCATGATCTCAAAAGTAAGTTTGTGGTTACCTCTATTATTTCTTTAAACACAATGTGACAACCCTAGGGAAATTTTAGAGTGATAACATGATAGAGGTTGCGATGTTCTCTTCAAAGCTTAGGATTGTGAAATTAAGTTAGCAACTACTGGGAAGATTTTGGCTAAAGGAGTTCGAACAAAGAATAATGTATATATTTTCAAGGAAGATAATGAAGAGTGGTACATCAACAAACAAGATGAGTCTTGGCTATGGCATAGGAGATTGGGGCACCTCAGTTTTGATCACATAAGAAGAGAGTAGTCAAAGATTTACCAAAGATAAAGAAACCTCAACATCCTACTTGTAAGTCATGTCAAGTGGGCAAACAAAGTCAGACTTCATTCAAAGTCAAGAACAAGTTGTCAAGTAGTAAGCCTTTGCAGTTAGTACATATGGATTTGTGTGGTCCTTCCAGAACAAAAGTACTAAGAGGAGAAAAAATATTTTATATTGATAATTGATTACTATTCTAGATTGACATGGGTGGCATTCCTTAGAAGTAAGTCAGAAGCGTTTGAGAAGTTCAAAATATTCAAGGCACTAGCAAAAAATCAAATAGGGTGCAAGATAAAGTGTATAAGGTCAGGCAAAGGAGGTTAATTTACTTCAGACGAGTTTGCAGATTTTTGTGATGAACTTGACATAAAAAGGTGGTATACTATCGCAGACACACCACAACAGAATGGAGTGTCAGAGAGAGAACATATATGTTCAGCAAATGGGCAGAGCCATGATGCAAGAGAGAAACATTCCTCAAACCTATTGGCAAAAGCAATACACACAACAATGCATATTCTCAATAAGGCACATCTAAGACCAAATTGTGACAAGACACCATATGAATTATGGCATGGTAAGTCAGCTTCAATCAAACATTTTAAAGTGTTCGAAAGTAAATGCTATATAAAAAATAATGATGAAAAGTTAGGAAAGTTTGATGCTCGATCAGATGAAGGAATATTTTTGGGATATTTGTCAAAAGTAAGGGATATAGGTGCTTTAATAAATGACTACATAAAATTGATTGTATTGATGTAAAGTTTGATGAAGATCTACCTTATAAAAACAAGGGCACAAGTTTTATCAATCCTCTAGATCATCATCATGACAATGAAGAAAATGAAGTACAAGATGAATCAGAAAAGTTAGAGACTCATTCAAAAGGTCCCTCAAGACATACACAAAAGAATCACCCTGACAGTCAAATTATTGGAGATAAAAGTGAAGGAGTTCAAACAAGGAGGCAACTTGCAGAGAAAACAGACTAGGCTCATATTGCTATGCTGTCACAGATTGAACCAAAGAACTTTGATGAAGCAAGTAAAGACAAAAACTGGATAGATGCTATGAACGAGGAGTTAGATCAAATTGAAAAGAACAAGACTTGGGAACTGACACCAAGACCAGCTGGAAAGAATGTCATTGACACAAAATGGGTATTCAAAAACAAGATGAATGAATAGGATCAAATTGTTAGAAACAAAGCCAAACTAATGTGCAAGGGTTACTCACAAGTAGAAGGTCTTGACTATGAAGAAACTTTTGCACCAGTGGTGAGATTGGAAGCAATCATGATGTTTTTGGCCTTTGCTTGTTATAATGATTTCAAAGTATACCAAATGGATGTGAAATATGCTTTTTTGAATGGAGAACTTGAGGAAGAAGTCTATATGGAACAACCTGAGGGATTTTTATTATCAGATAAAGCTAACTATGTTTGCAGGCTAAAGAAGACATTGCATGGTCTTAAACAAGCACCACATGCATGGTACTCTAGGTTGGACAAGTATCTTAAAAAACAGGGCTTCAAGATGTTGAAAAATGTAACTAGGTTTGGTCTTCATAATTGTATTTGAGTCATAATAAAATGTACTTATGAAAAAGAATGAAAAGAAATTTTATTATTATTATTATGACTTACTAAAGCATGGGTTTCATACTTGGGTCATCATGTTTTAGATCAAAGTCCCCATTGATGACTTCTAGGATTTATTCTAAGTCAATAAAGTCATTGTACATTTAAAGAGACCCTTCTTGGGCTTTTGAATCATGTAAAAATAATTATTTTTGAGTAAAAAATGAATTGTCACATCCACACCAAGTCGACCTCAAGAAGATCAAGTCGGCCTCAACAAAGGTAATTCGACCTCACCAGAAGCCTATATATTGAAGCAATTCGATTCATTTGGAGGACAATCACTCACACAAGCTCGATCTCCTAGGAGAAGCCATGAAAAAGTGTGAAGTTGTTGTGGAAGAAGGAAAATTGCAGGATCAAAGGTTTTGGGCTATCTCTCTCTCTCAAACGTGTGATTGTATGGGCTATAGCATCAAGGTCGAAGTTTTGTACAACATCAAGAAGTTCTGTTACGACATGAAGGTCGAAGTACGACATCAAGGTCGAATTGGTGCTTCAAGGTCGAAGAGCTAAGTGCTTCAAGGTCGAAGTTGTTGCATTAAGATCGAAGTTGCTAGGTCGAAGGTACTACTGGATCAAAGTGTTGCTGCTGCTACTGCTACATCTTGGTCGAAGATAGTACTGGAAAGTGATCAGCCATTGAAAAAGGAAAGGGCTGATTTGGTGTGGAGGAAGTTTTTGTCTGAGTCAAGAGTCTTGGATTATCTCAGGAAAACTATTGAAGGAAGAGTTGTTGATTGGATTTTCCCCAAGATTGGGGTTTTGCCCTGACTATCCGCCTACATTGGGTGTCTTTGATCTTTGTGCTATTGTTTTGGTAATTACATGATGAACTAATATAAAATAAGAACATAAGAAAGTTAATAAGAACACCATAATCTCACAAGTAATTAAGTATAAGAAAATGTAACAACCCATCTATAAATAATTAACAAATATAAAGTTCTAAACTTTATATTAAAACAAATATGATAAACTTCATATTAAATTAAATATAAATTAAACTTTATAATAAATATAAATTAAACTTTATAATAAAAATAGAATTAAACTTTATAATAAAAATAAAAGTAAGACCTTATATAAAAGGGGACGCATAAACCAAACCTGGCTATATAACAAAATACATGTATAAACAAAAAGGATCAGATCGATAATATCTGCGGGTCTGAAATGCATGCGAAGGCGTGGCGGGAGGAGGAAGAGCGGTGGCTGCAGGGGGAGGGCGGCCACCGCCAAGCCGCAATTATAAAACCGCAGATCTGAGCCGGGCACGGGGGCGAAGGACGGAGGAAAAAGGAGGAGGAGAAAATCAGGAGAGAACCAGGAGGGCAAACCAGAGGAAGCAAATTGACCATTGGAAGAGCTTTAGGCATTCTGAGGTTCTGGGCACGGGGGACAGTGAGCTCCTGTGAGAAGCTTACTGGATTGAGCAGCCAGGCTCTGCTCAGTCTGGCTGGGTGGAATTGGTCTCCCGATAATTGGAGCAGAGCAGTGGCAGCATCATCAACTACACCAGATCAGATAGCAGTCCAGGTAGGTACCTGCTTTTAATTTTTACTGTTTCCGCATTTCAGTTTTATTATGGTTATTACAGATGGTATCAGAGGGGTTGTTCAAACCCTTTTCGAACTTACAGGCCCACAATTCACGGTTGCTCAGACCTATTCACGGTTGCTCGGATTTGCAATAATTTTTGGATGCCTTCTAATGATCTCAAATGAGTGAGCTCAGGTGCCATAGAAAAATACTGTCACAATGACCTGAGTGCCTTTAAAATTTGTATTAGCATAAGAGAGGACGTGTGAGTTCTACTTTTCCCTCAATAGGGTAACTCTGTTCCTTTGCTTTGAATTCTAGCCTTAGGGCATCATTCCGACGCTTGCAGCAGCACACGTCCTTGAAATTCGTCAATTTGTGCGCCTCTCGAGATTTTCCCTCATTTCTGAGATTTCAGCCGTTTCCTTGTTTCGAGAATCATTGGTTGCTGCAGCAATAGAGCATTGCTGTGAATATACAGTGACCTTATTTCTCAAGGCAAGTAGGGTGGAGTACCATTCCACAACGTTAGGTTACGATAGTTTGAGCTTCTTCTAAAAAAAAAAAACTCTGTCCCTTTGCTTAAAGGATTGAGCTGGGCTTCAAGCTCCTTCGAAAAATGACATCGCTGTTCCTGAGATTTTCTTACGGATTAATCTTACTGGATTAAATTTACATCGGAGCTTTTACTCTTGCACATGGTCATTCTATTTTGGACATTCACGGTATATATTTGATCTAAAAACAGGTTAAATTTACATATACGGTTGTGGTTCATAACCATTTTTCAACCATTCTATCCAAAAAAAAAAACTCCAGAGAATAGATATAATTTCCCTGTTTAAAGCACCCATTAATAAGAGCTGCATAAATTGCTTCATTGGGACAGAGCTCTCTCGCTAACATATTTTTATCAGCTGGTCTGCCTCAAGGAGTCTGCCTGCCTTGCATAATCCTGCAATTAAGGCACTATAAGTATCTACAGTAGGCTGTCAATGCTTCTCCATCATTTTGTCAAGAAGCTTAAATGCGAGATCACTGCTTATTTCAAGTGGCATTCCATCCAGGTCATGAATTCCATCTAAGTTATCAGGATCTGAACTACCTACTGCATCCTCATCAGTGATCAAGTGTTCCTTCTGTATCTTGTTTTCTTGAACTATACCATTCATAAGCACTCAATAAGTTCGATAATTAGGTTGGCATCCTTCATTTATCATCTTACTTAAATAGATCAAAAGCATGATCCACCCTGTCTGATTTGACGTTGCCATCCATCAATGATGTGTATGTTATTTGGTTGGGTTGTAAACCTTTCTCCTTCATTTCACCAATGAACATTTCAGCCTCTTCCAGTCTGCCTTCCCTGCAAAGTCCATAGATCAGTGCACTGTAAGTGTAGACATTGGACCTCACACACTCTACAAGACTATGACTCGCACTATAGTATCCTTATGACTATATCACACTTGCACAAATGCAGGACCTTGGTTTAGCATTGACATTCAGCTCTCTTATATTGATCACATCACTATGCCATGTACGAATTCAGTATTCACATGTCTCGGCATTATTATAACAGCAATATAGCATGATTGCTCACAGTTATGATTGTACTAATTGTCATCTCAGCATGTGTAACATCAAGTTTCTTTAGCCATGTACTGACATGATCATTGCATAGTAAGGAACAGAAGCCTTATGGCAATATATGTCTTTGAGCATTTTTGAATCATATACATTCGCTCAGAATCAGTTGGGTACAGTTCTGCCCAAAATCTCGAGTTCTGTTGGAACCAAATAAGTTGAGATGGAGCCGAGTCTTCTTATAGTTGTAAATTTATCCATATGACTGAAGGGCCATCATAAACCTCTGTCGTGTCTTAAGGAATGAAAGAATGTCTGTGTCTTCAATAAGCCTGCATCAATTATATTACAAATTCAAAATTGTAATTCGAATCAGATTCTGAGTTTCACATCAAGACTAAAAGTTTAGGTAACTCTGTATATCTCTCCTGCAGCATTGTTAATATAGCCTAATGGTGGTAACTAATAACTGCAACAACCTATCAGTAATTGATATGCAATCCTTCATTTGTCCATGAGTACAGAAAGGACAAATTTATATTATTAAATAACCTTGAGTATATTAACAACGATGGCAAAATGATGGACAGTGGTCAGCATATTTTAAATTATAGTCTTGGCATCCTAACTGTACTACTATAGTATTTGTGTGAGCTCATGGATTACTGCCTGAAAAGACAAAACTGTATCGTTGCCCTATCTATCATCTTGTAGATGGTTTGTTGGTATACCCAGTTGTGATGACAATTGAAGATATTTTAAAATTCTGCATCAGAGACATGAGAAGTATGACATCCATGAGACGGGTGAACTAATGCAGGGTTTTTACTATCTGATAGGTAGTAGAACTGTCCAACCCTGTTGATAATTCATCCATGAAAAGAGTATTTGAAGGTCCAAAGATCATCTCCCCTGTAAAATGGAAATTTGTATGAATTATAAAACTTACTGATTTTAGTCATAGCAACGACATCTATACTTGGATTACACCTCTCTAAGAAGAGGAATTGTCAATATAATTATCGACCATACCGGTTGTGACACGTTTCTTTTGCCACCGGAAATTTTCACCAGCATGTCATTGCCAGCTATTCTACCACCAGAGAAATGGTCCAAATTTCTCATAGATCATTCTTGTTTATGCCCTCTGCTAAAAATCTTTAATCACCTTATTTGGATACCAGTCGAATTTTATGCCAGATTTAAGTTGACTTATGTTTACTTATCCTCCTTAGGGGCCCAGTCTACACACTAAACTTTCTCAGATGATATCTATGTAAGTTTTCTGCCAAATATTGTGAAATCTGAACTTATGATAGCACAAAGTTTTCTATGAATCCAATTGCAGGCAATTTGCATCAACCATTAAAGTGTTATGTGCAATTTATAAAAACTACTTTTCAAAGCATCCTTTAGAGAACAAAATTGTACTAATTATATCCTTTGACAGAGTCATTCTTAAACAAAACTGGTTCTAAACAATCATAATCACATTTTATCCTAATTTATTTCCTCCGTTTAACCCCAATCTACATTTATGATATATTGCTGAACTGTATCTCTTCTAGATTTTAATCATGACATGTCTATGGTAAATTTTTAGGCTAAAGGTCGAACTGATATGGAACCAGAACGACCCTTCATTTTATTATAGATTTAATCCATATCCAAGTAATATATTCAAAAATATAAATATGTATGACCTTCTTTAAATGTAATAGCTAGATTGAGGTATGACGGGTATGTTACCGACGTACATTGTAACGAGACATTTAACATTTTTTAATTGTGGATGTTATTTGGTAAATAAACTTTAGATGTTTTACCTTAGGAGCTAATAACCATACACTTCTGCATTATTCATATTAGGGTAGAATACCCTGCATTAGGACAAGGAGGTCGCGAGACCACCCTCCTTGACCTCGGTACCAGTAAGATCCGCCTAGCAGATAAAAATAGCAAAACTATACCCGTTTATGAATGTGAAGTTGCAAAAGAAAATTATGTGTTAAATTCGGTTGTCTACCTCAAAATTTTTATAGAATTTTATTATGTGTTCAGGAACCATTACAATGGTAAGGACGTATGAGCGACGACGACGTGATCGGGCAGCATCCCCATCAATCGCCCCAGCGCCAGAGTTGACTGTGATAATGAACTCTTTGGAAGCCTTATTGGAGACATTGAAAGAATCAACTAAGGCTAAGACCAAAGAGGAATTTCAACATGTAGCCACCAGTTCAGCGGAACCAAATAATCTTGAGCCCAGAGGATCGAAAGAAGACATTTCTAGGGAGCTTCAGAAAATTAGACTCCCAGAATTCTCAGGAGGTCGAGCAGGTGAACGCGCTGAAGCATGGTTAGAAGGAATGAACAGATGCTTTAGGTTAAGAGAATATTCTTCTTCAGCAAAAATAAAAATTGCCGTGTTTCAATTAAAGGAAAGTGCCTTGATTTGGTGGGGAAATCTGGAGAAGCAGATGCACCTTCCAGCGGATAATGTCCCTTGGGAACTATTTGAGGAAAGGTTCCGCGCAAAGTATTTACCTCCATACTTTCAACAACAACAAGCCAGAGCCTTTCATATATTAATTCAGGGAACTAAAACGATGGAAGAGTATGAGATAAGGTTTATGGAGCTTGTAAAATACATTCACTACTTAGATTCTGATGAACGTCAAGCTGAACGCTTCATATTTGGGTTAAATCCTCGCATCAGAGCCTTAGTAAGCATGTGGAAACCATCATCAATAGTCGAGGCAGTCGAATGTGGTTGTTATGCAGAAGAGCACCTTGGAATCAAAAAAGATATGGGGCCAGCAGGGCCTTTCCAATCAGGATTTCCAGGAAAGACTCCCCGAAACTTCTTCAGAGGAGGTAGCTCGAGGCCACCTTACGGTAACAGGTTTACCCCAAGAAATGTGGGGACAAGAGCTCCCATGGCAGTAAATACTATAGCCGCAGAATCATCAAACACCAGTCCATGGACATCTTGAGGGACTGCCAGTAGAGGAAGAAATTCGAGAGGAATCAACATGAGAGGACGAAGCTCGTTCTCTAGAAATTCATGTCCTGATTCAAGAGGATCAACGCAGCTTAATTGTTGGGGATGTGGGGGACCGCATTTTCAACGTGACTGTCCAGAAGCTTTGTCGAATATATTGCATAGAATTGGAAAGGAACCAATATCAAACAATCGAGGTAATCATAGAATTCATGCAGTAGTCAGCGACGACCAAGCAACACATCAATCCACTGTAGTGGAATCTTTAGGTATTATAAATGGTATAAAACTCAAAATCTTATTTGATACTGGTGCCACAGATAGTTTCATTTCGTCATATGCATTAAAAAAATGTGGGTTGGCAGCGCGTAGACAAAATGACTTCCATCAAGTAGAAATGGCCTCAGGAGAACTCCAAACCGTGAGCTTGAGTGTGGATCAATGCAAAATTGACCTAGGGGTCTGTTCGACTAAACTGAAAGTTTATGTCACAGCCTTAGGAACGTATGATCTTATCATAGGTATGGATTGGCTAGAAGCTCACCAAGTTTGGGTGGACTGTTATGGGAAAAGAATTCTAGGCATAAATGATGAAGGAGAAGTAATCCAAATTCAAGGAATCAAGAGGAAGGTATCTTTACGCTACATATCAGCAATGAAAATGAAGCGTTGTTTAAGGAAAGGTTGTCAGGCTTATGTAATTCAAGAAGTAAGCGAAGGAAAAGGACCATCCTTAGGACAATATCTGGTGTTAGCCGAATTCCCGGATGTATTTCCAAAAGAACTACCTGGATTACCCCCGGTAAGAGAGCTGGATCTCACTATTGAATTAAAACCAGGTACCCAACCGATCTCTAAAATGCCTTATAGAATGACAGCTCCAGAACTTCAGGAATTGCAAATTCAATTAAAGGAACTACTGAATATAGGGCATATTCGGCCCAGTACATCACCTTGGGGCGCTCCTGTAATTTTTGTGAAGAAGAAAGATGGATCTTTAAGATTATGCATAGATTATTGAGACTTGAATCGAGCTCCAGTAAAGAATCAATATCCTATGCCTCGAATCGACGATCTTTTCGATCAAATGAAAGGAGTTGCTGTCTTTTCAAAAATTGATCTTCGATTAGGATATCATCAGCTAACGATTTTTGAAAATGATATTTCTAAGACTGCATTCCGGACACGTTTTGGACATTATGAATTTACTGTGGTACCATTTGGATTAACAAATGCGCCAGCCGTATTTATGAATCTTATGAATAGTGTTTTTCGTGAATATCTTGATCAATTTGTGCAAGTCTTTTTAGATGATATTCTCATCTATTCCAAGAATAAGAAAGAGCATGAAGATCATTTGCGGATAGTACTGTCATGTCTTAGAGAATGTTAGTTGTATGGAAAACTATCCAAGTGTTCATTCTTTCAGGAAAGGATTCATTATTTGGGTCACATCATATCAGGTGAAGGGATTTCAGTAGATCCTGAGAAGGTAAAAGCGATCATGGAATGGCCAATACCAAAAAATGCACATGGGATACGAAGCTTTATGGGTTTAGCCGGTTATTACCAAAGTTTTGTGGAGGGATTCTCCAAAATCGCAAAGCCAATTACAACCCTTCAGCGTAAAGGTGTTAAGTATGAATGGACCGAGGAATGTAATAAAGCATTCTCTGAACTCAAAAGACTACTCACCAGTACACCAACCCTAAGAGTCCCTAACATGGACAAAGATTTTACGGTATGTACTGATGCATCCAAACAGGGACTGGGTGCAGTGTTGATGCAGGATAGAGGAGTGATAGCATATGCTTCCAGAAAGTTAAAACCTCATGAAGAACTCTATGCTACTCACGATTTAGAATTAGCCGCTGTAGTGCTAGCTTTAAAGATTTGGAGACACTATCTAGTGGGACGAAGTTTTACACTTAAAAGCGACCATCAAAGTCTACAATATTTGTTCACCCAAAGAGACTTAAATGCCAGGCAAAGGCGATGGAGTGAATTCCTAAGTGAATATGACTTCGAAATATCATACATTAAGGGAAAAGAAAATGTAGTAGTGGATGCTTTAAGCAGAAGACCTCAGATATTTTCTCTCATACCCATTAAAGTAGACTTAAGACAACGAGTACTGGATCATCTTATAAAAGACAACTGGTATTTAAAGGTGAGAGCAAGTCTTGAAGGTAAAAGGGCAAAAGAATCTAAATTTGAGGGATATGAATTAGAAAACGATGGGATCTTACGATTCCATGGAAGGATGTATATTCTTGATGATAAAGATCTTCGAGATACCATCCTTGGGGAAGCCCACAGAGCAGTGTATTGTGCTCATCCTGGAGTAGGGAAAATGTATGCGGATACCAAGAAACTCTTCTTTTGGTCAGGCATGAAGCGTGCTATCACTCAATTTGTTGCAAAATGTTTGGAATGTCAGCAAGTAAAGGCAGATCATTGTCACCCAGCAGGCCTCTTACAACCCCATGACATTCCTATGTCTAAATGGGAGACCATTTCTATGGATTTTATCACTGGACTACCTCTTATTTCTCAAAGACACAATGCCATTTTGGTACTGGTGGATAAATTAACAAAAAGCGCCCGTTTCATTCCCGTAAGAGATACTTACGATGTTGCTGACGTAGCTCGAGTATTCATAAATGAAGTTATTAGATTTCATGGAGTACCTAAGAAGATTATATCCGATAGAGATTCGCGATTCAATTCTAGATTCTGGACTTGCATGCAGACAACCTTAGGTACTCAGCTAAATTTAAGCACTGCTTACCATCTTGAGACTGATGGGCAAACTGAAAGAGTAAATCAAGTACTTGAAGACATGTTGCGAATGTATGTCATGGATCAGCAATCACACTGGGAAAAGTATATGCCCTTAGTCGAATTCGCATACAACAACAATTACCACAGTTCGATTGGAATGTCTCCATTTGAAGCTTTATACGACAGACCTTGCAGAACACCGTTAAGTTGGGACAGGTTAGAAGATCGAGTGATAATAGGACCAGAATTAATCCATGAAATGGAAGCACAGGTAAGACAAATTAGACAATGATTAAAGGAAGCACAGGATAGGCAAAAGAGTTATGCTGATGCTCACAGAACTGATAGGAGGTATGAAGTAGGGGATCAGGTTTTCATCCGCATCAAACCAAATAAAAGTACTATTCGATTCGGAAAAGGGACAAAGTTGTCACCCCGATTTATTGGACCATTTAAAGTCGTGGAAAGAGTTGGACCTGTTGCCTATCGTCTTGCCCTGCCACCTCACCTGCATAGAATTCATAATGTATTTCATGTTTCTGTATTAAGGCATTATATAGCTGATCTATCTCATAACCTTCAATGGAAGGAATTGCAGGTATCGGACGAGGGAGTCAACCGTTACGTATACTGGAACGTAGGGTTCGACAGCTGAGGAATTGCCTGGTGGACCAAGTTAAGGTCCAATGGGACAAGTATAGTCCTGGATCAGCAACTTGGGAAAATACAGAGGACATATGTCAAAGATACCCTAATCTATGTCAATTTTGAAGAACTTTAAACTATGTTTAGTATATATTTACTTCATTGCAATCAGAGACTCAGAAACATTTTGAATGATTATAGATAAACGTGAAATTTTGTGACATAATATATGTTTAACTTCTGCTGGTACGTGGATACCAAAATGATATATGTGGTTCATTTTACTAAATTATAGTTGTCAAAGTAAAGTTAAGACAGTTGAATGATTTTACTTCTGATAGAAATTAAGATATTGTAAATCTGATTTATTTATACATGTCAATATGATCAATGGGATAGAAATCAGGAAGTGAATACATTCTAGATAAAAGTCAAAAGACATGCATGGAATATCGCAAAATATGTTGTACTATAGTCTCCTAGGTGAATAATACATGAGTTATTTTGAATATGCTGATGCACATTTTACGAATGCATGGATAAGTGTATGATTGCAGGTAATAAACAGTTATCGGGATGACCACGTGATGACAGAACCTCAGAACAATTAAAGCTCAAAGTGATCCTATGATAGGGTCTTAGCCCTAATTCTACTGGGAGGGGTGGAGGTGTTACCCACCGTTTATCCTCTGAACCCTGGAGTCATGGGAGGACTGTGTGAATCACGCTCCCCTAGACGTGTGATGATGACTGCCGGATGCCTACTGGGAATCAGGTCGGTATAACTGACGCTGTCACCTTAGAGTTTATGAATGGTTAGGTCAGTAAAACTGACGCCATGGCATACTCCAGTAGAGGACGGATAGGATGGGAGCGGAAGAGATTAGGAAGGATAGGATGATTTTAGAATAGCTTGGGAACCTGGGTAGGGTAAGACTTATCCATTAAAATCATAAACCTAAAACTCTAAATTTTTCAGTCTCTTGATATTAAAATAAAAAATTTTAAAAATCTGAGAAGGGGGTACTAATTACTATCATAAGTAATCAGATAAGATAAAAACTCTAACTTCGGGACGAAGTTTTCTGAAGGGGGAATGTATGTAACAACCCATCTATAAATAATTAACTAATATAAAGTTCTAAACTTTATATTAAAACAGATATGATAAACTTCATATTAAATTAAACTTTATAATAAAAATAGAATTAAACTTTATAATAAATATAAATTAAACTTTATAATAAAAATAGAATTAAACTTTATAATAAAAATAAAAGTAAGACCTTATATAAAAGGGGACGCATAAACCAAACCTGGCTATATAACAAAATGCATGTATAAACAAAAAGGATCAGATTGATAATATCTGCGGGTCTGAAATGCATGCGAAGGTGTGGCGGGAGGAGGAAGAGCGGTGGCTGCAGGGGGAGGGCGGCCACCGCCAAGATGCAATTATAAAACCGCAGATCTGAGCCGGGCATGGGGGCGAAGGATGGAGGAAAAAGGAGGAGGAGAAAATCAGGAGAGAACCAGGAGGGCAAACCAGAGGAAGCAAATTGACCATTGGAAGAGCTTTAGGCAGGGCACGGGGGACAGTGAGCTCCTGTGAGAAGCTTACTGGATTGAGCAGCCAGGCTCTGCTTAGTCTGGTTGGGTGGAATTGGTCTCCCGATAATTGGAGCAGAGCAGTGGCAGCATCATCAACTACACCAGATCAGATAACAGTCCAGGTAGGTACTTGTTTTTTTTTTTTTAATTTGTACTGTTTCAGCATTTCAGTTTTATCATGGTTATTATAGAAAATCTTTTTGCCTTTCTGATTTTCTAACATGCTATCAAAGCTAAGGTGAAGAAGAAAGAAAAACACAGGTTGATGATCTATTGAAAGAAGACTAAGGAATCTCAAGAAGTCGAGTAAAGTATCATATAAGGAGACCTTACAAGGAAAGGAGTTTACTACCTTCAAGGACAATGTCTAACTCCATAAAGGGAGAGAAGAAATTAGGAGCATCAAATTACAGGTCATAAAAAAGAGAGGATAAATGTAATCCTCGAAAAGAATAAAGTTTTCGATCTAGTCTACAGATGAATCAAGTGAAGCAAAGAAAGAAAAGTTTAGAGAAACAAAGATTTTGGCCATAAGCCTAATAATGGATGGAATGCATGCAGTCAAGGAGTCAGAATATATTTAGTAATCAACAAGGAGAGTGAAGAAGAGAAAATCTCGAATGATTGTTCCACTCATCACGAGAAGAAAGGAACCTTCAAGAAGTCCAAAGGGCCAATGCTACAGTTGTCACAAGATGGGTCACTATAAAAAGGATTGTCTTGAGAATCCAGGGAATAAAAGAAGGAACATGGATCAAGCAAACTTTGCCGAAGAAGTTTCCCCAAAGAAGAACAAGATGGAAGGTTCCGAAGTCAAAGACCTATTTGTTAGGGACTCTATCCCTTACGTATCCCTCAAGTTTGGACCAAGAAGGAGCCCTCACCACTTTCCAAAGATAAGTATCTTTCTCCTTGTATTATCTTTTATCTTTTGTTTCCCTTACTTATATAAGTTTGTTTATATTAATTACTAATCACATTTCTATTTATATTTTCCTTGTTTAGGAAGGGCTTACTAAAGACTCAAGGATGATGAAAGAAGGCTTCACAAGACAAAGCATTGGAATTACAAGGTTTGTTAAGAAACAAAGGTATGTCTAAAACTACAAGTTTTTGCTCTCTTCATATTCAATCTTGATAAACTATTACTAACATCATTGTGTCGAGCTCTCCTAAATCATAAAGATTCTTGATTGGGTGATTCATCATTAGATAAATCTACCCTCATATATTTGATTACTCTTGTTGAACCCTAGAAAGGTTCTTTGTGAAAAACCCTTACTTAATTGTATGTCGATGATAATGTGTGAAACCCTAGCCTACTTAGGGTTATTGATGATGTCATGGTTGGGGTTTTCAAATGGATATGAAAACCCTAACTTGTTAGTGTTGAAAGATGATATCTGAAATCCCAAACCTTTGAAGTTTTGGTAATTTAGTGTTTGCTATGTTATGTATTGAAAACCTAGATCTTTAGGGTTTATGAGCAAGACACTTATGGCCTAGGAATGAATCCCTAGGTAGATGTTTGTTCGTCTTATCAAGTTTGTTATATGTCTGATTTTAATGTGTTTATGTCATTGGGTTTGCCTGACATATGTTGTTATGATATGCTTATGCATGCTGATGAAATCCTAGATATGCATGTGTGTTGGCCTAATTATTGATAGTCATAAATCCTAGGATTTGGAACCAAGCCCAAGTTGAAGTTTGATTTTCTATGATTTGTGAATTCTAGGGTTTTGTGACAAAACCTTAGTAGAAGTCCAACTCTCTAATATGTGATGACTAGTGTGATAATCTGAGACTCATGAAAGGTTGATAAACCCTGAAATTGTATTGTGATCAGTTTGATTGTTGAGAATTAGTAAATGAAAATCTAGGGTTTACATCAAACCCTAGTAGAAGCTAGTCATGTTGTTGATTGAGCTGTGATTGGTTTTGATTATTGAATCTCATGTATGAAATCTAGGATTTTTGAATCTCATGTATGAATTACTCCATATTCAAGTTGCAGGAAAGGATCTAGTGGAAATTTGTTTCTTTTCCCTTCTTACCCATGATCCCTCTTCATGATCTAGGGCCATTTTATTTTTCAACCATCCACCCTTGTTGCTTCGATTCAGTAGCTAAGTGTTATGAGATAATGGTTGCTCAATGTGATATTTCTTTGTTCTATCTCCTGATTAAGCATAGGGGTAAGGGATGTGATATTAACTTAATAATATTTTGGCTTCATTGGTTGTATGACTAAGTTAACCTATGGTGTAGTACATGTTAGTTTAGGTTGCATGGCATTTATTTCTTGCATTATTGTGTGTGCATCCTAATTATTCATTATTCATGTTTATGTGTTTACATACTATATAAGATTGCTTTTTTAGCAAACTTTTCTATTCAATATTTATTTTATATATCATGTAAAGGGTGGCAATCAACACCCCATACACATGCTAGCAAACAAGTTGATTTGAGTGTGCAGGTAACGAATCTTTGAGCCCAGGGATTGTTGGGGCTCTCATGAACTCCCTATTTGAGCATATGAATCATGCACTCTATGGTGAGCACGTGTCTTGTAGTTGGAGCTAGATGTTACCCACCAAAAGTGGGTAACGCCATAAGAGACAATTTTTCTCCACTTTTGACAACCACCCAGCCAATAACCCTACTTTTTCTCAACATATGATGATATGCCACATTCCTCTGCCATTTGCATTGCCATACACCTCTCACCATCTAACATTCCCCTTAAAAGACGGAGGGTCACCATTTGGTAGGTGCTTCAACCATTTTGCAATTAAGTGCTTTTGCTTAATGTTTTGGGCATTCTAACCAGTGTGGAAAAAGTCGGGATTAAATCCCCAAAATGCGATTTTTTTGGCTGGCTGATTAAATCGACCGATTTTTTGCCGATTTTTTCCCAGTTGAAAAAGTCGGGATTAAATCGGGACTTTTTCCAAAAAATTGTGAATAAGGCAGTTTCTTTAACGATTTTTTATTTTTATTTTTAAAAAATCGGGATTTTATTGAAAAAGTCGGGATTTTATTGAAAAAGTTGGGATTTTTTAAAAAATGAATATTTTTGTATTTTTTTTAATTTTTGCCGATTTTTTCAAAAAACTCCCAACTTTAACGACTTTTTCAACTTTTGGACCCTTGCCAATTTAATCCCGACTTTGACTTTTTCCACATTGATTCTAACATGGACTAAGGGGTAATCTAGATGATTGACCAATCTTGACTATAAACTTGTTCTCTCACGTTACCAGGAAGGTTAGTTTTTGACCCTAGTCTAGTGGGACCTCCTTTGAGGCCTTAGGGTTTTTGGAGGGACACTACTTGGGAAACTTGGATTGAAGTAACGTGTCCATAACCAACTCCATACTTACCATGCTTCACCATTCCCTTGATTTCATGTCCATCCTTCGGGTTCGTTGTCATTGGTTCATTGGGATTAACATTGTCACATCCTCATCAACAAGTTTAGTTTGAAAGCTTTGCCCTAGAGGTTGATGTTGCTACAAGAAAGGTAAAAGCATAAAATGGCCACAATGAAGCAAAAAGAAAACTTAAAATGCAAAATATGACTGAGATATTAATTAGTGCATGGGAAGAATCCTAGCATGAGCTCTACCACCATGATCAGCCATCACCCAGTTTCTAAGCACTAGATGCTCCATCACATAATAAAGGAACCCTTTCATGTCCTAACCCTGATGAGTGAGAAGTTGACTCATGATAAAGGTGTAAATGAATGCTATGTCATTTAGATTCCATCACCTTAGGAGGATTGGGCATTGGCAACCTTTTTGTAGATCAAAAACTTTGAAAAACTTAATATTTTTTTCTTTTCTATTTTCTAAGCCTTTAAAGCAAGCCACTAGGGAATTGAGGTAGGATTGAATTTGTTTAGGGTTCTTGTGGTGAGCATTTGTGGTAGTAAAACCCTAGCCTTGGTGATCCTTTTAACTCAAAGTCTAGCCTTTTGCATTATAAACTATCCTTTGGAGGGCTGACATCATCCTTCGCTAGATGTTTTTGTGCCCTACAAGCCCTAACTCTAGTCAGGCTTCAACTTGAGGCTTAATTGGAGGGTTTACTTTGTTACTTTGGTGATCTTATCATTTGGTAAACCCTTTCGTGCCTATGGCACTCCTTTGTTGCTATATATCTTGAAACCCTAGGTCATATAAGTTGTCGCTAGTCTAGGTGCATGATACACTATTCCTTGTTAAGAAGTATTGAGCTTTTGTCCATCATTGAGTATCTCTACCTATTCTATGCTTTCATCACCTCAAGCCTTATAACATAGAATATCCTCTTATGTGATCATTGGGAATCCTCCCTTGTGGAATTCCACAAAAGGCAAGAGGAAGATTGTTGAGGTGATACTGGCAATGTACCTCATTGTTGCAAAAAGATCTCGCCCTTGTCTTGTGAGTCCTGTCTCAAGACCTGCTTGATTTTGAGGCAACAATACCAAAATATCTTTGACCAGGGTGTGGAACATATGCCACCATGTTGGCATTCCAGAAGTAATCCTGAAAATGCCTCAAGGCCTTAACCAAAGCATAATCTTTCTTTTCCATTAGTTCATACTTCAATGATCTCTAGATATTATATACGTAATTCTAGCTATTCTTTCTTAGAAGTGGGGGATGGAGAAGCGGATGGAGGGATGAACAAGAAGATTACTAGTGTACTCCATTGTCTATTCCTCTGCCTATGGATGTCTTTTGCCTACGTTTGCATAGGTGGAATCTCGATCTAAATCTCGAATTGGATAGGGCTTGCTCTTCTGCTATTGGACAAATCCTTCGAAAGCTTTGCTTATGAAGGAAATGGGCTACTCCTTTGGTTCATTGTTTTTTTTGTAGCAGCACTGCAGTCATAGTAAAATTAGAGGCAAAAGAAAACAATTGTAAATCCTTACCATAGTCTGGGCTCACAAGTATTGGAGATTGACATAAGGCTTGTTTGATGTCCATGAGTGCTCTTTTGGCCTTGTCAGTCCATTTTATGTCATGCCCTCTTTTTAGCATATCTGAAATATGCCTCACAATTTCAACAAAGTTGGGAATGAACTGCCTTATGAAAATGATTCTTCCGAAAAAGCTTTGAATTGCTCTTTTGTTTTGGGAAGAGGAACCTCCTGAATTCCTTTCACTCCCTTTGGACTGACCTGGGTCCTGGACTCTCTACTTGGAAAAAATGTTTACCAAGAATTTTTCTCCAAATACACCTGCGATGGACTTCTTGGGGTTCAATAATATGCCAAGGGACCTGGGCTTGTCAAAAGAATTTCGTGAGTGATGTGATTGTTTCTATCATTGGAAAAAATTATGATATCATTTTGACAAGCAACTATGAACTTAAAAATATAATCTGCAAAAGAAAAATCCATAGCCTGCTATAACGTTGCTCCATCATTCTTTTGTCAAAAAGGCATACATACATACGCATAAAGTTCCACACATACATACGCATAAAGTTTCACAAGGGTCAGCAAAGGCAGTCTTATACCTGTTTTGTTTGGACAGAGATGCCTGATTGTACTCAGAAAAACCGTCCAACATGGATATCATGTCAATACTTGGAGCAGATGTTCCATGTTCGAAAAGTGGTAATTCTCTTTCAAAGATGCAAGATTCAAATTACAAAATCAATACAAACTTGAATCTCACCATTTTTCTCTCACTGAGATGACCTTTTCCACCCAGTTTAAGTATCTAATTGGCATGATAATTTGAGCTTCCAACAGCTTTTGTAGCCCTCTCAGAATTATTGGGGCCACCTTTGGGTTCATATGGCATTGGCGTTGTCTAAATGGTCTAGCATCCTCTTTTAGTGGGATTGCATGGCTAATAATTTTGGGATCATATGTTTTGAACTCTTTATAGCACCATGCAAAATCATTTTCATATTGCCGCACCAAGAGTCTCTACTTTCTTTCTTGAGGAGCGCAACCTCGTCCAATCATGATGATCCAAGGAGATTCTTCTGATACAATATTCACTTCTAACACCTGTTCACCTATACATGGTTTGCTAGTTCCAATGAATGTGTTAGATTTATCAAACAATCTTTCCAAGGAAATTAGGCCTTTAGGAATCCTGTTAGCTCGCAGTTGAGCCCAAGGTATATCCTCATGTTCCTGCACATTGTCAACTACATGGAAAATGAATTCATCGATACAGTTAAGAAAGCTAAAATCCTGCCTCTCATTCTCAAAAACTTGCCAAGAACCAATATTGTCGAGAACAAAAGGTGTAATGATTAGCTCTACAATATATTGTGTGGGGAATCGGCACATATGGTAAGAAAGCTGCAACTGAAGTTGCCGTAGGATCTGCTAGCTTATTCAACATCATCGGAATAGCAATGCAACCATTTGCATCAAAACATTCAATTTCATCCTACACTGCATCCCTATGCCTTTTCAATTGAGGATTCTTTGCTTCACATAAGTTTTGTACTTGGTTCACCACAAGCTTGGAATCCCCTTTAACTTTCAACTACTTGATTCCCATTTTCCTTGCCTACAGAAGGCCTAAGAACAAGGCTTCGTATTCCACTACATTGTTTGTGCAATCAAATTCCAAATGGAAAGAAAAATGGGAAACAATATCTGTGGGGGATAGGAAGATAACCCCATCTCCAACTCCAATTGTAGAACGTGCGCCATCAAAGTGCATGGTCCATAACTGATATATCATACTGTCTGCATGTGGCTGAACTGGTTCTCGTGGTCATCTGTAACCACATATGTTCTGAACTTTGGCTCTAAGATTTGAGGATACAGAGGTTCATTGTCTAGTTGTTGTGGATCCTCAACATCGTGCAACATCTCAAAAAATTAAAACAATAAAATTAGAATAATTTTGAGTTTCTTGCAGCTTGGGGCTATAGTCTACTGAAAATACCCAAAAAGTCCTAGTCTAGACCATCCACCTTATTATGGATGCTGCAACAGGTAGGGGCTTATATCTCTATATATATATATATATATATATATATTTCTTTTATTGTAACTGATAATTTGCAACTAGTTGTCCTCATATGCAGGCTAAGGTGGTAGATTGGAAGCTATGTACGTCATGGTACTTTTAGTTATAAAAAATGAAAGATGTCAGATATGTGGGAAAAGGCCTAATTTGTAGTTCCTTTTTTAATTAAAAAATTGCAATTGAATTACTGCAGATAATTTGCCCTTTCATTCTAGACCAATTCTATTGGGCTGAACGTATGAATTGGATAGGGGTTGCACCACCACCATTAAAGAAGAAGCATCTTATCCCAGATAACAATGCAGGTGGTATTATGGAAGCTGCAAATTCTCTTTTGAACTCAATCCTTATGGCTATGGCTGCTGAAATGAAAGATCGTGCAGCTGACATTGCAGAAAGAATTTGTTTTGAGGTTAGCTCTTAGTTGAATTTTGTCTTTTCTTTGACTGCTGTATCTAGAGTACAACAGAAATGTTGAACAAACAATATTCATTCCCTATTAGCGGATCTCTTATTTTTACAAGACAAATGCAGACAACAATGTTTTTTGCATAACTAATATGTTTACACATGTGCTGATTGGTTTTGACTTGATGTATGACAGGATGGAGTTGAAAATGCTGTAAATATTCTTGTAAACAAGGTTTGTATTTCAGCAAATAGGATGTTCTGAAAATTCAAGGCTCGAAAGTAAAGTCATACCATGTAAAGTTTTGTTACTCTTTTCTTACCTTGGATGTAAACTGACTTTTTGCATTATAATATCGAAGTCAAGCACTGAAATATAATTCCTAGTGTTCCCATTTTCACTAAAGAGTTCAGGATAAGTATAGTTCCATCTCTGCTTTGAATAAGGCTATTTGCATTTTATTTATTTCTTTTACATTACACAGCTTTTTAGTACAGAAACAATTGAAATTGGATGGTGAATTGAAGTATAATCAATTTAGGAATACTAGTTGGTGTCAGTGTTGTCACAACCATAACCGGAAAAGCCAAAATTTCAAACTAGACTGGAACGAGATTGTAATCAGGAATAAATTTAGGTTGAGAAGCAGTTGATTAAAAAATACATAAAATATGTAAAATTTTAATTATCAAAAAAATATTCATGTATGTTAATGTAAATCTAAACTAATAGATGCCAAATATGCAAAGTTTGTTCATGTATATAGCATGTAAGAGTAAAAAGAACATAATGGCACTGTTGTGATACATATCTGAACAAAAATATATAAATGTTGAAGCTGTAAATGGATTCTAGAGCCAAAGAAACATCATACTACAAGCTACAACAAAATTATAAATCAGTACAACATATCACAATTCATGAAAATACTCATCATCACATTTTGCCTTGCCCTCTGGGTATAATCTTCCAAGAATCACTAATGCTTGAAATCTCTTGTGTTGCACAAGGCTCTAAGCCCATCCACCCCAAGTCACTCTCTGTGAATGTCTGCTACACAATCTCCTTGTGCTATCAAATGATCAATGAGAAGAGTGTGAGGCAAACGGAGTGTAGGCATCATATATAAGCTTGAGTTAGGGGTTGTGAGAGGGGGCATTGGTGTGGGGGTCATTTTGTTTTTCTAATGCCTTTTTTTCCTAATTTTTTGGGCAAATCTGCATCGTAGGTGTACTAATTTTGTGGGACTGTTTCAACTCAAATTAGTGGGTTAAGGACAAAATCAATGTTGGTTTCAGTCTGGGGTTTGGCTTGAATGATAAAAATTCTGAACTGATTTGGATTGGTCAATTTTAGTCTGGAGGAACCAGACCTCATAACACTGGTTAGTGTGCATTAGAAATATAGAATGAATCTTATTCCTTGTACCTATGGTTACTGTTCATAGGTGTTAATATGGATTTTGTTATTAATGGAGAGAAACAGTTTCAAAGTTACATATTTTGTTTTGTCATTCTATTGAGATCTTGTAATTGTAAGCATGAATCAAGGTTGCTGTAAAATTAACCCCCGAAAAAGTTGATGAACATCACACTTGTGCACATAATGTAGAATGTAGCAGCCAACCGATTTACTTCAGACAAACTTGTGCTAGGGCTATTAAAGAACTCCCGGACTAATATGCAATTGAGATGGAAAACAAAGCAATTAGATGATCTCTTATTGTCTGAAACTTTCTTGTTCATGACACACCTAAGGCTATATTAATGTAAGTTTGAAAATATTTTTGTAATATAATTGATAAAAAAATAAGTGTGTTTTGTACCTAACCATAACATCCTTGGTAGGTATTGGACTCTGTGTATGAGCCATTTTATATGCATGTTCATGATTTTGTTAATAATGTTGCATTTGTGAAAAGACCCCTTGAATACTAAAAATATGTAAATAATTTATTAGTGTTTCAAGTCTGTGTATGAGCCATTTTATATGCATGTTCATGATTTTGTTAATAATGTTGCATTTGTGAAAAGACCCCTTGAATACTAAAAATTTTGTTAATAATGTTGCATTTGTGAAAAGACCCCTTGAATACTAAAAATATGTAAAAAATTTATTAGTGTTTCAAGTCTTCAAGCTAGGGTTTTTGTATCATCATAGATTTCCCCTCTCATGTGTATTTTTTATCATTTTATCAATACAACTAATTAGTGGTTTTTATTGGGGGCATCTTCTTCCAAAACTAAGATTTGCAATTGCAATATTTCTGCGTGTGTGCATGTACATATGTGCGTGCCCCCATATTTTTACTTGCTTATGACTCTTAATTTCTGCTTTCTATTTGTGTTATTTATAATATTGCAATAGCAATTTCATTTTGGGAATTCGGAAACTCCTAAGTGATACCACATTTGATCTCTTTCTTTGCTCTCAAATATTTATCTTTAAATAAAATATAGGAGTTCATTTACATAAACTAAAAATAAAAGTAGACTATTATGGGTAAATGACAATATTCACTCACTAGTTAAAGAGCCCAAGTTCCTGTCTCCCTTTGATGAACTATTTTGATTACAACATTTTTTCCCCTCAATTGGTGTAGATATAAGAGATCTGACAAGCTAAATATTGAAGAGTAGTGCCGAAAGACAATTTTAATGGTAGTCAACACGATCTGACTACTTTTCCTTGTGCATTCATATAAAAATTGCAACATGTTTTTTTTTTTTTTTTGAAGGTGAGTTCTATTGATCAATAAAAAATGAAATACATCATATACAATCATAACTCTTTTTTTGGCACAATGCGCTTGCCATATACTGACAAGAACATCGCTAAGATGTATGAGACTGAGAATAGCAAAGGAGACACAAAGGAACAAAAGAGACCATTACAAAAGAGAATTACCCAAATTGGGGCATGTTCTCGGAGCAACTTTCTTTCCTTTCCTTTCAAAATCTTGACCCAGCCTTTTGAAGGCGGGTTTATCAAAGCGATCTGAAGATTATCATTGTGTGTTGAAGGAGAATCCTTGTCAGAGTCTGAAGAAGCTGACTCATGAGCTTGCTTTAGTGCACTCAAAGGAGCATTATTATTCACACTCTCTGTGCTTGTCGAAGGGGCATGGTTCACAATAGGATCCTCAAGAGACTTTTGAGGAGCATAACTCTGAACCGTGTTCATCGAATGCATTTCATCATCAAATCCTTCATAATCCTTATCCAAACCAAGAGGAAGGCTCATCCTCCATAGGAGGTGAGTCACAGGGCTTCCAACTTTTAGCTCTCGCATTTCAATTGTTCTGCTTCTAGTGAGATTTGAACAGAGGGAAAGAATACTGTAAATGTCATGTTTGATGATAGAAGCAATAACGAAAAATAATATTCTCATAGTCTAGAGCCTGGGTCCAATGAAAATCACCTATTTTTAAATTATTTTTGTCTCGAAGCTCTTTATTGATATCGATTTCAACATAGATTTTGCCATAGGTTTAAACGCCAAACTTCCCATGAGAAGTATCAGTTGCAAGTAAACAACCCTGGGAGCTTCATTGCCTTGAAAGGTTGAGTAGTGCCATAAATGAGTAGGAAAATTAAGAAGTCAGGCCCATATTGGTGTTTTAAAATCGAAAAGGTAGAAATATTCTCTTGTTGATAATTACTTGTGATTTCCTTAATTTGTTATTATCTTTGTTGTGTTCTTCTTTTTATCTTAGTTCATTAAGCAATTACCAAAACCAAAACACGAAGATCAAGGATACTAGATGTAGGCACACAGCCAGGGAAAAACCCAATCAATAACTCTTCCTTCAGTAGACTCATACCACAGTGAGACAACCAAGACCTTAACCAACATAATTTCCTGTTGAAAAGTGTAACTAGGTTCGGTCTTCATAATGACATGTAATTACGATTTTATGTAATGAGATGTAAAGAAGAAAAATAAGATTATTATATTGACTTGATTCATGGGTTTCATGAGCAAGAGATTTTATTTTTGAGTCAAGACTCCCATTGAGAGTCTTTAGGATTTGTTTGTCATCTAGTCATGAAATGATAGTCTTTGTCATGTAACAATGTCATGTTACACTTCGTAAAAGGTCAAATTTGTCTATGTAAAGTATCCTCCAAAACTTTGTCACTTATCCTCTTCAAGTCGACCTACAACGATGAAAGAAACTATTAGAAGAAGTTGGCCTAACCACAAGTGATCATGTCGGCCTAAAGGACATGAGGAAAGGTGTATATATAAGCCACACCCGGCCTCACTTAGAGCAAGAAACTCAACAAGCATTCGATCAAGAAGAAACAGGAAGTAGAGTCTAACAAAAGACGTGTGAAGAAGGGATAACGAAGGAGATTCTTTTGGGTATTGTGAAGTAGGTTTTCTTCTGGGGCAACAAAGAGGAAATATTTCTTTTGGGCAAGCGGAGAGATTTCTTCTGGGCAAGCGAAGAAGAGGTTTCTTCTGGGAAAGCGAAGGAGAGGTTTTGTTTGGGGCAACAAAAGGATTCTTCTAGGTGGCCGAGATAGAGATCTAGAGACCGAGTTTCTCTAGAGAAGATCATTGAAGACTAGAGACCGAGATTCTCTACGGAGGCCGAGAAGGAGCAATGTGAAGAATAGAGACCGAGTTTCTGTTGAAGGAGCTGAGGAGAGCAGTTCGAGATAAAGAAGAAAGTCAAGACAAGGAAGGGGCAGAACATCAAGGTTTGTGACAAGGTTCTTAGGAGGATACTAGATTGAAGGGTTTGTGTCATGGTCTTGGTACTCAATTGAAGATCTAGAAGAAGAATTTTGAATCAGTTTTCCTCTCAAGAGGTGAGAGGTTTTGGCATTGGCTGACAAGCCTACGTACTGTGTCACTTGTCTTTTATTGTGCATATTGGTAATTGTCTTGATGAAAAGAACACAATAATAACATAACAAAGAAAATACTATAAGCTAAGAAGTAAAAGTATATCACAAGCAATTATCAAGCAAAGAAATCTCTTAATTATCCATGCCCTAAATTTCTCAACACTTCCTCCTCCACCAAGTCAACCTTTTAATGAGATACAACAACCTTTAATAGTCTCTTCTTGTCCAGTAGCTTCAACCAAACATAAACTTAGAAATTTCGGCCTAGCTTCACTAGCAACTTCAAAATTTCGACCCCTCCAGCAGCTTCACAACATCACACGTGTGGGAAAAAGAGAGAATTTCGATGACTCATGCTTGTGAGAAACCTTTTTCTTCTTCGATGTCCTTCTTCCTCTTCTAACTTGAAATTCACCCTTTTTCTAGCCCCAAAAGTTGCAGTTCAAACTTGTTGAGAATGAGTGACAAATGAGATCGAGTTGCTGCTTTTATATAGTGATTCTGCTACCTAGTTTAGGCCAACTTGTCCAGTTTGAGGTCGACTTGGTGGAGGAGGCCTAAATGACCTATAAAATAAATTTCGTCTTTGACAAATAAATCCCAAGAAGGGTTATTTACAATATGACATTGACAAGGACACTTGACATAAACCCTAGAAGTCTTTAATGAAGACTTTGACTTGAAAACAATTGACCCAAACCTGAAACCATGCATTAATAAGTCGATTTATTTAATAATATATATATTTTTTTGTTAAATATATTTCATTATGACTCAAGTACAAATATGAAGATTGACACTAGTTACATTCTTCAACACTCCCTCTTAACTAGGGAGGTATTCATAATTACCTATATCTATAGAGGAGCATGGAAGTTTTCCAAAATGAACTATGAAGAGTTCTGACACACTTAGTTCCACATACTAAATTCTTGACCCGGGTAATCTATTCGGGTGGGACTAAGATGGACTAAAGCTTTCGACTAGTCTAGGTACCATCAGGCTTACTAACTAACCATCAACCCAGAGGTGCATATCTAAGGTCAGAGCTCCAAGACCAACACTACCCTCCCTCTTTGGGATCTAAACATCAAACACACATAGGCTGGCTAGATGTCCTCCCAAACATCTGCCATTAGATGCTTCAACTCTCCTAGTAAACTAGATATATCCATTTGTCCAAGCATGCTTCCAAATTGTTTCAACCTTCTTGTGGAGAGATTTACTTGTACAATCACAACCCCAATCAATAATAAACTTTCAAACATACAAGTAAACACAAACCTTTAGAGTCTTCATTTGTTTAGATGTTGTTTGTATCATTAAGTTATCCATATACAATTTTGTTGGAAGCTTTTGTCTTCTTCTTTCATTTCTTCAACATCACCAAGTACATTCTTAGTACTTCTCAGGTATTTTTCTTTAGTTCAAGGTATTCACTGTCATAATGTGCCCTCTCTCTCAATTGGGGAGATATACCCTTTCTTCTATAACATTAGAGAAGCTTCAACCTTTCACAACTTCGTCAAGGTCATCTTGATCTTATAGCTTTCTTCATCATGCTTATATGAACTTCATGTGTACCTGCAAAAATCTAATAGCAAGTACAACCATATATATATATATATATATATATATATATATATATATATATATAAGCATGGAGTCAACTATATTAGAATCATATTACTATTGTTGGTCATTAATTGTCATTGATGAAACATATATTGTTGAGCTCTCCTAGTAAATGTCACCATGGAGCCTTACATTTCCAAATGGCCTTACTCTCCATGAAGCCATTATGTTCTACATCCAATTCTGCACTAATTGATGACTAGTTATATTATAAAATGTTTTTCACTACCTTAGAGGCAACCTTTCAATATGATACCAATACCATCTTTTAGAGCATAATTTTGCCTTTGTACCTCAAACTATGCCTTTGTTTGATGATAAACCTTCGAACAAGTACTACAGAACTGTGGATTCTTGACTGTGGTAAAAACATTGTGGCTTAGATTAAGAGACAGAACTTCGGACTATGGACCATCGACTTCTATGATAAAAGCTCAGACTGGTATATCTTAGGTTCCTTCCTAGACAGTGCAACAATGCCTTAGCTGAACAGTGGATATAAACAATGAACATTGGACATAGACAATGGAATAATGCCATTGTTGGACAACACATTGATGGATTAAGTGAAATGAAGACTCCTCCACCTCAGTAAGCAGTGAGCAGTGGCACAAGCAGTGAGGGATTAAGTGAAGTAAAGTAAGTGGACAAGTGAAGTTGATCTTGAAGATTGAAATCACTAAAGCAGTAAGGTGATCTCATTGATGTCAGTCAACTAAGTAATTTTTTGCATTTTCAATTAAAAGAAGACAAGACAGCAGGATTGATGTCCTTGGAGTTGGTGCTCCTAAACGCCAGGTTGGAGCCTTGGATAAGATAGGGTTGAAGCCTCATCAAGTCCAAGTTGGTGCTTGGCAAACATTCATAATTTATTGTATTCAATCGTTTCTATACTTAATAAAATCATTATTATACATTTTTCCGATTAAATTGTGAAGAATCTAATTTGTAAAAATAACAATTGAAAAGAAATACTGATTCACCCCCCTCTTAGTATTTTGAACAATTTGTTGGAATTTCTAAGTCTAACCATTAGAAGCCCTTCATGTAATTTCTGATTTATTTATGCCTACTTGTTCTGATTAATTAACAAGTTATTTACCATGTAAATACTGAAAATAAATACAAGTGCATGCTCAACACAATACAGATCATCAACTGAAGGAAACAAAACAAGCACACAAGTGACACCGTTGTTTTTGGACCAATGTCCCCGGAATAACCCAATGCGGGAAAACCAATGCAACTATTTAAGGGCTTGTATTATTAAGCAGTTTCAGAATACAATCTGGGTGCCAACACTGGCTCACCCAACAAAGAATAATCTTGGTAGTAGTACCTCTTAGTCGGAGACAAAAGTTCTAGCTGAAACCCTGGATAAACACTCTGACAACTCCCAGCTCCAATTTTCCCCACGAAAACCCCAGCGTCAGCCTCTAGGGACTGCGTAATCTCTTTCTAGCCCAGCGTCTGCCCAATGTCACCCTAGCTCACCCTCTGTTAGCCTCTGGAGGTACTGCGTCAGCCCTTAGAGCCTCTGCGTCACCCACATTGGCCCTCCGAGGCACTATGCAGCACCTGGCTGCCTCTGCATGAGCCTTGGCTGCCTCTGCGTGAACCTTTAGCTGGCTTTGTGTCCCTCTCTCCCGACTTCTGGGCTGATCCTCCTGGTACTGCCTTTGCCTCTCTGCTTCTATATTCACTACTCAGTTGCAACTCTGATCACTCTTTCGACTTTCTCAGCAAACCCTGCCCCAAAAAATCGAAATCTTGATCAACTCGGTGTGTTCTCCAAGTGACCCTCAAGCCTCCTTTTATACTTTTCTCATTGATAATTCAACGGTCGAGATTAAGTCCCTAATCAATGACTAAGATTAACTCTGGCTTGAGCCATGACTTTTGGACCCTTCTAACACAGTTTTATATTAATTCACATTAATATTTTATTTTACCTAAGTTTAGACTTAGGGACTCCATTAAAAATATTATTTATTTTAATATCTCCCAAACTGTTTAGAATCTGCCCACACCATTTCTGGGTATTGGAGATCTCATGTGCTTTAGCCTCTCCACCAATTTTCGTGGCTAGAGCACATCCAATGCTACCCCAAATCAACATTCCCTCTTAGCGAGGATTGTGCTCTAGTAATACTCCTCACTGAGTATCACCCTGATCATCCAACATCGATCCTGGCACTGATGCTAGGCTTGCTTCCCAACAGCCTCTGCACTGCTACATCATGTACTGCTACCCATGGCCCTGCCATTGCCACTGCTGCATCTGTACGACAACTCCCTCTGCATCCGTGCTGCTGCCCATGGCCCTGCCACTGCCACTACTGCATCTGCACTACAACCCCTCTCATCATGCTGCCCATAGCACTGCCACTGCTAACTGCTGCACTACAACTCAGTTACTAAGAAGTAAGTAATTGATCTCCCAACTTTGACATCTCCATCAGGCTAGAAACACTCTCGATGCTGAAGCTCCCTCTGTTACTGACAAGTGCTCCCTCTTTGACCTCTACGCTGCTGCAACAACTCTGTGCATCTCGCACTGCTGCCTCACGCTGTCGTAGGACTCCTGCACTGTAGCTTTCTCTTTCGCTCCATCCACATCCGTCTCTACTGACATCCGCCAGTCTTGCTACTCCTCTTCGGGGCTCTCGTAGCAAGGTATAATCCAAGAGGTTGGGTACCTCGAGGATCCTGCCCCTCATCCCCTGTAGTCCGTCTGACTACAGCTCGATGTCCCCCCACTTCCGCTCAAGTGGCGTATGAGCACTCATGGCACAATCATCATCTGTCTCCACTTCCTTCTCCGCCCTTTCTGGGGCAGCCTTGGTCTCGGAAGCCTCTCCCTTGCTCTTCTTCCTTGGACACTGAGTCACATAATGACCCAGTTCCACATAGTGGAAGCATTTGACCTTGGAGAGGTCCTTCTTCTTTTGTTTCTCTTGCTTTCCCTCAGATGCTAGGGCATCATCCACCTCCTCTTCCTTGATTCTGACCCCATTTCCGCTGCTTCCTGCCTTGGTCAGCCTTCTGATCTCTTTTTGGCGAAGAGCTGCCCACATTTCCTCCCAATCTGGAAGGGTTGCTTTGCCCAGTATGCTCTCGAGAAACACCTCCCAGTCTTCAGAGGCTGCCTTCAGGGCTGTTCTCACATCAATTCTTGATCTGGCGTGGCCCCTATGGAAGTTAGCTGATCCCAGATCTCCTTCAATCGACCGAGGAAGGTGTCAATCTGTTTTCCCTTCTACATCTGGTATGACTACAACTGATTTTCTAGTAGCATCTTTCTCTGCACAGAAGTATGCTGGTATAATTTCTTTAGGGCCTCCCACATCTCATTTGCTATGTCCTTTTCGGCAATATGTGGTACTACATGGTCCTTAACCCCATCAAGGATGATGCTCTTGGCCCTTGCCATTGCCTCCTCGTACTTGTCGTTCTCAGCTGGGTCAAATAGGATCGCTATCGTCTTCAAGGCGAAGTGCTTGACACGATTACTATCTAGAAAGAACAAGATTTTGGCCTTCCAGCTACGAAGTTTGAGGCTCTGTCCAATCTGTCCTGGTCTCTTATCCCGTTCACTTCCATCTCGCTGCTCCTCTACTTCCCTTCTGGAAGTTCTTGGTGTGACTCCCTCTGAGGCTCCATTTCCCTCCTGGAAACCCCTCTGCCAATGTCGAGATGCCCCCACTCCGATCCTTAGTGCAGCTGCACCACTAATCCGGATTTCTTGGCTAGAAATCCTCGACAACAACTCCCTCCTCCTTGGTCTTGCCCTGTTAGGTACTGTTCTGACCATAGTACCCCACCAGTGTCACTCTGCAACTTACCCACAACCTTCTATGCCTCAGCAACTGGAGGTTAGAGCCTCTAGGCTCTGTGCAATCACGACACCAGCGAAATCTGCACTTGCTGGCCACGGGTGTCAATCCTTCCTCACTGAGAAAGATGACCCGACATTGCATAAGTCAAGTCTGCTCCCCTTTGCCACCGTGCTAATCCTCTTCCCGACTCAAACTTTATGACACATGCACTGCGTCACCCTTTCCTTGCTGCTTCTTTGCTAGGAATAACTTCTGTCACTTGGGATAGCTATTTTCTGCTGCTGTTGCTCTGCTTGGTTGATGTCCTCAGTTCTCCTGTGATCTGCAACCATGCTCTGATACCATGTTGGAATTTCTAAGTCTAACCCGTTAGAAGCCCTTCATGAACTTTTTGATTTATTTCTACCTACTTGTTCTGATTAATTAACAAGTTATCTACCATGTAAATATTGAAAATAAATAAAAGTACATGCTCAACACATTACATATCATCAACTGAAGGAAACAAAACAAGCACGCAAGTGACACCATTTTTTTTGGACCAATGTCCCCGGAAAAACCCAATGCGGGAGAAACGATGCAACTATCTGAGGGTTTGTATTATTAAGCAGTTTTAGAATACAACATGGGTGCCAACACCGGATCACCCAACAGAGAATAATCTCAACAGTAGTACCTATCAAACGAAGACAAGTGTTCTGGTTGAAACCCCGGATAAACACTCTGACAGCTCCTAGCCAATCTGCCCCATGAAAACCCCAACGTTAGCCTCTAGGGACTACGTCAGCCCTTTCTGGCCCGATGTCTACCCAGTGTCACCCTAGCTCACCCTGTGTTAGCCTCTGGAGGCAATGTGTCAGTCTTAGAGCCTCTGCATCACCCACGCTAGCTCTCTGAGGCACTGCACAACTCCTGGTTGCCTCTACGTGAGCCCTGGTTGGCTTTGCGTGAACCTTTGGCTGGCTCTGCATCCCTCTCTCCTAGCTTCTACGCTGATCCTCCTGGTACTATCTTTACCTCTTTGCTTTTGTATTCACTACCCCTCAGCCGCAACTTTGATCACTCTTTCGACTTCCTCAGCAAACCCTGCCCAAGAAAATCAAAATCTTGATCAACTCGGTGTGTTCTGCAAGTGACCCTCAAACCTCCTTTTATACTTTTCTCGTTGACAATTCAACGGTCGAGATTAAGTCTCTAATCAACGACTAAGATTAACTCTGGCTTGATCCATGACTTTTGGACGCTTCTAACACAATTTTATATTAATTCACATTAATATTTTATTTTCCCTAAGATTAGGCTTAGGGACTCTATTAAAAATATTAATTATTTTAATATCTCCCAAACTGTTTAGAATCTACCCAAACCATTTATGGGTATTGGATATCTCATGTGCTTTAGCATCTCCACTGATTTTCATGGCTAGAGCACGTCCGATGCTACCCCAAATCAACACAATTGGTATAAGAGAAAGGTTCTTCATTATCATCCTAACAACTTGCAAGAAGGATTCATAGGTCACAATGAAGAATCAGGAAATGACAAGAAAGATTCCCTTGTGTGATGGTACAAACTTTGGTTTTTGGAAGAAAAGGATGTCCTACTATTTAATGTCCCTTGGACCTGAAGTATGGAAATCTGTTTTGGATTAATACAAAGCTCCTCCCACTCTTTCCACTGATCAAGATGGAAGGAAAGCTTACATTGCAAATACCAAAGCATTAAATTCCATAACTAGTGGAATCATTGACCCTGAATTCACAAAAGTCATGGGCTGTGATTCTACAAAACAAATGTGGGACAAGCTCATTGCTTTATATGACAGGGACTCCAAAGTTAAGAAGGCAAAGCTCCAAACTCATAGAAGGAAATTTGAGAGTCTTAAAATGGATGATGAAGAAGATATTGCATCATTCTTTCTTTGAGTAGCTGAAGTCGTCAACTCACTTAAAGGCTTAGAAGAAAATATTGAAGAAAACACAATTGTTCAAAAGGTCTTGAGATCTCTCCCAGATAGATTTGACTCCAAGGTAAGTGCCATAGAAAAAATGAAGGATTTGTATACTTTAAAAATGGATGAACTTCATGGAATTCTCATTGCTTATGAAATGAGAAAAGGGATCCCAAATTCCAAGGACGCAACATTCAAAGCTTCAAAATCAAAAAAGAAGGGGAAGAATTGGAATGCCAACAGTGATGACTCCGATACTTAATCTAAACTTGCACACTTTGTACGAAAGCTAAGAAAATGATCCAAGCTAAAAGGTAAGTATCGTCTCATTTGTTTTAAATGTGGAAGGATATGTCACTATGATGCAAAATGTCCTCATAAATGTGTTAGTGATAATGAGGAGGAATATAAAAGGGGATGTTCAAAAAGAAAAGTTTTAACAAGAAGAACTTCTTCTCCAGACAAGATGATTCTAATGAAGATGAATTTGTGATCACCAAGAAGAAATCAACTAAAAATATCACTTTTCATAAAAGAAATGATGATGAGTCAGATGAAGAAAATGACTATGCTCGAAGCAAAGAAGTATTATTCATGGTATTTACAAATGATGATGACTTTGAACAAGAAGGTGAAGGAAATGTGGATGAGTTACTAGTGAGTGCCATTGAAGAAAATGAGAAATTATGAAAGAAGATAATTTCTCTCAAAGTAGAAAAGGAGGAAGCAAAAAGGAGGGAAGATTTCTTGAACAATAAACTAAAAGAGAAAGAAGAGATTTGCAAAAAATGTGAAACTGAAATTGTTTCGCTAAGAAAAGAATTGGATCAAGTTAAAAGGAGTTGGCAAAGCTCTCAAACACTTGATAACATCCTTAATGCTCAAATACCTCAATATGACAAATCTGGGATTGGCTTCAAAGGAGAATCATCAAGTACAAAGGAGAATGTGAATAAGGAAATCCAAAGAAGTTATGTTTACATTATTTCTAGTCATCCAAAAGAAGAGAAGTCATCTCACCAAGAACAAAAGTTCAACTTTATCAATCCAAGGAATGAAGGAAGGACAACTCCAAGGAAGAATACTACCTCAAGTCAAGGCTATTCTAACAGGTACCAAACAATCTTTCTTGGTTATTGTTTTTATTGTAAAAACTTTGGTCATCAAGCCAAGCATTGCAAGGCTCGTAAGGACAATGCTTCAAGAAATAAGAATCAACAAAGAAAGCCACTTGGCCTCAAAGAACAAGGACAAATCAAGACTTACAACTCTTTTGATCCTTTGGCTAAGTATGATCCAAGTTTCTCATTATGTAATGATTATGGTCATGATGAACAAAATTGTCCATTCAAAAGGGAAGATCTACAAAAGGATGAACCCACTATTGATAAATGTGGCCTAGCCCTATGTGCTCATAGTGGTGAAAATCAATGGTTTGTAGACAGTGGATGTTCAAGACACATGTCAAGTGACTGAAAGAAATTTACCTCCTTAATCAAGAAATATGGAAATGTGTCTTTTGGAAGTGGATCTTCCAAGATAGATGGAAAAGGAACGGTTGCACTCATCAATGGTAAAGGAAAATCCCAAAATGCATTGTTGGTGGAAGGACTCAAACACAATATTTTAAGTGTGAGCCAACTTTCTGATCAAGGACACAGGGTCATTTTTAGTACGAAAGATTGTGAGATAAGGAGCTCCTCCTCAGGTGAACTTATAGCTAAAGGAATAAGAACACTAGATAATGTATACAGTTTGAACAAAATTCAAGAAAGTAACTGTTATGTAAGTCGAGAAAATGAAAGTTGGATATGGAACAAAAGATTGGGACATATAAGCTTTGATAACTTGGTCAATATCAACAAAACACATGCAGTAAGGGACATTCCAAAAATCATCAAGTTGTCTGTGGATCATGTCAACATGGAAAACAAACAAGAATCAATTTCAAGACTAAGGAGTTCTCTACATCAAAACCTTTGGAGATCATAAGTGCAAATTTATGTGGACCAACTAGAACTCCAACTCTACAAGGCAAAAGGTATTTTGCTTTATTTGTTGATGGCTATACTTTTGAATGTTTCAAAAGTTTTAAAGCTCTAGTAGAAAATGAGAAAGAATAAAAGATTGAATACCTTAGAACAGATAGAGGAGGATAATTTACTTCAAAAGAATTTGATGAAGTTTGTAAAGTGCATGGAATCAAGAGAGAGCTCTCTATTGCTATAACTCAAATACAAAATGGAGTACTAGAAAGAAGAAACTGAACTGTACAAGAGATGGAAAAAACAATTCTACTAGCTGCTGATTTGCAGCCTAAGTTTTGGAAAGAAGCAGCTGGGACATCAGTTTATACCTTGAATCGAACTCAATTAAGACCAAATAACGATAAGACACCATACAAGCTATGGAAAGGGAGACCTGCTTCGGTAAAGTACTTCAGAATATTTGGAAGCAAATGTTTTATGAAGATCAATGATGACTCAGCAAGAAATTTGATTCTCAAGTCGATGAAGGAATACTCCTTGATGTTCTACAAGAAGCAAAGCTTACAAATGCTCCAATAATCGACTACGAAAAGTAGTAGAAAGCATTGATGTAATTGACGAAGCCCTTTTAGAAAAGGAAATTGAAGTTCATGAAGAAGATCCTATCCATGAAGAAATCGAAGAAGAAGAGTTAGCAAAAGAGGAAAAAGATCAAGAAAAACAAAAAGAACCATCTCAAACTCCTTCAAAAGTGAAATTCCTCCAAAAACATCATTCGGAAGCGTAGATTATTGGCAATGTAGATGAGGGAATACAAACCCGAAGAAGGATGAAAAGTACACCAAGGGAATATGATGTTGGTCTCTTATATATGATAGAACCAAGAACTTTTACTAAAGCAAGAATTCTCATTGGGTGGAAGTCATGGAAGAAGAAATGTCTCAAATCGAGAAGAATGAGACATGGGAGCTGGTACCTCATCCAAACGATAAAAATGTAATTGGAACCAAGTGGGCATTGAGAAACAAAATGAATGGAGATGGACAATCATCATAAATAAAGCAAGACTTTTTGTAAAGGTTATTCACAAATTGAAGGAATCAACTTTGAAGAAAACTTTGCACCAGTAGCTCGTATGGAAGCTATAAGGATGTTTTTGGCATTTTCTTGCTCAAAAGGATTCAAATTCTATCAAATGGACGTAAAATCAACATTTCTAAATGGGGAACTCAAGGAAGAAGTCCACATGGAGCAACCAGAAGGGATAGGATTGAAGGATGTACAAATATGACACAATAGGAGAAGGAAGAAGGCATTAGAGCCTATCCCCCATTAGTGACAACTTCCTGAACTCCAACCAAAAATCAAAGTCTAGTAAACTTCGCCTTTGTGAGAGCCTTTGTAAAGATGTCTGCAACTTGATCATCGGTTGAACAATATTGCACTTCAAGAACATGGTCATGAATGAGCTTTCTAATGAAGTGCATGTGTAGTTCAATGTGTTTGTTGCGCTAATGTTGGACTAGATCTTTACATAGTTGAATGACACTTTGATTATCATGCCAAAGTGTAGTCGGATGCTGCTGCTGAAAAGAAAACTCTGACAAGATTTGACGAAGCCATAGGGCTTCCTTACTAGCTTCTACGATGCCACGATACTTTGCTTCTGTTGAAGGGAGAGAAATGGCACTTTGTTTCTTGCAAACCCATGTAATAGGTCCAGAACCAAGAGTGAAGATATAAGCTGCAATAGACTTCCGATCATCAGGGCCACCAGCCCAATCAGAATCAGTGAAACCAACCAATATAGGAGATGCTTCTGCACTGTAATGAATCCCAAACTGAATTGTACCTCGAAAATAACGAAGTATTCTTTTAGCTGCTTTCCAATGATTTTTATGTGGGTTTTGCATAAACTGAGCAACAAGGCCAACATCAAAGGAAAGGTCAGGACGAGTATGGGGCAGATATAAAAGTTTTCCAACAAGTTGACGGTATAAGGTTGCATCAACTTCAGGGGAAGTACAAGTGAATGAAAGTTTGGCTCCGGATTGAAAGGGAGAAGGGGCTGGCTTACAGTCTTCCATGTGAAAGTGGTGTAGAAGATCACATGTATACTTGCACTGGGAAAGGGAAATACCTTCTTTAGATTGCAAGACTTGAAGACCAAGAAAATAATGCAAGTGTCCTAAGTCTATCATTTCAAACTACCTTTTAAGGCTAGACTTCACATGGTTTATAAGGTTGGGATCACTACCAGTAAGGATAAGATCATCAACATAAATAACAAAAATGACAAGAGACTTATCCACTTTCTTGGTGTAGGTAGTATTTTCAGAATGTCACCTAGAAAAGCCAGTATCTAAAAGAAAGCTATCCATTTTGACATACCAAGCTCAAGGGGCTTGCTTGAGACCATAAAGGGATTTCTTAGGCTGACATACAAGGTTGGAGTCTGTTTGTATAAATCCAAGAGGTTGTTCCATATAGATTTCTTCATGCAAGTCCCCATGCAAGAAGGCAGATTTAACATCCATCTGATAACTTCCCATTTAAAAGAGGCAGCAAGGGAAAGAACAAGCCAGATAGAGTTCATTTTGGCAATAGGGGAGCAGGTTTCAGTATAGTCAATGCCTTCAACTTGTGAAAAACCCTTAGCAACAAGACAAGATTTATGTTTATCAACTTTTCCATCTCGTCCAAACTTGGTTCTATAACCCCATTTGCATCTAACAAGTTTTCGTCCCTTTGGAAGAGGAACAAGGTCCCATGTATCATTTACCAATAGTGAATGATATTCTTCGTTCATAGTTGCATTCCAATCTGGATGGCCTGAAGCTTCTGCAAAGTTGTCAAGATCATAATTCGTTGAAGCTTGAGCCAATAAAGAAGAGGCTCTATCGAACTGAAAGCGTGTACGATGTTGATCTGTAGGATCACCTGCAAGAGCACTCGCTGCATCCCGAGTAGCACATACCCATTTTGGATGCTGAGGAGTTGAAGGAGGTTCCCATGAAGGTGGGGGAGGATTGTCATCCTTGTTTTCATCATCTGAAGAAGAAATATTTTCAGAAGTAGAAGGGATAGAGAGAGGTGGCACATCCGCTGAACTAGGCTCGTAGGCCGATATATTTTCAACAAACTTTACATCTCTTCTAATGATAACATTTTTGGATTTAGGTTGCAAAAGTCTATATCCTTTGACATCTTCATAATATCCAACAAAAATACATTTTTCACTCTTAAGTTTTAAGGCTTTATGTTTCTCATCTAGAATACGGGCCCATGCTTCACTTCCAAAAACACGAAAGTGACTTACATCTGGTTTAATTAAGATCCATTCTTCTTCTGGAGTGATATTCTTTAAAACCTTAGTAGAAGTGCGATTTACTATGTAATTTACACAGTTAATTGCTTCTGCCCAAAATTAAGACTAAGTCCTTTAGATTGAAGCATACAATTAGCCATTTCTTTGAAGGTGCGATTCTTCCTTTCGGCTACACCATTTTGTTGTGGAGTATATGGAACAATATGTTGCAATTGAATTCCATGCTCAGTGCAAAAGTTGATGAATTTTTTGTTAACATATTCTCCGCCATGATCAGATCTTAGCTTAAGAATTTGATGTCCAGGTTGTTTCCCAACAAAGGCCTTAAAAGAAAAGAACATGTTAAATATTTCACTTTTGATTTTTAAGAAGTATACCCAAGTGTGTCTGGAGAAATCATCAATAAAAGTTAAGAAATACTTGTAGCCAGAGAATGAAACAACTAGAAGTGGGCCACATAAATCACTATGCACAAGCTGTAAAGGGGTTGAGGCGTGCCAAGAGGCAAGTTTTTCAAAACTATCCCAATGATGTTTTCCAAGTACACATCTAGAACAAACTCCATCTCTGCAAGATACCATAGGAAGATTTGTCATCATATTTTCTTTACATAGATTTTGAAGGGAGCGATAGTTTAAGCGACCAAATCGCTCATGCCAAAATTTTCTCACTTCATCATTATGAGAAACAAATACCGAGGTAAGAGTTGATGACCCAAAGTTGTTAAACTTATACAACCTTGTAGAATCATCAACAATGTCAGTAGCTAAAATATGTCTAGGATCTCTTAGGTCCTTAATTACAACATCACGAAGTGAAAATTCAATGATTTTACCTTCACCTGAATGAGTTATCTAATATACGGATAGAAGGTTGTAGGATAAGGTAGGAACACATAATACATCATTAAATTGACCATTGTCTAGATGAATAGTTCCAGTCCCTACAACACTAAGAGATCTATCACCACCAACATATATATTTTTGGTGTTACAATCATTTAAAGAAGAAAACATGGCTTTGTTTTTGGCCATGTGATAAGAAGCTCCGGAATCAATGAGCCACTCATGAGAATGAGAAGAAGAAGATACATTTAGTTCATAACTAGGCCGAGATGCTTGAAAACCACATGCATAAAGTGCTATTCCTGAAGATAAAGTTGAAGTTGAACAATGCTCCAAATGGATGTTATGCTTCTTCATTGTTGCTTCCAAGGCTTACATCTTCTTAAATCATTTGGATTCTAAGTGGCCATCACAATTACAATAGTTGCAATGTCTATCAGTCTTCTCTTTGTTTTTATTTGCCTTATCATTTTGTTGAATTTATTTTTCATTTTGAGACTGAAATTGCTTAGGACTCTTGTTTGGTTTAGGACCATTCTGTTTAGGATGCTGCTTCTTCAGATTCTTTGAATTTGGTTGTTGCTAGGCTGCTAAGGATTTCTTAGAAGAGTTTCCAGTATTAAGAAGACCAAGATGTAAGAGTTTTTCTTGTTCTCTTATTAAAGAATCACAAAAGACATCAAAAGAGGGGGACTTGTAGGCTTGCCCTTGAGAAATAAAGGTTTTTCTAGTAGAATGGAAGGTGGAAACAAACACAGAGTAGGCTGGTCCTAACTTAATAAGAATTGAATAGATAAAGCTACCATCTTCTTTCTTAACCTTAACACCTTCCAAGAGAAGTCTAAGGGTCTTGAAATTGGACAAAAAACTTCAATGGAAGAAAAATTATTGGGGTCCAACGTAAGCAACTCATTTTCGAGTTGATGGGATCTAATTTCATTTTTAATTCCAAAAACTTTATTGAACTGTTTCATTGCTTCATCAGGGGTATCAAGTTCTGCGATATGGAAACTAAGGTCTGGAGAAATAGACATCCATATCAACCCACGTGCTTGATATTGTTTATTTTCCGATTTGGCTAGCTTATCTTCATCTTTAGATTTCGATTCTTGCTCTGAGGCTATTCTATAAAGACCTTTACTTTTAAGTAAATCCACAATGTAGGAAAACCATTGGAAGTAGTTGGTGTTGTCAAGAATAACTAGGCATGGAATTTCCATTTTAAAATAAACTAAAGCTGAAGGTGTTGAAACTAAGTGTTCCGATGGAAAGATCTCGAAAAATTAGGCTGATTAAAAAAAAAACAGCTCTGAAAACGACTTTCGGATGAAGAAGTTATGGCTTTTTGAAGAAAAGTTGTTGAAGATGCCAATGAACTACATGAATGATAATGTTATATTTAAAAAAAGTTTCCCCCCCTTTCCAAACTTAATCTAATTAGCTCACTTCTTAAAAAAAGATTACTTTATGTGACCCACTTTTATAAATAAGTGAAAGTCACTTTTACAATGGTACTTTATGAACTTCCCACTAAATTGTAACTTAAATAAAAGATAAAGTGACTTCGGAATTATAATTGACTCATTTTTTATAATGGGTGAGAACATTTTTACATAAAGTAACTTTAAAACATAAGTTACGTGTGCTTTTTGAAAAAGTAATTCAACAAAAAGAAAGTCTTGAACCCAAGACCTCTATTCTCATAAAGTAACTTTGGACCAAGTGAGCTAGTTTAAAAGGTTAGTAATTTTTGGAAAGGAGGAAGAGTTTTTTTTTTGTTTGCTCACTGAAGCTTTGGAGTGCGTGCTTACTTGAAAAACCTCTTTTTCCCTACAAAACAAAAAAAAACACACAACCCAAAATGAACATGCAAAAGAAATCCAAGTCTTACGGCTTAAAGTTAGATTTGGCCAAAAACTAAATATTTTTCTCAATGTTTCCGATTTTCCGAGATCACACTAAGGCGTCGCAGAAAAGAGCACACACATGAGAAAAATTATTTCTTTCTGCTTTTGGTTTGCTTAGATCATACAAAGTAGTGGGGAAAAGAGAATACACAAAAATGAAAGGTATAGATTTGGTAAATAAAAAAAATATAGAGGACTATAAATTGAAATAAACAGAGAGATAAATAACTATAACTGCAAATAAAGGTTGTATACCTCTAGATCATAAAAGTGACGCAGCTAGGGCTACTGGAAACCTTTTTGCGTGAAACGAAAGGGGTTCCTCACTGGAACATATGCTCCTAACACAATAAAGCAGTCCTCTCGGCTCGAAAGTGGTTAGAAACAATAGATCTAGGAAATGGAAGTTGTATGCAGTTGTATTGACTTCGGATTTGGATAATGAACATATGCGGCCCTCGAATAGCTCTAATACCATGTAGGAATTTACAGGGTAAGTTCCTTAGATAGAACACCAGAGGACGCCTCTCACAAACTGATCACAGATTGGTACACCAGTATTCTTTACGTGGTTAAAACCCTCAAAGAGGGAAACAACCCACGACCTGAGCTAACACGGCCACTTCAGGCAATTTATTAATGTAAAAGAAAGAAAATTTACATAAGCTTCTCTCATGAACGGTCACCTTACAAATGACCCTCCATGCTCTTTAAATAGAGATCATTGACCAATCGTGTTCGTCAGATTGTGAGTTGCAAAAAGTACATAGTAAAGAAACACACTTTACCTAACTATACACTAGACCAAGTTATACTTAACTATTTCCTATGTGTCGGAATATCCTAACATCCCAAAAGCACAACTTTTATAGTGACGACTTACATTGATGCTGATTGGGATGGAAGCGTGGACGATCGAAAAAGTACCAACGAAAATGCATTCTTCATGGGAGATTGTCTAGTATCTTGGCTAAAAAAAAAGCAATCATCTATATATATTTCCACAATTGAAGCCGAATATATAGCTGCTACAGATTGTTGTACACAGATACTATGGATGAGGGAATCTTTGAAGGATGTCAACATATAAACTAAACAACCAATCACCATATATTGTGACAACACTAGTGCCACCAGTCTCTCAAAGAATCCAGTGATGCACTCAAAGACCAAACATATGCCAATCAAGTATCACTTCCTCTGTGAACAAGTTTCTAAAGAAAACATCAATACAAAAGAGAAAATTGTAGATATATTTACAAAACTTCTTCCATGAAAAGCATTTCAACACCTTCGCCAAAATATGGGGGTTATTGCTCTTGCATCACATTAAATAATCATATTCACAAGAGTAGGAGTGGCGTGTTAGGGGGGGGCCACATGAGAAAGGAAACAATTTGATAGGGGGAGTACTTCGGCACCCCATTTGCCATTGATGTCAAAGGGGGAGAGAATGAAGAAGGGGAGATTGTTGGTCAATAATTGTCATTGATGAAATATATAAGGGGGAGATTGTTGGTCAATAATTGTCATTGATGAAATATATATTGTTGAGCTCTCCTAGTAAATGTCACCATGAAGCCTTACATTTCCAAATGGCCTTACTCTCCATGAAGCCATTTTGTCCTACCTCCAATTCTGCACTAATTGATGACCAATCACATTAAAAAATGTTTTTCACTACCTTAGAGGCAACCTCTCAATATGATACCTATACCATCTTTTAGAGCATAATTTTTCCTTTCCAATGAGCTCTTACTTGGCCCGAAACTCCAAATAGTTTGGGAGATATAATTTTTTTAGTTAAGGATATTATTCTGGACAATGAGCCGACCTATACTGGCCTACTCATGTTGGCCTATTTGTAGATACATGTCTCTTCGTTCATCATGAACACTATATAATAGGCATACATATTCATTCTTCAATCATTAATTTGATCACACAATCACAAAATAGGTGAAGGAGGTTCACTTCTCGTGAACACTAATAATTAAGGGTTGAAAGAGCACATAAATATATAGTTTAGACTGGACTATTCTTCTGCACCTCGGACCTCAAAGAACTGAACTAAACAGGGTCCTACACCTAGACAGAAGCTTGAATTGAGGAGGCATCGGACTGTGGCCTTGAATTCACTAAACAATGGTGCAAATCCTTTACTGTGTAGTTGGATGACCTTCAAAACAATTCTCAGACTCGATTACCTGAAGATTACGGTGACTATGGCTCTTGTATACCTCAGATCTTTGGCACGGTGACTGTGGCTTAACCTGGACACTTCTGTTTCTCGGACTATGCAATAGTTTGATGATAAACCTTTGGACAAGTACTACAAAACTGTGGGTTCTTGACTGTGGTAAAAAAATTGCGCCTCGGATTAAGAGATAGAACTTTGGACTGTGGACCATGAACTTACTTCTGTGATAAAAGCTCGGATATCTCTATCTCAAGTTCCTTCCTAGACAGTGGAAGAGTGCCTTAGCTAGACAATGGACATAAACAATGAACAATGGACATAGAAAATGTAATAATGCCATTGCTGGATAACACATTGATGAATTAAGTGAAATGAACATTCCACCACCTCCGTAAGCAGAAAGCAGTGGCACAAGCAGTAAGGGATTAAGTGAAGCAAAGTAAGTGGACCAATGAAGTAGATCTTGAAGATTGAAATCAACAACGCAGTAAGGTGATCTCATTAATTTTAGTCAAGTAAGTACTTTTTGGCATTTTCAATTAAAAGAAGACAAGACAGCAGGATTGGTGTCCTTGGAGTTGGTGGTCCTAAACGCAAGGTTGGAGCCTTAGATAAGATGGGGTCGAAGCACTAGAGGTCAGAGCTTCATCAAGTCCAAGTTGGTGCTTGGAAAACATTCATACTTTATTGTATTCAATCTTTTCTATACTTAATAACATCATTATTATACATTTCTCTGAATAAATTGTGAAGAATCTAACTGGTAAAAATAACAATTGAAAATACATACTGATTCACCCCCCTCTCATTATTTCCAACAACTATAATGGAAACATTTAGACTTTAGACACCTAAACCTAGTTAGGTTCATAATCAGAAAAAGTTACGTACTCTCCCTTTTGCTAGGGTTTTGTCATAAACCATAGACTACATTAACAACTCAATTAAGATATTAGTCTCATTGTATCTAGGGCTTTAGTATTACTTTGAAAGATATGTGACAATCTCTACTATAATTTATTGCAAACCCTAGATTTCATTTTCGATACACAAAGCCTTAGATATTAGTAATTCAATCAAATAACAATCCTACTATGCATCTAATGTTTCAACAATGTTAGACTATACTAAGGTTTGATGCAAACCCTAGACTAAATCATATAAAAAAAAATATCATCATATCCTAGAATATCAATCTCTATTAGGGATTTTTTACAAACCCTATAATTTACATGAGCAACAACAATTAGGTTAGCATACATGTATATACATATCTAGGATGCAGTTCTCATCAATATTTACTAGGTAAACTTAGGACACAAACATCAATACATCAAAGTTAGATATACCACAATTTTATTTGGACTAGCGTTTTGGTCCCACAAATGAATATACACGTAGGGTTTTATCCCTAGAATCTTACTATAGACATTATAAGGGTTTTTCTCATAAACCCTAATTTACCAAACCCTAAAGGTATAGGGTTTCATTTAAACATTAAATTCAAAACCTAAATGACTAGGGTTTCTATTACAACAATACCAAGACTCTAAACATCAAGAGAATAGGATTTCTATACTTCATCATTAACCCTAAGTAGACTAGGATTTCATAAATATAGACCGTTGCTTGGCACATCGCCTCTTTAAGATGTTCAAAGGCCTTTGTTGCTTCTGGAGTCCATGAAAATGCATCTTTCTTCAATAATGTTGTTAGAGGTGCTGCTATTCTCCCATAATTCTTAACAAACTTGTGATAATACCCTGTCAACCCGAGAAATCCTTGCAGATGCTTTATGGATGAGGAGATTTTCCATTCCTTAATGGCTTTAATTTTGTTAGGGTCTACCTTAACTCCTTCATGAGATACAATATGACCCAGATATTCCACCTCTTGTACTCCAAAGAAACATTTGGATCTTTTTGCATATAATTGTTTCTCCTCCAATAGTTGTAGCACCCTGTCAACATGTTCTACATGATCCTTCCAAGACTTGCTATAGATTAGTATATCATCAAAAAATACTAACACAAATTTTCTAAGGAAGGGTTTGAAAATGGAATTCATCAAACTTTGAAATGTAGAAGGTGCATTGGTAAGGCCAAAAGGCATGACCAAAAATTCATAATGACCCTCATCAGCTCTAAATGTTGTTTTCAGAATGTCTTCTGTCTTCATTCTGATTTGATGATATCCTAAATGAAGATCCAACTCGGTGAAGTAAATTGATCCATGCAATTCATCGAGTAATTCATCAATGACAGGAATTGGAAACTTATCTTTAATAGTGAGCTTGTTGAGTTCCCTATAATCCGAACACATGTGCCATGATCCATCTTTCTTGTGCACCAATACTACTGGAGTCAGAGAAATAAATTTGACTAGGTTGAATTATACCAGCCTCTAGCATTTCTGCAACCATATGTTCAATTTCACTCTTTTGGGCATAGGGATATCTGTACGGCCTGATGTTTGGAGGAACACTTTCTAGAATCAGATGAATAGCATGATCATGATCACGAATAGGTGGGAGACATTTGGGAGTCTCAAATACCTTGGAATGATTGTCCAAGACTTTTTAGAGATCTGGAGAAATAGATGATTTCGATGTGGAAACATCTAGCGAACATAATTGTGCAATTACAACTCTTTGTTCCCTTTTTAGAAGCTTTGTCATACTGTTAGAGATGATTATCTTTCCTAGTTTCCCTGCAATACCCCTTAATTCAACTTCCTTTCTTTCCGCAGAAAATTTCATGAAAAGTTCTTGAAAATTGAAAGCTATTGTACCCAAGGATTGTAGCCATTGGACTCCTAGTACAATATCAGCACCTCCCATTGGAATGGAAAGCATTGGGCTAGTCAATACATATTCTCCCATGGATAGCTTGATATTATGGCACTTTCCAGAGCAATTTATCATTCATCCATTTGCAACCATCACTTGACATTCTGGTTTTGGATATAGGAAGCAATTCAATTCTTTTGCTATCTTACAATGAATAAAATCGTGGGTACTTCCCGAATCAATCAACACTATTACCTTTTTCTTCTTGATTTGACCTTCTATCTTGATGGTTTGAGGAGTGGTAATTCCAGCCAATGCATTACAAGATATGGTTGGATCCATTTCTTCTTTATCTAGGCTTTGTTCCTGGAGTATATCCTCTTCTTTTGAACTTTCTTGCTCTTTTTCTTCTTCCTCTTCACAATCTATGTAGAATAATTTCTTCTCAGCACACTTATGACCTTTAGTGTATTTTCTATCACAACTGTAACAAAGCCCTTTTGCTCTTTTTTCTTCCAATTGTTGTGGTGTCAACCTTATAGGTTGTGGAAGAATAGGGGCAACAACACTTCCATCTTTAGAGTTGTGAGTGGTATGCTTCCTGGTTGCCATAATTTTACTTTCCATTTTTCTTGCTAATCTGAATGCCTTTTCTAATGAATCAGGTTCCCAAAGGCGAACATCATGTTGGATATTATCGTTTAAAGTCCCTATGAACACATCAATCCTATGCTCCTCTGGAATATTTTTTACCCTTATGTTCAATTTTTGGAACTCCTCAATGTGCTCCATTATTGAACCCTTTTGTTTGAGACTTATCAATTGGCTAAAAAAAATGTTTCTTTTTGTATCCTCATAATGTGCTGTCAATTCTTCCGTAAAAATTGCCCAAGTGATAAATTTTTTACGAGAACAAAGCCATTGATACCACACAAACTGATTTGGTTCCAAAAATAAAGTTGCAATATATACCTTTTGTGTGTTTTGCACATTATTGAGATCAAAAAATTGCTCCATCTGTAATATCCATGTTGCGGGATCCTTGCCATCAAACTTCTTCATATCGATTTTTGGAATATGGTGGGTCTTTGATCTAACATTAGAGTATACGAAATCATGATTAACATTTCTTTTGTTCGCATCATGAGTTTCCTTTACTATCATTTCACCATTAGTAAGTATTTCTTGTAGAAAATTTGTCAAATCTGTCTTCAAATCTGCCATGCCTGTCTTCAAATCTATATTCAAATCATCCATCTTAGCTTCCACGTCATTCATCTTAGCTTCTACATATTTCTTTAAACCATCCGTCTTAGATTTTGTTACTTTTTGTGCGAGTGACATTTGTTGCACTTGGTCTCGTAATTTTGATATATCATGTTGCATTTCTTCCTCTTCTTCATAAGTCATGCTAGAGATTTCACGTTGCTTACTAGGTGTTTGTATTTTCTTTCCTTGGGCATCATTTACTGATAATAATGCTCTACTATTCCCTTTGAATTCCTTCAAAATAATTTTTCAAACCAAGCTTAAGCAAAAATTAAAAAAAAATCTACATACCTTTTTTCACTTTGTAGGAGCTCGATATTGCCTCTGATGTATCTCTGTAATTTTGATCATCCAGTTTTGAAATTGCGACCTGTAGTAGCCCTCTGTGTCCTCTTTCCAATTCCACCAGTCTAATCCAAATTGGATTCTCCAAGGAAGAGTTTTGCCAAATCTCCCACAGTGACCTGATTATAGAATAGTTCAGTAGAGCGAACTTTTACGACGTGCCACGTGTCCCTGTTTCGACCTTTGGCTCTGAAAAATATATAAAAGAAACTAAAGTCCATCCTCTTTCTATACCTTCTTACGAAATTTCAATTCGATGCTCAAAGAGAAAGTTATGATGATTTCCCCAGGTCACCTGTTTGGAATGTAATTCAGGAGTCTTCAAAAAGACCAACTTCCTTAGATCATATATTCGCAAATATAGCGCGAAAATCTCTAAAATTCGGACCTGAGGTTCGGTGCGATTTCTTATCAAATGGGTTTTTTTTTTCTCTTTTGAAACGTCGCAAAAAAAAGTTATAGCGAAAATGCCATGATGACCTATTTGGAGCAGCGAAACCCTAGAATCCAAAGCTCTGATACCAAATGTTATGAAACCAGCTCATAAAAAGATAGAAAAGATAGATCAACGCCTTAGAATTCAGCCTCTTTGAGGGGGCAACCTCCTTTACATTACACAAATGAATGATTCTTTGGTGATTCAAATGACAAAACCTCCTTTCTATATATAGGAGTCTAAGGAGTCACAGTATAACCCAGTTGACCTAACAATAATAATATAAAGGCACAAAAATAACAATAGAGGGATTCTATGGGGCACAGTGATAACAATATGGAGACAATAGGGGCACAAAAATATTAATAAGGGATACAACTACAATAATAATGGGGTAATCACTAGTATTATAGGGACCTAACAAATAGACATACCCTTAGGTTAGGGTTTTATAGAGAACCTTTTAGGGTTCCATATGAATGATCAAAATATAATGAGGGATGATTCAATCTTATAATTAATCACCCAAACAAGAATCTCTTACGATTCAAAACCCTAGATATAACGATGTTAGTAATGTAAATCCAATTTTAAAAAGGAATGAATATATCTTTATTATGAAGAGAACAAATCTTATGGTCTAAGACATACCTTGGAGTTGTTTCTTAATAAACCTTGTAGGACATCAATTCTTGAAGAGCTTCCTTTGCAATAGCACTTCTACTATGCTTTATCTTGTGAGGTCTCCTCCATAAACCTTTAGCATTCAACAAGCTTTCCTAAACAAGGAAAATATAAAAATAAGGGTTATTAGCATATAATACAAACACATCTTGAGAAGAGAGGAAATCAAACATGAAAAGGTGAAACAGAGAACAAAATACTTATATTTTAGTAAATTGGTGGAGGCTCCCTCTTAATCCAATCTTGAGGGAAACCTACTACTAAAAAAATTCAAAAACGTTTTAACAAGGCATGCTAGACCTACAAGTTGTAGAAATCAAAACATAAAGGAAAACAATTCAAAATTTAGAATAGAAGGATATGTAAGGGATAGAGTCCCTAAGAGTCCCTGACAAATAAGTCTTTGACTTCAGATTCTTCCATCTTTTTCTTCATCGAAAATATTTTCTTGATCCCTATCTCTCCTTTTATTCCTTTGATTCTCAGGAAAACGACTTTTATAATGACCCATCTTGTGAAAATTGTAACATTCAATCTTAGATAGGTCTATTTTCTTCCTTGGTCCTTTGAACTTCTTAAAGGTTCCCTTATTCTTGTAATGAGTGGAATAGGCATTTTAGATGTTCTCCTCTTCATCCTTCTTGTTTCTTACTAACGATATTCTGGCTTCTTCTTGACTACATGCATTCCACATTTGTTCAAATGTTGGAGTATCCTTCCAAATATTGATTCCTGATGCAAAGGCACTCCAAGATGTTGGTAGTCCTAGAAGGGAAATAATCACGAGATCCTTTTCTGGTAAAATTTCATCTATTGCTTGAAGTTCGTTTATGATTCTAGATATCCTATAAAGAAGGACGCCACAGTATCATCTTTCGTCATCTTCATAGTTCTTAATTCATTCTTGAGGCTTGCAATTTGACCAATGTTCTTGATTGTGAATAATTTAGATAAAGCCTCATGCATTTTTTGAGAGGAATCTACGTTGGATATATATGGAATGGGTTTGTCCTTTACTCTATCCATTATTAGGTTCATGGCCAATATTTTTGTTTCTCTGAATTTTGCTTTCTCTACTTCACTTGATTCATCTGTAGGCTTCTTGAATTTTCCTCGGGCTAGATCCAAAACTTTATTCTTGTCAAGGATGAGATCTATCCTCTTTTTCCATGCCCTGTAGTTGAAGGCTCCTTCTAGTTTGTTTTTTCCCTTCATTAAGTTAGACATAGTTCTTGGTGATAGTAGGCTTATCCCCTTATATGATCCCTTTTATTTGATGACCATTATTCAACTTCTTAAGATTCCTTATTCTCTTGATTCTCCTTTCAGTAGATCTTCAGGTTGCCTTTTTCTTCCTTTCTTCACCTTAGCTCTAATACCATGTTGTAAAATCAGAAAGGTATAAATATTCTCTTGTTGATAATTACTTGTGATTTCCTTAATTTATTATTATCTTTCTTGTATTCTTCTTTTTATCTTTGTTCATCAAGAAATTACCAAAACCAAAACACGAAGATCAAGGACACCAGGTGTAGGCGCATAGCCAGGGAAAAACCCCTATATAGGGGAAAACCTAGTAAAAAAGTCTTCCTTCAGTAGAATCATATGACAGTGAGGCAACCAAGACCTTAACCAATAGAAATTCCTCCTCCACCAAGTCAAAACAATGTAAACTTTGAAACGGGAACCCATACTGTTACCCGTTTTGTAGAGATAGCAAAAAAGTGACCCGATTTTGAAAATGGGTTATGAAGAACACACGTGTTTTTTAAAGCTTAGTTTTTGACACTATAATTTTTTTTTATGTACATTGCGTTTTATAATGGTAGTGTTTTTTATGCTAATTTAAAAACGTGGTAATTATACACCAGACCCTTTTTTTAAAAGTTTTTTTATTTTTTATTTTTTTATTTTCTAATGTATGAAATGTAAATAATTATTTTGTAAGTTTAATAATTTTTGAAGTGGTCTTTTTCTTCATATTTTCTTGTTTTTATTTTAATTTTATTTTATTTGTAGTGAGGTTTTTATTGTTTCGCATATTTAAATAAGAAGTTCGATATTTTGAGTTTTCGATATTCTACATATTTATACATCGTTAATTAATTTTTCAATCCACAAGAAATAATTGTTTCTAAAAAACAATATTTTTTAACGATGGACATAAAAATAGTCATTTTAACATAAATATAATTAAAAACTACACGTTTTGATCATTTTTTGCTACAATTGACATGCGAAAATCACAATTTTTATATGAAAATTTTCATTAAAAATATTTAAATAATAGTTTTTTTTATGAATTTCATGTCAAAAAAAAAATAATAATCACTTTTTTTTTCAAAAAATAATGCTTAACTTAAAAATTAGTGCGAAAATCACATATTACAAATATTAAACGCATAACAACCTTAATTGAGTGTATATTCTTCTCATAAAATGTCAAAGTCAAAACATTGCAAGTATAACTACTTAAAAGTTACAAAAAAATGAGTTTGATTTCCAAGCATAACTTAAATTTAATCAAACAATGTCACGTAATCCAAACTCTTCGTCCTCTAGAGTTTTATCATTGTCTTCTTCCACAATATTTTCTGCTTCCTTTTGCTCATTTTCGTCTTCTAATAGATCTTTGATGTCTGCGAATCTCCCAATGTATGTATTTCCAAACATCCCATGTAACTGTGGTTGAGGTTCCTTTGCCTTTTTTGCCACACGTGATTCACTAAAGTCCCCTTTCTTCAACCCAATTTCTTGCATTGCATCTGGAAGAAATTGAAGAGCATTAATTCTTTGCTGAATGAAATTGCATTGTAATGGATCTTTTTCAATTGCAATGCAATTTCTTCCTTTTTGAAGGCAGCATGCTAGTGTTGTACCTAATTATCAAGCACAAAAGAAATAATGAAGTAAATTAGTACAATGACATATTAATTAAAAAAATAACATATTGAAATTCAATTTTATATAATAAAACTTACCTGACCCAGAAAATAAATCCAAAACCCAATCTCCTTCATTTGAACATATGTCTATAAGATAGTTAATCAATAATTGTGGTTTTTGATAAATGTTAACTATCTTTCCTTTTGCTTCTTTGTCTTCATATGTTAGTTTTCTCACAACAGTATCATAAGACAGTATTTGGCTATGACTCTTTCCGTCCACCCGATTAAAAATCATAGACATATAGCTATCATCTTTTGCCCAAGTATCAATATGAATGAACTCACAATCATTTATAAATACTTGATCGTCACGATTAAGAAGATTTGACTTTTGCCTGTAACATGAAATAGTAAAAGTTCAATCAACTTGTACATAAATGAATTTTTCAACATTAATCAAATATACATTTTAAACGTCTTACCATGTAAGCTGCATCCTTGAATTTGTTTTCCCTTTGAAGCTTGACAATATCATTGCCAATTGTGTGTCTGAATGAAATGTCACAAATCTCCATAATGGTGATGACGTGACTTCTACAAATCCCGCAACCACTTTACTAAGAGCTTGATAAGTATAAGGGTCACTATCATAGTCAATATTTGGAATATTGAAACCATGGGGAATATCTGCAATAACTAGGGCATACTCCCTTTTAGGTATGAGTTTAGCAATGTCTTCACAGTCGCCTTGTATTACTTGATATTGAACAGTTTCTAGCCCATTCCAAATGAAATGTGTAAGAGTTGGATCAAGTTCAACATTCTTAGCACGTTGCTTCCTCAGTCTTTCGGTCTTTATTTTTTCAATAAAGGTTCTGAAGCTAGTTGGCGCTCCATTATCATCCTTCTTCATATTTTATAAAATAAACAAATATATGTGTAAGTTATAAATTAAAAATAGTACACAGATGAATAAAAATGAATGTGTAAATCAAGATACCTTTTTAAATGCAAGATAAAAAGCTTTTAATGTTGACGTAGAACTTGAATCTGGATAGTTGCGTACAACATCATCCCAACTATCTTCATTCAACAATCTAACCATTTGTTCTTGAATTTTCATGTAAACTTTGTGACTGCATAGATAAAGCAACAAAAAGTCAATATAATGATATGTATAACAAATACTACCAAGAACAACATGTTTTATTTAAAAGAAAATTATAATCTAGAAATAAATAAAAATAATTCAACAAACTTACTTTTGAAATTCCTCAGACATTTCCTCCAATGATAATTCCCCTCACTTCACACGAGATAATATTGTTTTGACAAATTTTTCATCTTTCACTCCTTGCATTGCTCTCCAAGGTGTGACAGTCATATCTTCTGGAAGCTGCTTCAATTCAGGACCTGATTTACTGCCGCCACATATCATTGGCCTAGACTTTTTGATCTTCTGGTTTTTAATGCCAATGTTTTCCCACATGCTAAAAATCTCATCAATCAACTTCCAAACATCTCCAGTTCGAAATGCCAATTGGAAAATGTTATCAACACCTCTGAATATATTACCAGGAAGGTTGCATTTCCCACCTTTTGAATTGGGTTTCTCTTCAATTTGATAGCCTATTTCCATACAACATTCCCTTCGGAAATCTGCAGTAACATTAATCCTATCCCCACCACATTTTTCTTGAAATTCACTATGAATAAATCTAACCTTTTGGATGAAAGTCATAGACATCCTATATTCATTATCTGAATTATGATCCCATGCCACTAACTTTTCTTCTATATCCGATAAACTAGCATAAATGATACATTTCATTGTTTCAAAACGTGGGTTATTGGGATATTCCTCCATCAATTGTCTTTGAGCTTTTATAGAATGGTCCCCCCCAAGCGCATAATAATCGTATTCAAAACATTTTGACTTATCAAATGCTTCTTTGTTGGGAACTTGAACTGGATCAACAAGAAGCACATAATTAACCACATGAGCATATGGATTATACCTCATCAATGTCTTCAAGTTGTGAACATGCAGATGGTGTGGCTTTCTGACTTGATATTGACATTGTCCTTCACTTGCCTTATAGGTTTGTCTGACATTAAGCTGAAATGTACGACCACCATCAATTAAGTTTTTCTTTGTCAAATTCTGTCGAATGGCATTTTGTTTTGTTTTGATAATGCCATCCTCTAAATTAGCTCCTGGTGTAACAATTTCTCTGCTTTCTTTTGAAGTTTCACTAGGTTCTTGACTGCTGGTAATGACTACTTCAAAATCTTCAACTTTACTTTTCTTCGTCATAACATTCTCAACAGATTTATTCTTGGGCATTGTTACTTTTGGTCTTTTACGACTCTTCTCAGTTCCAATGTCATCTTCAGTAACAGCAACATATGCTTCACTGTCAGTTTCAACTTCATCGCCCTCAAAAGTAACTTGTCTACCCTTGCTAGATTTATCTGCTAAAAGCCTTTTTTTCTGATCCTTTGGATGTAGTTTTGTAGCATCATCAACTACTACATTTTGCTTGTTTTCCATATCTTCTTCTGACACTGAGTAAAAATTGTTGACAACTTTTATGATATCATGCTATATGAAATGAATGCCTCCGAACCTAATTGAACAGCTTTCAACAAAATTCTGCCAAACAAAATATCATATGTCAATAAAAACAAAATTAAAAAAATATAGCGAGACACTTTCAAGAAAGCAAAATACAGTTTTGTTTCATCTCATTTACGATTTGTTTACACAACTTTGTAGATACCTCTCTCGTGTCATACAATGAATATGTTAGTCGATATTTAACCCTTTCATGTGACTTGGGAGCTTTTGTAAGTATGTAAACAACTTCAGTGTCTGGTACCGAACACATATCTATGACTCTTCCCATCAGCTCAAAAATTCCATTTTCATTTGGTATATCAAGATATAGATATATGTTCACATTTTGGCTTTCTTTTTCTTTCACATACCAGATTCTTGATGGGAATTTCATCTCTTTTGAATTCTTCCAGTCTGAAATCATCTTCTTATCATTTGAGGCACTTGAAAGATTTGTAGCCATGAGCTCAAGTGGAGTTCGTTCACCAATGTTTTTTGAAGATGCACCTTTAAGTGTCTTTGGTCCAGACATATTCACATAAATCTTCTTTGATGCCATTTTCCTGAAAAATAGAAACACATAAATCAGTAAATAACGAAAACATATTAACTTAAATCCACAACGAAAATATATCATAAATTTTTAATTTGTATAATCAGATAATTGAAATTAAAAAAATATTAACACTAAGAAATGGCAGAAGCCCATTCACACCACCCCGTCCATCCGCGGAATGGCGGGTGATTTTCCCACTCCCTACCCCCATGCCCCCCTACCCCTCTTCCCCCTCAACCGACCCACGCCACGCCACGCCACCCCACCCCGCAATCGGATGGCCATCCAACCCCACCCTTACCCCCCTTCCACCCCTCGCCCCTACCCCCATGCCACCCCTCCCCCAAACCACTTCCCCCCAACGCCCCACACCACCCTCTACCCTCTGGCCCCCAACCCCAACGCCACTCCACCCCCTTGCCATCCCCCCAACCCCCTACATCCTACCCCTCTTCCCCCCCAACTGAGCCACCCCACCCCGCAATCGGACGGCCACCCTAGCCTACCTAACCCCCCTTCTCCCCGACCCCAAACCCCCCCTCTCTCAGCCCTCCCTCCAAGCCCCCCTACCCCTTGCCCCTACCCCCCTCCCTCGGCTCTCCCTTCTACCCCCTAACCTATCCCCCTCTACCTCAGCCCTCCCTCCCATCTCCCTGCTCTATTCTCCCTTCTACCCCCCTACCTGGCCCTTACCCGCACCGCACACCTTCCCCCCTACGCTCGCACTCCACCCCTTTCCCCTCCCCCTTACCCCCCTCAGCACCCCCATCCTCCCCTCTCCTCCCCCCTCAGCCTCCAACCCTTACCCGGGTGTTATCGGGAAATCTAGTGTCTATGCAGAGCTGCTAGTCCCACTAAGGTTAGTAGCTACCTTAGAAACAAACAAACTAAAACTACTTTTGTTTTCCTTTATGAGAAATAGATAAGAGGGGAATAAAGGAGACCAACCTCTGTCTTGCACTTGGTTCCTTGCTTGATTCCTCTCCCTTCTGATAGATCCTTGCCACTAGCTTCCTCGTCTACCCAGCTTCAAAGAGCACCTGTAGAATCAAAGCAGCATAACACTATCCAAGAACATAGATCTATTATCATAAACAACATAGGACCAAATATATATTGACCACACAAATGCATATATCATCAATCATACAAGAATGTGGAGGAAAACTTGAATAGCTTTATTGATAATCAAGAAATAGCAAAGAGGATTACAACCAATTGTTCTGACCCAGCATCATCCTCTCAGCAAGAAATCCCTTCTTCACCTCATGAAAAGCTTAGATCACCCAACACTATGATATTACACCAAGAAACCAGCAACACTTCCTTACAAGATACCAAATTCCAGCCTCTGGATCTCTGGGATGAGGGATCCATATATAGATGTTTGCAAGGGGGGTGAGTCAACTTTTGAGATTTGATTAGTGTCCTCTCTCTGATAGTTCTTGATTCCACTTGGAGATTGATGATCTCTTACTAATCCCTGGGCGAATGCAGAGAGGCAAGTGTCATAGGAGAAGTTTCTAGAAGATTCCATGATCCTCCACCTTGCAGATTGACCCTGCCATTTGTCCACTGTCGCCCATCGCACCCCATAGAAGGGCTTTTCAAGATGCATCGCACCTCCTGTGTGTATTTAGGTGGGATGCAACGCACTTTGACCATGGAGCAGGTGAGATGGTCCAGTTTTGACCAGTTCTGAGTAGGTTTTCATGGAGAACTTCTGGGAGAAGATGTAATCAGTTGACCTTGTTCTTTTAGAGGTTGGAACAACACTTTTAGGGACTTAGGAGTCCTTGGTTTATGGACATTTATGATTGGGGTTGCAGTGCCCAAAAATGTCTATAACAGTTGCCACCTAAAGCATGAGGTCGTTAATCTGTTGATGTCGGGTGAAATGCTTTATCATGAGGATCTGAAGTTCTTCGAGCTGGAAGGCGACCTGTAATAAGATACAATACAATACATTATCTCCATAATTCTTTCATGATCTAGCTGAGGTGGGCATTCCCATGCTCAGCTTTATAAATTCATTTTCATGTACATAAGACAGACAATCGTCTGAGTGTAGACTGATGATTCTGGTAGAGCCATCATCCCTTAGGTTGGATGATTATCTGTGCTGTAATGATGTACATTTGATGTCTTTATTTTCCTGAATATATATCGCAGCCCAGATGGATGAAACTAGATCCGGGGTCTTCAATCTTGTTCGATCTTCACTCAAAGTACAAGTCGATCCATGTGAGAGATGTTTTGGAGTCAAACATGGAAAGACATCGCCTGATTACCAGCCAATGATGTAAGCTGTTAACAGGCGCGAGAAGAATCACTGATAATGATGATGACCCTCAAGGTACTACAGTACAATTCATGTGGTGTGAATAAGGGACTTGGCGTCGAACACCACGCAAAATCTTTTGGTCGAAGGCCATTGATGTAAACCTATCGCCAGAAGTGAGAAACTTGCCATTGAGGCATGCAAGCTTCAAAGTACTGAAAGGGTTGTTCCTAGATCGACTTCTTGGATAATGAGCTGGTGTCGACAAGAAGCGATTCTTCATAGGAGGGCCTTAGTGAATCCCACATCAATGACATGGAACGGAGCAAATGATTTTAATGGAGGTGAAAATGATCTGGTGATATAAGGCTCAGGGTGGTGGTCATGAAAGAATGGAGCGTAAATGTATTGCAGTGGGCGAGACACAGGTGAATTCTCTGAGCGGCTTCTCTTGAACATATCGGTGACACTGATATGATGGATCGGTAGCATTAACCCAAAATATGGATGGTGTGACAGAACCATGGTGATGTGACTAGTGAATGGGACAACTCAACCCGACTCAGATGCGGAGTGAAAGTGTCATGTTCAAGAGCGACTTGCTACCGATAAAGTTTCTTCAAGTTTTCTTCCCAATTTTTCCCCAGTCATTGCTGACCAGTACCTCTTTATTTTTGTCAAGCTTGAGGAGGATAACATATGCTTGTTCTATAATTTTCCCTTCGGGCAAACCCATCGCTATGTTTTAACGAGCCTAGCGATAGTGAAACTCGTTCTTGTCTGTATGGACAAGTTTGTCGCTATTCGGTTTTAACGAGTTTAACGACAAGGATAACTCGGTCCTTTTCAATTTTAGAGAGTCTGAAAAAGGGACGTAAAGAAAACTCCAATAATCCTTTTTCATCATATAATCCCTTGAGTCCGAAAAAGTATAAAACAATACAAAAGGGATGAATTTTCGGTACTTTTAACGAGCCGAACAAAACAAGCGCTCGATCTTTTTGTGTAATAATCCCTCAAGTCCAAAAAGATTAAAATCTAAAGGAGGGATAACAATGCCGGTCCCTTTAACAAGTTGGAGAGGCCAATGGCTCGACAATCTTTTCATATTTTACGAGTCAGTTGAAAAGAGCTTAAAGGAGACTCGTTTTTTGAGGAACGAGTGATAAATTCAGGTAGTAGCTAATTCCAGGTAAGGTTTGGAATTTTCCAATCACGGCAGTGTCACAAGGATGGCTAATAGGATCACTCTTTGCAGCTGTTCCTCAAAAGGGTAAACAATCAAATGGAGGTGAATGATCGGCCAATACAGAGTGGAGGTGATGATGAGAACACGACCAAGGCTTCAAAGGATGATGGTAATACATTCACAATGGTTATTTACTGGAAAATGGCTCATTTTTTAATGAGCTTAAACTCTGGGGGAACATTTGCTCATTGCTTATGTTTATTTTTTAACGAGCTTGAATTCTGCGTTAAAACTGCTCGATCCAGTCGTACAATAAGGATGTCTCATATATAAACGACATCTTTTCAAAGCTTTTCCCTGCATCCTTTCTTTATGCAATTTAGGAAACGCCCAATCCTACGAGTTTAAAGGGTTAGAGGACCTATAAATTTAAAAAATAAATGGTCACTCTTCGCTTGCATGCTAAAAGGTTTGCATGCCCCCAGGTATAGTGAAGCAGAGTTTCGAGGTTACCCCTCAATTTGCAGACAAAACATTTGTTTTATCGGGAAAGGCCTACCTTTTCCAGGTTACCCTTCAATTTGCAGACAAAACATTTGTTCTATCGGGAAAGGCCTACCTTCTAATGGAGGTATCTTATTCCAGTTTAATCCCATTTTCCAAAATGGACGGGTGTGTCAGCTAGTCATATATCCTCCGTGGAAGCCTACCCTATACCCAAGGTTTTCCTGTCGAAACAGGCCAGGGTGCATGCCCCCTGGGTTTCAGTCATATCCTCTGAATCACTCGTGCTCATCAGGAGGACGGACTGGGGATTGATGAGACATTCCTTGCGTGAAAAGACCATTCAGGGTTGGTATATGACTATTTGCTATGTGTGAACCGGGGAATGAAAGCTGGTCTACGAGCTTGACCACTCTTCCTTCATGCAGAAAACACATTACTCTAAAGAGTGAGGAGCCAATGGCTCCCATGCAATAAATATAGTCTCGTCCAAGGAGTAGATTATAATCCAGGGGTCCTTGGACTACCATTACGTTCATGTGAACGGTTTTCCTTCTCAATGTTATCGGCACATTGGCAAGGATCCCTAACGGTCGACTGGTTCCTTTGTCAAAGCCTGTTAGATTTCTCATCTCAGGCAAAAGCGATGGTGAACCAAGCGCTTTCCAAGCAATTGAGGAAAGGATACTCACAGAAGCCCCTTTATCTATGATGGTACCGGCCATGACCATTCTGTATATTTGAGCAATGATTCGAAATGGTACACTAGTCGGTAAGCGGGGTCTGCCTAGTAGATTCCAATCAAAGGAAATAACTAGGTTGCTTGGAGGTGGGACCGAATAGACAGCCGGATATGACTCTGACGAACTTCCTTCTTGCGGTAAAGGAATGGGTAGACTGCCCCCATGTTCATCGGAGTATGTGCTTACGAAGAGAATTTGGATGGTGTCATTCTTGTTCTCTTCGGTGACTGTATCATTTGAAGATGGATCCTCTGAAGGCAAGACCGGGTCAACTGCCGCCTCGACCTTTTGAATTTCGTCTAGTGTGGATTTAGATGGTTTATCTTCAATGATAGGCACTTTGGCCGACCACAAGGGCGTGTCAGCTGGATTTTCAACTAGTGACGGACTCGGCAAGAGCTTCTTATATCCAGGAGGAAGCCGTAATAGTGAAACCGAACGGTCGTCCAAAACTCTTTTAGCTTCGTCTAAGAAGGGACAGCGGTGGACGGCGTCATCACCTTCACACTGTTTACAAGGAAATCTACATCTTCCTTTTTTTCTAGGGGCTTCACTTTCACTAGTTGACAGTGTACTTTCAACATGACCATCAGAGGTTGATGACACCGGGTTGTGCAAACAAGGAGACTAGTCCCTTAAGATCCGAGGGATGCAAGGACAATCTCGATGATAGTGGTCTCCTTTGCAAATGACACATGGAAATTTAGGCCTAGATGGTGCAGTGTGTGGATTTTCGCTAGACGATGCCTGGTCGCCCCTTTTCACCTTTGGCTCCTTCTTCTTCTTCTCTTTCTTCTTCTTCTCCTTCTTCTTCTCAGTTACTTGATTTTTGGCTCTACCAGCTTCATCAAGCGAAGAGGAAGGAGGAGAGGAAGAATTGGACAAAGTAGAGGGTTGGGGGGTAACTTTGGTATCGTTTAGTTGCTGACCTGGTTGTTCAGGAATCACAGTGTTCTGAATGACAGAGGTTGAGAAGAGCCATACGGGCAAGCCGATTGTCATTCCTGGAAGCGACAATGTGGCCATATGGGGCACACCAACATCTCCCCAAGAGGAGAAGGGACTAGGATTTCCTCCAAGGGGAACTCCTTGGTTGGTGGACTCCATTTTTCTCAACCTAAGACCAACATAGGAAAGGTGATATTTATTCTGTTTAAAATAAATTTTAGATGCTTTGACACAACTTGTTTTTTCAATTTTTAAGAGTCGAGAAAAAACAAAAGATGACTCTAGCCGCCTTCGATTTTTAATGAGCTTGAAGTGACAAGTGCTCAGATGGACCTTTTCCTTTAAGGAGTCTGAAAAGGAACGAAAGAGACTGCTCTGGAAATCTAGACAGAGGGATTACCAAACCAATCGCAAAACTGTAGAATACTTTTTACGGTACGACAGTCAATCTTCCCGAATGCTGTGTTCAGTGCATTGCGATCGATAGGGCGGCAGACACGGCTTCCTATGGATAAAGGATAAAACCTATTGTGGTCTCCCAATATATACTCGACGGTACGTGGGAGCACAAGTCCGTACTGGAACTTATCGTCTCAAAGTGGAGGAATCACCCAACCAACAATGAAAACAACAGTTACCAGGCTTTACGACGCCGGAATACGTCTCTAGCCTAGACTTCTAAATGTTGTGCGTTAGGTTCCAAAGCGTTTTTAGATTCATTAAATTTATTTTACAGTTGATCTTGCTTAAGAAATTTTCCTTTTAGGTTCACCACGTGATGTAGATGTACAATTCCTAAAATGCAATCTAAGATGATAAACAGTCGTTTAATCTTCTTTTTGCAATGAAAATCCTAGCTACTAAGGAAAGAGAGATGACGTTCTTTCAACATAGAGCAGAGAGCACACACTATATGCACTTTCCTAAATCAAACCAACAAACAGTCTAAATGCAAATGCACGTGCATGTATTTGTTTTTAGACCTCTTAATGTGTGAATGATAAAAGAAAGCTAAGTGCAAATCTGAATTATTTTTCAAAGCGACATTACTAGCAAGTTTCTTTTCAAGAAAAAATGAGGACAATGACGACACTTTGCGACCTGGAATTGAAAACTTGCTTTCAACACTTAAAAAACTACTAATTCAAATAAAAAACAAGAGTAACAGTGTAATCGACTATCAAGAACAATCGGATTCTCTTCTATGACTGAAAACGACACTTGCGACACTTTCAAATCAAGAAACGACAGTTCAATTACGCTACTTCTTTGTAAAAGAGAATTGAAAATGGCTCAAAATACATAAAAACATTTACAGTTCTTTGCACAATGGAGGCGGAATAATGGCAAGGAAGGGGGTTTCAACAGAGGTGTACTGACTACAGGCAGAAAAACTCTTGAATAGAGCTGAAAAGAGTGAACACAGAAACCAAAATCTAGGAGCAGGAAAGGCCTTGTCTGATCAGCACACATGTAACACAGTGAAAAAGAGATGCAGCGCACCTACTACACTCGGGAAGTGCGATGCATCCAGAATTCATAGAAGAGACAGTGCGCTGGACCAGGGACGAGACTTTAACTGGGTTCCGGGTCACAGTTTGCAGCTCAGTTCAGGGATTTAGGCCGAGCAAGTGGTAATCAGTAAATCAATCATAGGGGTAGATCTAAAGAGGTTACTATAGCCACCACAAGGGCAATTAGAGAGATTGTAAATAAATTGTTCAGTTCATAAACAAAACCTGGAGATAGACTGAAGCAACAGTGATCTACTTTGCACTTGCATGGCAAATGCAGTTCGAAGGCTAGCTGGCTTAACTTCAGGCTCCATCTGTAAGTTTATAAAGTAAACAAATGTAGATAAACAAACAATCTATTCGTTCCCCAGTGAAGTCGCCATTTTGTTATTGGGAAATCTAGTGTCTATGCAGAGCTGCTAGTCCCACTAAGGTTGGTCACTACTTTAGAAACAAACAAACTAAAACTACTTTTGTTTTCCTTTATGAGAAATAGATAAGAGGGGAATAAAGGAGACCAACCTCTGTCTTGTGCTTGGTTCCTTGCTTGATTCCTCTCCCTTCTGATAGATCCTTGCCACTAGCTTCCTCGTCTACCCAGCTTCAAAGAGCACCTGTAGAATCAAAGCATCATAACACTATCTAAGAACATAGATCTATTATCATAAACAACATAGGACCAGATATATATTGACCACACAAATGCATATATCATCAATCATACAAGAATGTGGAGGAAAACTTGAATAGATTTATTGATAATCAAGAAATAGCAAAGAGGATTACAACCAATTGTTCTGACCCAGCATCATCCTCTCAGCAAGAAAGCCCTTCTTCACCTCATGAAAAGCTTGGATCACCCAACACTATGATATTGCACCAAGAAACCAACAACACTTCCTTATAAGATACCAAATTCCAGCCTCTGGATCTTTGGGATGAGGGATCCATATATATATGTTTGCAAGGGGGGTGAGTCAGCTTTTGATATTTGATTAGTGTCCTCTCTCTGATAGTTCTTGATTCCACTTGGAGATTGATGATCTCTTACTCATCCTTGGGCGAATGCAGAGAAGCAAGTGTCACAGGAGAAGTTTCTAGAAGATTCCATGATCCTCCACCTTGTAGATTGATCCTGCCATTTGTCCACTCTCACCCATCGCACCCCATAGAAGGGCTTTTCAAGATGCATCGCACCTCCTGTGTGTATTTAGGTGGGATGCAGCGCACTTTGACCATGGAGCAGGTGAGATGGTCCAGTTTTGACTAGTTCTGAGCAGTTTTTCATGGAGAACTTCTGGGATAAGATGTAATCAGTTGACCTTGTTTTTTTAGAGGTTGGAACAACACTTTTAGGGACTTAAGAGCCCTTGGTTTATGGACATTTATGATTGGGGTTGCAGTGCCCAAAAATGTCTATAACACTGGGCTCCCCACTTACCCGCCCCACCCCCATCCTACCCCTACCGGGGGTCCCCCTTAGTCACCCACTCTTACCCCTACCCGCGCTCCCCCTTAACCCCCCACCCAAGCCCTACCCAGGCTCCCCCTTATCCCTACCCGTGCCCTCTCCTTACCCTACCCCCCCCCTTACCCCCCTCCCGAGCCCCTACTCGGGAGCCCCTCTTACCCCCTCCCATGCCCTCACCTTACCCCCTCCCACGCCCTCACCTTACCCCTACCCACCCTCCTTCCTCCCCATCCCCCTTGGCTGCACCCCTCTCCCTCACCCGCCCGACCGCCCCTCCTCCCTCCTCTCTCCCCCGCCCTCGGCCTCCTCCTACATGCCCCTCCTCCATCTGCCTCCCCCGCCCTCGGCCTCCCCCGTGTGCCGGCCCCTCCACCCTCTGCCCTCGGCCTCCACCGCCCATGCGCCCCTCCTCCATCTGCCTCCCTCACCCTCGGCCTCCCCCGCGCGCGCGCCCCTCCTCTATCAGCCTCCCCCACCCTCGGCCTCCCCCGCGCGCGCGCCCCTCCTCTATCAGCCTCCCCCACCCTCCCGCCCCTCCTCCCTCCGCCCTCGGCCTCCCTCGCACGGCTGCCCCTCCTCTCTCCTCCTCCACTGGCCGCCCTCCGCACCCTCGGCCTGCCGCGCCACTCCCGCGCCACCCCGGCGGCCCACGCGGGGTGGCGGGCCGCCGGGGTGGTGCGGGGAGGGCTTTCGCCGCGCCCCTCCCCGCGCCACCCCGGCGGCCCGCCCGGGGTGGGCGCGGTCGGTCAAGGGGGCGGAAGGCGGGAGGCGGGGGTGGAGGAGGGGGAGGGAGAGGGGAAGGGAGGGGGAGGACGAGGGAAGAGGGTGGAGGGGGGGACGGGCGGAGGGGTGGGTGGGTGGAGGGCGAGGGCGGTGGGAGTGGGCGGAGGGATGGCGGAAGTGGGCGGCAGAGGGAGTGGGTGAGGGCAGAGGAGGGGCGGGCGGAGGTGGGGGTGGGTAAGGGCAGAGGTGGGGGCAGGTAAGGGGGGAGTATGGGCGCGGGTGAGGGTGGAGGAGGGGCAGGCGGAGGTGGGGGCGGGTAAGGGCAGGTAATGGATGGTGGAGTATGGGGGGCGAAGGTGGGGGCGGGTAAGGGATGGGGGAGTATGGGGGGTAGAGGGGTAAGGTGAGGGTGCCGAGGGGGGGAGTAGGGGGAGTAAGGGGGTAGTAAAGGGGTAAGGGGAGGAGGTCGAGGTGGGGGTGGGTAAGGGCAGTGGTGGGGGCGGGTAAAGGGGGAGTATGGGCGCGGGTGAGGGTGGAGGAGGGGCAGGCGGAGGTGGGGGCGGGTAATGGATGGTGGAGTATGGGGGGCGAAGGTGGGGGCGGGTAAGGGATGGGGGAGTATGGGGGGTAGAGGGGTAAGGTGAGGGTGTCGAGGGGGGGAGTAGGGGGAGTAAGGGGGTAGTAAAGGGGTAAGGGGAGTAGGTCGAGGTGGGGGCCAAGGGGAGTAAGGGAGGGGTAGTGGGGTAAGGGGAGGGGGCGGTAGGGGGAGCGAGGGGTAAGGGGAGGGGGCGGTAGGGGGGATAAGTGGTGGGCTAAGGGGGTGATAGAGGGGTAAGGAGAGGGGGCCGCGGGGGGGGGGGGTAAAGGGTGCAGTAAAAGGGGGGTAGAGGGGAAAGAGGGGGGGTAATGGGGGCGTAGAGGGGTAGGTGGGTGTGGGAGAATGAGGGGCTGGAGGATAGGGCAGGAGTTGGGTCGGGTGTAGAGTTGGGTGTGGGGCAGCAAAGGGTAGTGGTGTCGGGTAGGGGTGATGCAGCCGTGGGAGGTAAGGGGCCGATTACAGAATGGGGGTTCCGTGGGCCCACCATGCTCACGGCAGAAATATTGGTTAATTTGGTTGATAAAAAATCTTAAGCTTATAAAAAAAAAAAATTATTTCGTTGAACTAATTTAATATGAGAATTTAGTCAGGAAAAAAATTTAACTGACCTTTCAATTGCGAGAATTCTTCATTGAATATGTTGTTGATACCAATGTAGCTGCTCCACAAATTCGCTCAAAGTCTTTCAACGAACCTCATAAAATGTTGATGTAATGTGAGTAATAGTGATAATGGAATATATAAGTGAAATTACGGAGATGTTTTACCGTACGGTGAATGCGGGATTAATTAGTTTTAATAAATTTTAACATGTTAATTTTTTTATGGCCATTAATGATTATATGATAAAACGAATAGTATGGAATTGTTTTACAGCGGGGTGAATGTGGGATTAATTTGTTTCAGAATGTATTATAAAAATTTAAAAAAACATTCAATTGTTTAGTAAATATTATATACTTTGACTATTACAATAATTTAGGTAGAAGTTGTTTACAATTTTAAGTTTAATGATTTATTTCATAAAAAAAATTTAATTTACATTTTTCATTAAAATGCAGAATAAAATAATGAAGTGAAATAAATCTCACAAACTTTTAGGAGGAATATTTTTGCGAAATTTTTTGGGAGGAAAATTTTTGGAGGGAAATATTTTCGCGAAACTTTTTGGGGGGGAAATTTTTGGAGGGAAAATTTCATTCTCTAAGCTATATAATACCTCTAGGAGACTACCATTTGTATCATTCAACATCTTCTATTTGAAAGGGATGTATTGTCCTGATAGTGAAGTTTTGATTTACACAGCATCAACATTGTCATCGTGTAACAACTCTATTCATATGGATGAATATAGCGGGAATTCTTCCACTATGCATAGAAAGTCAATTCTTCCACTTAGTCCCGATTCTAAGGACTATGAGAGCAGCATTGATGAAAGAGGGGATGGATAATTTCAAGTAAATAAAGAGTCACAGATTCAACTTAGTCCGAATTCGAAGGACTATGAAAGCAGTAGTGATGATGAGCTTGATGACAAATTTCAAAAGAATGGAGTCTCACAGTGTCCACTTAGTCCTAATTCTATGGACTATGAAAGCAGCAGTGATGAAGAGCATGATGGTGAAGTTCAAAAGAATGGAGTGTCACGGTGTCCACTTAGTCCTAATTCTAAGGACTATGAGAGCAACAATGTTGAAGAGCATGATGATGAATTTCAAAAGAATGGATTGTCACGGTGTCCACTTAGTCCTAATTCTAAGGACTATGAGAGCAGCAGTGATGAAGAGCGTGATAACGAATTTGAAAAGAATGGAGTGTCAAAGTGTCCACTTAGTCCTAATTCTAAGGACTATGAGAGCAACAACGATGAAGTGCATGATGATGAATTTCAAAAGTATGGAGTGTCACGGTGTCCAAATAGTCCTAATTCTAAGGACTATGAGAGCAGTAGCGATGAAGTGCATGATGATGAATTTCAAAGGTATGGAGTGCCATGGTGTCCAAACAGTCCTAATTCTAAGGACTATGAGAGTAGCTTTAATGAAGAGGGGGATGATGAATTTCAAAAGTATGGCGTGCCACGGTGTCCAGTTAGTCCCAATTCTAAGGACTATGAGAGCAACTTTGATGAAGAGCGGGATGATGAATTTCAAAAGTATGGAGTGCCACGGTGTCCAGTTAGTCCTAATTCTAAGGACTATGACAACAGCAGTGATGAAGAGCGGGATGATGAATTTAAAAAGAATGGAGTGTCACGGTGTCCACTTAGTCCTAATTCTAAGGACTATGAGAGAAACAGTGATGAAGGACAGGATGATGCACTTAGTCCTAATTCTAATGAGTATAAAGGTAGCAGTGATGAAGGACAAGATGATACACTTAGTCCTAATTCTATGGACTATGAGAGCAACACTGAAAATGCACATGAGGAAAAATATCCAATAAACATCGAGTCAAATTTTCCATTGAGTCCGAATTCTATGGACTATGACAGTAGCATTGAAGAAGGGGAAGATCAAGAATATCCTCCAAGTCAGTATTTGAAAAGCACAGTTGATCATAGTGTGGATAACATTCCTCTTAATGATGATGAAAATCCTTGTACAAATGATGATCCAATGATGGAGATGTTGCCAAGAAATATTGTATCGAGGAGTAGGAGCAGACCTTTTTGTATCAATGCAAGATGTTCTAGTTATACAAGGGGTAGAGCAGACTATCTGACGAGAATAAGTTCTATCAGCACAATCATTTCAAGTGAATGTTGCCAAAAATATTGCTTGAAACATATGGATTTCAAATTTGCATTAGAGAGTAGGAAGAGATATTTGTCAATGAATAAAAGCATGCAAAATTCATATTTAGTTGGGTGCATGCAATCTACATTGTCAGGTTATGATTATCATATTAAGACTTTATTTATCTGTAGAAAAGCTTTCAAAATGTTTCATTCGATTGGGAATTTTCATCTCTCGAGAATTCAATAAAATTTGGAAAAGGATCCCACATTTTATTCTGAAGTACGTCATAAAAGACAGTTTGGGCCATTATCAAATATTGCAATGTCATGGATGAAAGATTTCTTTTCAAAGCATGGAGAGTGTATGCCAAATAGAGAGACAATACATATTCCAGATAATTTTTCAAGACGCGAAATCTACAACTTATACAAAGAATATGCAGAAGGTGCTGAGGGACATGGCCGGTTTATTACATATCAATATTTTGTGAAGGTATGGAAGAAAGAATTCAACAATGTCCGTATTCCTAAGAAGACAAGGATGGGGATTTGCAGTACATGTGCTTCTCTTAAATAAAAAAGGGACAAATGTGAAGGGTCAGAAAGAGGTAGGCATTCATAACTTTAACTTTTTAAATTGTATATTCATCAAGTATGAAAACATATTTCTTAATGGCTTTCTTTTATGTTGTGTAGATTCAATTGTCAAAGAACTTCAGGAGCATCGCGAACAACAAACAAATGAAAGGAAAAATTTGTACAAGCATCGAAAGAAGTGTTATGATAATCCGAATAAATATTTGGGTTTGATAATTGATGGTATGGACCAGAAGAAAACACTTTTACCACATTTTGTTCGCACACCCAAAAATTTACAGGAGGAAAATTTTATTCAGTATCACTTGGTCGGTTGTATGGTCTTCAATGAGAAAATGTTGCCAAAGGTGTACTTCACAACTCCAAATATTCATAATGATGCAAATCTGACCATAACCATAATTCATGATGTGCTTTCTCATTGGTCTGGTAATCTTCCTGAAGTTTTGTATCTACAATTGGACAACACTTGCCGTGAAAACAAAAATCAGGTTGTTTTTGGGTATCTAAACATGCTTGTTGAATTGAGAATTGTTCAGAAGGTAAAGGTTGGTTTCCTTCTTGTTGGGCACACTCATGACCATATTGATCAGATGTTCAGTCGTTTTTCAGTTACATTGAGGAGGAAGGAAGCTGGGAGCTTGCCATCATTAATTGAATGTATTAAGAAATCATACATGCCAGAGCCTACTTTTGATGTGTTGGAGAAACTGTTGACATGCGAAGGTTTATTATGGGATCATATGGTGAGGGGAAATGCATTGAACAAATTAATGACATTAGCTTTCAACATCAATTTCGTATCAAAAAAATTGATGGGAAAACACTAATATGGGGCAAGAAGTATTCAACCATTGCAGAATGGGCACCGTCATCAGGTTTGCAATTTTTGAAGTTCATTCCAGATCATCCAATACTTGCATCAAAAATATTGTTATTACAATCAGTTGGTGAAGTTCATAATGCATGCAAACAAAACAGAGATATAAATTATTCTGATTGCCTAGAAGAAATTAAAAAATGTATTAGATATACATATGAGTACTTTGACATTGCTGATTCAGTTTGGTGGGAGTCATTTTTCAATAATCAAAGTGATATCATTTCAACAAGAACAAATGAAGATATACCTTTGAAAAATCCATTTGTTTGGCCACAAAATGTGTCGAATGCACATGAGGAAATAAACATTGTTGAACAGCAACAATCTCAAGGTATTATTAATTCTTCACAAGCAGAGGAAAGAGAGATGTATATTGGTTCCAGAAGATCTCATGCACAATGTGAAGCCATGGAAGACCTTTACAAGGGTTCAGTACAAGATATTAAGGAGGGTTGCATGATCGCAGTGCTAGCAGATGGAGATCCCAATGGCTATCCATTATGGGTTGCTAAAGTTATAAAGGCCTTTACAGAAAACGAGGATGTTACAAGTGTTGAAGTACATTGGTATGCCACAAATACACACCCATTCAATGGTGTGTATAAGCCAGAGATGGTAGTTGACAAAAAAAATGGCGAAAAGAGAAAAAGAAAGGGTATGAATATAAATTGTCGCCACACAGACATATTGAAATTGGAGGATGTTGACATACTTGTTTATGACTTCAATTTAACAAAGAGAGGAACTCTTCGCTTCAAGACGATAGAGATTCTAAAAAGGTTGTTACTAGAAGGAACAATGTTGAGATGGTAGTATGATGAAACCAGTCATAGATCAAGAAGAATTTTGAAACCTGAAATGATGGGCATGCATGTGGACTCAGATGGGGCACTAGTTGATGAAAGAGAAGAATATGGAACATCTTCGTCAGCATCCAGTCACTCATCTGAAGATGTGAATTCTGATGGTGTGCAAGAAAATATCACTGATTTTGAATAATTGTTTAAGACAATTTATCTAAGTGATGTATGCATCATATCTTGAAATAAAATTTTTGATTTCCATATGGTGTTTAATGAAAAGTTATGAGTCATTTTTATGTTGTTGGATCATTTTACTAGCATTTATTTTAAATTTTGAAGATTGACCCTAAAAAAAAATCATCGTTCCAGTATAATCACTTTTTCGTTTTCAAGGTATATTTTGCACGAAAATTTTGTTTTCACTGCCATTTCTAAAACATGTTCAAAATTGTCCCTAAAAAAAAAACCATCGTTCCAGTATACACACTTTTCATTTTTAGCACTATTTTTGATGTTTTTTAGCGTTTTTTGGCCAGAGTTCTCGTTTTGAGTTTATAGTTCCTGTTTCAAAGTTTACATTGTTTCAACCTTTCAATGAGATACAACAATCTTTGATAGCCTCTTCTTGTCCAGTAGCTTCAACCCAGCACCAACCCAGAAATTTTGGCCCATCGTCACTAGCAGCTTCAAAAATTTTTCCTCCCCAACAACTGTAGAATTTCGGCCCCTCCATCAGCTTCACTGCTTCACACGTGTGGGAAAAAGAGAGAGAATTTCAACTTCTTATGCTTGTGAGAGAAATTTTTCTCCTTCGCTATCCTTATTCCTCTTCTTCCTTGAAATTCGCACTTTTATGGCCCCAAAAGTTGCATATTGAACTTGTTCAGAGTGAGTGATAAGTGAAGTCGAGTTGCTGCCTTTATATAATGATTCTGCTGCCTAGTTTAGGCTGACTTGTCTAGTTTGAGGCCAACTTGGTGGAGGAGGCCTAAATGACCTATAAAATAACTTTATTCTTTGACAAATAAATCCGAAGAAGGTTCTTTACAATATGACATGGACAAAGACACTTGACATAAACCCTAGAAGTCTTCAATGGAGACTTTGACCTAAAGCAATTGATCCAAGCATGAAACCCATGCTTTAGTAAGTCACTTTATTTTGATAAATATATTTCATTATGACTCAAGTAAAATTATGAAGACCAACACTAGTTACATTCTTCAACAATTGGAATTTTGCTAATGACTGTTGTAGAAGGGTCAAAATCTGGGAAACAATGGGTTATGAAGAGTCCAACATTGCCCTAGAACCATGTCCTTTTAGATAAAACCTTTTAGTAGTATTTCGAATTAGAAAACGCCACAACGAAGAATGGATCCATTGGTAAAGATTGGCTAAGTAGGGCCATAAATCATTAAAATGACAGATTAAGTCTAACTTTGCATAGCGATGATAGAGGTTCTCAAGAATAGGGTGAGAGATTTTCCATGGAACTTCCTTAGATTTTTCGACCATAAATGGCCTAGGAGCCGCCTTGGATTGAGTTTCCTTTATGAAGGGATAAGCATGAACATCATATTTATAAGAAAATGTTGGAAGTACTGATGGGGGGGTGAATCAATATTTCTTTTACAATTGTTATTTTATGCCAGAACACAAAATGTACAACAAAAAAATATTTTTTAACTAACAAGAGTAACGAGGACTCCAATCCTTTTTTACAACAATAATCTGAACAATCACACTTATAATTCCTTAAGGGCTTCAACCTTGTGTGAGGACTCTAATCCTCTAGGGATCCAACCCTCTACTTCAATTCTTCAAAAATATTTTAGCACTGCTTCAGGGCTTTTGATATCTTCTTCAAAAAGTCTGGAAAACAAGCCCAAGATTTGCTTCAAGAAATTCTACAAAATGCTCTAGGGTCTAGTCCCTTAAGGTCATCTTCAACAATGCTTTAAGAACTGCTTCAACAAGATTTCAATTCTTCAATAATCGCTACAAAGAATCTTCTCCAAATGTGCTCCAAAAAGTAAACTCCAACAAGGCATCAAAAGATATCTCCAAAGCTCTTCATCTACTTCAAATAATATTCTATAAGGCAACATCACTAGTGATTCAACAATGTTGCTTCAAGGGATGTCTTTATATGTTGTCACATATGTCTTCAATAATTGTCCAAACAATGCTCCAAGAATATATTTAAATTTTTCAGGGCTTCCTTCAATAGTGCTTCAACACAATTTCTTTAGGTCCGTTAAAAAGCCTTCCTACAAGCTACTTCAGGTTGACAATGAGGTCTTCCAACAGGGATTCTCAAGATGATGGCCTTAAGTTTTGTAAAAAAGATGTTTTAAGTCTGATTCAATAAGTTGCTCCAACAAGGCCAAAATGTGCTCCAACAAGTGTCTTCACTCTAAGATTTTGCTACAAGGTTGTTCCAAAATTGGACCAATAAACTGCTTCCAAGAGATGCCAAACTAAACTTTTATATCATAGTTTTGTACCGCAAATCCTATACTTCTTGTGTGCCAAAGGTTTTCATTGTGTAGGTTCAAACTCTTCTTACTACTAAGCCATGGAATCCTTCAAAACCATGGAATTGCTCTTGATGAAGAAGCCCTAGAAATCATGGTGATGTCCTTACTCTTGATGAAGGAGTCCTTCTTATTGATGCTCGTAGTAACTCTTGATGAAGAAGCTCTCCTTGTGATGATCTAGCCCTTTCTCTAACAAATTGATGAATGCTGCATATGGTTAATGACATATTACTACACTATTTTGATGACATGGTGAAATTGATGGCACACATGATGACATATATGGTGATGTCACATTTGATAACATGGAAAATGAAGGAATTGGAGATCACTTGATGAATGCATGATGACATGGATGACTCACATACACTATGGTGAAGAACTTAGAAGCCCTAATGACCTCTTGTTGTCCTAATCACCCTCTACACTAAATATTTCAAAGAGCAATCGCAAAGAAAAATATTTTTTGACACCTTGGAGGCATATTTCCACAATGAGACCTATACCATCTTATAGAGTATATATTTCCCTTTCTATGAGCCCTTACTTGCCCTCAAACTCCCGGTGGTTGAGGAGATAATGAATTTTTAAGTTAGAAAAATTTATTTGGTAGCCTAGCTGACCTAAAAAAACAGTCATTCAAGTGAGCTTGGTCCTATAAAATGTGTCCCTTCATGATCCAGGTGGCTCCAGACATAGGCAGAAGTCCTAGAGAACTCAGAAAGGGTCAAAATCAAAAGTGGTCAGAACGCTCCCAAACCAGCACCAGATCGAAGTTCTCGTCACCCTTATTCCAATGGTGTGAACGACACTCAAATCCGAGCTCGTATGAGTGAGAAAGAGCTAGTCAAAGTTTTGGTCAAAGTTGCCTTGTGGGCCAGGGTTAAGTGTCCTACAAATTGACTGAGTCCCGGACAGGGAATTTGGCTCCCGAGGAGTAGGCGAATTTGTTGGATACTTAATTTGTCTAATATCTCCTATATTAGAGAAAATAAAAAAAATGTGTTTGTTATTAAAAAAAAATATAATATGGGTGGCAGGCCACCACCCCCGCCACCCACCGGTTTGTTTTACAAAAACCAAATTTTAATTAAAAATTGGCCGACGAGCCATGAACCCCGCCAACCCCAACTCCACATACCAAACACATTAAAACATGAACACAGTGTGGGCGGGCCACCTTCGGTGGACCCGACCCACACCCCAACGATATGTACCATATATAAATATGGGCTAGCGGGAATCGAACCTGCTCGACCACGTGGCTGGCTCGCTCCACGGGCGGTCCAACCAACCCTCATTTAGTACAACAACCAAACATCAATGCACCTTTTTAAAACAATACAACGCCATATCAAATCATAGCGATTACCAAAATTAAATTCAAATCGCGCCATTCCATATTAAAACTGCGCCCATTTTAAATAACAAAAAAATAGTTGTGTTAAACTTGGTTCTATGGGGATTCGAACTCGGAACCACCTCTAACCGGGCCCCTAACTTATCCACTAGGCCAACAAACGCTTCTTTGGAAAATACGCCCACAAATTTTATATAAACCCATTTTTCTTAGTGTGCGAGAGGGAGGAGAATGAGACACGGAGTCCAAGGAAGATGTATTTTTTTAATTCATTTTTTCAGGGGGAACCATGATCCCAGAAAAGAGCAGGGGGAACAATGATTGAGCCAAATTTTCAAGAGGGCAAAATTTTTCCAGTGTCCATATTGGACACACTTTATCTCGATCCTACACCTCTCAACAACGCAAACTTGATGGCACAGATAGAATTTTGATCTGAGCAGCAAATCTGCAAATGCCTTGGAGGAGGGAATCTTTGAGGAATCTAGGGGGAATCTAAAAGATTTTTGAAGCCCCAGATTTTCACTTTGTCAGAATTCAGAAATTTGACAGTTGATTTTACACTATTCAACACCACAAATATTATGGTGCAATCATATTTTCCATTTTATCATTTCTATTTTTCGGCCATTTTTCAAAGTGGAGTGCAGGTGTCAACATTCAATGTACAAGAAGTCATTTTCATAAGATTCGATGCCATGAGATTGATGGTACAACCAGATCTAGTAGTTTATCATCCTCTTCTTTAGATAACTCCTTGATGTGAGGTATATGCAGTGTGATGATGTACTTCTTTATCTCTTTGCTTGAGATGGATTGTGCTGTATAGATCCCTGTTTAATGTTTGATGTGGGATCTTGTTTTGTTCTTGATGTGAGTGCACTTCTTGTCATGTTGTTATTGAGATCCCTTTGTTGACATGTTGACAAGATGCTCATGTTGTAACCATGTATGTTTGAATTGAGATCCCTTTGATGCCATGTTGGCGAGATGCTCATTATTAACATACATGAAATTATGTCATGCTGATAGGAGTCCTTTTTTTTAATGAGAGTTCCTGCAGCGAACTTCTCTTCGAGCCACTCCTATGTGAGGGCATATTCTTTGTATGATAGATAAAACACATGCATGTACATCATCACTCTTTCCAACACTTAATGCAGCAGCCTACACCAGCTTGACACCGGGGCCCGGAGACGTAGCCCCTCCTGGACGAACTCCATTATCAACGTCTTGTGTCTTATGTATTTGATTCTTGTTATGTTCCTTCTTCTTTACAACATGCATTTATGTTCCTTTATGCTATTTTAAATGCAATTCTAATCACATCACAAAAGTAAAAGATCTTGGTTAAATCTGGGAGTTGAGTCAATTTGGATCACCTCATGTCTAGATGAAATCACTATAAATATAAGTCAAAACATTTCATTTCAGATCATAAAAAATTCTGTGATTATTTCAGAAACAAGACACATAACAAAAAGGAAAGTTCACATCTCGTGAACCAAGGTCAAGGAGGATTTTTAATCACAGTTTGGGCATTTAATATATCTCCTATAAATTCGAATCTGCACCTATGATTATTGTGTGTGGACAACATTGCTAAGGGCCGGATTTATGACAGTGTCAAAGAAGTAAAGGCTTGGATCTGTTGAAGAATTTACCTCGGATCTATATATATGCTACATACCACAGACTTGTGGTGAACAAGGCACCGTGGGTAGTGAATTCTATGGTATCCAAGTGATTACCCTCGGTCCTATTGCAGAGTTACACTACAACCATCTATGGAGGAAAAATGTCCAAGCTCAGACTTGCAGCAATCTCAAAACCTGTGAACTAAGCTTTTTCTGAGGAGCTTGATTAGTTACCTTTTGAGAGCTCCAAAGTCTATCCATGGTAGCCACCTGTGGAGATTTGAAGTTGAGAATCACTAGCTCAGACATGTAGCTAAAAATTCTTGGACCAGTGATTAACATTGTTTGGAACATTTAAGTATTTGAACAGTGAAGTGTTAGGAGCTTTGGGCAGTAAAATATATGGAACTTTTGGAGAGTGATTACACTTCAGAACTGTGATTGTCTAATAGTGGAAAAACTCTTGAAGACCTTGGTTGAAGCTACAATATTGGAAGTGTATTGAAGGCAACTGTAAGAGACCACTTAAAGCATCACTTAGAGCAGTGAAGACATATTATTGGAGATTGAAGTATCATTAATGTTGGTTGTGAAATCTTGAGCATCCATAGGAGACATTTGGAGCTGCCTCTCGAGTAGTTCTGAAGCACACTTGAAGTAGAAAGATCTCGTTGTTGAAGAAACATAGTTAAAGCATGTTGAAGAAGTCTTATTGAAGATTTAGAAGAAGCCCTCTTGGATACATTTGTTGGAGCAATCCTAGAGTATACATTCTTTCCCTTGGAGTTGACTTTGAAGAGTCTTGGAGACACCCTTGGAGATCATGATGCATTGAATCCATCATGAGGTGACTTGGAGAAATTGTTTGGGTACGATTAAGAGCAGTGATGACACCTTCTAAGAATACAAGGTTGTCATTGATGACGTGACTTGGAGACTAAGTAAAGGGATAGCCGAACATTGACAAGGCTCCTTGAAGAAGACATTGGTAGCCGTGAAGTATAACCAAATACATCTTGATGAAGTAAAGTGAGGGTTGAATCCCAAGAGGTTGGAGCCTTGAAAAGATAAGGTTGGTGCCTTGGAGGATAGGATTGGAGCCCTAGAGGATCAGAGTCCTCAAGAAACCAGGTCAGAGCCTGAACCAGAAATAGGGTTGGAGCCCTTGAGGTTTCTGCCTCGAAATTGACAAGGTTGGTGCCTTGGAAAGTCCAAGTTGGTGCTTAGAAAATATAGGTTGGAGCTTAGAATATTGAGAATCAATGTCTTCATCTAGGGTTGGAGCCCTACATATATTGTACTTGATTAATTGTAAATAAGAAATTAATAAAATAATTTATTCTTATTTTTTATTTTGTGATCTAAATATAAGTGATCTAATTGGTAAAAGTAACAAATGAAAAAAATATTGATTCACCGCCCCTCTTAGTATTTCCAACAAGTCGTTGGTTAATATTTTTTGCTTTCAAATGCCAATCGGTCTATGATAGGTTGCGTATTTTCTTCAAACCCTTAGCAACTTCTTAGAGGTGGCTAGGGTTGCAAAGCTAGCTATTATGTAATTAATTTATTAGAGTTTCAAATCTTCTAGCTAGGATTTTTGTATCATCATTGATATAAATAGGTATTTCCCCTCTCATGCGTATATTTTATCATTTTATAAATACAACTAATTAGTGTTTTTTTATTGGGGACATATTCCTCCAAAACTAAGGTTTTCAATTGCAATCCATCCTTCAATGTGTGTGTGTGTGTGTGTGGGCGTACCCCCCCAACCTCACCCCAAAGTTTTATTTTCTTATGGCTCTTAATTTATGCATTTTATTTGTGTTATTTGTATTATTTTGATGGAAAATTCATTTCAGGAATTGGGAAAATCCTAAGTGATACCACATTTTATCTCTTTCTTTGCTCTCACATATTTATATTTAAATAAGGTATAGGGGTTAGTTTACATAAACTAAAAATAGAGGTAGATTATTATGGGTAAATGACAATATTCACTCACTAGTTAAAGAGACCAAGTTCCTTCCTCTCTTTGATGAACTATTTTAATTACAACATTTCCCCCCCCTTAATTAGCGTAGATGCAAGAGATTTGACAAGATAAATACTAAAAAGTAGTTCACAAACAAAGTTTAATGGTAGTCAACATGGTTTTGACTACTTTCCCTTGTGCATGCATATAAAACTTGCAACATGTGACCAATCTCCCATTCTTGCAAACACAACAAATTCCACATGAGATAAAACATTTAGGTTAACATGACATGCACCTAAAAGGAGTCTAGGGTAAATCAATTCTCAATCAATATATTTAAAACTATCAAATACTACTCACTAAACCTCCTATCTAATCACAACTAACTTGTTTGGCACTATTTGTTCAACCAAAAAGTTAAGGGTGTGCCTAGTAAGAAAAAAATATCATGGATCAATCTACCATTTTTGCAACCGCAATACATTCCATTAGAGAGAAAACATTAGATTAACATGATATACACCTAAAAGTAGTTTAGGGTAAATATATTCTCAAATCATGGAAATCCAACTAATAAAATTCACAACATTTGAATCACCTAAGCCAATGCATTATTTTCATGAAGCATTTTTATGACCAATTTTAGAATGTGATACCCTTTTGTAGCAATGAAGTAGTTGTTATCACCCATGAGGAGGAGGATTTTGAAAAATTATTAGTTTATGTTGATTTGGTTGGGTTTTTTAGATGTTATTAAGGAAGCCATGTCCTAACACAGATTTCATAAACCCATTTATTTTTGTCTTAATCCTTTTCTCTAGGGAATTCATCTCTTGCTTGAGTTTGCTGCTTACCTTTTCATCTTATATCATATTCTTGCTAATGTTGTAAGCTATGATCCTTGTAAAGTTTCCTTCCACCTCTTTTGTAGTGTAGCATCTTTTCATAGTGGTGTCATTTACTAAGTGTGGTTTGACCTAGTCTTTAGGGTAGATAGAGCTAGAATTATAGTATGATCTAAAAGAGAGAAAAAACGTAAGGTGGTAAGGTGTTAACTTATTAGAGAGATATTAATCTTTATGGGTTATATATTTGGATATATAACCCCAAAATTTTTTACATCCGCAACCCAACTTCAAACGACCTTAATTTTATATAATTATGGTCCTCAATTTCTTATTCATTTTAACTTTTGAGATAATTTATTTGTATATACTAAAGTTATGGCTAGTTTAACCTAACTTTTTTTGTTTGACTGTTATGTGGGAACATTTTTGCAAGTTGACCTCTATTGGCTATATCTTCATTTAATGCTTCAATTTGGGTGAACTTTAAACTTGTAATAGTATAATATATCTTTTTGTTAATGCAATTGGTGTCACTTAATTGGGTATTCCAAAGAGAAGTTTTACCAAATTTTCTAAACCATGTTATTTTTAGCCCTTCGTGATCTATAAATTTCCATGTATATTCCATTGAATAGTTTGTCACAATAGATGTGATAAATTTATAATGAAAATATAAAGTCTATATTATGAGAGCTATTTACCTTAGTCTTTTGGATTTATTATGTTATTTTTTATGCATGTGATATAGAAAGTCTAGAAAATAGAGAACAAACAAAAATACAATCACCCACAACAATAATAACACAAAATATGACTAAAGCTACCCTGTCGATAGAAAACCAAACTAGAAGTAAGATTACTTTTCTCTCTTTATCTGAATGGAAATAGATGCAAGTATAAAGAAGTGAGACTTGTGTCCCATGGACTACTACATTACACAAACCTTCTTTGTCTGCTCCCTCTCTTCACTCTTATCTAGTCTTCTTATCTATGGAACAATATGCACTTGAATATAATATAACCCCTTTTCCTCCTACTCCCCTTGTTATAACACAAATTAATAGCCTATTAGTGGTTAAATTTGACGCTTTCAACTCTTAACTAGAGTTACAATTTGGACTTTTTTAGAGTCTCCCTTGTCTTGATCATGTGGCTAGTCCCTTTTCCATGAATAATGAGTGCTAGCATGGCATCATCTCGAGTCATGGTGGTCAAAACAAAAGGTCAACTTTCAGGTGGCATAACTTCTACATATGGACGCTGATTGAGGCGATTCTTGTGCTGTTGGAAAAGGTATTTGTGTGTAGAATAATGCTAGGGGGTGCAACACTTAAGAAATAAAGTTTTACCCCAAAAAAACGTTATTTGATGCCTCAAATTCATCCCAAAATATTTTAGAGTCCAATTTGTTAAAATGGGACCTATTGTTGGTATGCCCTCTTTGTTTTCTCCCTCTCTATCCTCTTTTGATGACCACATGACTGTTGGGAATACTGAGAGGGGGGGATGAATCAATATTTATTTTCAATTGTTATTTTTACCAATTAGATCACTTATAATTAGAACACATAATGAACATCAAGAATAAATACTTTTATTAATCAGGAATAACGAGGAATTCAATCCTCTTCTTTATAATAAATAAGTACAACATAGTGTAGGTATCCAACCCGAGATGAAGACACCAATCTCCAATCCACCAGGCTCCAACCTATACTTTTCCAAGCATCGACTTGGACTTCACGAGGCTCCAACCTCTAGGGATCCAACCCTACCTTCCCAAGGCTTCAACCTTGTCATGTTTTGGCACCAACCTCTAGAGCTACAAACCTATCTTTGGTACAAGCTCCAACCTAGTCTTTGAGTACTCCTATCCTCTAGGTCTCTAACCCTATGCTTCCATTTAAGATAAGGTCAATAGTTCTTCACGACTCTCGGTATCTTCTGCAACGAGCTTCGACAATATCTTCACATTCTTCTTAATCTTCAAATCACTTCATCTCATCAATGACAACATTATCTTCTCATGAAGGTGTCTCCACAAATCTTCATGTTACCCAAACCATTTCTCAAGGTCACCTCGTGATGACATCAACAATGCATAATGGTATCCAAGGATCTCCAAGATCAGCTAAAGCTTCTCAATAAGATGTCTTCAATAGGATGCACTAAGTCTTCATGCAATGTCCTTTAAGATGTTTTACCAAGAATTTAAAGATCCTTCAATAATGCTTTGGTGATGTGTCAAGAAAATCCCAAACAATATTCAATAGGTTGCCCAAGGATGTCTTCACAAAGTTTCATCTGCTTCAAATGTTATTCTCCAAGGCTGCATCATCAGGTTTTGTACAAGGTCCTTCAACAATGCTATGGCAATGCTCCAACTACTTCTTCCAAGTTGTTATTCTAAACTCTCTTCAAGGATGCTTCAAGGTCTGCACATCAAGCTGCCAAGACAAGATTTTGAGAGTGTCTTCAACAGTGGTATTCAAGTCAATTTCAAGGATAGTCTTGAAAGGAAATAATATTATCTTTCAAAGTTGGCTAAAAGCTACTCCAAACATGAGGCCCAAATTTGCTCTAAAGAAGCCTCAAATTTTAGTCCAAGATAGGGTCAAAATCCAACTCTAAAAATTCTACTGCTCCATAAAGTCTATTACTCAAGTCTGAGGTAAGTCACCATAGGACCGAAGACTATTTTGGTATGCTCCACAAAGTCTACTACTTGAGTTTGAGGTAAGTCACCATAGGATCGAAGATTGTAAACTCGAGCCTCTGCAACTCGAGCTCTTTTAACATTGGTTTGCACGTATGAGCCAAGACTTCAAGCCTTACTATTTTAAGCTCCAAGCTTCATAGAAACCAAGTCCAAGTTATAACTCTGCCAATTCTCTATCTCAAAGTCCGAGCACATAATTCCTACCACAGGTGACTAGTATATACAACAAATTTGTAATCTGAAAGGTTTTTCACAGGTTAGTTTTCATATCAACAATCTGATTTCTTGTGTATCATAGATCCGAGCTACTATGTGAGGTACCGAGGTTTGTACTCCTTCTTGTCCAAGGTAATGATATCCCAATAAAAAAACTTAAACCATTTGCCCAAATATATCCTTCTCTGCCTCCTTTTACTTCTCTGTCTTCTCACTATATTCTTCAATGAAAAATTATACTTAGAATGAGGAGTCCAGACTCCTATTTATACTAGTTTTGATCTTTGATGAAAATACGTGTCCTTTGGCTAAGGGTCATGAGCCTACACAAGTCGGCTTGGGCATTTTGACAGTTTTCAACATGTAAATTTAAAAAAAAAAATATTTCTCACTAATGAAAAGGAATTCTAGGGAATATAAATATTCATTGGAAAGCCCTTGACCTTCTCTACAAGGTGGTGAAGAGATCTTAAAAAGATAATATTTTCATGACACATTTTTTTTTTTGTGTGGTTGATTCTCATAAGTATGAGACAAATTTTTGGATGGTTATATATCTATATATATATATATATATATATATATATATATATATATATATATATATATATATATATATATATATAGATATATATATATATATATATATATATATATATATATATATATATATATATATATATATATATATATATATTGGAGGATGTATGGATGGAAAGACAAAGTATGTTGGTTTAGAAAGTTTGTTGAAGAAACACCTTTTTCTTTTTTTGAATCCCACACATACTTGTCTTCCTGTATCCTTGCCTTGAATTCATTCAAACTAGATTGCAATTCTATTTTTTTTCTTTGCCCTGGATTGAACTAGGACCCTCTCATTTTCCATAAACATCTCTTCAATTTTTTCTTATGAGAGCCCAATGAAGATAAAAACCCGTCCTTATCAGTGTTCCATGCTTGCTCTACCATTTGACTACCTTGTTAAGTGAAAGAAGAGTAGTCTCCAAATTTCTCCAAATTAATTCTTGTTCTCAAGCTAAAAGATGTTGTCATTTTCCATCATCTTCGTAAACATGGCTCTATCTATATTTCTCTTTGAGCAACAGGTAAACAAGGGAAGATTGGTCATTTGACTAGTCACTTGGGGATGTCTTTGTTAAGCCACATTTTTCTTCAAGGATTAGAGATTTATGAATTAGGATAAAAGACATCTTCTAGGGTTTTGCTTAGGGCACCTACTTAGGCATTAGGATTAGGGTTTCACTTAGGGTTTCCATCTTCTAGGGTTTTTTCATCTTCAACAATACACATATTGACATCAATGAAAACTTTGATCCAACAAGAACCTATATTACAATGAGACATGAAAGTGATCTATGTGACAGAGTCATGACTATAATCTATGTGATAGTGACTTGGAGACTATGATAGTAATTATGATTGTAACCTTGTTACATAATAGTGATGAATCGCAATGGTTGTGACAATGCCCTTAATATGGCAGAAACCTAGTATGGTAGTAACCTGTGGTATGGAAGGACCTAATGATAATGATAGGGACCTTAAGTCAGTATCACAATGGTAATATATGGACAAGGATGTATGGAAACTCATATAACAATGACATACATGGCATGGTATGACAAGTTTGTAATTTGACTTATGAGGATCATGTATGTGTTGGAAATACTAAGAGGGGGGGGGGGGGGTGTGAATCAGTATTCCTTAGCAATTAGCACTTTTAAATTTTTTTAGAGCATTAGTTAATATTCAATTATTATTAATGTTTATGTAGTAATAACAGTAAATAAAAGAACATCGTAGACACAAGAATTTTAGGTGGAAAACCCCCTCCAGGTCAAAAACCACCAAACGCTTTTCTAATAAATTCTTTAATCTTTAGCGCCAACTGAAATTAAAGTAACAACTTCCTAGAATTCTAGAAAGTCATTCTTCTCCAACTCCCACTGGAAGGACACCCCAATGCCCTGATTTCTTCAGTAGTCAACCGAATGGATGCCCCAACATCCTAGACAAACCTACCACCCTGAAGTGTTCACAAGCTCCAACTTGTAGGCGACTTCATGCACCATCGTAGCACCTCCCTACCACCCTATAATGACTAAAATGAGACAAGAGTGTGGATTCTCGTACCAGGGACAATAATCCACGATACAATATGATTTGTAATGATTTTGACTGAACACACAATCACCCTATGACCTGCAACCTAACCATGACATCATCCCAACAGAGACTCCTATACCTCCCAATGATTCCTTTTCGACTCTAGGCAAATTGACTCTTTTACAATAATGACTCTTCCAATGATGCCACTTTTACAAATTACTCGTTTACAACTTTACAATGATGACTCTTGGCCTTGACACTTATTCACAATATACAGATGGTTGTCATGTGTTCGAAGGATGTCCCACTTCAATGCTTCCTTTGATTTGATACTTCTGCTCTGGAATTCTTGCTTGAAGTTGTACTTGAATCTTCTTCTACCTGCATGCAAAATTTGCCCGATGAAACCAATCCCAAAACAAAACAAAATACCCTTCAACTTACCTCTCCTTACAAAAAACATATAAGTGCATAATAATGAATAAATACAAATTAAAATTACAATGCGTACCTGAAGTGTGCTTATCACTTTTGTTGTTCACTTGCTGTAGTAGTAGATAACAACTCCTACTCTTGATATAGGCCTAGACTCTATGCAAGACTATATCCAAAACTGACCTAAAGATATATACAATAAAAATAGATGACATACCCTAGACTTGTGATGGACCAAGTTCTAAGCACAACAATAGAGACCATTCTATCAACTATGACAAGACAAGTAACATGAACTTACAACATCATATAGATTTAGTAAACTTGGTGAAGTGTCAAGAATATGTGGCATAAAATGTGTAGTATCAATAATAGGACATTCAAAAAACTAATTGTGACATATAGAGACTTAGAGATATAACCGAGACACTGTATATACTTACGTTGTCCTGCAAAACATATGTGAGAGACGATACTCAAAATTCAAATGTAAACACTAATCATACGTACCTTGCTGTAAGAGACTTACCCTTGACTGTTGATGTGTGGTCCTCACTATAGTGATCCTTGAATGCATGCTTTTTCTTGCCTTCTAGGAGCTCAATATTGAATCTGTTGTATCTATGTAATTTCGGATCTACAGGGTTTGGAATTGTGTCCTGTCGTATCCCTCTGAGTCCTTTCTCCTACAAAACATATGTTAGAGATGATACTCAAAATTCAAATGTAAACACTAATCATACATACCTTGCTATAGGAGAATTAACCTTGATTGTTGATGTGTGGTCCTCACTACAGTGATCCTTGAATGCATGTTTTTTCTTACCTTCTAAGAGCTTGATATTGAATCTGTTGTATCTATGTAATTTTGGATCTCGAGGGTCTGAAATTTCATTCTGTGGTATCCATCTGAGTCCTTCTTCCAACCCCACAGGTCTGATCAAGATTGGATTCTTCAAGAAAGAGTTATGCCTAATCTCCCATGATGACATGATTATAGACTGGTTCAGTAGAGTGAACTTGTACGAAGTGCCCTGTGTTACTGTTGCGACCTTCGGCCCTAAAAATGATATTCAAAAAACTAAAGTCCGTCCTATTTTTGCGACTATTTACAAAATTTGAATCCAATTCTCAGAGATAAATTTATGATGATTTTCCCAATGTCACCTGTTTGAAATGGAATTCAGGAGCCTCCAAAAACCCTAACTTCCTCAAATCATATCTCCGAAAATATAACGAACCAAGATCTGAAATTTGGTCATGAGGTTCATCAAGATTTCCACTTCTGAAGTTTCACAAAAAAAATGGTTATAGCGAACATTCCACAATGACCCATTTGAAGCCAAAAAATCCCTACAAGAGGAGGATATGAGGGTCATTATTTATATGAATGTCTTGAGTTGAGATGGTCCTCAACAAGTGAACATTGGAGGGATTTTAGGAGCAGTTTTTTTTTATTAATTATTGACTATTCAATGACCACAACCAATTATGAGTGCCATGCCACAACCCGATAGGGTTTTAGCCCACTAACGAGGGTTACTAACTTCAAACGCAAATAACCCTCAAACTGTGAAGAAATGGGAGGTGTACCATATATAAAAGGAAACATGTCGATGAGTACAACCCATAAAGAGGATATTTGATGAAAAATACTATGGGTTGTCAAGTCAAAATGACCTTGCAAGATTGGGGTAGCCCCTGATGCTGATTGGGTTGACATCAATGACAACCACTTATCAACAATATCCCCCTTTGGCATTGATGGCAACACAAGTACTCCCCCTACGATCATGACACCTCTTCCTACTGCCTTCTCTCCCCCTTTATAATCAATGGAAAAGGATAACTCCCCCTGACAAACATCCATCCTGCAGACCTATACACACCTCCACTCCCCATTTCTACTCGAGCAGATAAGAGAAAGAGTCTAATGAAAACTTGGGAGAATCCCAAGATTTTGGCGAAGATACTCAAATTATTCATGAGGTAATGGTTTGGTAAATATGTCAGTAATTTGTTCCTTTTGTGCCAACATATTCAAGCTTGATATTCCTTTCGGTGACCTACTCTCTAACGAAATGATATTTGATCAGAATGTGCTTCTTTTTGGAATGCATCACAAGATTCTTGGATATACTTATGGTGTTGGTGTTATCGCAAAAGATGGGATTATTTTCATCAAACTTGACTTGAAGATCTTACAAAGTTTGCTTCATCGAGAGAGCTTGTGTACAACAAGCTGCCGCTGTGATATATTTTGCTTCTGCTGTGGATAACGAGATTGAATACTGCTTTTTAATTAACCATGAAACAAGAGAACCACCTAGATAGAATATTGCTCCACTGGTACTCTTATGATCATAAACACTTCCTACTCAATCTGCATCTGTATAAGTTTGGATAACCAAATCATTTCCTTTCGGATACCATAGAACATATTCTGATGTGCCCTTAAGATATCAAAGAATTATTTTGACGACAATAATATAAGATTATTTTGGTGTTGCTTGGAATCTTGCTACTTATCCAACTGCCTGCATCACATTAGGTCGGGAGGATGTCACATATAGGAGAATACCAATCATGGATCTATACAACGTTTGGTCCACAACCTTTGACGAATCTTCTAAGCTTAACTTGCAACCTGTTATCATGGGGGTAAGGACTGGCTTGCAATCTTCCATCTAGAATTTTTTGAGCATTTCCTTGATGTACCTGGTTTGATATATGAATATTCCTTTATCTTACTGAGAAATCTGAAGCACCAAAAAGTATGTCAGCTCACCAAGCATAGACACTTCAAACTCACTTTGAATTTTTTTGTGACAAAGTCTTTACTTAACATGTCATCATTGCTTCCAAAGATTATATCATCCACATATACCTTGATAATCGTTAGGTTATCTTGATCCACTTTCACATAGATATTGTTGTCAGGGCTTCCTTTCTTGAATCCTTGTCGATCTAGATACCTATCAAGATGATCATACCAAGCCCTAGGAGCTTGCTTGAGACCATATAGTGCCTTCTTTAATCTGCAAACGTAGGTTTCTTTGCCAATGAGCAGAAAACCTTCTGGTTGTTCGATGTAAACTTCTTCTTCCAATTCACCATTCATAAAGGTTGACTTCACATCCATTTGGTAGACCTTGATTTTTCTCGAGCATGCATAGGTGATAAACATCCTGATAACTTCCATTCTAGCAACAAGAGCAAATGTTTCTTCAAAATCGATTCCTTTAACTTGTGCATATCCTTTGCAAAATAATATTGCTTTATTCGTGGTAACTTGTCCATCCTCATTCAATTTTTTTATGAAGACCCATTTAGTTCCAATAACATTTTTATCCTTTGGTCGTGGAACCAATTCCCAAGTTTCGTTCTTCTCAATTTAATCTAGTTCTTCATTCATAGCGCGACCCAGTGTTCATTTTGACTAGATTCCTCAAAATTGCTAGGCTCAAAAGTCGCTAAAAGGGTAAGATGTGCTTGCTGTGATGAACGAAGTTGTCGACTTCTTCTCGTTCCAATTATTTCATTTATGTTGCCGATGATCTGATTTGATGGATGAATCTTTTGATACCATTATATTTAACCTTTTGGAGAAACTTCTTGTACATCCTGCTAATCATTTCGTATTTCTTCTTGGTTGATTGGTGTTTCCTTATTTGATTGGTCTTGTTCTAGAGCTTCTTCTTCATCCTTCACAGATTCTACCTCAATCCCCTCAGATTTTCTTGAAGAAACGATCTCATTGTTATCCTTTAGAACACAATCTTTGTCAAAAGCAACATTTATACTTTCAACTATTTGTTTTTGCCTTATATTGTAGCATCTATAAGACTTTCTTTTGCGTGAATAACCAATGAAAACACCTTCGTCAACACGGGAATCAAACTTGCCCAATTTTTGGTCTTCTCTTTTGATGTAGCATTTACTTCCAAATATTTTGAAGTATTTGATGTTAGCTGGTCTTCCTTTCCATAGTTCGTACGAAGTCATGTTACAATTGTTCCTGAGAAGGTCTCTATTTATAATGAATACGGAAATATCAATTGCTTGAACCCATAATTTATCATCTAAGTTTGTGTCTTTTAATATGGTTCTAGCCATTTCCTGTACGACTCTATTTTTTTCTTTCAGCTACTCCATTCTGCTGTGGTGTTCTGGCTATTGAGAATTGCCTTTTTCTTCCATGTTCATCACAATATTGCTGAAATGCTTTGGATGTGAATTCTCTTCCATTATCTCGTCAAAGACATTTGATCTTCAAATCGGTTTCATTTTTTACCAATTCCTTGTATATTTTGAAACATTTGAATGGCTCAGACATTTTCTTCATAAAATTGACAGCTGTCACTCTGGTGTAATCGTTTATCATTAACATAAAGTATAATTCACTGTGTAAACCTTTTGTTCCCATAGGACCACATAGATCAGTATGTATTAATTCCAATGGATGTGACACAAAATGTTCCTTTGTCTTGAACTCAACTTTTGTCTGTTTGCTGTGCCGAAAAGATTCACATATCGTATTGGTAGGTTTTGATATTTTTGGTATTTCTCTAACTAATTCCTTTTTGCTGATCTTGACCAAATTGTCAAAATTTATATGTCCCATTCATTTGTGCCATAACCAACTCTCATATTCTTTTGCCAAGAAACAACCTTTAGGTGTCTCATCCAAAATATATATGTCATTTGGAGCTCTGCTTGCTGTAGCCACAATTTTACCAAACTTGCCTTTCCTGATTTCACATTTCTTCGAGTTGAATAACATCATGTGTCCTTGATCACACATCTATCTAGCACTGAGCAGATTGTGATTCATATTTGCAACCAAAAACACATCCTTTGCTAATGCATCCTTGCTTCCAACAGTGATCTTACCTGCTCCTATGACGTTTGAAGACCCATCATTTCCAAAAGACAATGTATCGTCATTATTTTCTTTCAAGGATATGACCTTACTTCTATCTCCAACCATATGCGTTGAGCAACCATTGTCAACATACCATACGTTTCTGTTGCTTTGAGCCTTGAGAGCGAGAGCACACCTTTCAGTCTTCCTTTTCCATACGTGTTGATTATGATTTTGCAAGAATTCCTTTGAAGAACTTCCAAGTCTACAATATTTGTTCAAGTTTCCAAAATTGTTACATTCGTAACATTCAACATCATCTCTCAAATGATCAAATCTATTAATATTCTACTGAGTTATGGAATATCCATTTATGAGAGATCTCCTGGAATTATATTCAATCCAAACATACATGTGACATTCTGAAGCTCTATATCCAAACCTTCCACATGAATAACAATGACCATAAAAGATAGGTTGATACCTGGGAGGAAATCTTCTTTGAGGAATTGTCTTCCAAGGTTTTGCCTACGCGTCTTGATCTCTCGATCTAGATGGGAGATCTACCTGATTGGTAGATTTTACATATACATCTTCTTTAGTTGTCATAGAAGGACTTGACTCCTTTTTGAATTTTTCTTTGTAACCAAGACCAGTCTTGTCGTTGCATGATCACTGGTTGCTGATGAGTTTGTCCAAAGTCTTTGAGCTATTGTCATAGTTTTGAAGACTTTTTCCATTTTTTACTTCCTTTCGTAAAGAAATGATTTCAGCTTCCAATGCTTCTCTTTCCTTGTTTCTTTCCTTTAATTCTTTCCTCAACGATTCTTCAATTTGTTTGTATTCTTCAACCTTGATTTTAAGATTTAGGACCTGTTCCCTTTCTGTCTTTAATTCATCCTCAAGAGTGTTTACATGCTTCTTCTCGGCCTTGAGCTCTTTGATAACCCTAATCACTTTTTTTTGAAATTCAACCTCAGTCATTTCTTCTTCTTCGTGTCCTTCTTCGTCAGGTGCCTCTTGCTTATTGTGCTTGGCCATAAAAAATACTCTTCCATTGGGTTCTTCTTCAATATCATTGTCTTCTTCGGACGAGGAGCTATCTTCTTTGGAGAAGAAAATTTTCTTAAACCATTTCTTCTTGCCTTTCTTGTTGAACTTCTCGGGACTTTTATTTCCTTTCGTAACAACCTCATTTTTGTAAGGACATTTGGCTGAAAAATGCCCAACCTCACCACAATCAAAACATATTAATGGAAGTTTACTTTTAATTTTTCTTGTACCTGTTCTCATTTTCCATGAGAAATAGGCAAATTCTTTATCTGAGATATCTTCTTCATATTCTTCCTTTTCCTCATCCTTACAATTGCAAGTTTCTTCTTTCGGAGTCTGCTTGTCCTTACTATTCTTCTTGGATGCCGCAAATGATGTTTATAAGTGAGGTGTGCCATCCTCTTCTTCAATCCTCATTTCATATGCAATAAGAATTCCATGCAATTCATCTATGTTGAGATTGGTCAGATTCGATCTATCCTCAAAGACAGAAACCCTAGGGTTAAATATTGTTGGCAAGGTTCTGAGGATCTTTCGGACAACAATTTTCGTTTCAACAGGTTCTCCCAAACCTTTCAATGTATTTGTTGTTTCATCAACAAGTTGAAAGTATGAATAAATACCTTCATCTTCCCTCATTTTGAGTTACTCAAATTTTTCCCTGAAAATTTGAATTTTTACTTCTTTCACCTTTGAGTCAACTACATATATATTTTCAAGCTTGCCCCATACCTCTTTAGAAGTTTTTCAACTCAGTACCTTAATATAAAAAGATTCGATAAGCCCGCTGATAATAAAATCTTTAGCCTTCGCATCATATACCCTATTTTTCTTACCTTGTTCATCCTGGGTTGGTGTGAAGCTTTTGTCAATGATTTCCCATACTTCGTATCCTTGCGCCAGCAAATGAACCTGCATTCTTCCACTCCAAAGTGCATAGTTTTTTTTTTTTCCACTGGAAAAATCCGTAAATTTCATTAATATGAAAATTTACATATGTAGATGCATGAAGCATATGCCATAGTCAATCTGTTGTATCTGTTCTTTTCCAAAATTTATCAGTTTTGGATTGCTGTAAGTATTTACCTCGCAGGGTATTCAGTATGTTGCTATTTACAATATGCCTTTTCGGCATCTATCTAGCTGGAAATAAACACAAAATTACAAAAATGGCTGTATATATACTGCTGTCATGTGCATGCATGTTCCTTTTATGCTGTATGGTGACCCGTGGTTGGATATTCCGGGTCTATGTAAGGACGATGGTAAATTTTTTGCTCCTGTTGGTCTTTGATCTCAGAGATCTCCCACATGCCTCTGTCCATCATCGCTGCCTCCTTGGATAATTTATCAGCGTCTTTGTTATGTTCCCTGTAGACGTGTGAAACAGTGATATTGTTAAATGCTGCTTTGAGTTTGAGAACTTCATTCAATATTATGCTGAGTGTGTGTATGTGACATGTGGATGTGCCATTGATCCAATTAATGATGATCTGAGAATCCCCGAATATGTTGATACTATTGCATTGGTGGCTCAGAGCAAAATGGAGTAAATGACGCAGTGTGATGAGTTCTGTGAAGTTGTTGATTCCGGCTCCCAGTCTGGCCTTGATTTTATAAAGGTGATGCTCGGATAGATGGATAATTATGCCGCCCCCACAGCTCTGTGAATTTGCAGCTCCGTCGAAGAAAGCCCAAGGGATGCATTGGTCGATGTGAGGAGGAGGGGTGGGATGTCTAGATTTTGGAGGGGGCGGGTCTGGTAGCTCACTCAGGGCGGTGATGATACCAGCCTCCATCAAGGGCCAATGTATCGGCTTTTCTTCAAATATTAACCGGTTTCTGGCTTTCCATATAGACCAGTTAACGATGATGGGAAGATTAATATTTTTTGAACCTTTGTTTCTCTTATCCCATTCAGTCCATGCGTTTATGAGGTCTGTTCCATTCCATTCACCCGAGTATTGCGTGAAGTTCTTGAGGTTTTTCCATAGGTTCAATGTCGCCTGACATCTCAGAAAAATGTGTTCTGTAGACTCAGATTCTTCTCTGCAAAGAACGCACCAGGTAGGACCATACTGTGCCCTTTTCATGAGATGTTCTCCGGTGGGTATTTTATCCCGTAGGATGCACCAGGTGAAGAGCTTTGATCGAGGTGATGCATCTAATTTCCAGATATTCTGCCACCAGCTAGCAGTGGTGTCGGGCTTCTTGTAAGAGATCAGCTGAAGGTAGCCTGCCTTGGGGGTGTAAAGGCCGGATTCGGCCAAGTTCCAAATGAGTTCGTCCTGCCCCTCCGTAATTTGAATGTGCGATTCATGCAGAGCTTCTCTGTATGCTCTCCAAGTTGGGTGCCATCTTCTGGGGAGGTTTAGCTGTTGTGCAGATTTCCATGCCTGGTGGAATATATCAGATTGTTCACGATCCGCGATCTGTGCCATTACATTGATTTCTTGAGCTGAGAGGTATTCCACCAGCTCTCGGGGCAGTATATGTCTCCCACCATTGCCTGCCCAAGGATCGAGCCCAATCCTTGCCCTATTCCCATCTATGATACACCATACTAAGTTATCTCTGATTAATGGCAGTGAGTGTAAGAGGGCCTTCCATATAGATGAAATGCCTGTTTTGTTCCATGCTGGGAGTCTAGCCCAATCGATGATGCTAAGTGGCCAGATATATTTGTGGTAGGTGAGTCTGGTCCATAAGCTTTGGGACGTCAGAAGGGCCCAGCCCATTTTCCCTGCCAGGGCTTTGGCAAATATAGGGAGCTCCTTTAACCCCCAACCTCCCCATTTCTTTGGTAAAGCAATCTTATTCCAGCCTATCCAGGCAAAGATACGCTTATCCTGGTTGCCTGCCCATAAGTATCGGTTGCATAATTGTTGTAGTTTTGCCAGGATGTTTCGAGGTATCCAAGCCAGTGCCATCCAAAATACCGGCGTTGCTTCAAGAACTGATTTGATCAGGGTTAATCTCCCAGCCCTGGAAAGGTATCTGTGGCTCCAGCATGTTAATCTTTTTTCCACTTTTGCTATCAGCCAAACCCAGTCTGTGATCTTTTGGCATGTCGGCTTTAACCAATATCCGAGATATTTTAGCCCCCTGTCCAATGGCTGAGGTGTGTATGGAAATGCCTGCCTTGCCATATGGGTTTCGTTTGCTGAGGTACCCACCAGAGTGATAGTGGATTTCAACCGATTTACTTCCATACCTGTTGCTTGTGAGAAGAGACCTAGAATGCGGATGAAAGTAGATGTGTCCTGTATGCTGCCATCCAATAAGATTAGGACATCATCTACAAACAATAGGTGAGTGAGGTAGCATTCATCAGTGATTTTGAGGCCCCTGATTGACCCATCCCTTTTAGCTGCGATGATTAGCCGGCTTAGAGCTTCCATGACCAATAGGAAGAGGAGAGGTGAGAGAGGACAGCCCTGTCGCAGCCCTCTTTCGGAGTGGAAGAAATGTGAAGCAGATCCATTGATCAAGATACTGAATGTGGGAGATGTGATGTAGGCCATGATCCAATTGATGAGGGCGAGGGGGAAACCGATATGGATAAGAATCATTTTGATGAAGAGCCAGCTGACTCGGTCAAAGGCCTTGGAGAGGTCTATCTTCAGAAGGATACACTTGAGGTGTTTGGTCCAGATGGAATGAATCGCTTCTTGGGCAGAACCAATAGCTTCATGGATCTGTCTATCTTCCAGGAAGGCAAATTGTTGGGGGGCGATGTGTCGAGATAGGATAGGCTTGATCCTATTGGCTATGATCTTCGAAATAATCTTATAGAGCACATTACACAGAGATATGGGACGGAAATCATCAAAGGAGGCAGGGGAATCAGATTTGGGGATGAGGGCGATGAAAGTAGAGTTGATGGCATTATAAAGACTGCCCGAAGTTCTGCTCTCCTCAACCACCTTAAGGATATCTCCTCCCAGAAGTTCAAAAAAGGCGGTGTAGAACTCTATTGTCCAGCCATCCGGCCCAGGGCTTTTCTCCTTCTGAAACCATTCGAGTGTACTTTCCAGTTCTTCCATAGTGATGGGAGCAGTTAGACCATCAGAATCCTCTTCCTCTACAAATCTGGGGAAGTGAGAGGCCACATTGATGATTTCAGCCAGATTTGTGCCAGCAGGGCTTTTGTATAATCCCCTAAACTGTGCAGTCCCGAGTTGAGAAAGTTTGTTAAAAGTGTCCGCCAGTCCACCTTCAGGTAGGGGGAGGTCCCAAATGGTGTTCGTCACTTTCCTTCCTTTTGCGTAATTGTGGAAAAATCTTGTATTTTCATCTCCGGCTTTGAGCCAAGTAGCTCTACTGCGCAGTCTGAGCGACTCCTCCCTACTTTTAAGTATGTTATTCTTTTGATTTTCCAATTCCACCAGCCGAGCCTTATCTTCTTGTGCTATGAATCCCAAATTTCTCTCGTCCAGAAGAGCTTGCAGTTCTTCTTCCACTGTCGTGAGCTGCACATCTTCCCTTATCTTCTTATCTTTGGCCCAGTTAATCACAATGTGTTTAAGTTCCGTTAGGTTTTTAACAAAACCTCTAGCCATCAATGGTTCCCTGTCAATGGGATGTGTTCTCCAGTAGTCCGAGACCAATTTTGTGAAGCTCTGGTCCTGAAGTCACGTATGATTAAACTTGAATGGCGCTTTTGGCTTCTGATGAGTGCCCAGGATCTCCAATATAATTGGGGAGTGGTCGGATATGCCCCCATTACCCACCTGCTGTTTATAGTAGTGAAGCTGTTGTATCAGCGGGCCTTTCATCAGGAAACGATCCAGTCTACGGGCCAGAGCAGCGGTCCCTACCCTTCTATTTCTCCATGTGGGAAGGGGCTTCTGCATAGGGATGTCGGTGAAGTCATGCTGCTCCAATAAGCTCTTAATGAAGTTTGTGATAGGATCTACTTGGGCCATTGAACCCCATGATTCCCTGAACCCCAGAGAAAAGTTCATGTCACCACCCAGAATGATACTGTCAAGAGTCATTAGGTCGCAGCCGAGTAGGTGACTCCAGAAATTTTCCCGCTGATGGCAGGGTCCATATATATTGATGATACGAAGGGTGAGACCGAGGTCTATAGAGAATATATCTGCACCCATAAAGCCTTGTCCTCCCCAAGAGGAATCCAATCTGATTGATTTGGGGTTATACCCTATCGCCAACCCTCCCGATCTTCCAAATGCATCAGTTGCAAGGAAATTCCATCTTGCTGATAGGGAGGAGAGGGCATGTGTGATGGACTCTGCAGAGCCGAGGGTTTCTTGTAGGAGGATGATATCAGGAGATTCGACCTCAAAAAGTCGTTTTAGGGCTAGTTTTTTAGGGGTACTAGCCAAGCCCCTGCAATTAAATGAGAGGCACTTCATGGGGGGCCGATCTTAGGGGGTTTTGATGCTCTAAGGACCCCATCGATGGTGGCTTGGCGCCCAGCAGCCACTTCCGCGCCAGCATGCCTGATGGCTTTGTTGAGATTTGATTTGCGACCCCGGGTAGTTAGGAAACCAGGGCCGAGTGGAACCAAGCCCAACCCGAATTGAGTTTCAGAGGCCTCCAATTGGGAGGATCTAGGGCGCAGGGAGTATGGATGGGTTGGAGCCGATCTGGAGGATGAAATCGAGGGGGGTGAAGATGTGGGAGGCAATGAGGGCGGAGCAGTGGATGAAATCAGAGGGGGCGGGGGGATGGAGCACATATACAGATGAGAGATCGAGAGAGTAAGAGGGAGGAATAAGTGATGTACCCGGAGCTTGTGCTGCCGCTGTAGCTACCCTGGCCCTAGTCAGTGGAGGCGAAGGCGGGGCTGTCTTGTGCACTTCTGCTTTCTCTGGGGCGCCTTGAGGTGCCGCACAGCTCTGTGGAGGGTGGGGAATGGTCGGGGAGACACCTCTGGATGCCGCGGGCGAGATGATTGGAGATCCTTCCTGACTTTTATTCAATGGACAATCCTTGAATAGATGACCTACTTGGTGGCACCGGTTGCAGCGGAAGGGTACGCCTTCATAGTCCAGGATCTGAAGTCTGCTAAATCTCCCCCATTTTAGAGTGATTTTTTCTTCCAATCCCTCCCGTGTATCCAGGTGCACCAGAATTCTTGCTAGTGTTCTTTTCTTTGTATCCTTATACGATCGATCATGGTCCAAGTATGTGCCCAGCGCGTTCCCAATTCTGATAAAAGCTTCCTCTGTCCAATATTGTAGTGGAAGCCCTGGCAGTCGCACCCACAGTGGGCCTGCTCCAATTTGTTCGCGCTCAGGATCGAATAGGGGGCTCCATCGTTTCAATAGCACAGGTGCCATTTCAATGTGCCAATACTGAGCTAGTACTGTGTCCGTGCATGCCTCGGTTGCAAAATGGAGTGAGAACCATCCCCTCGGAAGCTCTTGAACCTCTGGCAGTTCCGTGAGAAGAGCACCCCAGATTTCTTTGACCCATAGCGTCAATCTTTCCACCGTAAACGTACGCCCCTGCACATGTCCAACCAGGACCGTTCGAGCCAGTGCCATAGAATCTTCGAAGTCGGTGGGATCTCCGAAGGCTACTGTGATGTCTTTTGCCGTCGCTCTGATGCACTTCGTCTTCCGCTTCTTCGTGCGAGGTGCCTTCGGATGATCTATGAGGGGATTTGAAACCCTAACCGGGGGGGAGGGTTTTGGAGGCTGAACATTGAGAGCCGGAGTGCTGAAGCTACCCGATGGCCGAATCCCTGCTTCTTGCTGGGGTATATCTGCGGTCCCCCGTATCTCTGCTTGTTCTTGTGATGGATCGAATCGCGGTGATGGTAGCGGGTCGAGTGCCAAGGAGTCTGGTGAAAGCGAGGAGAGTAGAAGGGCAGCGGTTCCAGGCGAGAGCGGTGGAGCATCCAGATCATGCGCTGAGGGGAGTGGATCCGGCAGGGAAACTTCAGGAATGATGTTCTGTGTGGTTTCCCCTTCAACAGCTGTTGTATCGAAACCCGGGAACTTAGGGTTTCCGAATATATTATGCCCTTCTAATGGATCCTCGGAGTAGTCCACGAGGTCCGTGAACCCGGTGTCCTCCATCCCGGTCAAACCGCCGATAACCGTTCCGGGAGCCTGAACCAAACCTATTACCGTAAACTGCTACTGTGCTGGCCGATCAGGTGAGGCGGCCTATGATCCTGCGGTTCCTGCGGCTAGGCTAGCCTTGACCTACGCGGACGCAACGCGCCATTCACCAAAGTGCATAGTTATTTCCATTGAACAAAGGAACTCTCTTCTTAGTATACTCCATGATCTCCTTCCAGTTGTTAGACTGTTTTTGAAGGAACAAAGCTCTAATAACAATTGTTGGAAATACTAAGGGGGGATGAAGGAAATACTGAGAGGGGGGGTGAATCAATATTCCTAAGAAATTAGCACTTTTAAAATTTTTCAGAGCATTAGTTAATCTTCAATTATTATTAATGTTGATGCAGTAATAACAGTAAATAAAAGAACACCGTAGAAACAATAATTTTAGGGGGAAAACCCCCTCCGTGTCAAAAATGACTAAACTCTTTTCTAATAAATTCTTTAATCTTCAGCCCCAATTGAAGTGAAAGCAACAAATTCCTAGGATTCAAGAAAATATTTCTTCTCCAGCTCCCACTGGAAGGACACCCCAACGCCCTGGTTTTTTCTGTAGTCAACTGAATGGATGCCCCACCATCCTAGACCAAACTACCACCCTAAAGTGTTCACAGGCTCCAACCTGTCGGTGACTTCATGCACCAGCCTAGCACTTCCCTGCCACCCTATAATGACTGAAATGAGACAAGAGTGTGGATTCCCATACCAGGGACAATGATCCACGATACAATGTGATTTACAATTATTTTGACTGAACACCCAATCACACTATGACCTGCAACCCAACCATGACATCATCGCAACAGAGACTCCTATACCTCCCAATAATGTCTTTTCGACTCTAGGAATATTGACTCTTTTACAATAACAACTCTTCCAATTATTACACTTTTACAACATTACAATGATGACTCTTGGCCTTGACACTTCTTCACAATATAAGTATGGATGACATGTCTTCAAAGGATGCCCCACTTCAATGCTTCCTTCGATTTGATACTTCTGCTCTTGAATTCTTGCTTGATGTTGTACCTGAATCTTCTTCTACCTACATACAAAATTTTCCCGGTGAAACCAATCCCAAAACAAAACAAAATACCCTTCAACTTACCTCTGCCTGCAAAACACATGTAAGTGCATAATAATGAATAATTACAAATTAAAATTACAATGCGTACCTGAAGTGTTCTTGTCACTTTTTTTTTGACTTGTTGCAGTAGTAGACAAAGACTTCCACTCTTTATATGGTCGTGGACTCTATGCAAGACTATATCCAAAAATGACCTAAATATATATACAATAAAAATTGATGATGGACCCTAGACTTGTGATGGACCAAGTTCTCAGTACAACAACAGAGACCATTTTATCAACTATGACAAGACAAGTAACATGAACTTACAACATCATATATATTTAGTAAACTTGGTGTAGCATCAAGAATATCTAGCATAAAATGTGTAGTATCAAGAATAGGGCATCCACAAAACTAATTGTGACATATAGAGAGTTAAAGATATAATCGAGACACTGTATATACTTATGTTGTCCTGCAAAACATATGTGAGGGATGATACTCAAAATTCAAATGTAAACACTAATCATACATACCTTGCTGTAGGAGACTTACCCTTGATTGTTGATGTGTGGTCCTCACTGCAGTGATCCTTGAACGCATGCTTTTTCTTTCCTTCTAGGAGATCGATATTGAATCTGTTGTATCTATCTAAATTCGGATCTCCAAGGTCTGAAATTTTATTCTGTGGTATCCCTCTAAGTCCTTTTTTCAAATCTAGAGGTCTGATCGAGATTGGATTCTTTAGGAAAGCGTTATTCCCAATCTCCCACGATGACCTGATTATAGACTTGTTCAATAGGGAAAACGTGTACAAAGTTCCATGTGTCACTGTTGCAACCTTCTACCTTGAAAACGCTACTAAAAAAACTACAATCCATCCTCTTTCTGTGACTATTTACAAAATTTTAATCCAATGCCCAAAGAGAAATTTATGATGATTTTTCCCAACGTCACCTGTTTGAAATGGAATTCGGGAGCCTCCAAAAACTCTGATTTCCTCAGATCATATCTTAGAACATATAGAGAACCAAGATCTGACATTTAGTCACGATTTTCATCAAGATTTTTCTCAAATGGGTTTTAATTAGCTTCTGAAGCTTCATATAAAACAAGTTATAGCGAAAATTCCACAATGACCTATTTGAAGCCACAAAATCCCTACAAGAGGAGGATATGAGGGCCATTATTTATATGAATGTTTTGAGTTGAGAGGGTCCTCAACAAGTGAACGTTGGAGGGATTTTAGGAGCAAAAAAATAGTATTAATTACTGACTATTCAATGACCACAATCAATTATGAGTGCCATGCCATAACCCCATAGGGTTTTAGCCCACTAATGGGGGTTACTAACTTCAAACGCAAATAAATCTCAAACTGTGAAGAACTAGGAGGCCTACCATATATCAACAGAAACACATCGATGAGTAGAATCCATAGAGAAGATCTTTGATGCAAAATAATATGAGTTGTCAAGTCAAAATTCCCTTGCAAGATCGGGGTAGCCCCTGGTGCTGCTTAGGTTGACATTAATGACAACCACTGATCAACAATCTCCCCCTTTGGCATTGATGGCAACACAATTACTCCCCCTGTGATCATGACACCTCTTCCTACTACCTTCTCTCCCCCTTTTTCATCAATGGAAAAGGGTAACTCCCCCTAACAAACATCCATCTTGCGGACCTGTACACACCTCCACTCCCCCTTTCTACTTGAGTAGATAAGAGAAAGAGTCTAATGAAAACTTGGGAGAATCCCACGCTTTTGGTGAAGATACCCAAATGCCTCATGAGGTAATGGTTTAATTAGAATGTGATTCATTTTGGAATGCATCATAGGATTCTTGGAGACACTGATGGCACTAGTGTTATCACAAAATATGGGAATAGGCTCATCAAACTTGACTTGAAGATATTTCAAAGTTTGCTTCATCTAGAGAACTTGTATAGAACAAGTTGCTGTCGCGATATATTCTACTTTTGTTGTGGATAGCGAGATTGAAGACTGATTTTTTACTTAACCATGAAACAAGACAACAACCTAGATACAATGCTTCTCCACTGGTACTCTTACGATCATCAACACTTCCTACCCAATCTACATCTGTATAAGCTTGGATAACTAGATCATTTCCTTTGGGATACCATAGACCATATTTCACTATGCCCTTAAGATATCGAAGAATTATTTTGACGACAATAATATGAGATTCTTTTGGTGCTACTTGGAATCTTGCTACTTGTCGAAATACCTGCATCACATCAGGCCAGGAGGCTATCACATATTGGATACTACCAATCATGGATCTATACAACCTTTGGTCCACATCCTTTGACGAATCTTCTAAGCTTTAATTGCAACCTGTTATCATGGGGGTAAGGACTCGCTTGCAATCTTCCATCTAGAATTTTTTGAGCATTTCCTTGACGTACTTGGTTTGATATATGAATATTCCTTTATCCTGCTGAGAAATATGAAGCCCTAAAAAGTATGTCAGCTCACCAAGCATAGAAATTTCAAACTCACTTTGCATTTTTGTGGCAAAGTCTTTACTTAATCTGTCATCATTGCTTCCAAAGATTATATCATCCACATATACCTGAATAATCGTTATGTTATCTTGATCCATTTTCACATAGAGATTGTTGTCAGTGCTTCCTTTCTTTAATCCTTGTTGATGTAGATACCTATCAAGATGATCATACCAAGCCCTAGGAGCTTGCTTGAAACCATATAATGCCTTCTTTAATCTACAAACATAGTTTTCTTTGTCAGTGAGCAGAAAACCTTTGGGTTGTTCAATGTAAACTTCTTCTTCCAATTGACCATTTAGAAAGGCTAACTTAACATCCATTTGGTAGACCTTGATTTTTCTCGAGCATGCATAATCGAGAAACATTTTGATAGCTTCCATTCTAGCAAAGGGAGCAAATGTTTCTTCAAAATCGATTACTTCAACTTGTGCATATCCTTTGTAGACTAATCTTGATTTATTCCTGGTAACCTGTCTGTCCTCATTCAATTTGTTTATGAAGGCCCATTTAGTTCCAATAAAATTTTTATCCTTTGGTCATGGAACCAATTCCCAAGTGTCATTATTCTCAATTTGATCAAGTTCTTCATTCATAGCTGCTACCCAGTGTTCATTTTGATTAGCTTCCTCAAAATTTCTAGGCTCAAAATTTGCTAAAAGGGAAAGATGGGCTCGCCTAAAAGTCGACTTCTTTTGGTTCCAATTCCTTCATTTATGTTGCCGATGATCTGATTTGATGGATGATTCTTTTGATACCATTATTTTTAACCTTTTGGAGAAACTTCTTATACATCCTGCTGATCATTTCTTATTTCTTCTTGGTTGACTGGTGTTTCCTTATTTGATTGGTCTTGTTTTGGAGCTTCTTCTTCATCCTTCACATATTCTACCTCAAGCCCCTTAGATTTGCTTGAAGGGACAATATCATTGTTATCCTTTAGAACACAGTCTTCATCAAAAGTAACATTTATACTTTCAACTATTTGTTTTTGCCTTAGATTGTAGCATCTACAAGCCTTTCTTTTGCGCAAATAACCAACGAAAATACCTTCGTCAACACGGAAATCGAACTTGCCCAATTTTTAGTCTTCTCTTTTGATGTAGCATTTACTTCCAAATATTTTGAAGCATTTGATGTTAGCTGGTTTTTCTTTCCATATTTCATACGTTGTGATGTTACAATTGTTCCTGAGAAGGCCTCTGTTTATAATGAATACGGAAATATCAATTGCTTGAACCTAGAATTTATCGTCTAAGTTTTAGTCTTTTAACATGGTTCTAGCCATTTCTTGTACGGTTTTGTTTTCTTTTCAGCTACTCCATTCTGTTGTGGTGTTCTGGCTATTGAGAATTGCCTTTTTATTCCATGTTCATCACATTATTGTTGAAATTCTTTGGATGTGAATTATCCACCATTATCTGATCTTAGACATTTGATCTTCAAATCAGTTTCATTTTCGACCAATTCCTTGTAGATTTTGAAACATTTGAATGCCTCATACTTTTTCTTCAGAAAACTGATGGTTGTCATTCTGGTGTAATCATCTATCATTAACATAAAGTATAATTTGTCGTCTAAACCTTTTGTTCTCATAGGACCACATAGATCAGTATGTATTAATTCCAATGGACGTCACGCAAAATGTTCCTTTGTCTTGAACTTGACTTTTGTCTTTTTGTCATGCCGACAAGATTCACATATCTTATTGGTAGGTTTTGAGATTTTTGGCATTTTCTAACTTCTTCCTTTTTGCTGATCTTGACCAAATTGTCGAAATTTATATGTCCCATTTGTTTGTGCCATAAACAACTCTCATCTTCTTTTGCCAAGAAACACCTTTTAGGTGTCTCATCCAAAATATATATGTCGTTTTGAGCTCTGCTTGCTGTAGCCACAATTTTACCGAACTTGCCTTTCTTGATTTCAAATTTCTTCAAGTTGAATAACATCGTGTGTCCTTGATTGCACATCTGTGCAACACTGACTATATTGTGATTCATATTTTCAACTAGCAACACATCCTTTGCTAATGCATCCTTGCTTCCAAGAGTGACCATACCTACTCCTATGACGCTTGAAGACCCGTAATTTCCAAAAGACAATGTTCCATCCTTCGTTTCTTTCAAGGATATGAAATTATTTCTATCTCCATATGTGTTGAGAAACCATTTTCAACATACCATACATTTTTGTTGCTTTGAACCTTCAGAGCGAGAGCACACCTTTCAGTCTTCCTTTTCCATACTTGTTGATTCTAATTTTGCGAGAATTCCTTTGAATAACTTCCAAGTCTACAATCTTTGGTCAAGTGTCCAAAATTGTTACATTTGTAACTGTTATGAAACCAGCTCACAAAAAGATAGAAAAGATAGATCAACGCCTTAGAATTCAGCCTCTTTGAGGGGAAAACCTCCTTTACATTACACAAATGAACAATTCTTCGATGATACAAATGAAAAGACCTCCTTTCTATATATAGGAGTCTAAGGGGTCATAATATAATCAAAGTAGACATAACAATAATAATGTAAGGGCACAATAATAACAATAGTGGGCTTCTATGGGGCACAATAATAACAATATGGGGACTACATGGCTACAAAAATATAATAAGGGGGTTGTACTAATAACAATAGGGGGTTACACTAGTAGTATAGGGGCCTAACATTCCCCTCTCCTTCAAAAAGTGTTGTCCTCAACGCTTGAGTAGTTATTGATGCTTTTGTATAAAATTATTGTCCTCCCATGTGGAATCTTTAGCAGGTAAGTTCTTCCACTTGATGAGATACTCTGAAATTGATTGATTTTGTAGCTGTCGGGTTCTTGTTTCTGTGACTGCTCCAGGTTCCAATATGATTTTTCCTCCCTCTTCAAGTTCTGGCAATATTGTTTGAATTGGGATCTTCTGCAACTTTTGAACGAGTTGCCACACTTCTTCATCCTTCTTCCATTCATCCCTTGCTTCTTTTATCCAATTTGGTTGGATAATAGAAATAACACAAAACAATGCTTCCACATCCTCATCCTTTCTTGAGAGTGCATCTGCAACAAAAATTTTCTTCCCTTTTCTGTAGATGATGTCAAAGTCATAACCCAACATATTTGTGACCCATTTTTCTATTATTCTAAAGATAATATTTGTTCTAAAAAGTATTTAAGACTATCATGATCCATTTTTACCCTGAAGTATCTTCCCATTGGGTAAGGTCGCCATTTCTTAAGTGCATGTAGTATTGCCAACATTTCCTTCTCATAAATAGCTTGCTTGAGATGTAGCCATAAAAATACCCAATCACCTACATCAAAACATTTTAAAGAAGATCAAATGATTAAATTTGTTGATATTCTGCTAAGTTTTGGAATATCCATTTATGAGAGATCTCTTGGAATTATATTCATTCCAAACATACATGCGACATTCTGAAGCTCTATGTCCAAAACTTGCACATGAATAACAATGACCATAAAAGATAGGTTGATACCTGGGAGGAAATATTCTTCGAGGAATTGTCTTCCAAGGTTCTTCCTGTGATTCTTGATCTCTCGATCTAGCTGGGAGATCTACTTGCTTGGTATATTTTGCATATCCATCTTCTTTAGTTGTCATAGAAGGACTTGAATCCTTTTTGAATTTTTCTTTGTAACCAAGACCAACCTTGTCGTTGCATGATCACCGGTTGCTGATGAGTTCATCCAAATCCTTTGAGATGTTGGAGTAGTTTTTTGAAGAGTTTTTCCATTTTTTACTTCCTTTCGCAAAGAAACAATTTCAACTTCCAATGCTTCTCTTTCCTTGTTGCTTTCCTTTAATTCTTTCCGGAGTGATTCTTCATTTCATTTGTATTCTTCAACCTTGATTTTAAGATTTAGGACCTGTTCCATTTCTCTCTTTAATTCATCTTCAAGAGTGTTGACATGATTCTTCTCGGCCTTGAGCTTTTTGATAACCCTGATCACTTCATTTTGAAATTCAACCTCACTCATTGCTTCTTCTTCAGGTGCCTCTTGCTTATTGTGCTTAGACATAAAAAAACCTCTTCCATTGAATTCTTCTTCATTATCACTATCTTCTTCAGATGAGGAGCTATCTTCTTTGGAGAAGAAACTTTTCTTAAACCATTTCTTCTTGCCTTGCTTGTTGAACTTCCGGGGACTTTTATTTCCTTTCGTAACAATCTCATTTTTGCGAGGACATTTGGCTGCAAAATTCCCAACCTCACCACAATCAAAGCATATTAATGGAATTTTACCTATAAATTTTCCCCCCATACCTGTTCTCATTTTCCACGAGAAATAGGCAAACTCTTTGTTTGAGAATTCTTCTTAATCTTCTTCCTTTTCCGCATCCTTACAATTGCAAGTTGTTTCTTTTGGAGTCTGCTTGTCCTTAGTATTCTTCTTGGATGCGGCAAATGCTATTTCTAAGTGAGATGTGCCATCCTCTTCTTCAATCCTCATTTCATATGCCATAATAATTCCATGCAATTCATCTATGCTGAGATTGGTCAGATTCAATCTATCTTCCAAGACAGATACCTTAGGGTTAAATCTTGCTGGCAAGGTTCTGAGGATCTTTCAGACAAAAATTTTCGTTTCAACAGGTTCTCCCAAACCTTCCAATGTATTTTTTGTTTCATCAACACGCTGAAAGTATGCAACAATATCTTCATCTTCCCTCATTTTGAGTTGCTCAAATTTTGCCCTGAAAATTTGAAGTTTTGCTTCTTTGACTTTTGAGTCACTTGCATATATATATTTTCAAGCTTTCCCCATACCTCTTTAGCAGTTTTGCAACTCAATACCTTAAGATAAACAGAATTGATAAGCTCACTCATAATAATATCTTTAGCATTTGCATCGTATACCCAATTTTTCTTACCTTGTTCATCCTGGGTCGGTGTGAAGCCTTTGTCAACGATTTCCCATACTTCGTATCCTTGCACCAAAAAAGGAACTCTATTCTTAGTATACTCCATGATCTATTTCCAGTTGTTAGACTGCTATTGAAGGAACCAAGCTCTGATACCAATCGTTGGAAATACTAAGAGGGAGGGTGAATCGGTATTCCTTAGAAATTAGCACTTTTAAAATTGTTCACATCATTAGTTAATCTTCAATTATTATTAATGTTTATGCAGTAACAACAGTAAATAAAATAACACCTTAGACACAAGAATTTTAGGTGGGAAACCCCCTTCGGGTCAAAAAACACCAAACGCTTTTCTAATAAATTATTTAATCTTCAACCCCAACCGAAATGAAAGCAACAACTTCCTAGAATTCTAGAAGATCATTCTTCTCCATCTCCCACTGAAAGGATGCCCCAACACCCTGGTTTCTTCAGTAGTCAACTGAATGGATGCCCCAAAATCCTAGACCAACCTACCACCCTGAATTGTTCACAAGCTCCAACCTATAGGTGAGTTCATGCACCAGCCTAGCACCTCCCTGCCACCCTATAATGATTGAAATGAGAGAAGAGTGTGGATTCCCATACCAGGGACAACGATCCACGATACAATATGATTTATAGTTATTTTGACTGAACACTCAATCACACTATGACCTGCAACCCAACCATGACATCATCCCAACAAAGACTCCTATACCTCCCAATAATTCCTTTTCAACTCTAGGAAGATTGACTCTTTTACAATAATGACTCTTCCAATTATGACACTTTTACAAATGACTCTTTTACAACTTTACAATGATGACTGTTGGCCTTGACACTTGTTCACAATATACGGATGGATGTCATGTCTTCAAAGGATGTCCTACTTCAATGCTTCCTTTGATTTGATACTTCTGCTCTTGAATTCTTGCTTGAAGTTGTACTTGAATCTTCTTCTACTTGCATGAAAAATTTTCCTGGCGAAACCAATCCCAAAACAAAACAAAACACCCTTCAACTTACCTCTGCCCACAAAAGATATGTAAGTGCATAATAATGAATAAATACAAATTAAAATTACAATGCGTACCTGAAGTGTTCTTGTCATTTTTGTTGTTGACTTGTTGCAGTAGTAGACAAAAACTCCCACTCTTGATATATGCCTAGACTCTATGCAAGACTATATCCAAAACTGGCCTAAATATATATACAATAATTTTTTTTGACAAACCCTAGACTTGTGATCGACCAAGTTATAAGTAAAACAACAAATACCATTCTATCAACTATGACAAGACAAGTAACATGAACATACAACATCATATATATTTAGTAAACTTGGTGTAGCATCAAGAATATGTGGCATAAAATGTGTAGTATCAAGAATAGGACATCCGAAAAACTAATTGTGACATATAGAGACTTAGAGATATAACTGAGACACTGTATATACTTACGTTGTCCTGCAAAACATATGCGAGAGATGATACTCAAAATTCAAATGTAAACACTAATCATACGTACCTTTCTGTAAGAGACTTACCCTTGACTGTTGATGTGTGGTCCTCACTGCAGTGATCCTTGAATGCATGCTTTTTCTTGCCTTCTAGGAGCTCGATATTGAATCTGTTGTATCTATGTACTTTCGGATCTACAAGGTTTGGAATTGTGTTCTGTCGTATCCCTCTGAGTCCTTTTTCCAACCCCACATGTCTGATCAAGATTGGATTCTTCAAGAAAGATTTATGCCCAATCTCCCACGATGACCTGATTATAGACTTGTTCCGTAGAGAAAAGTTGTATGAATTTCCATGTGTCACAGTTGCAACCTTCTACCCTGAAAATGCTACTAAAAAAACTACAGTCCATCCTATTTTTATGACTATTTACGAAATTTGAATCCAATGCTTAGAGAGAAAGTTATGACGATATTTCCGAATGTCACCTATTTGACATGGAATTCGGGAGCCTCCAAAAACCATAACTTCCTTAGATCATATTTACGAAAATATAGCGAATCAAGTTTTGAAATTTGGTCATGAGGTTCATCAATATTTCAGCTCAAATGGGTTTTAATTTCCAATTCTGAATCTTTGCATAAAGCAAGTTATAGCGAAAATTCAACAATGACCTGTTTGAAGCCACAAAATCCCTACAAGAGGAGTATATGAGGGTCATTATTTATATGAATGTCTTGAGTTGAGAGTTTCCTCAACAAGTGAAAGGTGGAGGGATTTTAGGGGAAAATATATATATTATTAATTGTTGACTATTCGATGACCACAACCAATTATGAGTGCCATGCCACAACCCCATATGGTTTTATCCCACTGACGAGGTTGGTAAATTCAAACAGAAATAACTCACAAACTGTGAAGAACTTGGAGCCGTACGATATATAAACGGAAACATCTCGATGAGTAGAATCCATAGAGAATATCTTTTACCAAAATAGTATGAGTTGTCAAGTCAAAATTCCCTTGCAAGATCGGGGTAGCCCCTGGTGCTGCTTGGGTTGACATCAATGAAAACCACTGATCAACAGTATGAGCCCTGGGTAGCCCTTGGTGGCCTAATTTGCTTGATGTGTCTTATTGTATGTCAACTAAACATTTGATGAATATATAATAGAAGAAGAATATGGTTGGGTTTTCCCCTTGTGGAGTTTTTCCTTGGTCTCTAATCAAAATCTTGGAGTCTCGATTGTGTATTCTTTTTCTTATGTTGTTCCTTATTTTTTTGTTTCATTGTTGATGTTATTGTTCTCTATACATAATTGCTAATGATGATATGATTTTATGGAGTGAATATAATGTAAAAATTTTGAAAAGTTTAAAAACGCAATTATCTACAATAGAGAACAATCTAGCCTAAAATTAACCATAATTCATATCATGTCGATGTGCTTTCATGTCACACATCAAATTGAATGATACTAAAAAAAAATGAGTACTTAGTCAGTTTTAATGTTAAATAACTTCTTCATGTTAGGAAAAAATGATTTTTTTCTTTTTAACAAAGAGAATAAAAGAAAGGACATCAAAAAGAAAAAAATTGCTCATGTTCATGTTTTCATTCAGTAGCCCTATGTCTTAGTTTCATCCAACATTTTACAGAATAAAAAACAAATGTCACATGCGAAAGATAGTGATTTATTTCTCCACATATCTCCATTACTTCATTTTATGATTATTTCTATTATTCATCTCATTTATTTTTTTTTTCCATTTTCCCAAGTATTATCTCACTCGTTCTACTCTTTTTCACTTAGTCATTTGTCAAGTTGTGTGCAACATTACTCCACTTCATATTCCTCCACACAATCCTTCCCTTTGGACACTTCATATTCATTTGCACATCCATTACCTTGTTCCACTTCATATTCCTCACACACGCTTTCCTCTGCACAACCCTTCCGTCTGTATACTTCATATTCTTCTGCATATCCATTACCATGTTTCTTTGCACATCATTCACCTCTGCACAACCCTTTTCTCAGCACACTTCTCTTACTCCATGTTTTATTACTTAATTATCTTTATCATTATTCCTTTCCACATACCTCTTACACTCCACCTTTTATTACTTAGTCAATTTTACCCTTATTTACTTTTATTTTCACAAGGTTTCCAAATTCTTGCATCTCACCTTCACATTATTAATATCTTTTCATGTCTTTTTTATCCTAATTTATTTTGGCATATCTACTTTGACACATGGTATCTAGTATCCCATCATGACATGTGGAAGATATTAGTTGGACACAGATGATTGGGCAATGAGGTAGTGACTAAAACTACATTATGCTTATGTTGTGCAAGCTTCAATGTCTCTTTCTACTTCATATACAAATAATATTGAGAGTTTATTTCTTTATAAAAAATTACAAATGACCTCCCATAATGCATGTGGGATGAGTAGGGTGGCTTTATAAATCAAAAGGCCAAAGTTTATGTGGAGAAAATCAATGATTATTGAGTCATTTCGTGCAAATCAATGGTAGTGTAGAAATTAATATGTAGATCCAAAATTTCTCATGAAATTTCCTAAATCAAAAGACTCGAAGCTACTCTACTGATTTGAGAAATTTAATTAACCATCTAGAACTCAAATCATAGAGATGAAAAAGGAAACTTCAAACATGCACAAATATTTGTCTAGGGGAAAGCAACTGCTCAAAACCCCTTCCTATTGATATTGCATTAATAAGAGAATAGAGATGAAATTCATATGTTTGCTCAAGCTTGTTATAGGCCATTTTGTCACATCTAATTAATGAGCCTCCTAGTGGGATCAATCAACATTCTATTCCCCCTTTTCACCATATTACACAAATCCCTAAGCATGTACCTTTAATTTCCCATAATTTTAGCCCTAAACTGCATCATCTGAGCCAGTTTGAGGACCAACGCTCCCTGTAAGCCTACTGCGGTGCATTCACTAGCAGGTTGCTCCACTATGGCCTACATTGGTCACCATCAGGTTTCTCCCCTTTGCACCTGTGTTGATTCTAGAAATCTGGGAGAATGATTGGGATTCTGGAAGCTTCCCCATCTAGGAGTTTCCAGAAGTTGTTATAAATACTTACCTTGGATAAAAAATTCAGATCCTATCCTTCCCTACTTTGGAGTTTTCACCACTTATCCTTTGATCCTATCCCTCCATAAAAGGTGGATCTCTTACCATAGATTGGTAATTAGATAATAACTCCAAACTTACCCTACTTCTCTCTATATTCCCAACCTTCTATGTGGTTGTTGGTTGCCTTTTGGAGAGTGATTCTACCCTTATGCTGTTGTAGTGAGTGGTCATCATCTCTTGCATTTAGGGTGATTGGAGGTGCATATTTTGACAAGGAAATGACAAGTCAACAACTTGGAGGAGCTCTTCTACAAGATCAACTACTACTTATAGCTGTAATCTCCTTCCATTTATATTAATGCAAATAATTCATTGTTTTCCTATATGTGATGTTGTTATTTCATTTATTTGAATACCATGTTTATCTATTGAATGAAGTACTTAGATGATACTTAATAGATCCCATATTTTCTTGGTTTGTGTTATCTGACTGTGCAAGTTCTACTTTTTGGATTCAGAGCTGGAATTAGAGCTTGCAAGATAAAGAAGGAGCAAAGTGTGCAAAGGATTCTAGGTAGGCCTCACTCTGTCATTTATTTACTTTAAGGAAAAGAATTATGTTCCTTGTCTCTTTGTTGTTCTAGGTTAACCACTGACCTAGGGGAGATACTTTTTTTTTTAAATTGTACATCCCATATAACAAATTGATGGCTCCACTAGGGAGTGGAGTATTCCCTTGGTGGTTTACTTGTCCATTATGTTCTATTAGCTCCTTGACAGACCTTTATTGTATCATCCAACCAAGAACATACCTAGGAAGTGATTTCATTAAGCCTTTTTTGCAATTTTTGTGTCAGAATCCTCTTTCCCAGAGCATTGCACCTCACCCTTGTTGAAGGAAAGTTAACTAGGTTCAGTTTTCATAAATGTACTTATGATATTTGTATTTATTCAATAAATGGAAATATTATTTTTTATAATATATGTCAATGAGTTTATTGCTCATTAAAATAGGTCCAGGATTATTTAAAGTGCTATAGGTAAGTCAAATAGTCAAAATAATAAGTTGAAGACTTTAAGGGCATGTTATACCTTGTATGTATATGTATTATGGTCAAGAGAACACCTCCAAGCAAAGTCATAAGTCTCCTCCTAGCAATGACACCATCAAGAAGCTCATTCAAGCTCACAACTCCACCAAAGAACCATCTGAAGCCCACTCTACAATTCGGCCTACAAGAAACTAGACAAGTCGGTCTAAAGGAAAGTCAAGTTGGCCTAAAGAGGAGGGCCAAACCTATATTTATAGATGTTGTCCACTCCTCATACAACATACAACAAGAGCTATGAAATAAGTAAAGGAGAAGGCAAGGAATACAAAGTAAGAAGGTCTCCAAAGGCAGTGAAGAGAGAGGGTACAACATCGAAGTCTTGAAGGCTATTTCAAGGACTGCCATAGTCAACATGTGGAAATCTGAGAGCTATCCCTGCGACTAGGACAATAGTAAATCACAGTTACTCATCTACCTTTGGTTGGTGCTAAAACTAAGCGTACAAGGCCTACTACTCTAGCGTGGAAGGAAGACACTTAAGCAAAGAGGAAGGAAGAAGGAAAGAGGCTACAACAATAAACAAACAATCACACGTGTGAGAATTTAGGGCTGCCATATAGTCACTTCAAGTCTGCACCTACACTTTGAAGTAGGAGCTCATTTGGTTAAGAAGGTGAAAGAATCATCATATGGAAGGGTTCTCATCAAAGGCTTGTTCTCTAGAGCAAGTGCAACAAGGTTTACCAACAAGTTGAAAGAAGAACGAAGTGCTGGAAGTAGGAGGACAAAGTTCCAAGAAACAAAGAGCCGAAAGAAGTGCCAAGGTATATGGTACATAAAGGAGTGGAGAATTGACTTGTTCTTGGAGGATCTCATTGTCAGGGGTCTATGGTTTTGCATTGATCAATAGAAGCTTCAATAAGAGAAATTCACTAATGGGTTTTCCTGTCAAGAGAAGAGAGGTTTTGGCCCTGGCAGAGAGCCAACATCTTGTGTTCTTGTTTTTATGTTTTGGTAGCAGTTTGATGAAGTACATACATATGCACTAATAAGAAGAAGAAGAATAAGCCAACAAGAAAAGTAAAAATACTCCAAAAATTGTTATCAAGTAACGAAGAATCACACTACACTACTTTGCCCTAGATTCTTCAACAACCCTGACCCACTCTGCACGAGCGTTGCAACACACTGGTGCCCCTATTACACCAGCGTTGGCCCTTGTTTTTGCATGAATTTTGCCTTGGTTATTAAGCCTATATTTGGTCATCTTACTTCCAACTAAACTTCCCTGAGTATTCAGTGTCTTGTGGTCTCTCTAAAGGCTCCGTTTGATTGTTGGTCGCTTAGATGAATTGTTTTTCTAGTCCTCATTCTGAAAAGTGTAATTGAATCAGTAGTTGAACATTTGCATCTTAGTTTTCTTCATTTCGAAAATTAAGTGTGGTGAAAAGAAAAAAATTTCATCGACATTTAGGTTTTTGCATCTGTATTAGCATAGGAACAATTGCATTGCAAAGGAAATTGCATCTTGCATCTTGTGTGCTGCATCTTGATTGTTTCTTCCCTTCCTTAGCTAGGTTTTCATTGAAAGAGAAAAGATTTCTATTTTCTCATGTTAGATTTGCATTTTAGGATATTCAGGTGACATTCACGGTGAGCCCTAAACCTAAAACATAATCAACTATAATTAGTAAAATTTATTGAATCAATCTAAGAAGAATTTGTAACATTAATACAAACATTTAGAGGTCTAGGCTAGAGATGTGTTCCAGTATCATTCAATGTAAGAGTTGTCATTGTTCTCTAGTGTTTCATGTTGGGGGTGAAATCTCATTCCACGTATGTGAGTGTATAGGATCATACTCCACCTACCTTCGGGTATATTGGTGGCACTCCACACATGTAAATTATATGGGAACACTCTCATTGAATGGTTATGCATTAGATAACACTACTGTGGACTGCACTCCCACGTACCATCACGTATATTTTGGAGTCCCTAATAGGTTTCTATCCATCCATACGTAACCGAGTCTTCCACCTTGTATACCGTGATACACCAAACACATCATTTGGGGAGATTGGTTGCCGTACATTAAGTCCTTGGTTCATGATTGCTTGGTAATCCTTTAAGCCTAGATTAACCTCTTCTTAATTTATTTATTTTTGTGTTAACAAAATTTATTGCCCAACATGGAAGAACAAAATCCCCCTCCCTGTCATTTACGTAAAATGGAAAATAAGCCTCGTCTTCCTCCATAGGCTACTCCTAACCACCGTCCAAGGCATAGGAAAATGTAAACTACCAAATCAATGACATTGATAACTACTTATAGCCCTTCTCCCTATATTGATCAGCCAAAATCATCTGTATGTTTGGATTCCAAGCCCGATATTACATCTATTCTTGTTGGTGACACTAACATAATTGAAACAAAAGTCCTTGAAACTTTGTTAGTTGAGGTCATTCAATTTGATCTTACTGAGTCATAATTTTTTTTTCCTGAGGTCATTGAACCAGAGGAGCCTCATCCATATTCACCTGATTCTTTGGGACCTTCCTCCTCTCTTCCTTTTTCTCAGGTAGAACCAATATATCTTGGGCTTGACAGTGAACATCTTCCATACATGATTCTAAGTATTGAAGAGATTCCTCAAGAAGAGCCTTGTCCTTCTACTCCCGTTCATTGGGAAGGAAATTATTTTTATCAAACCAATCCTCTTTTGTCTCCTCAACCTCATAAACAATCTCCTTTACCTAATTCTTTGGGCCTACCTGCTGATCTCTTCTGACAATATTCATTGGGATTGTTAACCATGAATGGAACTAATTCAAACCCCCATCCTGTGCCAACCACTATGGTTGAGACATCAAGTGTCACATCCTCATCTATGTTTGTAACATCACCAAAAGTTCATTTATATGGTGGCTCGTCCGTCCCGCTTGGCTATCAGTCATTATCTGGTACCTTTTCTGGTGTGGCTTTCAGTCTTGGACCTATCCCATGTCATCCAATTTGGGAATAACGTCTGGTACTTCTCTTATGAATGCCACACAATCTGCTACTATTCCTCCATCTACACCTACAATAGAGCAACATGATATCCCTTGTATTAGTGGGAAAATCTACCCTCAATAGCACAACCCTCCTTATGTTGGGTATCCTCCATCTAGATCGTAGTTTCCTCCATCATCCCCTCCTCCCATGGAAAGGGGGAAACCTGTTGTTGGTATACCTCAATATGGTAATCCACCTAGTTATAGTCCTCCTTATTCTGGAATGGCTTCCAATGTTTGGAAACCTACTTTACCCGTTCAACGTGGTTCATATTGGGATCGATTTTTGAATCCTCAAACTGTATCGTCTTCATAACAAATTCCTACATATCCCTTGGTACCTCAAGAAGCTCAAATACATGTGAGCCAACCTTTACAACCTATTCCAATGGTGTCTGGTTCCCCCCAGATCCTGATTAGTCAAACTTTACAAGGTCCCTTACATTCTCAATCGCTTGTGCAAGGTACTCCTCAAGTTTCGATAGGTAAAATTCTTCAAAATTTGGCATAGTCTCAATCAAACTCGTACTAGGGGGGAATGAAAACCCCGATCAGGAAACAATATGGATAAAATCAAGTGCCTTTTCAAGGCTAGCAAATCCAAACCCAACTATTCCAACAACTTTATCACCATCGTAGGGCTGGGCAACAAAGTCACTTTTATGTTGGTTATTAGAACCATCCATATTCTGTTAACTAGGTTCCTTATTATCAGAACCCTCCTTATCCAGGAATGAAAATGCCTGTTGCCTAGGCTATCCCTTCATATCTAGGTCATCTGCCTTCAGAATTTAATTGATAGTTGCCTTTTGTGGTTACTCTTGAATTGCTTGATTTAACTCAGCTTACTAACGACCCCATTGATCATTCACCATGATGGCCGATTATTCCCACCAAGTTGTCGTCTGATATCCCAAAATTCAATGGGAATACTGAAGAAGACCTGTTGACGCATGTTACGACGTATCATCTATGGTGTTCATCCAATTCATTTAATGATGATTCCATTTGACTCCGTCTTTTCCAATGAACGCTTACAGGTACCACAACTAAATGGTATATTGAATTACCTAGAGCGTCGTTTCACGAATTCATAAATTTAGCCACCACCTTCCTCACACATTTCCAGTTGCCCATCAGATATGGAACTGAAATAGAACTATTAACTAACTTCAAATGATCAAACTCTACTTACATTTCAGATGACATTCATGAGTGGAGGCGTCGTCACCAATTGGTAAAGACTTATGTTCACGATCAATTGTTAGAATAATGGTTTTTCAAATATTTGTTAGCTCCCATAACAGAAGATGCAACCAAAGTTGGAGTTGTGACCAAAGAGAATGTTATTTCTCGTGCTCAATATTTAGATATGGTTTATACCCAATTGAGCATACACTATGATAAGATACCGAATTCTCTGAGACCCTCGAGTATTGTACCTCCTCCACCTGGTAAAGAATCTCATGTTGCCGATGACATTATAGATTTCTAGTTCGCAGATAGCAAGTAAACCATCTGGTATTTCTCTTACCGCTCCTGCACAAAACCCTAAATCCAATCCTCCTATGGATTCTACTTCTAAGATAAATTCCATCTCATCTGATAAAGGAAAGTCTCAACAGAAACCTAGAAGCAAGAATAAAGGTAAAGGTAAGAAGAAGAAAGATTCCTTACCATAGGATAAATAAACAAATTCGTCTTCTGATGAGAAACGAAAGCCTCGATACCCATGCTTGATTTGTAACAAGGATTAATTTACACGTGATTGTTCACACCGTGTGGAAGTGAATCCGTTTCTTCTCCTGCTGTGTTGACCGACCTATTTCCCAATCAAGAGACTCATATGGTTGCACGTGATGCCTATTCCTCTAAGACAATTTGTTAAGCCCCTATACTACTATTGTAACCCCTTATTGTTATTAGTACAACCCACTTATTATATTGATGTACCCATGTAGTGCCCATATTGTTACTATTGTGCCCCATAGAAGCCCACTATTGTTATTATTGTGCCCTTACATTATTATTGTTATGTTGGCTCTGATTATGTTATGACCCCTTAGACTCCTATATATAGAAAGGAGGTCTTTTCATTTGTATCATCCAAGAATTGTTCATTTATGTAATGTAAAGGAGGTTTCCCCTCGAAGAGGCTGAATTCTAAGGCGTTGATCTATCTTTTCTATCTTTTCTTGTGCTGGTTTCATAACATTTGGTATCACAGCTTTGGATTCTAGGGTTTTGCTGCTCCAAACAGGTCATCGTGGCATTTTCGCTATAACTTTTTTTTTCTGTGATGTTTCTGTTAGCTTTTCTATGCAAATGGATTAAAAATAGATTCAAAAAGCTCTCAAAGGCTGCAAATATGCTTATAGTCATGCCCAAAATCCATGTTTGCTGTTCAAATCATCAAGACATGACAAAAGCTACCCACCGATCAAAGAGGTTGCAAGAGGGAAGCCCTTTGGAGGGCAGAATTACACTATCGGAAGGTGAAAATACCCAAAAAATCACATAAAAACCAAAGTTGCAGGCTTAAGGGTCTGAAATCATATCAGCCGTTGGATCTGGCCGGTCAACGGTCCGCATCACATCGGCATTTCGCTATCGGGGCTGCCAAAGAGTACAGGGCCTTCAGATATGTTATGCGCCGATGCGATGGGCCGAACCTGATGACCCTTCAACACTCCATTTTATAAAATATTGGGTCTGCGGCAATATCGACGATCAGCGGGTCGGCGGTATCGGTAGTGGCATTGCGATTGTGGTCTAGCGATTTGATCAGGGCCGTTAATCGCGTGCACATATCAACGGCTCGCATCACGTCGGCATTTCACTATCGGGGCTGCCAAAGAGTACAGGGCCTTCACATATGTTATGCGCCAATGCGATGGACCGGACTCGATGACCCTTCAACTCTCCATTTTATAAAATATCGGGTCCGCGGTGATCGCCGATATCGCATTGGCACTTTCAAAGGGACGGGGCTTTAACACAAATGATGGTGCAGGCTGATGGGCCGGACCCGATATATGCACAACACTCCATTTCATATTTTCTAAAGTCTGCGCCCATATCGTTTTCAATGTATTTGGTGTATTTTCTTTGTATAAAGAAAATATAAAGGGAAGCCCTGGGCAGATGCCGATTATGATGGGTTTTGGATCCGATGGGATTCGAAAGTAAAATATATATATTCTTCAAATCCGCCAGAGCCATTTTTCATGATTTTGCAGCTGTTTTATGTATATTGTTCAAATATTAAAAAAACAAGGGATCGGCCGGCTGCGATATGCGACTGTGACCCGAAAGGCGGACCCGATAGAAAGTTATGCCATGTTTGAGGATGTTTGAAGTCCAAGTGAAACAGAAATGGGCGGGATTTAGCAGTGTTGTAGCGTTTTCGCTGTTTATGACCCAGACAGACACAATAACATAAAAGAAGCATTCACAGCTATTGCCTGAAAGGGACCGGTGCAGGGATTTCATAAGAACGACAACCACTCCATTATAGGTTCAAGCGGCAAGCCATCCTTGAAGGAACCGTGCAGTTATGTTATAAACCAGAAGAAGGATTCGGCGGAGGGACAGCGGCCGGCAAACAGAACCCAAAAAGGGAAGGGGAAGGGCCACTACACACCTCAACCCAAATCAAATAAAATCATGGAGCATTAATGGCCCTGCCAGTGCAGCAGTCATCCTAACGAACTTAATGGGGCATCTTTGGCACGAGGGAGCTCCTATGCATCACAGCAGGCCACCCAAAATATCTGAGTATGGTTATTTCTCTGTCAGAAGAGGAAAATCGCCGAGCCATGCCTACCTATTGAGGGAATCAATCAGTTAAACAAGACAGAAGGATAGATTAAGACACCTGAAGCCTCAAAAGGCTGAGGACCATTGTAAACAAGCTATAAATAGCTGAAAACAAGATGTAACAAGGGTTCAACTTTTGGAGATTATTCCTCCCCTGTTTTCTCAAGCTTCTCATCTGTAGTCTTTAGTAATACAAGCTTCTTTTGCTGCTACATGTTTAATGTCCATTTCTCTTCTGTTCTATGCTTGCACCTGAACAGTTTGTTCAGGTTTTCTGTGTGTTCGAGGCCAGATAACTGTCATCTTATCTCTGCTTTGATATATTAGATTTGCAAGCTTCTTTGCTGCCTATGGCTAGCCATTTATATGTGTAATTATATACGCATCTGCTGGCATAGTCAGTGTTCTCCATCTATCCATTAAATCTACAAACTATTGAGCATTAGCAGTCTAAAGCCTTGTGTTATTGGGGGTGTTCATGCATGCATTGAGTGTGAATAGAGCTGAAATGGTTATCCGACTTGATCCAAACCATCTTTCATTCCAATATTTCAGAGAACAATATTAAAATTTATATGTTACCAGGCATCTCTGATTTACAACCTCGGAGAGTTTCCTGGAGTGATAACATAATTGGCGTCGTTGCCGGGGAGAAGAGAATCGAAGCTCAGCTTCCCTGGGAGATGACAAAGCTTCAAGCTTTGATGACAGACAAGGTTTGAACATAGATGTTGGTTGTAATCATCTGTCTGGCGACTCCACTGGAGGAAGGCCATCCTTTGGCGACTCCACTTTGAAATTCTGGCTTAGTTTGTGAGGCATACTAGAAGAAATCCGCAGAAGTCTCCAGCTGTACCAGTGCCTGACCCTGAGAAGATTGTTAACCCGAAGAAAACATCACAGAAGGGAGCATCAAAATTAGGTAAGCCCCAGAAATCTTATTTGTCTCTGCATGAGAAGTTCTTAGTTGAGGATACGCAGTTTGAAGATTTAAAGCCTAGTATTGCTAATGAAGAAGTACCTGCAGAGATTCATAAAGCTCCTTGTCCATTTAGTTCCCCTTTGAATCTCAGTCCAAAGAAAGCTTCCCATACCATCCAAAACATCCCAATATCTCTGCCATCCATTACATTATTTCCTACTGCCCCATCTGCTAGTGTCCTTCCACAAATTCCAAACATGGCAGGACCACAAGCACCCACCAAAATGGAAAGAATCATAGCCGCCAGGTATGGACCTTTAATACTGCCCACTCCCTTGAATGCTATGCCCACTGGAGAATATCAGAAGTATATGCCCAAGTTCACTGGGACTGAAGGTGTCACTGCTGAAGAACACCTTGAGTCATTTTATAGCTATGATGATAATATGGATATTAGTGAAGATGATGTGTGGATGAGAGTCTTTGTCCAAAGTCTAGATGGGGAGGCTAGGAAATGGTTTAGAGAACAAGCCCCAAGATCTATAGCAGATATCGAAGCTTTAGATGATACGTTCCTAAAACACTGGGGAGATAAAAAGGACTTGCTATACTATCATACGGAGTTTGGAAACCTGAAGAGGGAAAATGGGGAATCCTTGTCTGATTTTAATAAAAGATTCAACCGTATGTATAGTAAGATACCAGCTGAGGTAAAGCCTACCCCCACCTCTGCCAAACTTGCCTACACCAGTGCCTTTGACTCTAAGTTCTGTTTGCTGTTGAGAGAAAGAAGATGTGCCACCCTAGCTGAAATGCAGGATGCGGCACTAGAAGTCGAATCTAACATTATGGCTGCAGAAAAGCTCAAAAGTCACACTGATAGAAGGAGGCCGAGAGGCGAGGTTTCTTCTGCTTCATCCTCAGATACCAAACTTGATAAAATGACTAGAATGATCGAGTCACTGTCTGCTAAAATTTCTAAGCTGGAGATTGAGCAGAACCCTGGGAAGACAAGGCTCCCAGGAACATTTGCACCAAGAAATCCGAATCCATTTAGAAGAGCCAACGAACAATCACAAACCATTCAGAGGGGTAAAGAAACTAACGAAGATCAAAAGGTTAAGGCTCCTTTCCTGAATGTGGTCATGGAGGAGGAACAGATTGAAGATGAGGATGAAATTCTCTGTATGGAAGATAAAGGCAGTGATGCCTTTTTGACATTGGCTGCATACAAAGAGTCTTTGCTGCAGGAGCAAGACAGTCAAAGGTGGGACAGAGGGGCTGTTCTGCAAACTAGGGAGCATAAAAGATATAATCTAAGGTCAAATGCAAATAATATCAAGGAGAATCCTACCCAAAAAGCTGTTGTCCAAATAGAGACCCAGAATAGCATACAAAGAAGACCAGTAGCTGATCCAGTCACCCTCAAAGCACAAGTTCAAGAGGTAAAAAGTCCTGACAAGCTACCTCTCTCTTTTAGCTTCGAATCAGAAGTTCAGAAGTTAAAAATAACCATGCCTCTGACAGAACTGGTAAAGAGTGAGATGTTTAGAAAGCCTATCCTTGAGGCTCTCGAGCTGAAGATCACACGAACCTCCACTGACTTTGTCAATTTGCAAGATGATAGGCCTGCAGTTGTGCTAAGCCCAATGACTGAACCTGCCAAGGATAATTCCCCATCTTTTTATGTCTCCTTGACCATTCATGACAAAATTCTCCACAACTGCCTCCTAGATACAGGTGCCAGTCACAATCTGATGCCTAAAACCGTCATGGAAGAGTTAGGCCTTGACATCACCAGACCATATCATGACCTATTCTCGTTTGATTCAAGGAAGGTGAAATGTCTGGGATTGATTAAAGATTTAGCCATTTCCCTAACCCAGCTGCCCATGAAGAGCATGATAATGGATATTGTGGTAGTAGATTTCCCTCCTAAGTTTGGCATGCTGTTGTCCAAAGGGTGGATTAAGAGACTAGGTGGAACATTGCAGAACGATTTATCTTATGCAACTGTCCCAGTGTTCGGAGGAGAGAGCAGGAGGTTATATAGAGAAGCACAGCTGGCATATATCATTAGCGATGAGAAGAATCCTACAAACCATCCCATATATGCAGTGGACACTGATTTTGGAGCTTGCATTCTCCAAATAGAAGAATCTTAGAACGCTGCATTGCAGATCAGGAAATCAACAGCTCAGGCTGAGCATAATACAGGAGGTCAGATTTGGGAGATGTTCTTTGATGGAGCATGTACCAAGGAGACTGCAGGAGCAGGGGTGGTGCTAGTGTCTCCACAACAAGAAACAGTTCAATTGTCTCTAAAGTTGGTTTTTCAGGTGACAAACAACATAGCAGAATATGAAGCACTGCTGTTGGGCCTTCATGCCGCCAAAGACAGAGGAATAAAGAAGCTGAAGGTATTCGGAGATGCTGATCTGATAATTCAGCAAGTGAACAAAACATTCCAAACAAAGCACCCAAGGCTAAAAGCGTACAGAGATGAGGTATGGAGAACCAAAGAGTTCTTTGAATTTTTCTGCATTTCATATATTCCTAGAGCCCAAAATCAGCTTGCCGACTCCCTTGTTGTCTCAGCTAGTTTGTTTATACCTCCATCGCCTCCCAAACTAGTTTATGAGGTACAAATGAAGTATAGACCCTCCGTGCCTGATAATGTCCACCATTGGAGGGTTTTTGATGATGATGATGAGCTAAATAGGTTTCTTCAAGTCATTGATGAGTTTTCTGAAATGCAAATTGACCAAAATAATGATGTTTTGTTAGAAGATCCCAAGTCCAAGCTTAGAAATAAGATTGGCAAGAATAGCATAGTCCAACTCCCTAGCAACCATATTCCTAAGGGTCTAATTCCTCTTGAGAGATTGTTTGATCACAATGATGTGCCTTACAAAGCTGCCCAAAAAGAAGATCAAACTGTAGTTTGCAAACATGATATAGGAGGTCTAGGCCACCCCAAATTCATAAATCTATCCACCAATATATCTGCTGACTAGAGTGCTGAATACTGCAAATTAATGAGGCAATTTGCTGATGTGTTCTCTTGGGAGTACAGCGATCTGAAGACATATGATGAAAATATAATTTAGCATAAAATTCCGCTTGAGAAAGACACTATTCCTTTCAAACAGAAGCTGAGACCAATGAATCCTATGCTCCTTCCTCTGGTTGAGAAAGAAATTAAAAAGTTGCTGGCTGCTAAGATCATAGTGCCTCTCAGATATTCTAAATGGGTGGCCAATCTAGTTGTTGTGAGGAAGAAGAGTGGAGAAATCAGACTATGTGTTGATTTCAGGAATCTAAATAAATGTTCCAAAAAGGATAATTATCCTCTACCAAAAATGGAGCATTTGTTGCAGCAAGTCTCAGGTGCCAAAGTAATGTCTTTTATAGATGGTTTTTCAGGTTATAATCAGGTTGCTGTGCATCCGGATGATCAGGAGAAGACTGCATTCACCACTCCTTGGGGTACCTTTATGTATTCCAAGATGCCTTTTGGGTTGATGAATGCTGGAGCCACCTTTCAGAGAGCTATGGATATAGCATTTGTGGGAGAAAAGGATAAATTTGTCCTCATCTACCTGGATGATATAACAGTATACTCCAGTAGCCATCAAGACCATGTGCAACATTTGAATAAAGTGTTTTTGAAGTGCAGAAGGTTTGGGATTTCAGTAAATCCTAAGAAGTCACAGTTTGCGTTAGAAGAAGGCAAGTTGTTGGGACATATTGTTTCTGCTGTAGGTGTCCGAATTGACCCAGAAAGAGTAAAAGCGATACAGACCTTGTCTGTCCTGAGATCGAAGAAGGACATCCAGTCTTTTCTAGGCAAGATTAATTTTGTAAGGAGATTTATCCCAAATTTTGCAGAACTTGTGAAGCATATTACCTCTATGTTGAAGAAGGGGTCAGAGATCAAGTGGAATGGTGTAGCGAGAAAGTCATTTGAGTCCATTAAAAGGGCAATTATGGAGGCCCCCACTTTAATCAGTCCATATTATAGCAAGGAGTTCCGCATATTTTCTTTTGCCTCTGACGACACCCTTGCAGCAGTCTTATTGCAAGCAGATGAAGAAGGCTCAGAGCATCCGGTGGCATTTTTCAGTAAAACCTTAAGGGATGCTGAGTTGAGGTATGATATTATTGAGAAACAAGCATACGCACTTATCAAATCTTTGAAAGCTTTCAGAGTATACATCTTGCATTCCAAAATAGTTGCATATGTGACTTCTGTTGCAATAAAGGATGTCTTAACGCAACCTGATGCTGATGGAAAAAGAGTGAAATGGATTGCAAAAATGATAGAATTCAACATAGAGCTGAAGCCTACCAAGCTGGTAAGAGGTCAGGGGCTTGCAAAACTGTTGGCTAAAGAAAATTACAAATCTTTGGACGTTGATTTCTTGTTCAATGTAGAAGGAAATGGTCTAATGAAAGAGCATGAAACAGCTGAATCGCAGAGAGGGCAGTCGGTGGCCGAGAACCTAGCTTCATGTAATTGGTATGCTGCAATAATTAAATTCATTTAGAGTTAGAAGTTCCTTCAGAATTTTCTCAAAGTCAAGCAAGAACGTTAAAGCTCAAGGCAATGAAATATTGCATCAATGATAGCTCGCTTTATTGGAAGGATCCATCTGGAGTGCTTTTAAGATGTCTGGACAAAGAACAGTCAATAGAAGTTATGCAGCAGTTCCATAACAGCATGTGTGGAGGACATCATTATTGGAGAACTATAGCCCAAAAGATTCTCAGAGCTGGGTACTATTGGCCATCTTTATTTTCTGATGCATTTGCTTTTGTTAAATCTTGTGACAGGTGCCAGAGATTTGAAGGAAAGCAGCAGTTAAAATCCCTGCCCCTAAAGCCAATAATTGCAAAAGGACCTTTTCAGTAGTGGGGCTTGGATTTCATTGGTGAAATCAACCCACACTCCAGTGGCCAGCACAGGTGGATATTAGTTGCCACTGATTATTTTACAAAATGGATTGAAGCAATCCCAACAAGGAAGGCTGATCATAATGTGGTAATGAAATTTTTATCAGAAAACATTTTCAGCAGATTTGGTTGCCCACATAAGCTTATAACAGATAATGCAGCAGCCTTCAAGGCAAAATAGTTGGTGGAAATGTGTGATTCAATGGGCATTAAGCTTGTTCATTCCACCTCCTATTACCCCCAAGGGAATGGTCTAGCAGAATCCTCTAACAAAATTCTGATAAGGATTATTAAGAAGCTGTTAGAAGATAATAAGAAGAATTGGGATGCAAAGCTCAAATATGCACTATGGGCAGACAGAGTGACCATCAAAAGATCTACAGGCTGCTCTCCTTTCAAGCTGGTATATGGTACTGATGCTATTTTTCCAATTCAGCTTACTCTTCCTGTGGCAAATTTGCTCCAAACAACGCAGAATGAAGAAGATGTTATGGCCAATAGAATCACTGATTTAACAGAATTATATCAGATCAGAGAGTAGCTGATTGAAAAAGCTACAGCACATCAGCAGAGAATCAAGGAAGTCTTTGACAAGAAGGCAAAGAGAGACAACTTGCAGGTTGGGGATTTGGTTATGAAATGGGATGCATTTAAAGAAAAGAAAGGCAATCATGGGAAGTTTGATGCTCTTTGGACGGGCCCTTTCATCATTTTACAGATTCAAGGGAACAATACCTTCATACTGAAAAGTATGGAGGGAGAACCAATTTTTGATGGCCCAATTAATGGGCCGTTTTTGAAAAGCTATGTGATTTAAGGTCTTTAGGCCTTAAAACTGTAAATATTTTATTTTTTCAGTTTTAGTATAAGCAAAGTAGACTCCATGCCCAATGGAACACTAGGAAATTTTGGCTAATTTGTTTTCTACAGGAAAGACATTGATTTGCAGTTCTTGAGACCTCACAGGGAGGATCTCATCCCCAGAAGGAGCCAGTGTTAGCTTTGCTATGCAAATGGATTAAAAATAGATTCAAAAATCTCTCAAAGGTTGCAAATATGCTTATAGTCATGCCCAAAATCCATGTTTGCTGTTCAAATCATCAAGACATGACAAAAGCTACCCATCGATCAAAGAGGTTGCAAGAGGGAAGCCCTTTGGAGGGTAGAATTACACTATCGGAAGGTGAAAATACCCAAAAAATCACATAAAAACCAAAGTTGCAAGCTTAAGGGTTCGAAATCATATCAGCTGTTGGATCTGGCCGGTCAACGGTCCGCATCATGTCGGCATTTTGCTATCGGGGCTGCCAAAGAGTACAAGGCCTTCACATATGTTATGCACCGATGCGATGGTCCGGACCCGATGACCCTTCAACACTCCATTTTATAAAATATCGGGTCTGCGGCAATATCGGCGATAGGCGGGTCGGCAATATCGGCAGTGGCATTGCGATTGCAATCTAGCGATTTGATCAGGGCCGTTAATCGCGTGCACAGATCAACAGCTCGCATCACGTCGTCATTTCACTATTGGGGCTGCCAAAGAGTACAGGGCCTTCACATATGTTATGCGCCGATGCGATGGGCCGGACCCGATGACCCTTCAACACTCCATTTTATAAAATATCGGGTCCGCGGTGATCGCTGATATCGCATCGGCACTTTCAAAGGGGCGGGGCTTTAACACAAATGATGGTGCACGCCGATGGGCCGGACCCGATATATGCACAACACTCCATTTCATATTTTTTAAAGTCCGCGCCCTGTTATAGACAATTTTGTGCCTAACGCATGGAGCATGAAATGTCAATAATCTGAGGGATCCAAAGTCCCTAAACATGTTGTTCTTACCCTTAGAGGAACAAGGTCAGCAAACCACAGCACTGAAAATCAGTTCTCCACCTGAAAACACTCAAAAACAAGCTATTTCTGGATCATGTCAGCTGCTCCATTGAGCATTTGCGCTGAATGTCAACTGCTCCACTCTGTACCTGCGCTGAATGTCAAATCTAATGAAGGCTACCTGCGCTGGGTGAGATTGGCCAAGTGGCACAGTCATTCTGCAAGGTGTCAATTGCCCAGGAAGCTTCCAAACTGACACTTGGGTCAAGGAATTCGCCTTGTGATGAGTAAGAGGGTCTTGATCTCCAAGTGGAAGCAAGAATCTCCAAGTGGACTCAAGAACTGAAGATTAACTAAAGTGGGAGAGGACACTAGTCAGCTTCATGTCAGTCTCAAGCTGACTCATCCTTTCTCCAAATCTCCTACATATAGAGCTCTCTCATGAGGTCTAGGGAGGCTGGAATTTTGTGCAAGTAAGGAAGTGCTGTTGGTTTGTGTATAGAACTATTGGGTGATTGCTTTGAAGGAGGTGAAGAGGAGATTTCTTTCTGCTGGGAGGTGTTGCTGGATTGGGCCTCTTATGGTTGTAACATTCTCAGAACTTTACTTCTTCCATTAATAAAGCATTTGAGGTTCTTCTATATGCATGTGTCTCTATGGCGAATTGATGCTTGTATATTTGATTTATTCTAATCCTTGAATCAGTTATGGATGTATGCTTCTTGTAGTTTCCCTTTCTTGTGCTTTTGCAGGATCTTTGTGTAGCTGGGCCAGTTAAAGAGCAAGGAGCTGGGAGTAAGCAGCAAAGAGGGAAGATTGGATCAACCATTAGCGGAAGATAACGGTTAGTGGATCCCTTTCTCCTCTCTCTTACATCTCATAAAGAAGTAATCTTGAATAGCTTTGTATTCAGTTGTTGCTGAGGTACTATCACCCTTAGAGTGGGATAGGGTCATTCCGTATTGGATACTTTTCCCAACAACAAATTGGCGACTCCGCTGGGGATCGTATCTTGTTGGTTGATTGTGTTTTTGCTATTTATTTCATAAACAAAGGGAGTACCGAATCGAACTGTGTTTGAATCTTTCAAATACAAAGTAGAGGGCAGCTACTCTAGCTCAGTTTCTGGGCAAGTTTATGATTTGAAGAGCTGATCCACAAGGACTCTAATAAGCTCTTAGTGATAGCTTTTCATCCTCCTTGTCATTCCTTAGTGTGTCCTTGACTGATAGCTTCTGATTTGAGCAAAAACTGTGAATTTTTGAGCAATCTGTGACCCGGAAACCACCAGAAACGAAAGTTTTGTTCTTCAGTGAAGGCTGTACAAAGGCTGTTTGCATTTCAGCGCAGTTCCCGAAGGGGCTACCTGCGCTGAAGGTCAAACAGGCAGTGTTCCACCTGCGCTGGACCAGTCTTGCCTTGTGCTGCTGGGGTTTCCTGCTGGTTCTTGCCTTGTTTTCACTCTTGTTTTTGCTGTTTGTTACCAGTCAGTGGGCCTATCTGAAACCAACTTTCCTTGTCACTATTCCGCCTCAGTTGTATAAAGAAACTGTGTTTGTTCTTTGTGTATTTCTTGTACATTTACAGTTTCCCATAACGAAAGTGAACTAGTCTTGCTGTGGCCTCTTAGATCTAGACCTGTGATAAAGTGTCGTTTTGATCTTAAGAGTTAGTTTATTTGCTGTTCATAGCTGATTGAGCTTTTGCTTTCATCATTTGGTTTGAATTTATATATTTCTAGTGTCGAAACAAGTAAATCTTAAGGTGTCTTTTGATTTTGGACAAGCTTGTTTGCTTTCACTTGAAATTGAATTCAAAATTATACAACAGCTTTCTTTTTGCATTTCACCAACATTAAGAAAGAGAAAAGAAATACTTGCATTGTGCATGTGCATTATGACAGCTTGCATGTTGATTTAGGAAAATGCATTAGTGTGTGCTCTATGATCTGTGTGAAAAGGTGTTATCTTTCTTTTCCCTCAGTAGTTAAGGTTTTCAAAGTTGAAAGATTGAAAAGCTTGCTTATCATCTTAGACTGCATTTAGGAGTGTTACTATACATCTCGTGGTGATCCATAAAGGCAAACTGCTAAACAAGATCAACCTTAAAATAAATTGAATTTACATAACAACGCATTGAAACATAACGCAAACATCTAGAGGTCTAAGCTAGAGACGTGTTCCGGCGTCGTTAAACGTGATATCTTAGCATTGAGTGGTTGGGTGATTCCTCCACGGTGAAGCGATAAGTATCAATACGGACTTGTGCTCCCACGTACCGTCGCGTATATATTGGGAGACCCCTATAGGAATAAAGCCTTTATCCAATAGGAAACCGTGTCGGCCGCCCTACTGATCGCAATGCAGTGAACACAGCATTCACGAAGATCGACCACTCGTACCGTAAAACGTATTCTGTGGTTTTGCGAAAAGTTTGGCACACCCTCTGCCTAGAACTCCAGAGCAGTTTCTTTTGGCCTTTTTCAAACTCTATAACTGAAAAAGTCCAACCGAGCATTTGTCACTTCGGGCTCGTTAAAACATCGAAGGAGACTAGAGTCATCTTTAGCTTTTTCTCGACTCTTAAAAAGTGAAAAAGCAAGGTGTGTCTAAGCGTCGTTATAAAATTTATTTTAAACGGAACATAATCACCTCTTATTCCCGCGTTGATCTTAAGTTGAGAACATGGAACGCCCCAACCAAGGAACTCCACATGATGGAAATCCTAGTCCATTCTCCTCTTGGGGAGAAGTCGGTGTGCCCCACATGGCCACATTGTCGCTTCCAGGACTGACAATTGGCCTGCCTATTTGGCTATTCTCAACTAATGTAGTTCAGACCACCATGGTTCCTGAGCAGTCGAGTCAACAGTTAGATCAGTCTAGAGCTGCCCACCAGCCTTCTACTTCTTATAACTCTTCCTCTAATCCTTCATCTTCACAAGGTGGGGCTGGCAAAAGCCAAGCTCCCATGGAGAAGAAGGAGAAGAAGAAGAGAGAAAGGAAGAAGAAGGAGCCTAAGGCGACTGGGGGCAAGCAAAAGACATCTGACAAAAACCCACACACAGCACAGACCGGGCCTAAATCGCCATGTGTCATATGCAAAGGAGACCACTTCCATAGAGATTGTCCCTGTATTCCCCGGATACTAAGGGACTGGTCACCTCGTTTGCACAATTCGGGAGCATCAACCTCTGATAACCATGTTGATTGCATACCGTCAACCAGCGAAAGTGAAGGTTCAAGACAAAGAGGGGGAGTAAGATCCCCCTGCAGACTGTGTGAAGGCGGTCACGCCATCCACCGTTGTCCCTTCTTAGACGAAGCGAAGAGAGTTTTGGAAGATCGTCCGGTTTCACCGGCGATACTTCCTCCTGGATACAAAAAACTCGTGCCGAGTCCTTCGTTGGTTGAAAATACAGCTGGCCTGCTCAAGTGGTCAGCTGAAGCGTCAGTCATTGAAAATGAACCTACTGAATCCAGACCAGACGAAAGTCTAAAGGTCGATACGGAAGTTGACCCGGTTCTTCCTTCAGAGGTTTCATCCTCAAATGACACCGTCACTGAAGATTCATCTTCAAATGACACCCTCACTGAAGAGAATAAGGATGACACCATCCAGATTCTTTTCATCAACACAGATTTTGATGAGCATCAGGGCAATGCGCCCATTCCTTTATCGCAGGAAGGAACATCGTCAGGGTCGTATCCGGCCGTGTATTCAGTCCCACCACCAAGCAACCTGGTTGTGTCCTTTGATTGGAACCAACTAGGCAGACCCCGGTTACCAGCCAGTATACCATTCAGAATCATAGTCCAAATATACAGAATGGCAATGGCTGGAACTATCATTGATGAAGGGGCATCTGTGAGTATCCTTTCCTCTATTGCTTGGAAAGCACTGGGTTCCCCAGAGCTTTTGCCTGAGATAAGAAATCTCTCGGGTTTTGATAAAGGAACCAGTCGACCATTAGGGATCCTCCCCAATGTGCCTGTTACATTGAAAGGGAAGACCGTTCAAATGAACGTGATGGTCGTTCAAGGACCCTTGGATTATAACCTACTCCTTGGACGAGACTATATATATTGCATGGGAGCTATAGTCTCCTCACTCTTTAGAGTAATGCGTTTTCCACACGAAGGAAGAATGGTCAAGCTCGTAGACCAACTTTCATTCCCAGGATCACGCATCGCAAATAGTCAAATACCAACCCTCAATGGTCTATTCACCCAAGAAATGTCTCCACCCCCAGTCCTCCTTCCCGATGAGTGCGAGTGATTCGGAAAGATGGGACTGGAACCCAGGGGGCATGCATCCTGGTCTGCTTCGGGCAGAAGAAACCCTGGGTATAAGGTAGAATTTCCGCGAAAGAATATGACTAGTCCGTACCCCGTCCGAAAGAAGGAAGAGGGGTTGTTCTAGAACATGATTCTTTTGTCAAGGTTACTTGTTTGACAAAGGTCATTCAACTTTGTCTAAACAGGTAGGCAATGCCAAAGAGATTCCTTTGTGGCAGCAAATTGTAACCATCTTTGGGTAAAAGGCAAGCCTCACCCGTTAAAACAAATGTTTTAAAGGATAAGTAGGGGCAGCCTCCAAAGAAAGAGATTCCTTTGCTGCAACAAATTGTAACCATCTTTGAGTAACCTAATGATAGACATCGCCGAAGAAAGAGTTTCATTTGCGGCAGCAAATAAAACCATTCTTTGGGTAACCAGAAAGAGGCGAGCCTCACCCATCAAAACAAATGTTTTGAAGGATAAGTAGGGGCAACCTTGAAATTGTATTTTATACCTGGGGGCATGCAAACCTTTTGGAGTGTAAGCAAAGAGCGGTCATTGATCGTTTCCTAACTTACATAAAGAAAGGATGTGGGGCAAAGGTCAAAATTTGCCAAATGAAGAGCATAGCTTACGTGAGGTGCAAGCTCTATAAAAATTGGAATCTTGCAGGAGACATTTCTTATCCTATGACTGGTATATCGAGCAGTTTTACCGCGGAATTTATGCTCATTAAAAAATAGAAAAGCGAGATCCGAGCAGTTTTAGCGTCATAGTTCATGCTCGTTAAAAAATAAACATAAGCTTTTGAGCAGTGTTTTGGCGCATTCAAGCTCTTTAAAAAATGAACCCAGTACCGGTAAATAACCATTGTGATCGTAAATTTATTAGCCATAAAAGCCTTGGTCGTGTTTTGCACCTGCCACCTCCATTTCATTTGGCCAATCGTTCACCTCCATATGATTGTTTACCCTTTTTGAGGAACAGCTGCGAAGAGTGATTCCACTTAGCCATCCTTGTGACACTGCCGTGATTGGAAAATTCCAACCTGTACCTGGAATCAGTTGCTATCCCTGTTTATCACTCGTTCCTCAAAAGACGAGTCTTCTTTGAGCTCTTTTCATCTGACTCGTAAAATATGAAAAGTTTGCCGAGTTTTGGCCTTCCAGCTCGTTAAAAGGACCGGAAGAGCTATCCCTCCTCTAGATTTTAATCTTTTTTGGACCTGAGGGATTATTGCACAAAAAGATCGAGCGCTTGTTTTGTTCGGCTCGTTAAAAGTACCGAAAACTCATCCCTTCTGTATTGTTTTATACTTTTTCGGACTTAAGGGATTAGATGACGAAAAAGGAATTTTGGAGTTAACTTTCTGTACCTTTTCAGACTCTCTAAAATTGAAAAGGACCGAGTTTTCCTTGTCGTTAGACTCGTTAAAATGATTAAATAGCGACAAACTTGTCTTTAGACGAGAACGAGTTTCCCTATCGCTAAGCTCGTTAAAATATAGCGATGGGCTTGCCCGAAGGGCAGGTTATAGAACAAGCATATGTTATCCTCCTCAAGCTTGACAAAAATAAAGAGGTACTGGTCAGAAATGACTGGGGAAAAATTGGGAGAACCTCAAAGCTTTAATGGTAGCAAGTCGCTCTTGAACATGACACTTTGTCCTCCGTATCACATCGGGTTGGGTTGTTTCATTCACCGGTCTCATCACCATGGTCCTCGCCAAACCATCCACATTTGGGGTAATGCTACCGATCCATCACATCAGTGTCGTTATATGTTCAAGAGATGTTGTTCAGAAAGAGTCAACCATGTCCCATCCACTGCCATACATTATCCTTCATCCACCCATGATCGCCACCCTGAATCATATTTCACAGATTGTTTTCACCTCCACTAAAATCATTAGCTCCGTTCCGTGTCATTGATGTGGGATTCATTAAGGCCCTCCTTTGACGGATCGCTTCTTGTCGACTTCAGCTCATTATCCAGGAAGTTGATCTAGGAACAACCCCCCAGTACTTTGAAGCTTGCATGCCTCAATGGCAAGTTTCTCACTTCCGGCGACAGGTATACATCAATGACCTTCGACCAGAAGATTTTGCGTGGTGTTCGACGCCAAGTCCTTTATTCACACCACGTGAATTGTACTGCAGTACCTTGAGGGTCATTGTCATTTTTGGTGATTCCTATCGCGCTTGTTAACGGTTTACATTATTGACCGGTAATCAAGCGATGTCTTTCCATGTTCGACTTCAGCGTAATTCTCACATGGATCGACTTGTACTTAGAGTAAAGATCGAACGAGATTGAAGACCCCGGATCTAGTTTCATCCATCCGGGCTGCGATATATATTCAAGAAATATAAAGACATTTGTTATGTACATCATTGCAATAGATGATCATCCTACTCAAAGGATGATAATTTCAGCAGAGAATTATCAGTCTACCATCAGACGATCGTCTGTTCTATGTACCAAAATGAATTTATAAAGCTGAGCATGGGAATGCCCGCCTCAACTAGATCATGAAAGCAGAATGAAAAATAATGTATTGTATTGTATTTTATTACAGGGCACCTCTCAGCGATTGAATGAACTTCGGATCCTCCTGATAAAGCATTTCACCCGATAAACGACCTCATACTTTAGGGGGCAACTGTTATAGACATTTTTGTGCCTAACGCATGGAGCATGAAATGTCAATAATCTAAGGGATCCAAAGTCCCTAAACATGTTGTTCTTACCCTTAGAGGAACAAGGTCAGCAAACCACAGCACTGAAAATCAGTTCTCCACCTGAAAACACTCAAAACAAGCTATTTCTGGATCATGTCAGCTGCTCCACTGAGCATCTGCGCTGAATGTCAACTGCTCCACTCTGTACCTGCGCTAAATGTCAAATCTAATGAAGGCTACCTGCGCTGGGTGAGATTGGCCAAGTGGCACAGTCATTCTGCAAGGTGTCAATTGCCCAGGAAGCTTCCAAACTGACACTTGGGTCAAGGAATTCGCCTTGTGATGAGTAAGAGGGTCTTGATCTCCAAGTGGAAGCAAGAATCTCCAAGTGGACTCAAGAACTGAAGATTAACTAAAGTGGGAGAGGACACTAGTCAGCTTCATGTCAGTCTCAAGCTGACTCATCCTTTCTCCAAATCTCCTACATATAGAGCTCTCTCATGAGGTCTAGGGAGGCTGGAATTTTGTGCAAGTAAGGAAGTGCTGTTGGTTTGTGTATAGAACTATTGGGTGATTGCTTTGAAGGAGGTGAAGAGGAGATTTCTTTCTGCTGGGAGGTGTTGCTGGATTGGGCCTCTTATGGTTGTAACATTCTCAGAACTTTACTTCTTCCATTAATAAAGCATTTGAGGTTCTTCTATATGCATGTGTCTCTATGGCGAATTGATGCTTGTATATTTGATTTATTCTAATCCTTGAATCAGTTATGGATGTATGCTTCTTGTAGTTTCCCTTTCTTGTGCTTTTGCAGGATCTTTGTGTAGCTGGGCCAGTTAAAGAGCAAGGAGCTGGGAGTAAGCAGCAAAGAGGGAAGATTGGATCAACCATTAGCGGAAGATAACGGTTAGTGGATCCCTTTCTCCTCTCTCTTACATCTCATAAAGAAGTAATCTTGAATAGCTTTGTATTCAGTTGTTGCTGAGGTACTATCACCCTTAGAGTGGGATAGGGTCATTTCGTATTGGATACTTTTCCCAACAACACACCCATATCGTTTTCAATGTATTTGGTGTATTTTCTTTGTATAAAGAAAATATAAAGGGAATCCCTGGGCAGATGCCGATTATGATGGGTTTTGGATCTGATGGGATTCAAAAGTAAAATATATATATTCTTCAAATCCGCCAGAGCCATTTTTCATGATTTTGTAGCTGTTTTATGTATATTGTTCAAATATTAAAAAAACAAGGGATCGACCGGCTGCGATATGCGACTGTGACCCGAAAGGCGGACCCGATAGAAAGTTATGCCATGTTTGAGGATGTGTGAAGTCCAAGTGAAACAAAAATGGGCAGGATTTAGCAGTGTTGCAGCGTTTTCGCTGTTTATGACCCAGATAGACACAATAACAGAAAAGAAACATTCACAGCTATTGCCTGAAAGGGACCAGTGCAGGGATTTCATAAGAACGGCAGCCACTCCATTGCAGGTTCAAGCGGCAAGCCATCCTTGAAGGAACCGTGCAGTTATGTTATATACCAGAAGAAGGATTTGGCGGAGGGACAACAGCCGGCAAACAGAACCCAGAAAGGGAAGGGGAAGGGCCACTACACGCCTCAACCCAAATCAAATAAAATCATGGAGCATTAACGGCCCTGCCAGTGCAGCAGTCATCCTAACGAACTTAATGGGGCATCTTTGGCACGAGGGAGCTCCTATGCATCACAGCAGGCCACCCAAAATATCTGAGTATGGTTATTTCTCTGTCAGAAGAGGAAAACCGCCGAGCCATGCCTACCTATTGAGGGAATCAATTAGTTAAACAAGACAGAAGGATAGATTAAGACACCTGAAGCCTCAAAAGGCTGAGGACCATTGTAAACAAGCTATAAATAGCTGAAAACAAGATGTAACAAGGGTTCAACTTTTGGAGATTATTCCTCCCCTGTTTTCTCAAGCTTCTCATCTATAGTCTTTAGTAATACAAGCTTCTTTTGCTGCTACATGTTTAATGTCCATTTCTCTTCTGTTCTATGCTTGCACCTGAACAGTTTGTTCAGGTTTTCTGTGTGTTCGAGGCTAGATAACTGTCATCTTATCTCTGCTTTGATATATTAGATTTGCAAGCTTCTTTGCTGCCTATGGCTAGCCATTTATATGTGTAATTATATACGCATCTGCTGGCATAGTCAGTGTTCTCCATCTATCCATTAAATCTACAAACTATTGAGCATTAGCAGTCTAAAGCCTTGTGTTATTAGAGGTGTTCATGCATGCCTTGAGTGTGAATAGAGCTGAAATGGTTATCTGACTTGATCCAAACCATCTTTCATTCCAATATTTCAGAGAACAATATCAAAATTTATATGTTACCAGGCATCTCTGATTTACAACCTTAGAGAGTTTCCTGGAGTGATAACAGTTTCAAAAGTTGCAAAAAAAACCCATTTGAGAAGAAATCGCGCTGAACTTCGGGTCCAAATTTCAGAGCTTTTCGCACTATATTTGCGGAGATATGATCTGAGGAAGCTGGTCTTTTTGAAGACTCTTGAATTACATTCCAAACAGGGGACCTGGGGAAAATTGTCATAACTTTCTCTCTAGGGATCAGATTGAAATTTCATAAGAAGGTACAGAAAGAGAACGGACTGTAGTTTCTTGTATGAATTTTTCAGATCCAAACGTCAAAACAGTGACTCGTGGCACGTCGTACAAGTTCGCTCTATTGAACTAGTCTATAATCAGATCATCTTGGGAGATTGTGCATAGCTCTTCCTTGGAGAATCCAAATTGGATCAGACTAGTGGCATTGGAAAGAGGACACAGAGGGCTACTACAGGTCACAATTTTAGAATTGAAAGACCTGAAAGTACAAAGTTATATTCGTTTCAAGATCGAGCTCCTAAAATCAAGAAAAAGCAAGATGAGGAAGTTTGATGGCAAGGATTCGGTAAATTGGATACTTCAGATGGAGCAGTATTTTGATCTACATGGTGTACCAATGTTACAAAAGGTATGTATTGCATCTTCATATTTAGAACCAGATCAATTTTTATGGTATGAAGGGCTTTGTTCTCATAAACAACTTGTTACGTGGTCAATTTTCACGGAGGAAATGGTAGCACATTATGAAGATACAAAGAGCAACACCTTCTTTAGAGCAACACCACAACAATTGGAAATAGTAAAAGGGCTTTGTGACATAGTGGAAAGAAAAATTATGGAAACCAAGAAGCATACCCCTTACAACTATACAGATGAAAGTGTTGTTTCTCCTAGCCTTCCACAACCTACAACGGTTACACCACAACAATTGGAAGAAAAAAGAGAAAAAGGGCTTTGTTACAATTGTGATAGAAAATGCACTAAAGGTCATAAGTGTGCTGAGAAGAAATTATTTTACATAGAATATGAAGAGGAGGAAGAAGAGGATATACGCCAGGATCCCACCCCAGAGCAAGAAGAAATGAATTAGACCATATCTTGTAAAGCATTGGCAAGAATTACCACTCCTCAAACTCCCAAGATAGAAGGAAATATCAAGAAGAAAAAGGTGCAAGAAGTGAAAGATCACATCGAGAAAGAAGAAATAAATCCAACCATATCTTGTAAAGGATTGGAAGAAATTGCCACTCCTCAAACTCTAGAGATAGAAGGACATATCAAGAAGAAAAAGGTTCAAGCAGTGAAAGATCACATCGAGCATCAACAACAAGTTCTCCAACTTTTAAAGGATAACACCACTTCGGTGCAAAATCAAACGAAACAACAGGTAGATCAACATTGTAGTGAAATTTTTTTTTGATGTAGGTGATTGGGTATTTTTACTGCTACATCTCAAGCAAGCTATTTATGAGAAGGAAATGTTGGCAATACTACATGCACTTAAAAAAATGGCGACCTTACCGAATGGGAAGAGTCTTCTAAGGCGTTGATCTATCTTTTATATCTTTTCTTGAGCTGGTTTCATAACACAATTTTGATGATTTCCTCCTCAAATCTAACATCTGATGTCATGGTGACCACTTAGAATAAGGACTATGGTAATTCAAATCCACCAAATGGTCATACTATTGATCAACCTACCAGTTTGGCACCACCTTCATCTGATATTATTCCACCTGTAGTTCCTACGAAATTGACTATCAAGCCTCCGAAAGGTGTTATCCAAAAGTCTATTTTCAACCCTTGTTCGAGAGCCGCTCAAAATTACAACATAGTTGAAGACTTGGCTCAATCTCCTTCGGCTATGTCGACTCTTGAGGTGTTGTAAAACTACCCCACCCAAAATAAGGCCTTGTTATCAACTATCACATGTGTGGATCCATCATATTCCAAACTAGAGGTTTTCTCTCATGAAAACTATACCCCTCGACTTCCGGCTCAATAAGCCTTTATGATTCAAGTCATTGTACATGGTAAGAAAATTCATTGTTCTATCATGGATGAGGGAGCCTCGACCTGCATCATGTCCTTGTCTTGCTGGAAGGTGATTGGTTCACCCCATCTGAGTCAATCAACCACCACATTAAAAGCTTTTGATGGAAGGAGATATAAACCTTGTGGATTCTGAATTCCCTCCAAGTGGAATTAGGGGGAAAAGTCATCTTCGTTGAAGTAGAAGTTATTGACAAACCTTTGGATTATAATTTTCTACTGGGATGTACATCGGTTTATGCTATGGGTTCTGTCGTTTCAAATTACTTCTAAACTATCCTTTCCTCATAAAAATGGGATCATGGCCATAGATCAACTCACATTTTTCGCTTCTCATTCCAATGTTACTAGAAGTGTCCCTCTTGTAGGGAAGCCTTACATTCCTATCAACATGTTAGAGTTGGTTTATTGAAGGACTCATCGCTTATGGGAACCTTTTTTTCTCCCTCCCCCTCCTCTTCCTAGCTCCTCCCCTTCGGTTTCTTGTATCAACATGATATCATCATCTGCGATCCTAGATGATCCATGGATTGTACCCGATGAAATTGGCATCAAAATTTTTAGCGACCAAATGTCACTAGGCCCCATTGAGAAATATTACGAAGCCATCTACTCGGCTTGTGTGGCCCATATTTTTTCTTCAATCAATTGGGTAGATCGTTCACTTGATTATGGAACGCCCTCTGATCCTTTCTCATGTACATTCTCTATAGATGAAAGCATCATGGAGATCATGATGTCAGACAATGTGCCATGGAACGAACACCATCATCATTCCACCTTCCCAAATAATATTGAAGATAATATCAGTGGTGTGTACCTACCTAATTTTGTCAAACCCTTTACGAATTCCATTTCCATTCATGAGATCGACTCTAAAAATAACCTTTTGAATATCGAAGAAACCATTCCTCTCGATATTTCAATTAAACCAAGAATAGTCAAAAACTTATACATTAGAGCATCTTGTTCTTCATCTGAAATTGAGATTTATTGAGCCCTTTTCATGAGTTCGGTGATGTCTTTGCCTCGACATATGAAGAAATGCGAAGTATTGGCCCAAACATAGTAGTGCACGAAATCAAGACGTATCCTGATGCCCAACCCATCCGACAACACCTCCATCTGGTCCATCCCAAGAAGGATGTTGGGATAAAATCTAAAATCGAAAAGCTTCTTTGGGTTGGTTTCATATACCTTATTCCTTTAACTAATTAGGTATTGAACATTGTCCGTGTCATGAAGAAACATGTTAAAATTGGCAACTAGGGCCAAAATCCATATGGGTCACCTCATTTATGGTATATGATATTTTTTCTTGGATTCCTCTCTCTGAAAGGTGTAGGATTGATCTAACTATCACCTGATTTCGACATTTATTCATAGAGATATGAATTTATTTGTATTCTTGACAATTTGTCAAGGTTGACCAACAAGCAAAACAATCATTTTCACCCCCATCTTATCCTCAACGTTGCATATAAAAGGAGGAGACCTTGGGCATTATTTCACTCATCTCATCCTCTCATATTTTTCTCTTCTTACTTGATTTGGTACACATGGAGGAGAAACATCTCTCACACATGTGGCAGGATGAATTGCGCTCTGATTAGAGCAGTGTTGACCTAGGTTGACCAAAGTTGCAGGGTGTCTTTTGGGCCAGCGTTTACCAAGTGTTGACCTTTATCATTTGCAGATTGGTTTAGGCTTCCTTTACTAGGTAGGCCGCAGTTTTGGACATCAGTGTTGACCACCTTTTGACCCCACAATAACCAACGTTAACTGTAAAAAGGTTGACTACAGGTTTGACCAGAGTTGACTGGATATTTTGGATTGTTTTGGGCTACCTCTTCTTGTTGTTGGAGGCCGAGTTGACTGGGATATTGACTAAGTTGATTGGAGGTCAAATATGACTTGTTTGACCATCTTTGACTTTGCTGGTTAGGGTTTTGCAGTTGCTGTCATAAAATTACAGAATTGTAAATTTGTACTATCTCTCTCTTTCTCTGTTGAATTATTGAAGAATATAAGAAGAATTGATCAAGGGTTTTCCCACATTGGGGTTTGTCCCTGGCTCGTGCCACATCTTGTGTCCTCTTGTCTTGGATTGTCTTCTACTATTTATATTTATGCTATATATGCATTTTACTATCATGTTGATGTGATTTCTATTCTAAAAATTGATATTGGGATAATAAGAAATTTGAAGTAAATTGCTCTTAAACATAGAACATACCTAAATTAACATGGTATTAGAGCTGAGGTGAAGACAAAGCCCAAGAAAGAGTGAAAGAGAAATCACCATAGACAGTTGGAAAGGAAAAAGGCTCAATGGGTTCCTCATCCTGCTTCCTAGCCGAAGACAATCTTCGTGAGAAGTTTGACTATCATGGATGGAAGATGTCTCTTGATATGATATTGGAAGAACAATAAGTGTTGGAATATGTGAGGGGTAAAATCCCGGAGCCTCCATAAAATGCACTGACTGCTACAAAAAACAAGTACACTAAGGGTGAATTTAAAACAAATAAGATTATCCGAGATTCAATTGGCAAGCGTCTAGTGGCCTACATTTCTGAGTTGAACACCTCCAATGAGATATACAACACAATGGTAAGCATGTTTAAGGTTAGTGATGCAAATCAAGTTTTGTTCCTCAAAAATAAGTTGAAGGATATTAAGAAGGGCAAGGACAAGGATATTCAATACTACTTCTTAAGGATCACTGAGATCAAGAATGATCTTCTATCGATTGGAGAAGTCATTCCTAATAGGGAACTAACTATCAGTACCCTTAGAGGGATCCCATCTAAATGGTATATATTTAGAACCACTCTTCTCAACAATGATTGAATTCCTAGGTTTGAAGAATTGATGTCGAGATGCATTTAAGAAGAGATAAGGATGGTGGAGCAAGAAATGCGTTCAAATAGAGGCAACTCCACTTCTTTCTCCTCTCATGCCAAAAGGAGAAATAATTCTGGGTCTAAAGGTATTTTCAAAGGAGTGCTCAGATCGAAGGGTGGAAGGAAGGGAAGATGCTTTGTTTGCAATAAATTTAGCCACTATGCAAGGGGCACATCAAATGATGATGATCACGATCACTCCAGGGGAAACTTCAACAACAACAATCAAAGGAATGGTAGGTTCAATGGCAAAGGAAAGAGGAATGTGCGAAATCATGGAAATGGTCAACCCTCCAAGAAAGCAAGGAACTCCAGGTATGAAGAATCAAATGTTGTTAACAATAAGCAAGATGAGTATTATCTTTTATCATCCCTCTCCATTACCTCTCCTTCGGACTCGTTGGGAAATTGGCTTGTTGATAGTGGTGCCTCAAGGAACTTCACTGGTTACAAGGAAGCTCTCTCTAATTTGATAGAGAAGGAGAAAAAATTGGAGATTATTCTTCAAGATAATGCCACCTATCTCGTAAAGGGTGTAGGGAATGTTACCCTTCAATTGAATTAGGGTAACACGATCCACTTGCAAGAAGTCTTATATGTACCCAATCTTAAGAAGAACGTGGTGTCCATTTCGGAAATGGAAGACAAAGGCTACAAGGTTCCATTCATCGATGGAAAGGTACCTATTTGGAAAAAGAATTTTAAATATGTTTTTACTCTTGGGTTCCAGGTTGACTCTTTATATCAAGTTGGAGGAAGTCCATTGGGGGCCATGTCTTGCGACACATCTCTATAATTTGAACTATGGCACTGGAGTTTTTCCCACCTTCATTATAAGGCTCTACTTGATGTAAGATAAATGGTGATAGGGATGCCTGAGTTCAAAGTAGAGCATGAAGGTGTATGTCCGAGATGTGCCAAAGGAAAACTTAAAAGGGGACCATTCCCCTTAAGTGATAGCAAGAATTCTGATATATTGCAGTTGGTCCACTTCGACATAATTGGTATGATGCCTGTAAACACTTTGGGAGGATATCTATATTATCTCACTTTTACAGATGATTATTCTCATAAGACTTGGATGTACTTCTTGAAAAATAAGGATGAAGTGTTCACCTGGTTCTGTCACTTCAAAGCCATGATCGAAAATCAATCTGAGAAGAAAATCAAGATATTGAGGACTGATAATGGGACCGAGTATGAATCCAATGAATTTTGCAGAGAAGCTCACATTAAGAGGGAGACCACAACACCATACAGTCCTAAGAAAAATGGTGTGGCTGAAAGGAAGAATCGTACGATTGTGGAAGTTGTTTGTGCCATGCTCCATGATCAAGGGCTTCTGTATATGTTCAAAACCGATGCCCTCATCAAGAATTGGACTCCAAGACTCCCGAAGAAATTTTCACTGTAAGAAACCCGATGTCTCTCATTTTAGAATTTTTGGAAGTCCCATATACTTTCATGTGCCAAAAGAGAAAAGACGAAAATTGAGTGCATCTGGAAATAAAGGAATCTTTGTGGGCTATAGAAAAAATTCTAAGGGCAATAGAATTTATGTGGCTGGTCAAAAGGAAGTTGAGATAAGTCATGATGTCACCTTTGATGAAGGTATGTCTCTTAGTAAGGTTGACAATCTTCCTATCCCAAGGAAGGATAAAGAAGATGACACCAGGAAACTGGAGGAAAAAGAAGATGAAACGATGTCAGATGTTGAAGAACCTATGGATCCTATTGATCTTCCTCCTCAAGAGCCCTCCTCTAGGAAGAGGCCCTCATGTCTTAGGGGGACTCTCAAAGATGCTGAGAGACACATTGCACCAAGGGGGACTTTCCATGAAAGAAATAAGTTGACTAGGTATCAGGGATACTTGACCATTATGAACACTATCATTCAAAACGAGCCTACATCATTCAAATAAGCCATGAAGCATCAAGTATGGAAGGAAGATATGAATGAAGAATATGAGTCCATCATAAAAAATGATGTCTGGGATGTGGTTCCCAGACCCCAGAACAAATCAATTATCACCTCGAAATGGCTTTACAAAATCAGCTGATGGGAGTTCTGAAAATGTACAAGGCTCACTTTGTTGCTCGAGGCTTCTCTAAAAAGGAAGGTACGGATTATGATGATATATTTTCACCTGTTTCCCGTTACACCACCATCAGCTCGATCATAGCCCTTGCTGCTTCACAAGGATGGAACCTACATCAGATGGATGTCAAGATTCCTTTCTTGCGTGGTTTGATTAAAGAGGAAGTCTATGTGGAAAAGCTCGTGGGGTTTGTGATTCATAATCAGGAATCTCATGTATGCAGGTTGAAGAAATCTGTCTATGGGCTGAAGCAAGCACCCGAGCTTTGTATGAGAGGATTGATAGATATTTGATGAAGTTGGGATTCACTAGGAGTGAAGCTGATCCAAACCTTTATTTTAAGATTGAAGATGATAAGCCTTTCATACTAGTGCTTTATGTGGATGACCTCTTTATAACTGGTACAGACTATCTCATTCACAAATGTAAGAGGGAGTTGGTTTTTGAATTTGAGATGAAGGACCTATTATTGATGCACTACTTCCAAGGGTTGGAGGTATGTAAAAATCTAGGAGAAATTTTCCTATCTCAAGGAAAATACATGGTGAAGATATTGGAAAGATTTGGGATGGTGGACTGCAAACCTGTGACTACCTTGATGGAGCTTAACTTCAAGAAGTTATGTGATAGTGCTACCAGACCTGTATTGGGAAATGCTTCTTAGTATCATCAACTCATAGGAGCACTGATGTTCTTGGTGAACTCCCATCCGGATATATGTTTTGCAGTCAACACATTGAGCCAATCTATGGATGAGCCTCATCACTCACATTGAATTGGTGCCAAGAATATTTTGAGATATCTTTGGGGCACAATCACTCATGGAATGAGATACACTACTGCAGATGTGACACTAGATGGTTATTTCGATGCTGATTGTGCAGGTAGTGTAGTGGATCGCAAGAGAACTTCCAGGTGTTGTTTCTCTTTGGGTTCTGCTCCGATATCTTGGATGAGAAGGAAGCAGAAGTCGGTGGCTTTGAGCATCGTTGAGGCCAAATACATTGCTGCGAGTATGGCCTCCTGTGAAGTTGTCTGGTTGTGGAAGCTCTTTAGTGAGCTGTTTGGACATATGCTGGATACTACCTTGATCCTCTACGAAAACCAGAGAGGGTTTCGATTATCAAAGAATACCTTATTTCATGATTGCTCCAAGTACATCGATATCAGGTACCACTTTATCCGGGATATGGTACAATGAGGAGCAATAAGGATCCATCATATTGGTTCTGATGAGCAGGTCACCAACATTCTGATGAAGCCCCTCAAAAAGGACAAATTATTGAGTTTCCAAGAACGAATAGGAGTCACGGAGAGACCCTCTTATGAGGGTCTTGTATGATATGTACATTGAGCTCTAGGAGCTCCGGGGGGCTTTGGGTACTTCTTGGAGTGATGAGAAATCATAGGGTGAGTGGTTCAACCTTCTCTTAGTGGTTTGCTGTGTATAGGGTGAGTGGTTCAGCCTTCCCCTATGATACCCTATGGTGACATGTAGACAGGATGAGTGGTTCATCCTTCTCCTACTGAGATATCCTACCCATGCAGTTTGGGACTCATGGGAAGTACCTCTCATTTGGCCAATGAGTAGGGAAATGAGGATATGGACCATAGTACTACCGATGGACGCATCGTGTAATACCGTACTCCCTATGTGATCTAGGTGGATGTTGGTGGCCACCCACCTATCCCATTTGGACCCCCACAACTGTCTCTTTCAGTTTCCGTAATTGTAGCACAATTTACTATTTTTAGCAGTTTTTCGGGTCTTGAACTTCCGGAGCCATTTTGAGGCCCTAAACGACATTTTTTTGGGAAATATGGGAGAAACATGGGTCCATGGATGGATGTTTCTCTCCTCAAAGTTGTATTGCTTAGATAGATCTTTCTAACGAGCTATTGTGCGCGTCAAACGAATATCGGGTGCCAAAGTTACGACCCTAGGAAGTTGATGTACCAACTTACCCAAAACGGGGCCCACAATTTGGCATTTCATCTTCTAGGGTTAGGTTTTGGTATGTTAAGGGTTTTCCATTGTTTCTAAATAATAAATAGGCCTTCGAGCCTCATTGTAAGACAGTTCAAAGGCATGTAGCCACCACATCTCTTCTTAGAGATAAACTACCATCGCCCTAGCTGGTTTCTTTCCATTGCTATTTGTAAGCATATTTGAGTATTTTACATTAATGAAATGAAGTATTATTTCCGTTGCATCTCTATATTTATGGTTATCTCTGTAATTTGTTACGTTCCTATTTAAATTTGGATCAGTGGTATCAGAGCAGTCTTCTTTTCTCAATTTTCCTTTGCATGTCCCCAACGAGGTTGGGATATAAGGAGTTAGGGCTTGAACTGGTCGAACCTTTGCAAGACCAGCCTCACAAATCTCGACGGCCTCCCATGGCGGATGAAAAGAAAGACAAGGGGGTAGGAAATCCTATCAAAATATTGCTCGAAGAAGCCCTCAAGCAGCAAAGGAACGCAATGATGGATAACTTTGCACAGATTCTTCAGTGGCTACCCAGAGGTGACGCATCGGCTTCCAACAGCTACTCTGGAAATGCCACACTGTTTAAGGTACAAGTTACTTTTGAAATCCCCATCTTCGAGGGTCAAATAGATGTAGATGCCGTAGATAAATGGTTAAATCTGCTAGATGGGTATTTTTCTGTACATGAATTTTCGAGTTGGGAAAAGATTGTTTTTGCTCTTCTCAAAGCAGCCCCCACGTCAAGGACTGGTGGGAAACCTACTGTGAGCAGAAGAATGAAAGTACGAGCTCACTATTTTTAGCCGCACCCACTTGGGATTCATTCCGGGATGCAGTCAAGGAGTATTACTACCCTGTCAAAAACTATGAGGACAAATACATCAAATGGACCACACTACAGCAGGGAAGGGACCAAGATGTGTCGAAGTTCACAAACATTTTTCATACCCTTCGCACACAGTTGGGTATCAAGGACTCTGAGCTGAATTTGGTACTCAAATACAGTGGCTGCCTACACAGATACATCCAAGAAGAGATGGAGTTCCTGAACATCTCCTCACTCAGCATGACATACCGATGCGCTATCAAAATTGAGCAAAAGTTCAAATAGAAGAAGCGTGACTTTGGATATGCAACGCCGAAGACCAAAGGACAAAGCCAAGGCGGGGTTACCCAAGACAACCTATCCAAGCCATAAGAAAATAACAACAACATGAAGTCGAAGAAGGACACAGGAAAGTGGTGTGAGTTCCACAAGAGTCCCACTCATGACACAAGTGAGTGTTGGACCAAGCAGTCACTGGTGGCCAAGTTGAAGGCTTCAGAATCAGATGCATGTTCCAACCCCGAGTCAGAACCTGACAAGGGGAATGGCAAAGGAAGCAGATCATTGATGCGGAGTTGAGTGTCACTGTTGCCACCGCCAAGATCCAGAAGAATGAACCTGAAGATCTAGAGGAGGGGGAATGTCTTTTCCACTCACAGATGTGGGTGAAGGGTTCGCAGCTGCAATTCATTATTGACAGTGGTAGCCAAAAGAACCTCATTTCAGCAGAGGTCGTGAAGCGGTTGGGCATACTGACTACACCACACCTGTAGCCGTACAGTATCGAGTGGCTTCATGAAGGACAAGATCTCAATGTTTGCTAGCAGTGCCGCCTTCCCTACAGCATCAAGCCCTTCATAGATGAGGTATTGTGTGATGTTACACCTCTAGAAGTTTGTGATGTATTATTAGGCCAACCATACTTGTGGAGGCGACATGCTGTGTATGAGTCAAGGCCTCGTGTTGTCATTATTTATTTGGATAATTCATTATACAGGATATCGGAGGTAGCCCCACCTACCGCCACCTCTTTGATCTCTATTAAGAAAGGCAGCAAGCTCATATCCTAGACTAGGAAATTCATTTTCTGTCTGATTTGCTCCCAAAGTAAGGGGAATATCATCACCACATCCATGACCCCCGTGAAGGGTTCCTCCATGCAACAACAGCAGTAAAGGAATATAGTCATGACAGAACACAGGAACAACTTCTCCTCACCCACAGGGGTACCACACAAGCTTTAGGTGGGCAACAAAGTCTGGTTGCATCTGCAGAAAGAACTCCTTACAAGATCCCATCAGAAGCTTTGGCCATGCCGACATGGTCCTTACAACATTACCAAGGCCATGGGAAACAATGCTTTAGAGCACAATATCCCTCAATTCCTTCGCTTGCACCAAGTGTTCAATGTGGACCATCGTCGACTAAGATTCCCACCATTACTGGACACATCAGAGATTGCAAAACAGCTCACCAGGGACCAAGTTCGGCAGATGGAGGAACTCAACGCAATGGGGACCATTGCTTCCTAAGGGGGGAGGAATGATCCAGGTGGATGTTGGTGGCCACCCACCTATCCAATTTGGACCCCCACGACTGTCTCTTTTAGTTTTTAGGTTTCTGTAATTGTAGCACAATTTACTATTTTTAGCAGTTTTTTGGGTCCTGAACTTCCAGATCCATTTTGAGGCCCTAAACAACGTTTTTTGGGAACTCTAGGAGCAACATGGGTCCATGGACTAATGTTTCTCTTCCCAAAGTTGTAGTGCTTGGATAGATCTTTCTAACGAGCTATTGTACGTGTCAAACGAAGATTGGGTGCCAATGTTATGACCCCGGGAAGTTGATGTACCAACTTACCCAAAACAGGTCCCACAATTTGGTGTTTCATCTTCTAGGGTTAAGTTTTGGGAAGTTAATAGTTTTCCATTGTTTCTCAACAATAAATAGGCCTTCGAACCTCATTGTAAGACAGTTCAGAGGCATGTAGCCGCCACATCTCTTCTCAGAGATAAGCTACCATCACCCTAGCTAGTTTCTTTCCATTGCTGTTTGTAAGCATATTTGAGTATTTTAAATTAATGAAATGAAGTGTTATTTCTGCTGCATCTCTGTGTTTATGGTTATCTCTGTAATTTGTTACATTCTTTTTTAAATCTAGATCACTATGCAAGGATGATATTAATATGGGATCAATTGGAACTGACTTCAAGTCAGTAAAAGTGGTGTGAGACACTCTCTTTATTTTGAAATTGATTTTAGATTAGTAAGAGTGGTATGACACACTCTTTATTGGAATTGACTTTGGGTTAGTAAGAGTGGTATGAGACACTCTCTTTTATCTGGGATTGACTTCGGGTTAGTGGAGAATGGTATGATACATTCTCGATCACTTCTTCTTCTTCTTCATAGTTCAACAAAGAAGAGTAGAGTAGAGCAGTGCATTGATTGCAGAGATAGTATCGACAGACAGATGGATTAGCGTATTGAGTTCTCCCTAGTTGAGAGGGATTGTTAAAATTGGAAACTAGGGCCAAACTCCATATGGTTCACCTCATGTATGGCAATTGATATTTTTCTTGGATTCCTCTCTCCGAGAGGTGTAGGATTGATCTAACATCATCCGATTCCGACATGTATTCATGGAGATATGAATTTATTTGTATTCTTGACAATTTGTCAAGTTGGCCAGCAAGCAAAACAATAATTTTCACCCCCATATTATCCTCAACATTGCATATAAAAGGAGGAGACCTTGTGGAATTATTTTACTCATCTCATCCTCTCATCTTTCTCTCTTCTTATTTGATTGGGTACACATAGAGGAGCAACATCTCTTACACGTGTGGCAGGATGAAGTGCTTTCTGATTAGGGCAGTGTTGACCCTTATCATTTGCGTATTGGGTTAGGCTGCCTTTCCTAGGTAGGATGTAGTTTTGGACAACAATGTTGATCACATTTTGACCCCATGTTGACCAACATTGACTATCAAAAGGTTGACCACAGATTTGACCAGAGTTGACTGAAGTTTGACTAGATATTTTGGACTACCTCTTTTTTTTTGTTGGAGGCTGAGTTGACTGGGATATTGACCAAGCTGATTGGAGGTCAAATCTGACCTATTTGACTTTTTTGGTTAGGGTTTTGCAGTTGTTTTCATAAAATTACAGAATTGTATATTTGTACTATCTCTCTCTCTTTGCTGAATTATTGAAGAATATAAGAAGAATTGAACAAGGGTTTCCCCACATTGGGGTTTGTCCCTAGCTCGTGCCACATCTTGTGTCCTCTTGTCTTGGCTTGTCTTCTATTGCTTATATTTATGTTCTATCTGCATTTTATTATCATGGTGATGTGATTTCTATTCTGAAAATTGATATTGGGCTAATAAGAAATTTGAAGTAAATTGCTCTTAAGAATAGAACATATCAAAATTAACAAAATAGGGCACAATCCGAATATGTGTTAATTATGGGGACGTATATCGAGTTTTTCCAAAGGAAAACTACTAGACCCCATTTATTGACCAGATCGTTGATGACTATGTTGTCTACAAGATTTATTCATTTATGGATGGATTCCCTTGTTATAATCAAATCAACATTCTCCTAGCGGACCAACCTAAAATCACATTTATTTGTCCCTAGGGTACTTTTGCTTATAGAAAGCTCCCTTTCAGTTTAAAGAGCACATGGTCCATGTTTCAACATGCGGTGGACTATGCTTTCCATGACATCAAGCATATCGTGCAACCCTATCGGGACGATCTCCCGACGCACTCCAAGCATCGGGCTGATCACCCCATGCATTTACAGGCCATTTTTCTTCATTGTAAGCATTATAACATTTGACTTAACCCACACAATTTTTTTTCCTATGTTGGTTTTGGTTGACTCCTTCGTTTCGTCATTTAGAAACAAGGAATTCGTATTGATCCTTTAAAAGTCCAAGCAATCATTGAATTTCCTACGCCTTCCTCCCTCATTCAGTTACAAAGACTCCAAGGGAAAGCCAACTTCCTGAGGAGGTTCGTCCCTAACTATGCTGAAATGACCAGAGGATTTACTCACTTATTGAAAAAAGGGTTTTCCTTCCATTGGGATGAAGATTCACATAAATCTTTCTATGCCTTGAAAGTTGTACTAGTTCAGACAACTCTCTTATATCCCCCAAACTATCAGTGTGACTACCTCTTGTACCTAGACACTGCCATCTCTACTATAGCTATGGTGTTGGTCCAAGAAGACGATATGGGGGCTGAACATCCCATTTATTATCTAAGTTAGAACCTCAATGATACTGATATCAATATGCTCATGTGGAAAAGTTAGCTTTGGTGACCATTCAAGCCATCTAGATATTTCACCATTACATATTTCTTCTTAAAACTATGGTTGTTTTATATTTCAAACCTATGACATACATATTATCACACCAATTAATGGGGGGAAAATACTCTAAGTGGATCATTATTCTCCAAGAGTTCGACCTGGAATTCATCAAATCCAAGTTGAAGAAATCCTTAGTTTTTTCCAAGCTAATGTGTGATCTCCCTTCCCTTGATGTTGAAGCTACATTTGAAGATTCCATCCTAGAGAAGTCATTGTTTATGATATTGTCATCTGACCCATGGTATAAATATTTTCTGATCTATCTCCATACCCATACTTTTCACCCTAATACCTCTTGCTCAGAGCAACGTCATATCTGGTACTAAGCCTGAAATTACGTGATTATTGGCAACACCTTTTATTATCGTGGTATCGATACGATTTTACGTAGGTGCCTCACTCTCGAGGAGGTTGAGAAAATATTGAATTAATGCCACTTGGGGGCATGCATCGGACATTTATTTGGTTACACTACTGTGAAAAATATCTTCCATGCTAGTTACTTTTGGCCCACCATTTTCCGCGACTGTATCCCCGCAGTCTAGAAATGTCATGCGTGCTAGATCTATGATAGGAAATTCCATGCTTTGCTTGCTTCGTTTCATCTTGTTGTCACCATTGGTTCCTTTGCGAAATGGGGTATCAACTTTAAGACATGTAACCCTCATTCGATTGGGAGGCATGGCTATATTATTTTTGTTGTTGACTACTTCACCAAGTGGGCTGAAGCGATGCCTACATTCAATAACACCAGCGAAACGATTGCTTACTTTTTCTTCAACCACATGATTGCTAGGTTTGGTGTTCCACAAGAAATGTAACGTATCACAAGAAGCACTTTTAGAATCATATGATGAACGAATTAGCTACCAAATTGGGAATTTCACATGAGAATTCCACTTCCTATTATCCTCAAGCTAATGTACAAGTTGAGGCGATTAACAAAGTTATTAAGAATATGCTTCAACGTATGATAGGGGTCCATAAATCAAACTGGCACTTGCTTCTCTTTGCTACCTTGTGGACATACTGAACCTCAGTTAGGACTGCTACCAGATTCACACCCTTCCAGTTAGTCTATGGTTTAGAAGTGATCCTCCCCATCGAATGTGAAATTCCATCACTGAAACTAGCTATTGAACTTCTTCCTACTACTTTTGTAGAGGAGGAGCATATTTTACATCTAACTCATTTGGATGAAACCCGACACGATGCCATGTTAGCCAATGAAGCCCATAAAAGATGCATCAAAGCATAATATGACAAAAGTGTCAAGCCTAGAGTCTTCTCGGAAGGAGATATGGTTCTCTTATATGACCAGGAGGTCGACAAGTTAGGTTGAGGAAGGTTCTAACATATGTGGCTGGGCCCATACATTGTCAAGAATTTCCTTGCAAAAGGGGCTTATGAGTTAGTATATATTGATGGAGTTCCATTGGCGCAACCTAGAAATGGATTGTACCTCAAGAAATACTATGCTTGATCCCATGCATAGTACACTGTGTACATACTGTCTATAGGTGTGTTGAGTGTTTTTTAAGTGTGTTTTTCAAAATTTCCAATGGTTTCTATTGATTCTGTTTACTTTTGGATTGCAGATGTCAACCTCTCTCAAGCCATATATTTTTTATGCCGATGGTGCTATCCGTAGTACTCATAACCTATCCTCCACAACGTGGGATATATTTGCTCCAAATTGTGAGCTAGTGAGTATGCAAGGACTTTGCATTGTTCGCTTTGCTATCAACATCGATGAGTATAACATAGTGGTTGAGCTACTATTTAATTCTATTTCACATGGTATCCACCGTATAGTCATCTGGCTTGACTCATAGCTTGTTGTGATACAACTTGCTAATATATATTCAGTGAGAAATCCCGCTATCCTTCTGTTGACAGGGTGAATGTTCGCTATACCAACAAGGGGAACTAACCCGATCACAAGCCCTAATTAGACCTACTTTCGTTTGGAATGGCTAGTTCCAACGGGTTTTAAGGGACCCCGTAAACTGTTAAATGTGTTGATAGATTGCTTCTGGGAGGAAGACTTCAATTAAATCAACAAAATAAAATAGCTAACCTCTATGTATTAAATCCTATCTACACTACTTATAACTACTCTAATCTAGTTCTACCTATCCTAATCTATCCTGTAGGAGCATGACGAAAGAGAGGTTAAACATCATATATGAATCCAAAGTCTAAATGAATCAATTATTGGTTCACATAATAACAAGGCTGCATCAATTCTAAATTGCAATCCAATTACTCATACAAGAATACACATTCCTTTTATGGAATTAAAGCTTGCAAATGAAGTTTAACATAGTTGCAATTCAGGGACTGCTCATGAATTAACTATAATGAAGAATCACATTCAAACAACCAAAGCTAATCATAAACTGTAAGTCATCAATGGGCACAAACACAAATCACATTCATATTTATGCTCACAACAACATCCTGATTCTTAACATATAAAGAAAGGGAAAATCAATCTGAGAAAAGGCTCCTTCTTTGACCCAAACAATCTTCCTTACTCACAATAAACAAAAGCTATTCTGCCAAATGAAAAATCCCCCCCTGTAGTGAAAAATCCCCCAAAAGCTATTCTACCAAAGGTAATATTTATGCCTTCCAGAATTGACCCCCTGTCCCCCATGACTTTTCCACTCCCCTTTCTTTTCACTACATGGATCAAAAAAATGTACAGAGGAGAATGATCAATGAGATTGTTGACACATCGAAGCCACCTTTGTTGGAGCGTCCTTCTTCTTGGGGAAAATGAATAGGTGTCGATGAAACAGAGAATGGCTACGTATCATTTCGTTGCACTTGTGTGGAGTGGCTATTATTACCTATCATTTCTTGGAGGAAATTGAAGATGCCGTGCCCATCATCCCACTTCTGGCATGCTTTGAGGTGTTCTTGGAGGGAGTGACATCTTGATAGATCAGCGTTGTGCTTCCCTTTTGACACAGAGCATCCTTCATTATGCATTGTGGCAGTTCATACCCCTTTCTACAAGCTTTGCCTTTGCAGTATCAACACCGGGGGTGCAGAGGTGTCATCTAGACATACAACACCTTTATCTGCTACCGGATCCACTCGAACTCACCTGCAGAAATAATTCATATTAACCTTATGATTACAAACAAATTACAAAAACACCTAAGAACATCTCTCGCCATCATTGAAAAATTATAAGGCATAATGAAATTAAAAGAGCGAGTGTGAAAGAAAAGGCCCGTGGCTCAGCCGAAGTTGTGTTGCGATGAGTCACAGTTGTGGTGGGCTCCAGTATTGTAGCAATAATGCTACAACTCCTGGAACTCCCTTCTTTAATTTTATCAACCCGGTAGTTCGTAACAAACTTGGAAGCGACGGTGCTGTATGCACAAGTACTAGCTCTTTCCGCAACTGTCACTTGGTCAACTGGCACAAGTCCACTAGGAGCTTAAGCCAACTTCTATGAGCTCTTAGAAGAAGCTTTTTAATTGATGGATGAAAGCTAACTCGAAGGAAGCTAATCTAATTGCAAAAAGAAACTGAAAGCCAAAAAGAAACGCAAACCCTAGCAAACCCTAATTCTACCAGCTAGTCCTACTGACGCAAAGGAGAGCATGCAAACTACTGAAGGAGATGCCATTACTTCTATGAAGGTAAAATACATGTGTCTAGACTACCTCTATCTGAAGAAAACATCTTTTTGTATTTTTGTTTAAGTTGTTGGAATTATCATGCATGTGCTTCTAACTATTTTTGACTGTGCAGAGGTGGATCAAGGAGGAGAAATGCTTGGGAAAGGTTGGGAAGGTTCAGAGAGGGTCTAAGGGGTCCCTAACACCCTTCCAAAGAGTCTCACAAAGTTTGGCTGCCAAGAAACCGTGTTTATGAGCTTCTATAGGAAGTCTGCAGGGGTTCTACAGGATGTTCAGGATTTCTACAGGATGTTCTGTAATTCTTCTACAGGATGTTTCGAAATGGGATTTTGGAGCATGGATGGAGGGAAAAAGATGATGGAATGAGTATGGAGGTGAAATAGGGGTGTGAAGAGGTCCAGGACTTGGGGAATGGAGTTGAGGAGAAGGTGTAGATGGTGAGATTTGTTCAAGGAGGGATGAAATGATGTTGCACAAGAAGATGAGAACCATGGCAAAGTAAGCGAATGAGGTAAATGTAAGGTAAGGGTTCTGAGTGAAGGATGAAACAGGTAGGTTGGATGGGGTATGTGCAGATAAGGACGGGTAATAGGTACTCTGCAAGTGGTATTTCAAACTGAACACACAAACACTTATAAAACCTATGACCTAGTTACTTTACTCTATTTTGACCTAAGTAACAACAAAAGGAAATGAACAGCAGTTTATTCGAAATGAAATGCATGAACTAACTTATGCCACTAAGAAATCATCAACTGAAGCATTTAAACACTACTAATATCAGCATCTACAAAAGAGGATTCCAACACTAAGAATTGCATGGCAAAGCAAAACAGCGTTTTTGTTGGCAGCAAAGTCACATTGGTCCCAGCTCATGATTCCACTGAGGGGGAGGTGAGATCCAAGGTGTTTGGTAGCCTTTTTCTTGTTATTATCCTACCAATCTATTCTAACCATGAGAAGCTACTTTAACCATCAAAAGAAATCTAAATAACAAAGCAAGATTTAAATACAAATAGCAGATTTTATTCTAAGAATGCAGCAAAGACACATAAAGGTAAACAAAGGAGGTACTGGGCGCTTGATATGGGCCCAACCCCAAGAGCTACAGCCTCCTAAGAGTGATTTAGAGCTGGTGCAAAGCTGGATTCATCTTTATTGAGCAAGAAAAGAAGAGTTACATCAAAACTGTCCACAAGGAGACTTTGAAAGTGAGCTGAAAGCAAAGCTAATCTATTTCCTAAAAATCGAACTGCAAAAGGACTAACTACTAGCTACAAATTGACTAACCACTAGCTAACCAAAATGAGGCCCTAAGCCTTCTTATTTGTACAAATTGAGGACCCCAATAGTCCTCCTAAAATTTAGGGACTCGGCTGCCCAAAACTTGTAGTTAACAGCTGTCCTACTTGACTTGCTTGGCTGCCCTTGTGCTAATTGATTTGGTGGCCTTTGAACTCCGAGCTGATGGTGGAGAATTCGAGGTAAGGGCCCATAAATGAAGGGGACACCTTCCTACAAATCCTCTCCCTTGTTCTCCCACGAATTTGGCTGCCAAGTGCTCATTAAGACCTTCAATTTTGTCTCCAAGTTGACCAAAAAGGCTACACAAAGCACCCATTAGACTTGTTGGCATAATGACTAACCAAATTCACTCTATTAGCATAAATATAATCGAAAACATGCAATAAACTAATGAGAATGGTGGATTAAGTCAAATTAGGAGGTTGAATGAGCCCAAATAATTATCCATTTTTGGGGCTCATCAAGTTGCACATCCCAACGGGACGTCATATGCCACATCGCCCTTATCAGATTTCCTTTGAAAACCCAGACCATGACATATTATCGAAAACACAGGAATACACGGAAAAGACCGCACTTGACCACAAGGCCGGATTTCAAAATTAATATGCCCGGACGCATAGTTATCGACGAGTTCATTTCATCACTTCGGGCCTTAGGCATAAGTGCTAGACTCTGCCGATAGCGATTTAGCGATGGGGGAGGTGGACCCAATAACATATATATTTTGTTTAGTAAGATCGGTGGGTCTACCAAATCGCATATTGCAATGTGCGCAGGCCTAGGGCTCCGCCGATTGCGATATGTGATTCGGCCGGACCCGATATATATATATATATATATATATATATATATATATATATATATATATATATATATATATATATATATATATATATATATATATATATATATCTGGTATTTAATAACGAGGTGGGTCTGCCATATCGCTGCACACCTTATGTTCAAACCTTGGGACCCCAATGATTGCGTTATGCGAAATGCTCCAGACCTGAAAATATATGTATTCCGGTAAATAAAGTCGTCAGGTCTTGGGTATTATGGCAAGCATTATGTGTTTAATTCACATGCAATAAGCGATAAGGGGAAATTGGGCATGGTTTCGAGGTATTTCCATTCTAACGAGTTATGATGGGAATAAAGATGCGATGGGAGGTTTTGAGGGGTTAAATAAATTTCGATGAGCATATGAATGAAGGGCTTAAACAAGGTTATATGCAAGGGATTTGTTTAGGGGCTTTAACCATTTGGAATTGAAGATTTGACTTGTCATAGAGTTAAAATCACTGGATGAAACATATCATTCCGAGAGATGAAATATCATATTTCTAGGGGACCCATTCAACATTGCTACCAGGGCAAGTTTTAATAGGGTGGTGGTTGTGGCCAAAACACCTTCACATGGTTTTGAGAGTGCGTCTTCTGGAAAGACATTTCGATTTCATACGATATGAAAATATTTCTAGAAATATAAACACATTAGCATATTCCCTAGCTAATTTTGTTTTAGATCGAAATTTGCAACGAATGTATATATATATATATATATATATATATATATATATATATATATATATATATATATATATATATATATATATATATATATATATATATATATATATATATATATATATATATCTAAAGATAAAGTTTGGTTTTACAAAATGGGTGCCTCGAGACACATATGGCTACATCGCCCAAATAAAAACTACATGCAAAACATCTAAGTAGACAAATCAATGATGCCAATGATAAAACGACACTATACGAGCTATCTTGCATAGTAATTGACCAATACGACTAGGCACTCTGATTATGTGTCGCTGAAGTCACAATGGAATTTGATCAATCATGGTCTCATCAATCCAGTGTGTCAACCCTTCCATTTGATGCTCCACCTCTGATAGGATCTCAGCTACCTCAGGATCCCATAATGCATCTTGTCATATCATAGCGACCTGTACTAATATCACTGCCCCCTCCTATAGCTGTCTCTCTGTGCGACAGAGATACGTAATACCTACTGATCAAACAGGTCCAACATCTACATGAAAACATCAAATAGTTTAGTCTCAGGAACATAAAAAAACACAAAAAAATCGTAAAAAATTAAAAAATGTAATGGTCGAAGTATGTTACCCGAAGCATCCCATTACTCACCTTGAGGCAACTCAAGCTTGAGATAATCACGAAAATCCATCCCTATGTAAGGATAATCATCAATAATGATGAACTGTCTGCGCAACCACCCAAATAAGGATGGTGAAAAATTGATCGTTGATGGGCTTGCATGTCGATTCATATGGTGTATCTACCTCCTCATTTTCGGGGTCCTAAGATTGATGGGCTTAAGTACAATCTGCTGAGGCTGCAGTAATGGTACCCACTCTAGATTAAAAAAGACTAAGATAGTGCCATAGTCGAAGTTCTTCAACTTGCCCTCCTTTTCTTTAGTAATTTGTTCCTTCAAATTGACCAAGACACCCTAACTCTAGTTGAATATTGTCAGCTCTAGACACTCTATCCCATACTGCATGTATGATTTTCTTGCTACATGTAGTGTTGAGTTGCCTGCCAATCTTGCAATAATGAACAAGACTGTTCTCAAAGTTAATTGGGTTACATCCTATATCTTGATATTTCTATCCCTAGTAGGAAGGGCTCGAGGTCTGAAATAGGTAGTGATATAGTATTTCATCATTTCACCACCACTTCTTCCACCTAGAAGAGAGATGGTGGCACCTCACTTTGACAATCCTGTCAGAAAGTAAATATCCTCTACTTCTATCTCGAGTAGATTCTCCCCAAACTTGAACACTTGTGCCTGAATATCCCATGAACAGACAAGGTATTTCAACAACTCCATCTGTTTCCTTATACCAGGAAGCCAAAAGAATTTCAATAACTCGCAATTTTTGAGCGCTTAGATGGTAGAAGGGTCATTTTCTGCATTCAAGTTTTTTTCCTCATGTTCTATTTCTCTCCAAATGAATTCCATTTTATGCTAATGGGTACCTAAAACACCAACAAGGAAACCATTAGGCTCTTTCCCATGCAAAAAACTTGACAAAATTTGAGGAAAAACTGAAAGAAAACTTAGAGAAATGCATCCAACGCACCCTAACAGTATCTACCAGAGCATTGCACCTCTACCTAGATGCAACACAATTTTCGACACAAGGGGGGTGCGTTGATCCCAGAGTGTATTTTATGAACCCCAGGGGCCTCAAAACCTTAAAATGTTTGCATGAAAACAAAAAAATGGATTGTATAAAGATAAAGAAAGGTTTATGTTCCTACCTAGAAGTGACAACACTCAAAATGGTTCCCTGGATTGGCCACAATTAGCTGCAGAAGATCGAGGGAAAAAGGGCTCCAAATACTCACTATTGAAGGTAAAATGTGAAATGGTAAAAATGACAAGTCATTTTGAATATTTATGGTCATTTTCTCATTATTTTATTCATTTTTAGTGTTTTGACCTAGATATGCTTCATTTTTACTATGAAACAGGTATGTTTAATCCTTCTTGTGGTGTTTTGAGCAGGTTGACAACTGTTAGTAGGTTTTGATTATGTTTTGAACATGTTACTTTGACCAAAAAGTACACTTTATCTCTTTTTCAATCTCTTTAAACCTACAAAAAAGGAACCCCCCTGAGTCCTCTTTCAACTCTTTTCAAACTCCCAAAATATGAAAATATTTTCGAGCACTTGTCTTTTCGAACTTGTAAAAGTAAATGAAAATACGTCTACTTTGTATAAGTTTAACCCTTTTCCAGACCAAGATAAACTAGCTATGAAAAAGGAATACATTAGTCGAGCATGGCTAACAGGTTCTCTTGGGTATTGTTTTCTACCTTTTCAGACCTAAGGGACTACCTACAAAAAGGCACATCTGGAGTTTTCTTTCTTACCTCTTTTTTTTCAAACTCTCTAAACATGAAAAATATGTTGAGTTTTACCTTCACTAGACTCGTTAAAACATCAAACAATGATGGAATTGCCAAACATGACAAGGTCGAACCACTCCTTCTCATGGTTCTTTAAATATACTCGAAGGATTCATTTGAAGGATGAACTAATAGATCAAGCACATGTTATTCTCCTCAAGCTTGTTAGAAGATAAAGAGGTATTGACCAGTATGGTTGGGGAAACTGGGAAAATAAGGGATTCCATGTTTCTAATGGTAGTGAGTCGCTCTTGAATGCAACACTCTTCCAGTTCATCTCCATGGTTGTTGGGTTGAGTAATATACTTGTCTTTTGGTTATCATACCATTTCAGAGCCTCCATTTCAGTTTTGGGTCAATCTTGCCAATTCCATTCAATTTTGCTGGTGTGTTCAAGAGAAGTTATTCAATTGATCTCTGCTACAATACTCTTAAGCCTTCATTTCATGTTTTCATTTCCTGGTCTAGTTCTGTGTCAACATCATTTTGATCATTTTGTATCAATCATGATACCCATTTTGTGTGATTGATGGGGGATACATCAAGGCCTTCCTGTGATGGGTCACTTCCCGTCGACATTAGCACATCATCCAGGAAGTTGACTTAGAAACATCCCTTGGTACCTTGGTAATTTCATACATAAATGACAAGTTTACTTGCTCTCGATGACATGTTTACATCAATGGAATTTGACCAAAAGATTATTTGTGGTGTTGGACATCAACTCATTCATTCACACCATACAAATTGTACTATAGTATCTTTAGAGCCTTTAACATCATCAGTGGTTTCTCTCATGTTTGTTAACGAATTACATCATTGGATGATAATCAGATGGTGTCTATCATGTTCGACTTCAACTCATTGATTCACATGGTTAGACTTGTACATTGGTTGGTCTTGTGAACTAGATAGAAGACCCCAAATATAGTTTCACCCATCCGGGCTGCAATTTCAAGAGTTATACAAAGATCACAATGTATGATGGTCGTGATCATATAGATAGTCATCCAGTCATGGGCCCACCAATTGCATTTGTGGATGCGTATTTTGATCATTGTAGATGTTGTGTTATATTATAAGCTAAGTATGGGTATGCCTCCCTCAACAAAAAAAGATGCCATGTTCTAAATGTATTGTAACAGATGAAGCTTGCTAGTTGTCCTTGATCCTGGCTTGTCACAAGGTAAAGCACTTCAGTCATCAATGATCATCTCTAAATTTTCACTTTAGGAGAAATTATGTTATAGGCCATTTTTTCACATCTGATGAGTGAGCCTCCTAAGTGGATCAATCAATATCCTATTTCCCCCTGTCACCATCTTGCACAAATACCTAAGCATGTACCTTTCATTTCCCATAATTTTAGCCCTAAACTGCAACATTTGAGCCATTTTGAGGACTAATGCTCCCTGTAAGCTTACTAGGGTACGTTCACCAGCAGGTTGCTCCACTATGGCATGCATTGGTCACCAACATAATTCTCCCCTTTGCACCTACATTGGTTCTAGAAATCTGGGAGAATGTTCAAGATTCTGGAAGCTTCCTCTTCTAGGATTTTCCAAAAGTTTGAGAACTACTTACCTTGGATAAAACATTCAGATCCTATCCTTCCCTACTTTGGATTTTTCACCACTTATCCTTTGATCTTATCCCTCCATCAAAGGTGGATCTCTTACCCTATATTGGTAATTCTATAAGAAATCCCAACTTACCCTACTTCTCTATATATTTCCAACTTTCTATGTGGTTGGGGGTTGGATTTTGGAGAGTGATTCTGCCCTTATACTGTTGTAGTGAGTGGTCATCATCTCATGCATTTAGGGTGATTGGAGGTGCATGTTGTGACAAGGAAAGGAAAAGTTAACAACTTGGAGGATATCTTCTACAAGATCAACTACTACTTATGGTTGTAATCTCCTTCAATTTATATTAATGCAAAGAATTCATTGTTTTCCTACATGTGATGATGGTATTTCACTTATTTCAATACCATGTTGATATATTGAATGAAGTACTTAAATGACACTGCATAGATCTTGTAGTTTCTTGGCTTGTGTTATCTGACTGTGCAGGTTCTAATTTTGGCATTCAAAGCTGGAATTAGAGCTTCCAAGCTAAAGAAGGAGTGAAGTGTACGAAGGATTCCAGGTAGGTCTCACTCCATCATCTATTTACTTTAAGGAAAAACATTTTGTTCGTTGTCTCTTTGTTGTTCTAGGTTATCCATTGACCTAGGGGAGATATTTTTGTCTGTAATTGTAAATCCCATATAACAAAACCTGAGCAAAACCTTTAAGTGTATATTCTATTCCTTTACTTGATTGATTGAATTTGGCCAAAACTTAGCCAATTTTCAAGCCCTCCAAGCTCCTATTTCCTTACGCCATTCCTTGAGGAAATTAGCCCCTATTATTTAGGAAATTCCCACCATTGAATTGCACAATTCCTCTAGGTCCTTCCTCTGACTGTATGCACCACATGTACACATTGGAATGTGCTACAAATGATAGTACACTACCTTGGAATCTCCATACCAATTGGGTAACTCGAATTCTATGCATGCAAAAATTATTTTGGGCTAATTAATAATTCAACTGGTTGATTACTGAGTGTGGTTGAAGTTCCACTTCCACAACTTGACCTCCACTAGTTCTTATGAACATTAGGACTAGTTTAATTAACAATAACTCAAATTAACTGAAATAGATTGCTACAAATTAGAAATCAATCAGGTTGAACTAATCTCAAGCTTCCCCAATCTGAATCAACTGAGTTAACTGAGTGACAAGAGCCATGCAACCTCAGGTAACTACCTCCAAGATTTCTGTTGAAATAGACATTCGAATATTCTCTAGTTTGACCAAGGCAAAGTCAAACTGATATTTTATTGCTACATTTTCAACACTCCCTCTCAGCAAGAATGTGATTATCAACCACCCCTATCCTACACCTATGGAACTTGAACTTCCCTCTTGACAAGGTCTTTTTCAAAATATCATCATCTTGATCCTCTGCCAGAATGTACTGCAACAACATAATCCACCTCTGCACACAATCCCGTAAATGGTGATACTAGTTATCAATATGCTTGGATCCATCATCTAACAAAGAAATCCAACAAGTATATTTCTCATCCATATCGCCTCACATGCTTCTTAACTTGCAACCATGTATTATGCTTTTGTCGAGCTGAGTGCCACAAATATTTTCTTCATGTGTTATGAAGAAATCATTGTAGACCCAACACTAAAAATTCCACTTGAAGTACTTTGTCGGTCGAATGGACTCCCCACCCAATCCGCATTTGTGAAGCCACATAACTTCACTCCCTCTACCCATATGTGCCATTTTCCAAACTATGTAGTGCCTCCGAGGAACCATATAACATGCTTAACTTCCCTCCAAAAATATTTGCTTGGACTAACCATAAATTGGCTCAACTATTTGGCCGCATAGAACATATCTGGTCCTTTGTTCACAAGATACATGATTGAACCCACCAATTGCCAGTAAATAGTAACATCCACTTCCTCACCTGAAGTGGCATCCTCTTTCCTCCAGTTGGTCGCTAGAGGAGTCTCCATGGGTTTGCACCTGTCCATGCAGAACTTATGAAGTATCTCGTTGGCATACTTTCCCTGAGAGACAAACAATTCCCCATCACCTTGTCATACTTCCAATCCAAGGAAGTAGTGCATGAGACCCATGTCCTTCATCTCAAACTCTCTTGCAAGGTCCTCCTTTCAAGATCTGATCAGCTGCTCATCACTAGTCAAAATCAAGTCATCAACATATAAGACAATAATCAACAATTTACCTTCTACCAAAATATGACAGAGGTTTTCATCCGCTTCATTTTTGGCGAAGCCTAAACCAGTGAGATAGCTATTGATCCTATTGTATCAAGCACGAGGTGCTTGCTTGAGATCGTACAACTCTCACTTGAGTTTGCACACATGAGGCTCTTGATCAAAAGTCTCAAAGCCTTCTGGTTGCTTGATGTACACATCCTCCTCAATAAATCCATTGAGGAATGATGTTTTCACATCCATATGGTGGACCTTCCACCCCATCTGTGCAACCAAAGAAATGATTGATTTGATGGATGAGTACCTTTCCATGGGAGAAAAGGTCCCCTCATAGTCAATCCCCTCAACCTGTGAGTACCCCTTGGCCACAAATTTGGCCTTGTACTTTTCTATGCTACCGTCTGTTGTATGCTTCACCTTGAAGATCCATCTTGAACCCACAACTGATTTGTATGCTGGTCTTGGGACCACTTCCCAAAATTTTTTGTTTAAAATGGATTCGTACTCCTCCATCATTGCATCAATCCATATAGATTTCTATACTACTTCCTTGAAAGAGGATGGCTCAGTCTCTACAAGTTAAGTCATTAGAGCCATGTAGCTAATGTACTGATATGGTGACCTTCTCTTCCTACGCTGATTTGAAGGAGAATCCACATTCTCCATCACATCTTGCACAAGTCTCTCAACTTCCATGGTTCTCTTCTTGTCTTCTCTGGATGGTTCTACTTGAGTGGCTATCCCCACTCTCCGCTCCTCAACTTATGGCTGCTCCACAACATCTCGAGGCTCCTCCTTTGGAGCTAAAAGCTCCTCCTCTAGTGGGATCTGAAGCTCCCCCTAAAGAGAGCACCACATGGCTTTGTCTTCATCAAATTTTACATCCCTTCACACAACTTTCATTCAAGGGGATAAAGAGTACACACAGTAGTTGTGGGGAGTTTCTGTGAAACCCAAAAATACCCCCAATTCTACTGTCGGCTCTAGCTTCTTCCTTAATTATTTGGAGACATGGTAGTAAGTAGAGGCTCCAAAAATACTAAAGTGTGACACATCTGGCTTCCTTCTCGAGAAAGCCTCTTTCAGTGTAATCATGCTAAGAATATGATGAGGAATCCTATTTATAAAATATACTGTTGTGTTGCATGCTTCAATCCACAAGTGCATAGGTATGCTTTGTTCATGCAACATCATCCTTGCTTCTCCCAGAATGTTGCAGTTCTTCCTCTCAACCACCCCATTTTGCAGTGGGTTGTGGGGTGTTGTCAACTCTCATCGAATGCCTTCTTTTGCACATAAATTTTTGAACTCATTCAACACATACTCACCTCCATTATCTCCCTTGAGAACCTTCATCTTCTTTCCCATTTCTTTCTCTCTAGTGCCTTGAACTCTACAAACTTGGAGAAAGTCCCATCCTTATTTCACATGAAGAAGATCCAACTCTTATGTGAGAAGTCATGAATAAATATGACAAAATATTTGATCTTGGTAGTGGAGGCTATCGAGAAAGGTCCACAGAGATTAGAGTGGATCCTTTCAAGGGATGCATGTGATCTATTGTCCCAATCATGGAAAGTGGCTTTTGTTACTTCCCCAATGTACACCCTTTGCATGTATCCTACTACTCTAATGCTCCTTTAGGGAGGACTATGGTTATCTATTGCATGATATTCAAAGTGTCATGATGCAAATGGAAAATTTTTTTATGCCAAAATTCACCAACATCGTGACTCTACACATTCTCTACCTTTATGCTCAATGCAACACAATCCTCCACGTCTAGCTTGTAGAGGTTATTCACACAAACCCCAATTTTGTTCACCTATCTCATGGATATGTGTCTTAAGAATTCCTTTCCTTTGTTGAAGATCACATCATAAACACGTTCTTCCAAAACTGCAATGGAGACAATATTCTTCTTTAGACCTGGAACAAACATCACATCCTTGAGTCAGAGATGGGAGGCTGAATCCATCTGAAAGGTGACTATACCAATCCTGGTCATGCTATACCTTCCATCATCTCCCATATTAATTTTCATCTAGAGATATTTCTCCTCCAAATCACTAAAAAAATATTTATTCCCCATCAAATGGAACGAGGTATCGTTGTCCAAGTACCATAGGCTCCCCATCATTGTGCTGGCCATGCATGCAATGAGAGTAAAATCAAGCTCGAACTGTGAAGCCAAAGCTTCACCTTCTACTCCTCCTAAGGTCTTCGTTATTGTCTTCTTGTGTGGACACTTCATGGCATACATCCCGAATCCTGACAACGAAAGCAATTGATTCTAGATAAGTCTTTCTTCTTTCCCCCTTGACTAGATTCTGCTTTGGATTGGGATTTCTTCCCTTTCCCCTTATTTTCCTTTCTATCCAAAGCATCTCCTCATCCTCTGCCTTGGATGAAGTCTCGTCTCTGGTATTCCACCTTATTTCCTCCTGTACTAGTTCATACCATAAGCGCTCCCAATTTGGTAGTTTCTCCCTCCCAGAAGGGCTAGAGCTACCAAGTCTTCTTCAGGGACATTAACAATGACCTCTCCAAGTTCATCATGACATTGTGTAAACTTGCTTAGATACTACAAAATTGTGTCATTCTTCTACATATTGATACTTCAAATTTTTGCCTTGAGTGCCAACTTGCTATGGTCACTACTATTCTCGAACAATTCTGTTAGCAATTTCCACATCGTGAACGAAGTTTCTTTTCCTTGGAGATTCGAGACAATATGATATCATATTCCATCCAGTATGAATGCCCTCTCCTTGGCCACATATTTCTTCCACTGAGCAAGGTTCTGGGCATCATATGCTTGAGGTTTCACAACATCTGTTTTGATGTATTCTAGCAACCCATTGTCATCCAATACTGCTTCCATGCAAAAAAAAATTGAGATGCCTTCCAAGGCATACTCTAGCCTTAGTCCATTGAAAGTAGTCTTCTTAGCTCTGAAGAAATCCTCTTACACTGATCTTCAAATTTGAACGTCCCGTAATGTCAACTTAGAAATATTTTCTCTACAATGGATCTTGCTCTGATACCATGTAGAAATTAATGTGTAGATTTGAAATTTCTCATGAAATTTACTAAATCACAAGACTAAAAGATACTATAATAATATGCGAAAGTTAATTCAACATGTAGAATACAAATCATAGACACGCAAAAGGAAAAATAACACATGCACAAATATTTATCTAGGGGAAAGTAACTGCTCAAAACCCATTCCTATCTGTATTGCATTAATTAAAGAATAGAGATGAAATACATATGATTTCTCAAGCCTGAGCACAACCTGCAAGTTTATAGTCTATCCCTCTACTTGACTGACTAACTATGGCCAACACTTAGCCAATTTTCAAGCCCTCCAAGCTCCTATTTCCTTGTGTTGTTCCTTGAGGAAATTAGCCCCTATTATTTAGGAGATTCCCACTATTTAATTGTGTAATTCCTCTAGGTCCTTCCCTTGACTGCATGCACCACCAATAAACATTGTAATATGCTACAACTGATATTACACTTCCTTGGAATCTCAATCTCAACTGGGTAACTTGAATTCTTTGCATGAAACAATTATTTTGGGTTGATTGATCTGTTAACTGGTTGATCACTGAGTGCGGTCGAAGTTCCACTTCCACAACTTGACCTCCACTAGTGCTTTTGATGGTTAGAACTATTTTAACTGACAATAACTCAAATTAACTAAAATATATTGCTACAAATTAGCAATCAATCATACTAAACTGAACTCAAGCTTCCCCAACTCAAATTAATTGAGTTAACTAAGTGACAAATTCCACGTCACCTTAGTTCACTACGTCCAAGATTTTTGCTGAAATAGAAATTCGAATATTCTCTAATTTGACCAAGGCAAAGTCAAACTGATATTTTCTTATTTCATTTTCAACGAGTAGTCGAGTCATCAAATTATGAAGGCCATAACTTGAGTTCCCAATGTTTAATTTGGCTTAATGAGAGTTTGTAGGAAATTTAGAATCATGAAGAACACATTGGGAGTGGTTTTTAGAGATAAAAATATAATTATCAACTCAAAAAATTAAACAAATAGTCGTGACCAATTTTGGGCCTAGTACCAATATTTTTTTGGAAGTGATTTATGAAAAGAAAAATCTAGAACATTTGAAGTGATACCTAGCTTGCAGGGTGAATTTTTAACTTCATATTTTTAAAATGGATCTTTATTCAATTAACACAAAGAGGAAAACCTAACCGTCAAGTAGTTGCAAAGATGAAGACAAGATTATAAAAGGAGAAAATGACAATCAAAAGGTAGCTATTGAGAGAGAGGATTCATTTCATAGGTCATCCTTTTGCAATTTTGTAATTGAAATTTATCTTGTTTTGAAGCAATTCCCTTTCTTTCTCACCAATCTTTGATTATCCAACTTTATCAAATTGTCTTATATATTTGTAAATTTGATCCCTAAATTCAATTTGTAATTTTCTTCTAGGTAACCTCATATTATTTGGTCCACGGGAACAAAATCCTAGTCCCATAGGGACAAATGTCTTTACTTTTTATGCTCAAGTAACAAGATTTTGTAAAGTGCTTTAGGAACTTACTTTATTAAAAAATTAAAGGCTGTAAAATTATTCTTTGAATCTCACAAAGAGTTATTTTTAGGAGTACATGTCATTTGGGTTTTTGAGAGCTTTAAATGAGAAATGAAATCTTTTGAATGTTCTCCTATGACTCTTTATGATATTTGAAAGAATGAAATTATTTTAAATTTCTTTGAATATCTAAACCATCCTTTTACTTTTTGTCTATTGATTTGCTTCAAATGTATTTTCCTCATAATGTATGAATGGGTGTGTACCGTGGAGTGAATCATGAGGCCATACTTATTTACGATATTATAATTTTGTTTTTCTTTTAACATACCTGGTCCCCTCATAGGTGAATGTATTGAATGAATATATATCTATGCTTTTATTTTTGAATATTTGATTTATTAAAAAGAGGAATACCACCTCTATAAAAATGTAGAGGGAACTTGAAATAAGGCCCTATGAGCTTGAATATTTTCTTTGATAAAAAAAGACATCAACATTTTTGGAAACGATATTGGGGAGATGATCCATTTTCAAGAAATATGATACTTCTTTTTAAGGATTATAAATTATTGAGAAACTAGAAGTGTAGAAATTCCTTATACATTCAAATTGCAAATTGTAATATCCTAAAATGCTAAAATTGGCAACTAGGGCCAAACTCTATGTGGGTCATCTTATTTATGGAAGCTGATATTTTTCTTGGATCCCTCTCATCGAGAGGTGTAGGATTGATCTAAAGATCATCCGATTCCGATAAGTATTCATGTAGTTATGAATTTATTTGTGTTATAAGACAATTCGTCAAGGTCGGCCAACAACTAAATAACACCCACATGTGCTCAACGTTTTAGTATAAAATGAGATGACTTGAGAGTCATTTTACACACACTTCACTCTTGATTTCTCTCCACTTTTTTTGGGTTTTAGTGGAATAGAAATATAGGAGGCTGAATCCCTAGTAGTAGTCTAAAGGAAAAGCATCTACGCTTCCCTAATGGAGATTAGATCATAGCCATGGAAGGGACCTCTACACTGCCCTAATGGAAGTCGAATCACAAATATGGTAGATACACTAACCTAGAGGAGCCCTTACCTCTAATGTAGTCATTCTAATGCAGCTATGGTGGAAACCTCAACAAGATATACGTTGCCTTATATGCTGGGATATGATGCCCTAGACATAGGCCTATGATGTCCTAGAAGCAGGCCGATGATACCCTAGGCACAGGCCTACGAAGCCCTAGATCAGCTTGCCAGGAACACTATTTGTTTAAGGGACCAAAAGCCTAAACATGAGGGATGTAAGTGGTGTAATGGACAACGAGTAGGGAGGATTTGTTTGGGAAGAAAATCTGCAATCCTGGAAGCTTAGACAACCATGTTTTAGGGTTGAAGTGGTGGTTACAATCAGCCCTAACCAAAGGGCTGAGATTATAGAGGAAGGTACAAAATTAAATGATAAGAATGACAACAGATTGTTGATAAACAAGGTATGGATGTTTTATTGTTTTGATGCTTTTGCTAGTGGATAGACAGTCCTAGTTTTAGGATAGATTTGAAGGACTTCTTGAAGGTCTGTTGGAGGGCAGCAGTAAGGTGTCTTTGTAGCCTTAGATCAGCTTTCCAAGAAGGACGTTGACAACTGAGTAAAGGGACCCTCCTGTCGTGACTAGGCTGCAACTAAGGCAACATTTGAAGGTTTGTCTTAAGGTCATTTTAGGTGACTGAATTATTGGAAGGAGGGCCGAGGTAAGGTAAGTATTTTGGGTTGATATAAGTATGTTGGGTTGTTGTAGGTTACAATGGGTAATAAACAAGCACAGTGTTTCCAACAATCATAGGAGCAACAATCACTGATAGTGGGACAACTGTGCTAGGAATGTGACAGCAAGGTGACCCATGAAGATGCATGATAGTGCAACAAGATGCATGGGTAGAATTATAGAAATGATGGCATGCTACAAAAACAAAATTGGGACAGCAACAATACAACTGGAACAACAACAATACAATGGGGACAACAATATGGAAAACATGGAATGACAACAGTGTGACAGCATGGTGCAACAATGGCACATGGGACAACAAGTACATGGTGCAACAAGATGCAGCAATAGTACTTGGGACATCAATGATACTTGGTGCAACAAGTACATGGTACAGTCATGATTGGTGAAGTATGATGAGATGCAACATAGTGATGATGGGTGCAACATGGTGCAGCACGGTGAGGTGCAGCATGATGATGAGGAGAAGCACAATGATAAGTGCAGCAAGGCGATGGAGTCACCTTGGAGAATTTGTTGAAGCAACATGTCTTCAATTGATTTCAGCTACCTCATGTATCATATTCTTGGAGATGATCTATGCTATTATTTAGATAAGTCAAAGTGTTGACTTTTGTTGTAAATGTACTATCTCTCTCTCTCTCTCTCTTTGCTGAACTATTGAAGAACATATAAGAAGCATTGATCAAGGGTTTTCCCACATTGGGGTTTGTCCCTAGCTAGTGCCACATCTTGTGTCCTCTTGTCTTGGTTTGTCTTCTGCGATCTATGTTTATGTTCTGTTAGTTCCAGTCTTCGTAGCCTGTCACCAGGGATCAAAATGGGCTCTTACTATGTCTTGTTTTCAGAGATCTTTTGCACATGAGTTGCAGTGAAAATCATATCCTAAGTATGTCCATCAGAAGCATCTCAGAAAAATCATTCCAATGGTATATCATAATCCCGTAACCGGTTTCTCGATCAGAAGATATGATTGAAATGAATGATTGATTCTTGGTTATGCATGTTTTGAGGTCATTTGCTGCACATAGTGACAAGTTTACTACAAAATCAGTTTCTGAAGTAATGGACTTGAATTTTACAAACGTGAAAGAGGTTTTTTTCAATCACATGACAAGTAACAAAAACCTCCTTCAGTTTATGCACAAGTGTTACTATGTGGGAGATATGCAGTGATATTTGAAGCCTACATTAAAACAAAACAAATTTTGCATTTGTTTTATTGTTTTAGTTATTTTAGTGCGGCACCAGTTTACAACATATGGAAAGTAATTTGGAGAAACCCAAGGAGGGTTTTGTCAAATGCAAGCCATATAACAAAAACCTCTTTCAGTTTATTCACAGGTGTCGTGAATTGGAATATTTGACTAGATCTTTACAACCTATTTTTACAGATTTAAATATTTAATGATTTCCTGTTTTAGAGATTATTTTGTGGCACAAATTCCGAGAAACTGGAAACAAATTTCCAAAATTTGAGAGATTTTTTTCTCAAACATGACCTTATATACAAAAAAATCTTTCAATTTTGTAACAAGTGTTATGGTTCAAGAGATACGAGTTCATATTTGACACCTATTTTCAGAAGTTCAGTCCAAATTTAATGTAACTGATTATATCTTGAGGGAGATGGTTGAGCTCAACTCTCTTAGTACAAGGATGATCTAATTGTATATATTTTATGAATTTCAGAGTGTAAAGGGTTCAAATTTTTCAGCAGAGAAAAGATGTTTTGGACTGTGTAAAGCTTTTTCTGAATATTATTTTTAATGAAGCAGTTTCTGCCCTTTAGATTTGGGATCCATCACGGTGTTTAATGTGCAACATGTGTTCCTTGTAAAATCACTTACATACTTTGTTCTTTCTGCTAATTCTTGTTACAACATTATCTAAGGCAATTGTTAGGAATCCATCCACACATGATGCTCCTTTTGCAATGATTTTGTTGTTAAATATAGTGGTTATCTTTGCAGAATCCATCCTCTATTTGATGCTTTGTTGAGTAACCCTGTGTTTCTTTTTCTTCTAATGTTGCCACTGTAGATCCATCCCTTGATTGATGCCTGTAGGGAAGCGGGCTTTCTCCTCTTTCCTTCTCTCATTTACATATTTTATCTGGCTGAACATTGCACTTACTTTGCCCCAAGTTTGCCGACAGAAACTAGCTTTGATTCCATAGCCCAATGATCCCTTCTCTTGCTGTTTTCAACCCAAAACTTTCAATCAAATCCTCGTACTTCATAGCTAGCCTAAGATTGATTTATCACAACCACTTTTTGTTTGCAAAGAGAAAGCCCTCTCTGGTCTGGCAGGGCTAGATTCCAGATCAAAAGCTTGGTCTGTGGTTACCTCGGGATTGCCTCTTCTCATCCTTGAGGTTCATTCTGAGTGCTAACATATTGGTGCCATTGCCGGGGACGAGGTGACAAATCTTCTCCAGGAAAGATCGTTCAAGTTGAAGATGTGGTTACTGATGGTGGACAACGATTAGACACATATGAAGGTTTAAACATTCACCTGGCGAATCCAACTCAACCCAGAGATTCCAGCACTCACTGATTCGTTCATGTAGTAAAATAAGATGATGGTAGGGTATGTGGAAAACCTTGTTTTTTGTGAAGTTTTAAAAGAAGTTAGAGATCAGTTAGTGGATATTGAAATAGATGAGGTATTTTTGATTACCATGCTTCAACGTTTGATATCTCTGAAGTTTCCTCTTAACGGTAAAACTGGTTTCTTTGAGTTAGTGGTTGAAAAATTTGAGAAGGAGATTGATTATATAGATGTTCAAATTAAGTCATATGAATTCCAAGATCCCAAAAAGTTCTTGGAAACTCTCCCTCCTTCAAAACAAGAAACAATAGGGCTGCCCGTGGATGTTTGCATTGAAAGTTTGCAACTGGAAGCATATGTTGAGAAGTTATGGCAGCAGACATGGTTTGGTTTCTATGATCCTGTTGTTGCATATATGGAGTATCTTTTCAGTTTGAATGACAAACCAGATTGTCTTTTACACAGCCAGACTCATTTTGTGCATGTATGGCTGTCAACATTTCCAATTGCGTCCTGGTTCAAGCACTCCCTAGCATAATCGTTGCCACAAATGCTTGCTTGCTTGGTTTGGAATTACAACATTACTTGATCTATCAATTTTGCATCAGAGTAGGGTAGATTTGTAAATAAATAAGTTGCCCAAGGCAGCATTTCAGTTTTCGGTATTTGTTTATGTACATATTGCAGTATGTATATGTTTTTGGATTGGTATGAGTTTTTTGGGTTTACAGCTATTTGTGACCGTATTTCCCAATGGATGAGGCACTTGGTCTATGGTGTTCTTGACACCTCCAAGGAGCTGCCATCCCCAATAAGGCCAATGTTAGTTCCAATCTTCATAGCTTGTCACCAGGGATCAAAATGGGCTCTTACTATGTCTGGTTTTCAGAGATGTTTTGCACATGAGTTTTAGTGCAAATCATATCCTAAGTATGTCCATCAGAAGAAGCTCAGAAAAATATTTCCAACGGTATATCACACTCCCGTAACCGGTTTCTGGATCAGAAGATATGATCGAAATGAATGATTGATTCTTGGTTATGCATGTTTTGAGGTCATTTGTTGCACACAGGGACAAGTTTACTACAAAATCAGTTTCTGAAGTAATGGACATGAATTTTACAAAAGTGAAAGAGGTTTTTGTCAATCACATACCAAGTAACAAAAACCTCCTTCAGTTTATGCACAGGTGTTACTATGTGAGAGATATGTAGTGATATTTGAAGCCTACATTAAAACAAAACAAATTTTGCATTTGTTTTACTGTTTTAGACATTATATTGCGGTGCCATTTTACAACAGATGGAAAGTAATTTTGAGAAAAACAAGGAGGTTTTTGTAAAAAACGAGCCATATAACAAAAACCTTTTTCATTTTATTCAAAAGTGTCATGAATTGGATATTTGACTAGATCTTTACAACCTATTTTTACAGATTTAAATATTTAATGATTTCCCGTTTTAGAGATTATTTTGTGGCACAGATTCCGAGCAACTGGAAACGAATTTCCAAAATTTGAGAGTGGTTTTTCTCAAACATGAACTTATCTACCAAAACCTCTTTCAATTTTGTAACATGTGTTATGGTTCAAGATATACGAGTTCATCTTTGACACCTATTTTCAGAAATTTGGTCCAAATTTAATGTAACTGATTCTATCTTGAGGGAGATGGTTGAGCTCAACTCCCTTAGTACAGGGATGAGCTAATTGTATATATTTTATGAATTTCAGATTGTAAAGGGTTCAAATTTTTCAGCAGAGGGAAGCTACTTTGGACTGTGTAAAGATTTTTCTAAATATTATTTTTAATGAAGTAGTTTCTGCCCTTTAGATTTGGGATCCATCATGGTTTTTGATGTGCAGCATGTTTTTATTGTAAATTCATTTCCATGCTTTGTTTTTTCTGCTAATTTCATTACAGCATTATCTAAGGGAAGTGTTAGGAATCCATCCATGCACGATGCTCCTTTCACAAGGATTATGTTGGTTAATGTAGTGGTTATCTTTTCAGAATCCATCCTTTGTTAGATGCTCTGTTGAGTAATCCTGTGCTTCTCTTTCTCCTAAAGTTGCCACTGTAGATCAATCCCCTGATTGATGCCTATAGGGAAGTGGTATTTTTCCTCTTTTCTTCTCTCATTATATCTAATCTGGTTGAACATTGCGCTTAATTTTCCCCAAGTTTGCTGACAGAAACTAGCCTCGATTCCATAGCCCAATGGTCCCTTCTCTTGCTGTTTTCGACCCACAATTTTCAAACAAACCTCGTTCTTCATAGCTAGCCTAAGATTCATTTATTTCAGCCACCCTCAGTTGAAAAAGAGATATCCCTCTCTGGTCTGGCAGGGATAGATGCCAGATCAAAAGCTTGGTCTATGGTTACCTTAGAATTGCCTCTTCTTAGCCTCGAGGTTCATTATGAGTGCTAACATGTTCTATCTGTAGTTTACTTTAATGTTGATGTGATTGCTAATCTGGAAAGGATATTGAGCTAACTGTGAAAATTGAAATAAATTGCTCTAAGCATAGAACATACCTAAAATGAACATGGTATCAGATCTGAGGTGAAGACAAAGCCCAACAAAGAGTGAAAGAGAAATCACCAAAGACAATTGGGAAATGACAACAATGGGTTCCTCATCCCTCTTCAAATTCATGAAGGGTGAAGTCAAAGAAGAGAATATTATCTAATTGGCGTAGTGGAAGCATCTGATGGCCTACCTAAAGATCACTTCAATGGGAAGTCCAGATCTAAGGGTGGAAGGAAAGGTAGATGCCTTGCTTGCAATAAGTTTGGCCATTATGCGAAGGAGTGATCGAATGGTAGGGACACGTCACTTGATGATGACAACAATCATTTCATGGACATCTTCAATGATCGAAGGAATGAAGGTCATCAAGGAAATAACTGACTCTTCAAAGAAGGAAAGGAACCCCAGGTATGAAGAATCAAATTCTATTTTTGATTAGATAAATAAGTGTTATCTTATATTGGTCCTCTCCTTCAGAATCTTTGGGAATCTGGCTTATTGATTGTAGTGCTTCAAGGCACTTCAGTAGATAGAAGGGTGCTCTCTCTAATTTGGTAGAGATGGAAAAAATTGTGGGATTATACTTGGAGTAAATGCCACCTATTCCGGAAATGGTGTAGGGAATGTTACCCCTAGTTTGGATGAGGATAACTCGATTCATTTACAAGAATCTCTTTTATGTACTTGATCACAAGAAGAACTTGGTGTCCATTTCAGCAATGGAAGTTAAAGGTTTCAGGGTGGCATTAATTGATGGAAAGGCACGTGTTTGAAAATAGAATTTTCAAATATGCTTTTACTCATGGTTTCAAGATTTGCAATTTGTATCAAGTTGTAGGATGGTCCATAAGGGACCATGTCAGTTGACACACCTCATCTATAGCACCAGAGTTCTGCTTATTATGGGGCCCCACCTAATGTGAGTCAGATGGTGACAAGGATGCCTGAATTCAGGAAGAGGATGAAGGTACATGTTTGAGATGTACTGAAGGAAAATATTACAAGGGGACCATTCCCCTCATGTAGCAGGTCCACATGTTTGGAACAACCCGAGGGGTTTGAGATTCATGATCGGGAATCTCATGTATGTAGGTGGAAGAAAGCCCTCTATGTCTTGAAGAAAAATACCCCGGGCTTAGTATTAGAGGATTGATAGCTGTCTGATGAAGTTGAGATTCACTAGGAGTGAAGTTGATCCAAACCATTTCTTGAAGGTCGTGGATGATAGACCTCTCATACCAACACTTTCTAAGGACGACCTATTTTGACAAGTGCGGACCCTCTCATTTGAAAAAGTAAGAGGGAGTTGGATTCCAAATTTGGAATGGTAAACTGCAAGCCTGTGACTACCTCGAGGATATTAAAAATTCATGAGTTATGTGGTAGTGAGGCCAGACCAGACTTGGGAAATGCCTATGAGTTTCATAAACTCATTCGCATTGATGTTCTTGGTGAAATTCTGTCCAGATATATGTTTTGCAGTCAGCATGTTGGGCTCATATTTAGTTGAGCATCATTGGATTGGTGACAAGAATCTTCTAAGATATCTTCGAGGCACAATCTCTCATGGATTTAGATACACTTTCGGAAATGTGAAGCTGCATGATTATTCGAATGCTGACTGGGCAGATAGTGTCGAGGATCGCAAGAGTACTCCTGAGTGCTAGTTCTCTTTAGGTTCTGCTTCGATATCCTGGATGAGTAGGAAGCAGAAGTTATGTGCTATAAACACTGTCGAGATCGAATACATAGCTACGAGTATGACCTCATGTGAAGCTACCTGGTTGCGGAAGCTCTTCAGTGAGTTGTGTGTACACATGATGGATACCACCGTGATCTTTTGTGTCAACTAGAGGAGGATTTGATTATTGAGGAATCTCGTATTCTATGATTGCTCTAGGATATATACATTTGATACTACCTTATCTGGTATATGGTACGTCGATGAGCGAGGAGGCTCCCTCACATTGCGACTGATGTACAAGTCGCAGATATTTTGTCAAAGCCTCAGGGAAAGGTCAAATTTGTGACTTTCCCGAATGAATTGGAGTCATTGAGAGACCCTCTTATGAGGGTCTTGCATGATGCATGCATTGAGCTCTGGGAGCTCCGGGGACTTGGGGTAATTCTTGGAGCAACAAACGACCATAGGGTGACTCACCCTCCCTTAATGGTGCGCTGTGTACAGGGTGAATGGTTCAACCTTCCCCTGTGATACCTCATGGCAACTTATGGACATGATGAGTGGTTCTCCTATCGAGGCATCCTACCCATGCATTTTGGGACTCATGGGAAGTACCTCTCATCTGGCTAATGAGCAGGGAAATGGGTTTTGGGACCATAGTAGTACTATCAATGGACGCATCATTGTATCTATTGTACTCCCTATGCTAGGATGACCTCCATTGATTTGGGATTAATGAAACTGATATGGGATCAGTATGGGTGGTTTGAGACACTCTCTTTTGATATTGATTTGGGATCAATTGGAACTGACTTTGGGTCAGTAAGAATGATATGAATCACTCTCTTAGAACTGATATGGGATCAGTAAGAGTGATATGACACACTCTCTTCATATGGAACTGGCTTCGGGTTAGTAGAAAATGGTATGAAACATTCTCGATCAATTATTCTTCTTCATGGTTTAGCAGAGCAGAGTAGTGCAGGGCATTGACGGCAAAGATAGTATAGTCTGGCAGATGGATCAGCAGAAGGAGTTCTCCCTAGTTGAGAGGGAGTGTTAAAATTAACATCTAGGGCCAAAATCCATGTGGGTCATCTTATTTATGGAAGCTGATATTTTTCTTGGATCCCTCTCATCGAGAGGTGTAGGATTGATCTAAAGATCATCTGATTCCGATAAGTATTCATGGAGTTATGAATTTATTTGTGTTATTAGACAATTCATCAAGGTCGACCAACAACTAAATAACACCCACATGTGCTCAAAGTCTTAGTATGAAAGGAGATGACTTGAGAGCCATTTTACACACACTTCATTCTTGATTTCTCTCCACTTGTTTTGGGTTTTAGTGGAAGAGAAATCTAGGAGGATGAAGCCATAGTAGCAGTCAAAAGGAAAAGGCTCTATGCTACCCTAATGGAGATTAGATCACAGCCATGGAAGGGACCTCTACACTACCCTAATAGAAGTCAAATCACAGCTATGGTAGATACGCTAACCTAGAGGAGCCCTTACCTCTAATGCAGTTATTTTAACGCAGCTATGGAGGAAACCTCAACAAGATATACAATGCCTTATATGCTGGGCTATGATGCCCTAGATGTAGACCTATGACGCCCTAGATGTAGGCCTATGATACCCTAGACGCAGGCCTATGAAGCCCTAGATCAACTTTCCAAGAAAGCTGGTTGTTTGAGGGATCAAAAGCCTAAACAGGAGGGCTGTAAGTGGTGTAATGGACAACAAGTAGGGAGGATTTGTTTGGGAAGAAAATCCGTAGTCCTGGAAGCTCAGACAAACAAGTTTTAGGGCTATAACAGTGGTTACAGTCAGCCCTAACCAAAGGGCAGAGATTACAGAGGAAGGTACAAAATTAAAGGACAAGGAGGACAACAGATTGTTGATAAACAAGGTATGGCTGTTCTATTGTTTTGATGCTTTTGCTAGTGGATAGACAGTCCTAGTTTTAGGACAGATTTGAAGGACTTCTTGAAGGTCTGTTGGAGGGTAGCAGTAAGGTGTCTTTGCAGCCTTAGATCATCTTTCCAAGAAGGATGTTGACAGCTGAGTAAAGGGACCCTCCTGTCATGACTAGGCCGCAGCTAAGTCAACATTTGAAGGGCTATCTTAAGGTCATTTCAGGTGATCGAATTATTGGAAGGAGGGTTGTGAAGCTTTGCTAGAGGGCCGAGGTAAGGTAAGTATGTTGGGTTGCTATAGGTTACAATGGGTCAACAACAAGCATGGTGCTGCCAACAATCATAGGAGCAACATTCACTAATAGTGGGACAATTGTGCTAGGAATGTGACAACAAGGTGACCCATGATGGTGCATGATAGTGCAACAAGATGCATGGGACACATGATAACAATGATGGCATGCTACAACAATACAATTGGGACATCAGCAATAAAACTAGAACAACAACAATACAATTGGGACAACAATATGGAAAACATGGAATGGAAACAGTGTGACAACATGGTGCAACAGTGGCACATGGGACAACAAATACATGGTGCAAAAAGGTGCATCAATGGCACATGGGACAAAAACTACATGGTGCAACAAGGCACAACAATAGTACTTGGGACAACAATGATACTTGGTGAAACAAGTACATGGTACAAGCATGATTGGTGAAGCATGATGCGATGCAACATAGTGATGATGGGTGCAGCATGGTACCGCATGGTGAGGTGCAACATGATGATGAGGAGCAACACAATGATAAGTGCAACAAGGTGATGGAGTCACCTTGGAGAATTAGTTGAAGCAACATGTCTTCAACTGAGTTTAGCTACCTCATGTATCATCTTCTTGGAGATGATCTATGCTATTATTTAGATAATTCAAAGTGTTGACTTCTATTGTACATGTACTATCTCTCTCTCTCTGTTGAACTATTGAAAAACATATAAGAAGAATTGATCAAGGGTTTCCCCACATTGGGGTTTGTCCCTGTCTAGAGCCACAACTTGTGTCTTCTTGTATTGGCTTGTCTTCTGCGAACTATGTTTATGTTCTATCTGCAATTTACTTTAATAATGTTGTGACTGCTAATCTGGAAAAGATATTGAGCTAACTATGAAAATTGAAATAAATTTCTCTAAGCATAGAACATACCTAAAATTAACATAAAACAATTAACTTGAATCTAATCTACTCATTAGTGGAAACAATAAGTGACCCATGAAATCATGAAGCATATAAGAGAAAGAATTCAATCAGCACATAACACAATGATTTCCTAGGGAAAGCCACAGTTAAAAACCATTATTATTTGTATATTGCATTAGTCAGAAAATATGAGAAGATTACAATGAGTTGCTCAAGTTTTAACAACCTCTGCACTATCTCAATCTATCTCACTTCTTCCTAGAAAAGCCTTGGATGAATAGATTATGCTCTGCTCAACCCGCAAAATTATTTTCTATCCTCTTCCTGACTGACTTCCTTTGGCCAATACTTAGCCAAATTCCTAGCCTTCCAAGCTCATACTTCCTTGCACTGTTCAATGAGGAATTAGGCCCTTATTTCCTCTATTGGATTGCGCAGTTCCTTTAGGCTCTTCCTTTGGCTGTTTGCAACCATCTGTACTATTCAGAAAATTATACAACTGATAGTAAAATTCCCTTGAAATCCAATCTCAAATGACTCTTTCTCTGATCTAACATGCATGAATTAATTATGAGTGCATCTTCAGTTTACTTGTTCATCACTTTAGGCAGCACAACACTACACTTCAGGAATCACCATATCGTACTTCAGGAAACACCACACTACAATTAAGGAAACACCACACTGCACTTTAGGCAACACCACACTCCACTATAGGAAACACCACAATGCACTTCAGGAAGCACCACACTCGACTGCGGGAAACACCACACTACTAGACCTCCCACTAGTTCATCCATCAATTGGAACTAGTTTAATTGATTTTAACTTTCGTTAGACTGAATTAATTAATTACAACTCAAAATAAACTCAACCAGGGCTCCTATAATGTAGGAGAAACTCTACATGACTCTAGTTAGAACCTCAACTCAAATTAACTGAGCCAACTAAGTCAAATTAAATTAGTTAACTAATACAAGTTGTCATGAGATGTGGAGTTACAATTTTATTCCTAATTTAATTCAAGGAAATAATTAAAAAAGGATTTTATTGATGCTATTTTCAACATTTCTTGTTGTAATTTTCACCAAGAAGCTGTTTGGTTCAAGTTTTTATTTCTTGTCAAAAAGATTTGCTAGATTTCTAACTATATAGCTGAAGATGAACTCAGTTCTTGAAAACCTTGTTTAAAGAACATTACATGGCCTTCAAGATTATGGATTTCTTGAAGACCTAGAACCATCCAAGATTTGGGAGAGTGAGCTTTCTGGTGGCTTCAATATTGAAGATCTTGATTTTGAAGAAAGATTCACCTACAAATACATTGGAAAGTTCCCAAAATTGCATGATGATCTATATGGCAACTCCAATGAAGATTTCTTTTTATTATTACGATGCTAATCTGCCTTTCCCACCAAGCCCATAATTTTTTTTTCCAAACTATGGCAAAAGGAGAAGGTCCCCTAGGAGAGAAACTAGTGTACAAAAGTCCCTTCAATATACAAGGAAAGATTCATCCCTTTCCAATGTTTCATGGAGAATTTTCAATGTTCTTTGGAGATACTTCAAAGGATGTGGAAAATTATTTGGTTAAGTTTGATAATTTTGTAGATATATTTTTGTGTAGAATCATCACAACTATGTATTGTCCACTCTTTCCCCAAATTTAATACTTAGTCATTTTCTAAGTGGTGTGAAAAAATATTCCATGCTTCCATGCTTGCATATCTCTTCACTTTGCACATTTTCTCTCTTTGCACATTACTTCCCTACAATCTTCCATACTTATTCATTTTTTTATGTGTGGGGAAGAATCACACACTCGTCTTTCAACACATCCTTGCTCCTGCACATCCATCTCCCCACACATTCATTGTTCCGCACACATGAATTTTCACACATTCAACCTTCCACACATGTAAAGTCTCCACACATAACATATTATAAATTCTATCAAAATGATCTCTCCTCTTATACTCAATACTTAGTGAAAATCAATCTTTTTCTCCTATCAAAGATAATTGAAAGCTCGCTTGATAAAGTCCAATCTCCAAGATGAAAAAGTGTTGATATTGTGCTACGTGAATCATCCTATAATATGCAACTCAATGGAATTTCCATAAGTTATTAACTTATTATTGTCATTATCGCATGGCCCGATGAAGGTTATACGAGATAAAATCATATATTGCTAAATGCTATCATAATTCAAGGATTTAACAATTGGGAGCTTTATTAAGGTCTCACTGATATGTCGTGTATATCTAGGTATATTGAAAAAATAATAAATATGGAGACTAAAATAAAGAAGGAGCTTGTTTATGGGGATATAGCTAACTCATAAGCACATTAAGATAAAACCTTCCATTCCTTAGTTGCATATCAATGGTATTTGAATTTGGGACCATATGGGAAACAAGGCAATAAGATTTGGAGTATGAGGTTAGCTAATATTTCATGTGTTCTACAGGTATTTGACTTTAAAAAAAATGTTTGTATGTCATTTTGATCCAAAGACCAGGACTGTCAAGCTTGTTCTGAAGAAGAATCCATTTCTATTAACCCCAAATGTTTAAAAAAACGTTGAAGCAATAGAAACAAACAAGTAGCTCAAACTGTCTAAGATTGACACCTTTCTTGATTTTGAAGGTGGCAATATGAATATCATTTAAGACTTCATGCTACATTTCGCACAAGTTCTGTCCAACTTTTCTTACCTTGATATATTTTAATTGGTAGATCCCTATAAATATTTCACCTAGTTATTCACCTACATTATGGGGCGTAAATTGATTGCTAATGTACTAGGTGTTGAAACTGATTTCAATTTTTTATTTTTATTTTGTAATATGCTACAAAATATTTACCATCCAATATTTGGGAGAGTGAGCTTTTTGGTGGCTTCAATGTTGAAGATCTTGATTTTGAAGAAAGATTCCCCTACAAATCCATTGGAAAGTTCCCAAAATTTCATGATGATCTATATGGAAACTCTAATGAATATTTCTTTTTATTATTGTGATGCTAATCTGCGTTGCCCACTAAGCCCATAATTTTTTTTCCAAACTATGGGAAAAGGAGAAGGTCCCATAGGAGAGAAACTAGTGTAAATAAGTCCCTTCAATCTTCAAGGAAAGATTCATCCATTTCCGATGTTTTCATGGAGATTTTTTCCATGTTCTTTGGAGATACTTCATAGGATGTGGAGAAGTATTTGGTTAAGTTTGATAATTTTGTAGATATATTTTTGTGTAGCATCATCACGACTATGTATTGTCCACGCTTTCCCCAAATTTAATACTTAGTCATTTTCTAAGTGGTGTGCAAAAATATTCCATGCCTCCATGCTTGCATATCTCTTCACTTTGCACATTTTCTCTCTTTGCACATTACTTCCCTACACTCTTCCATACTTAGTCATTTTTGTATGTGTGTGGAAGACTCACACACTCATCTTTTAGCACACCCTTGCTCCTTCACATCCATATCCCCACACGTTCATTGTTCCACACACATGAATTTTCACACATTCAACCTTCCACACATGTAAAGTCTCCACACATATTATAAATTCTATCAAAATGACCTCTCCTCTTATACTCAATACTTAGTGAAAATCAATCTTTTTCTCCAATTAAAGATAATTGAAAGCTCATTTGATAAAGTCCAATCTCCAAGATGAAAAAGTGTTGATATTGTGCTACGTGAATTATCCTCTAGTATGCAACTCAATGGAATTTCCATAAGTTATTAACTTATTATTGTCATTATCACATGGGCCGATGAAAGTTGTACAAGATAAAATTATATATTGCTAAATGCTATCATAATTCAAGGTTTTAACAACTTGGAGCTTTATTGAGGTCTCATTGATCTATTACGTATATCTAGGTATATTGAAAAAATAACAAATATGGAGACTAAAATAAAGAAGGATCTTGTTTGTGGGGATATAGATAACTCACAAGCACATTAATATAAAACCTTCCATTCCTTAGCTGCATATCAATGGTATTTGAATTTGGGACCATATGAGAAACAAAGAAATAAGATTTGGAGTACGAGGTTAGCTAATATTTCATGTGTTCTACATGTATTTGACATTTAAAAAATTGTTTGTATGTCATTTTGATCCAAAGACTAGGACTGTCAAGCTCATTTTGAAGAAGAATCCATTTCTATTAACCCCAAATGTTTTCAAAAATACGTTGAATCTGTAGAAACAAACAAGTAGCTCAAATTGTCTAAGACCAACACCTTTCTTGATTATGAAGGTGGCAGTATGAATATCATTCAAGACATGTTGCATTTCGCACAAGTTTTGTCCAACTTTTCTTACCTTGATATATTTTAATTGGTAGATCCCTATAAATATTTCCCCTAATTATTCACCTAAATTATGGGGTGTAAATCGATTTCTAATGTACCTAGGCGTTGAAGCCGATTTTCAAATTTTTTTATTTTGTAATATGCTACAAAATATTTTTCCTCTATCATGCTTGGTCGCACCTCAATTGGCCACGAGTGATTTATTTTAATTTACCTTATAAATATATTTTCACTATAATAACCGAAAGGGGAAGACCATTAAGATGTTTACATTGCATCCTCCTTGTGAAAATAATGAATGTACATGTTTGATACAATATGCAATTTTGTGTTTGGATAATTTCAATGTTATTATAGGATGATGTGACATTTGGTTATGCTTGTTGTACCTGCAATCACAACATACACAACAATTTTGTTATATGAAAAGATAAATGGATGCGCAAAAAAAAAGTTAATTACCTATGAAAAAATGGGTCACCAATCATGTTGTGTTTCATAACAACTATGTATTGGAGAAAGTTGCAATTCTAAATTTATATGGTACATCATAGTAAAATGGGTCTGATACATATGTGATGTGGACACTTTATATTATAGGGTTCAAAGGTGGGTAATTTGATTTAATTCAATAAATTCATTTTGGATTTATCATATGGCAAAGGATTGGGTAAGATACAGCCACACAATTATTGTTTACGATTCAACCTTGAAATTAATATATTCCTAGTATATATTACGAAGTTTTTTATGCCATATGTATCTTCTGTATTAATGACCCAATATGATGATTCAAGTTTTGAATGCCTAATATGGTATATGATTTGGGAAATATCCCAGCATGAATGTGGGACCTTTTTGTTGAGCTGGATTAGGGTTTTGTTACATTTCTTATTGGTGATTGTTTCACTTGATGATGTTTCCACTCGTTACATGGTTTCCTTTGGTAGTTTTTTGTGTATATAGGTCGATCTGGATTCACATTATGCTTTTGGTTGATATTTTGCAAGCTCGGGCTCTTGGCCTTTATTGCATGGCCTTGAGAAACCAAAACTCATCTGGTGACTTTAATGCATCACTACAAACCCTACCAACTATGGATTCTCTCTGTAATTTCAATCCACAACTTAGGTTCGAAGGTATTTTTGGTTTTACACCTCAGTTTGGAAAATTTGATTCTACTTGGAAACTTTATAGTCAGAAGCTGCCATAGTTACTGCAGCTAGAATCTTGGTTGAGGGTTGGGTTTGTGAAAAGGCTACCATTCGTGTGTTCTTGGCATTTTCCAAGTAATCCCTATGGTTAATTGTGTACTTCACTACATTCTTTCGATTATTGGTTTACTTGTCCATGCTTGTTGGCCCTTTCCCCTCCACCAGCTACTAAATGACTATGCAAATTGTTGTCTCTTTGTATTCTCGTCAAATTCAATGCATTGCATAAGTTTGAGATAGGGTTCCTCCTACCCCTGTTCTATGGAAATTATTTCGAAAGAAAGGGTGCCTCTTGCTCCTATTATTTCAAATTTCTATGAAATTTAACAAAAAGAAAGGGTTTGAAACCCCTCTAAAAAATTCTTTGAAATATTAAAAGGGTTTCAAACCCTCCCCTACAAAACCATTTGAATGTTAAGAAGTTGAGACCCTCTTCAAAAAATGGTTTCCTTGCCATAATTTCGAACCCTAAATATCAATTTTTTCTCCAAACTTGTTTAAAGAAAATGTATGGAAACAATGTGCTAACGAAAGACTATCTTTCATATATTACACAAAAATTACGACCTTTGTTTGTATCGTATCTTCTACATAAAGTATTTTTTGTTTTTGTTTTGTTTATGTTATTGGTTTTCTCCTGAATTTCGAATGTGGTCTTTCCTACTCAAAAGGGTTTCCCTCCCACCAAATACATGTGAAATTTTTCAAAAAGAAAGACCATATCTACTGATATAGAGGAAGTCATATTGTATTGCATGTATTATTGTGTATGTTATTAAAATACCATTTTGTGTTTTCTTGCATTTGTGAAGCATAAACCCACATGCAATATCATGTTCTGTTACTCATTATTTTGTAAATAGGTTCCCTATCAATGTTACTATTATTTCACCCCTAAATTCAAACTGGAAAACCTTGCAGTTGATAAACCTTGGTTAAAACCCTAATATAACTATTTTTCAAAAAAGAAGAAGGAAAGAGGGCTAAAAAATAACAAAGTTTTTATGAAATATTTATGTTATATCAATTGTTTTATACAATCATAGATATGTGCCCTCCTCTGCAAATTAAAACTGCATTATGAATTATGTTCGGTTTGAACTATTTCCCCTCTATGCTTGGATTTTCCATTCATAAATTCATTCTTATTTATTCATCCCTAAAGCATGTGAAAAGTGGTTTATTCTTTACTAGCATAGTCGATTTATAACAATTTTTAAGTGAGATGAGTAGTTGATGGCTTTCCTGTTTAATAGTTTGAGTATTAATTTGAGTATTTTTCATAAATGAGTTTAGGTTCATGAGGCTAGGGTAGAGGTAGAGGAAGGAGAAATAGACCACCAAGCTGGTGGGATTCTGGCATAAATAAAAAAAGTTCATTTCTCTGTCCATTTTAATGTTGATTCTAGTCATCTCAATCTATGGTTTCCCAATGCATCATGCATCCATCCTATTTATTAAAACATTTCAACTCCCTCTCTCAAGCCTCGCCTTAACATACAAGAGATACCTTGATACCTACATACTAATGCACCAATGAATGAAAATGATGGTTGGAAACCCTTTCAAAATTTATTTGAATGTGATGATAACACTTGGGATAATATTTCTAAAATTCTAGATCATGTTTCTAGTTCTTGTTTAACTACACATAGTGCCTCTCCACCTTCTAGAATACCTATTCTTCACCTGCATTCAAAATCTACCCCTTCTCCTTCTATTTCTATTCATACTCGTGAGCATTATACTAATCCTTCAGTTGTTATATTTGCTGCACCTTTTCCTCCATCCACTTCTCCTTTCAATGATTCCTCCGCAAAATACCTTGAACATAATCTCACTCTAGGATCTAAGCCATGGGCCACAACCTATACTTTAGTGCTGAAGATCAACATCAATATGAAGCAAAGGGACCTTGCTTCTCTATGGAAGGATTCTTAACATAATCTAAAAATAATGCTTCTCCCTTTGCATATAAATTCTAACGTTGTGATGGTGAATATTTGACAGGAATATTGGTAGAAAGATCTATTGTCGTGTGTTTTTTATGGTTGTATTATGATGATATGCATTCAAAACTTCAAATTTTTTACAAGGACATTGATAGATCATATTTGACATTTTCAAAATTTTGGACAAGGATTGTTGCTGATGAAAATATTTATCATATATTTTTGAAGATGTTTTATATTTATAGTTTACTTGGAAAGGAGGAATATTTTCAGAATTTTGGACATGATTATGATTTTGGCTACACTATATTTTGGATGTGCATGGAAACTTGATTCCATGGCTGATATGTTTACGTGATGCATGCATATTCTATATGGTTGATGATGATTCATTTGAAAGATTATGATTATGTGGTCAATGTATTTTGATGTGGGTCTTCCTGTTTTTGAGTAATTCCTATTTTTAAGGATCCCACCCTCCACTATCTTGCCTCAAATAATTTTGATTAAAAACTTAATTAAAATTTAAAGAATTGTTCTTTAAAACAAAATAAACAATTATGAAAACTGTTTTATGAGTTAAAAGATATATATTCAGGCTAAAGGGAGGACAAAGGACACCAATTGCAATACAAGTTGGTACGATTTCATTTTTACTCTTGAGTTGGGTTATTCTTTCACCGTGTTTATATATTGGTGACTCACAAACATTGATCTACATGGATCCTTTTAAATACCAACATTGACGGAGGTTGATAATATTTCTTGTTATCAGAGGTACCATAAATTTGAGTTACTGACTATTCATATTTGTTGCATCTTTTGTCAAAACTAATCTTGGATCTATTTTGCAATAGCATACCAATCTATGAACTTGGCTTTGAGCTAGTTGCAATATGCTTTGTTTCATTTTCTTGTTTATGTATGTTAGCATTTGATCACATGATCTTATAAACAAAGTCATTTGTTAAGAAGTTCCCAATGCAAACTTTTGATCTATAAGTTTGTGATCAACATATCTGAACACTATTCTTTTATGAATAATCTTGAATTTTTCCTACCATATTGTATATTTATCATTATACTAATGTTTTTCTCTTTTTATTACTTGCTATCTATATATTTTACACTGAAACCTTTTTTATTTATGGGATATGATCTTAAAAAGAAGCAGTAATAATATATGAAATTTATTTTCTATTTGTGAGTTTGGCTTCATACACCAATTGTTTTGATTACTCTTCTTTTTAACAACATATCCTTCTTTCTTTTGCTTAACACATTGTCTCCTTTTTTTTAAACTTCGAATTTGTGTTATAGGCTTTATATCGGGCATAGTACCCACGTTCCTGACCTATCTAGCTAGAGATTCGAGGGTTATGTGAGTGAATCTTAAAAATTCATCAACATCCTTCATGGTGACCATACTAGGGAGAAAATGATATTTTCTTCCTAGTTAATTGGTTATTTTAATATGTTTTATTTTCATTCACTTTTGGTCCTTATTTTGCATTTGTTTTTTGCTTTTATTGTTGGTTTGATTGTTTTTGTCTAATCTTTTGCCAAGATTGATGACCAGATTTAAAACTTTTATACCAAGCATTGATCAAAATGATATAGTTATGTCATTATTGTCTTAAGAAAAAGAAACAACAATAAAATAGTCTAATAAAGATAAGTCACTTTCCTTTATTGTTATGTTATTGAGATATCTATATGAAAGATTTTATTTTCTCGAACAAGTCGATTGAATTTAATCTTAACTAATGAATCAAATCATCTTGTTTCAACCTAATATATTTCCAAACTTTAATAATCAGAACAATATCTATGTCAGTGAATTTAATATTTCCCTTAACACCATGAAAACTTGTAAATAAATTGAGAGCTCTTAGACTTCCATCTCAAGTGATATTGAAATTGTTGATCATTGAATTACTACAACACCTTGTAATAATTCAACCTCTTGAATAATAGATGCACACCCTCTTTCGTCAGTCTCGATCAACACATCATAAAATCAAGACGCCGTGTCAATTGAAATCAGCACATAAATAATTTGAAAACCCTCATCAATCACATAGGTTGAGAGAAAGATCCCTTGTATTTGATTCTTTATCAACTGTTAGAGGCAAAAGAAACAATTTAGAAAATATTAAGAACTTTATCAAGAGAGAACTACCCGAATCTAAAACTTCATTCCTAAGTCATATTATGATATTTGATATTCCACTCAATAAAATGGTTGGACCTCCTCTAGGAAGTGTTTTCAACATATATCAACCTACTCTGCACCCCAATGATCCTAATAAGATTATTAAAAAATATGGCCTTTTTTAATTCAAGGAGGACTTGAATGCAACCCCTTGGCATGTTCCATCTCCTTTGAATTTATCTCCTGCAATAAATCACTTGCCTAAATTCTCTAGAGATGGAACTTGCATTGTTTAGGAACATTTAAGTTCCTTTTTAAATTCCTGCAACAATATCGAGGCTTTTTGTTAATACTATTGGGTCCCTAATTTGTCATTATTTCTTAACATCCATTTCTTCCATTTTTACTATTCTTTTCACATTATTTACCATAATTTATTATATAATTCCATTTCATAATTAATTTTTCTCTTGTGGATAAGTAATATTTGTTCTCCTTTATTTTTAATAAATTGATGATTATTATGAGTGATATTTCTAATAATGGTTTATAGATAAATTTGTTATAACATCGCTCATGATTTTAGCCTCCAAGTTCTCTTGCAGATTGCAAATCTGATCTTCAACGCATAATCAAATATTCCAACTGAGAATTTCGTTGGAATAAAATGTGACAGTTTTTCATTGGACATTTCGGGCAAACGAAGAAGAATACTAAAAATATGAGACATGGATTTTGTTCATAACGGACCAAATCAGTTTTCCAATGAGAAGTTTTTAGAAATTCGGTTTGGATTGGGAGAAAAGCAAGGTTCTTTGAAGGATATATTCGTAGATTTTCTGTTGTGGTCGTTTTCCAAATTTCCCCAATTGCAATGACCAAATTCGACTTGTTCCAGCTGAATCATGATGGAAAGATCTCTCAAATCTCATCTTGCTTATTGATATTTTGTAATCAATCTTGTTGTAAATTTCCCTTTGCTGTTTGTATATTTAAAAAGACACAAATCAGGGAGAAGGCATGTAGGGGAGCAGATCAGATATTGAAGGTTTTGCTTTGAGAATGTAACATGAGACTTTTGTATTTTCATTTTTATTAATGCAATATTGATATTCTGATTATCTAGCCTTCGATCCTTTCTACCACAACCCTGATCAGGGAGTTGGGCCCGCTCTCCTGATCAGGTGCTACTAAAGTAATGTGTGCTTAGTTTCTTTTTAATTAATGTATTTCTTCTTTTCGTTGTAATGGTTTGATGTGAATGTTGTGAATCAGCTTGTTGTTACAGATTAATTATTTCTGTCATTTCCATTGCTGTTACAGATTAGTTATTGCTGTCATTTCCATTTGTTGTTACAGTTTATTTATTATTTCAGATTGCATGTTTAATTAATTAATTGAATTCCTGATCAATTGTTGGATTATGAATTTTCCCCTGCATATACAGTGCATGATACCCTTGCAATAATAAACGACCTCGGATTGACATATTAATGTGGTAAATGGTTGAATCATAGCATTCACACTCGGACACCAACAAATACCCTATAAGGAAGAGTTGCTTCTGAGTTTTATGATCTGCCTCCTAAAATTTTTTCCACTTTGGTTGAACTATCTTATTGGTTCAAGTCCACTTTTGGACATCAGCAAAATCCTACAAATTGGCTTAGGGAATATAACAACATGGTCTTAGACCTAGAGAAACTATTCAAGCTTTTAACCCAAGGTTCATAAATATTTATAATAATATTTTGGGTACCATACGACCACATAGTTGGGAAACCCTAATTTATTACTACATTATCATCCCTCCTCTTTATAGGAATCAACTTGAGGAGAAATCTATTAATGGTCTGGTGACTCCTTGAATTTGAAGATAAAAACTTGAGGACTGGTATTTCTTGGAACGAATCTAATAAGAACCTTGAGATGAAATCAATCTTACAGTTAATGCAAGACATGAACAATCACATGATATATTTTGAATGCAAGGTTGTGTTTGCATCCTCACAGTTTAATCTTCCACCCATCTCTTAGTCTGCTCGTATTTCTTCTACTCCATGAACTCTCCTTCTAAATCATCCTTGGTGTATTCTTTGTGAGGACTATCATGCTGAAAAAACCTTTGAAACTATGAAGACATGTAGGGAGAGAATTTTTGGAAAAAAATCCACTCCTCCACCTTTGAATCCTACTGTAAATGCTCTTGATTGGATCAATGATTATATAAATATTATAAATATTCGTGATCAAAATTAGAACCAAAAATTTCAAAATAATTCTTCTAATTGTAATCATGCTTCAAAGAAATCTTCTTCTAATATTAAAGATGATATCCCTTCTAATTAGACTAATAAATTACCTAAGGATGCCAAAAAATATATTATCATAGAAGACCTATCCAAAATCAAATCTAATGATACACTTCTTGATCTAGTTCAAACTCCTGAGCAGATCACAAATCTAAAAATAAATCTTCAAAAACAAGAAAAAACACTTGCTCCTTCGATATCCATCACCGAAATGGAAGATTAGAATGAACCTTTCCATAACCAAGAAGTTGAAGTGGTAACAAATTATAGGCAGCCTAAGAATCCACCCTTGTATGTTTCAATGAAATTTTTTCGATAAGATAGCCCATTGTTGTCTTATAGATGTGGGTTTTGTCCCAAATGTTATGTCCAAAAAAATTATGGAAGAATTAGGACTTTCATATTCTAATGAAATTCCTAGGAATAGGTTGGCCTTCAATAAACAAAAGAAAACCACGGTTGGAGAAATTAAGGATCTCACTTTAGAAATGTCTTCTCATCCTGAAATCATCACAACCTGTAATGTTCAAGTCATTGATATTCCTATTGGTAATTATTCGATCATTCTTGATAGAGTTTGGAAATCACTAACAGGTGGCTATAATTCCATGGATGGTTCTCATCTCACCATTCCTAAATGTCCTAAGATCATAATTATATATAGGGAAGAAATCATAGTGCCTTATATCGAAAATATTCCCCAACCATCAGTCAAATACATTAAAGAGGACCTTGGAATTTATTGAATCTTTAATGAAGAATAAACTAGAAACCAAAGTATCATGGATGTTCTCTTTGATTCATATTTAATTTGGTATATTTTCTTTGACAGGGCATCATCACAAGAAGGAAATGGAGTTGGTATTCTTCCACAAAATTATTTTGGAAAATCATATTCTTATTCTTACTGTTTGAATTTTTCTTACACCAACATTGTCGTAGACTTCAAGGCTCTACTCTTTGGGTTAAATAATGTCCTTTTTCTTGGAACACAAAATATTTCTATTTTCGAGGAGTCTGAGTTAATTTTCAATTTAATCAAAAGAATCTATACCCTTTCAAACAAGCTAATGAGGTGTTACATAACCCTTGCTTTGGATGTAATTCTAGAATTTAAAAGTTTTAACATTACACATGTAAAATGAAGCATGAATGTTATTGTTGACCATTTGGCAATGTATGCTGCAGGGCCTAGATATTTTGATTCAATGAATAAGCTTGACTGCATAGTAGTAATATTGTACAGACTGCACCTTCCCAACAATGAAGAATATTGGTAGGTCTTCGATGATGACTAAGATCTTTTGAATTTTCTTACTAATGATATCAAGGAACCACCTCAAATCATCAATCTCGACCAAAATAAATATCCTTAGGGTTTGGTTCCTTTGGAAGATGTTTTCTCACCTAATGATGCTATTAAAATTTCTCCATCAAACAAATCACTCTGTAAGACAATTGATACAACAGTGCAAGTGAACATTGGAACTGATAATGATCCCAAAATGTTGTATGTTTCTAAATCATGCTCCCAAGAAGAAATTGACAAATTTATGTGCCTCTTTCATAATTTTTTTGATATCTTTGCATGGTCATATAGTGACCTGAAAGGTTTTGATCCTTCCATCATTTCTCATGTTATACTAATAAAAATTGACTGTATAACTATTAGGAAAAAGAAAGACCCATAAATATAGCTTTAGAATAAATATTAGAGTTGAACTAGATAAAATGTTGGTTTCTCATATTATTTACCCTATTAATTATTCTAAATGGGTGGCCAAATTGGTCCCATTTAGAAAGAAAAATGGCCAAATTCATTTGTGTCAATTTTCAATTTTTAAATAAGGCTAGCATGAAAGATAGTTTCCCCCTCTCAAACATGGAATTGATTTTATAGCGAATGGTTGGTTCTGCTATAATGCCACTCTTAGATGGCTTCCCTAAGTATAATCAAATTCTTGTGAGGAAAAATGTTAGAAATAAAACAACCTTCACCACTAAATGGGGAATGTTTGCCTTTAACCGCATGCCTTTCGGCCTAATAAATGTTGGAGCTACGTTTCAGAGATCCATGAACATAAATTTTGATAACCTGATAGGAGTAATTATCCAAGTGTACATGGATGATTTGAAATTCTACTCTAAGTACTAGGTAGATCATTTTTACCATCTTGCAAGAGTTTTTACTCATTGTAGAAAATATGGAATATCATTAAACCCTACCAAGTCAATTTTTGGTGTGAAATCGGGAAAGCTACTTGGACACATTGTCCTTGATCTAGAAAATAGTATTGATGTTGAACATGTATATGTTATCCAAGCTTTATCTCCTCATACATCGAAAAACCGCATTTAATCATTCTTGAGAAAAATCAATTTTATAAGGCATTTCATTCCAAATTTTGTAAAAATTGTCAAGCCAATCCATAGTTTATTGAAAAATGAACAATATTTTAATTGGAATCTTTCTTCCTAACAAGCTTTCTAACATAACAAAAATGCAATTTCCATAGCTCCTATTTTGGCTACTCTATACTTTTCTAAAGATTTTATCATATACTCTAATTCTACATTATACCTTTACCTAATAACACAAACTTTCTAAGATGGTCTTCAAATTTTCACCATTGCACTTATAACAAATGTTATTCTATAAGCGCTGTAATCTAAACTTGGTTTGAACAAACCCAGTAACTCCAACAACATGCAAATAAAGATGCAACTCTAATGTGTTTGGAATAAAGTCGGCTCATGCTTCTAAGAAGGCTCATAGAACATCATGGCAGATAATTAACCGTTATTCAAGAAGCTCTAACATTTTCTAGTGACATAGATGAGGCAAAGGATATACATTCAAACCATTGTGCTCACCAAAATTATAATCAAGTGTTCAATATATCTTGAATCACGGTCTAATCTAAATAAAAAATAAAAATACAAGAAAGGTATCAAGAGTTAGGCAATTTCATTGCTTGAACATTCTATGTGAAATGTTATCATAAAAATTATCAAGGTCCATTCATATAGAAAGATAATTTTGCAAGAGAAAATAACAAACTCATCATTTTACAATTGTATTAAGAATTGTTTTACAAATTTTGATCATTGAACATAAATTTCACATACAACACTAGGATTATACTATTCTTGTCGATCATTTAGTACACATAATTGGGTCCAGTATTATTAAAAGAAATCAAAGTAACTTTAAATCTCTAGAAAAAAGATGCAAGAAACCCACACATGCATTTTTTTTTTGGAAAGCGCCAAAGTGTTGTTTCTTAAGAATATGAACTAAGGAAACAAACAGATTCCCATATGGAAATCAGAATATCTATAAAGAAAAACAATACAGTGATAGGTAAATAACAACACTCTTTTATAACATTTCTTTTTAATGCTAAGCATGAATTGTTAAATATGACCATTGACATTGAAACCCAACTATTGAAGGGAAGTTAATGTGAGGCCATCTCGTGAATATCTTCAAGAGATCTATTGCCTCACATGTTATAAATTTTCAATGTTTGATAGGGCTACAAAGGATAATCCAATAAAGCAGAGAGAGGAGGGATTATCTATGATTCATAAAAAATCTTCTGATATCCTTTTGTTTGAAGCTAGGGATGGCATCCAATAAAAAAAACTGAATTGTCTTCCCTTACTCAAATTTTGAATATTTGTAATCTAAACTCATAAAAAAGACTTTGGTTCATAGGTGATTTTGATGGAGTATTAAGCTATCCACCAAGGTTGCATTCTTGTTGTAGTCTACCCCAACCTAGTGGCATGTCAAAAGGAAATGATGTTAGATACAAATCCCAACCAAATTTGTCAGGATAGACAACCCTCAAGCCTGACACACAATTCAAAGGAAGTCCACATTATGTGGTAAGCCGCTAATCTTTGGGTGTGTTTCTTGAAGCAACATCCAAAAAAAAAAACTAGCCTCCTTGTGGTAGAAACATTTCTTTTGCATTGATATTTAATTGGAGAGCTGGTAAATGGAAAATTAAAAACTGCAAGGTTATTTTAAAGAGACCAAGCTTAGTCTTTCCATTGAAAATATTAATTTTCTCTACATCAAGATATGTTCAAAAAGTTTGGCTGATGAAAATTCCAAAAGGGAGGGTAAGTTATTGGAGGGAAAGGTAGTAATTTCATCATATCCTACGCTATCAGTAAATCCCAACTTTTTGGTTCACAACATAATTTAATGAATGAAAATAACAAGAGGTTTGTGTGGAGGATTAACCCACACCACAAGGAGAGTTCCTGCATTAACAACATTCATGTGTGCACTACAGGCATGACAATTGTTATATGGTAACTTGCCTTAAGAAAATGTATTGGTTTTATGTTCTCTAGAGACTCTCCTTCTCATTGTTGGTTTATTGAAACTTGAAAATCACAGGAGGTAGGAAAATATGCACAATTTGGAAGGCAACAAAAGAAAACTAATCTTGAAATTCAACCATGCTAACCTAGGTACAAGCCCCATGTCCAATGTTGTATGGTTCTCTACACAAAAAATTGGGGATTTAAACGTCATGTACAATATATAAGTCCCCAATCCTTTCTTTTTTGTTCCTATTTTTGTGTTGCCACTTTCATTTTGAAGTGTCCTAGGTATCTTGTTTTCTGTAGTCTCAAATTAACCCTGACAAGTTATATGTCTTGCATATAATTTTATCTAATTCCTCTTTTACCTATAAAAAAACTAATTGAAACATTAATGCAAGAAAACTATAACTCTGAAATGAGTGTATTCCTAGTTTTACCATCACAAATCACAACAGTTAATACTCTTAAAATAAAGAATCTATTATTTTTGACATTCCAGAAAAGTGGTTTCTACTGCAGATTTTTGTGCATAAAAATACATAATCTAACGAGTGATATTATAAAGGCAGCTTCTTTACATTCAATTTAGTTTTGATTAATCTAAGGTACTTGTATCTTTTTTTATTTGAATATATGCTTCCTCATTACCATGTTTCATAGTAGACAATTGCACTTTAACAGAGCATCACAGAAGAAGAGGAATATTTAGGGAAGTGGGCTTTAGCCTTTGACACATGCTTCCCTAGGAGTTTTCCAAGTCGTTAGCAACATGTGGTGAGAAAAAAAAATTAGACTTGTTGTTGTGCTTTGAACAACTTTCTCTTTGACTTATTAAGCATTTTCTATACAAGGATTGAAACAAGATCTATTTTCACACGCGAACTCTTTGTATTCTTATTCTAAGTTCAAAGAAATAAATTATGATTTCTAAGCACTTTGAAAGTTCATAAAGAAAATTTGGTAATACAGTGATTTAAGGGGATGATAATATTTAAGTTATTAACAACATTTTACAACCTAAATAAGTAGTTTCCAAGTGCATACCTTGTCTACTACATAATTACCACCAGACATGACTTGAGGACTCAAGTGTAGGTTTATGGAATAACCCAGGCTTGCCATGAATAACAAGGTTATGAAAGTGTGTCATATGCCCCATGTTTTTTGGCATTATGATTCTGGTATGGCTCTATGTTACAGGTGTTACAGGTGTTGTACTTGATGGCAACTCACTCAAGTGGCAATTCTCTGTTCGGGCTCTCAAAATGATGGAAATTAAGAGGTTCGCAGGTGAATGGTTCAAAAGGTGCGGACTCGCAGGTTCTGCGTTGAGGAAGTGTGGTCATACCCACAGGTTATCTGTTCAGAAGGTGCGGTCCCCCAGTTCACTCACTTCAAGGAAGAGAAGCGCGCCCACGTGGGGTTTCTTATGTTTGGCCCATGGTATTTCGCCCGTCGTTCATGATCCTATGGTTTTGGCCCGTGGTATAGGATCTAATTTAGCCCCGGTTTGGATCCCTTGTATTAGTTATTTGATGGTTTTGCCCCATGGTGTGAATAAGGGCTTGACTATAAATAGGGAAGGAGATCACTTGGCCAAGGCATCTTTAGAAATTGAATATCTTAAGATCTGAAATATTGGGTTATCGGTTTAAAAGGCTTGATCTATATAAAAGTAAAGTTAAAAGTGAATCTATGAAGTGTGATCTCTCGGGCGCATGATCAGATCTGGGCATCTGACTGTCAGTGGCTCTTCGGAGGATTGTTAATTCTGTTCAAATCAAAGGTCCGCAGGTATTTCACGGTTCAGGTGCGGAGGACCGCAGCTCGGTGAAAGGTCCAGTGCGGTGGTACGCGGATTAACAGAAAGGCACAGTGCGGGGGATCGCAGTGCGATCGAAGACGCAGTGCGTAGATACAGTAGAGGTACGCGGCGTAATAGAAGGACATAGCGCGGACGCACGCAGAGAGACAGAAGAAGAAGTGCGGAACAAGATCAGAGGTACGCGGCGTGATAGAAGGAAAGCCTGCGGAGGTACATAGAAGTACGCGACGCGATAGAAGGAACAGGTGCATTGGCACAGTAAATGTACGCAGAAAGGCAGTAGGTGATTTGCGGTGATACGCAGTGAAGCAGAAGTCGCTCTGCGTGGATACGCAGGGAAACAGAAGGCGGGGTGCGGAGTCACGCAGTCCAGATAAGGAAAAACTGCGGATCTGTCTTAAAACATTTATTGGTTATCTTTTATTTATTGCTGCAGAGTCCTGGGTTTATATTTCTGGTACTATCTTTCTGTTTACAGCATTCTGAGAAGTTGGGTGATTGCATAAGGAGTTTGGGTGATTTGCATGTACTTGATGATTATTTGATTTTCTTGGATCCAGTTTGAAAATTTATGAAAAGTGGTCCTTGAAAGAAAAGAAGTAGGGGGTTGTAGCTCCCTTCCAGGAGAGACTGGGAAACGAGAGAGAGTTGTAGCTCTCTGTAGGTTGTAGCCTGCATACTGGTAAAGGATTGCACCCGTACAAAATCATTGTAAAAGGAGTTTCTAATTGAAAGAAGATAGAGACATATTGCAGTAGGTGGTTTTCACCCACATTGGGTTTCCACCTTATATCTGGTGTTCTTTGGTGTGACTATCTGTTTTTCTTGTTCATGCTCATTATTTTATGATACTGACATACAAAGTAATGATCAATATTTGAAGAATTATTCAAAATATAAATAAGGAAGATATATTGAAAAGAATTTGATAATACTGATTCACCCCCCCTCTCAGTATTATTTCCAACAATTGGTATCAGAGCAGGTTCTTCAGAGAAGCTTGACCGCTTGAAGGAAGATCATTCATCATGAGCAACTACGAGAGGGAAGCATCAATCAGGCCACCAATTTTTGATGGGACAAACTTCAATTATTGGAAGGTAAGAGTTACTGCCTATCTTCAATCTCTTGGTACAGAAGTTTGGGATATCATAGATACATGCTACACTTTTCCTTCAGCTACTCCTACAGATCCGGCCGAGAAGAAGAAATGTGAAACAAATGCTAAAGCAGTCAATACTCTGTTGGGATGCTTATCTCAAACAGAATTCATGAAGGTTATGCAATATAAATCCGCAAAAGAAATATGGGACAAGATTGTCTTGAGCTACGAAGGAGATGAACAGGTAAAGCGTGCTAAACTTCAAACCCTCAGGATTCAGTATGAGAATCTCAGAATGTATAATGATGAAAGTGTGGCTAACTATTTCCTTCGGGTAGACGAGATTGTTAATTGCATGAAAAACTTGGGTGAAGAAATAAAAGAGGATATTGTGGTTGAAAAAGTTCTAAGATCATTGTCCCCCAAGTTTGAATCTAAAGTGTCTGCCATAGAAGAAAATGAAAATCTACGAACTCTTACTATGTCTCAACTACACGGAATTCTAACTGCTTATGAAATGAGAAAAGGAGGTCCATCAGATAGGAGAGAAGCTGCTTTTAAGGCTTCAGGCAAAGGAGACTACTATGAATCAAGTCACGTGCCAGAAGAAGAAGAAGAATCAAATTTTTTCAGAAATCTTCAACGGGGTACTGGAAGGTTCAGAGGTAAGTTACCTTTTAAATGTTTTGCTTGTGGAAGAGTAGGTCATTATGCTGCGAAATGTCCTCATAAGGATAAGATTGAAAAAGGAAAGGAACCTGCTAGATGGAACAAGAAACAGAATGCAAATAAGAAAAGCTACTACACTCATGAAGACAGTGATGGTTTATCAAATAGTGATGAAGATGAACGAGGTAATGACTATAAACTTTTAATGGCATTTGAAGATGATGATTACATGGATGCTATAGATGTGGATAGTTTTTATGAAGAGATTTCTAGACTCAAGACATGTATAGAAGAAAAGAATATGATCATTGATACTCTACAATTTCAAATTGATGAAAAAGAAAAATATCTTGAAAAGTTAGAAGGTGAAATTGTTGGCCTTAGAAAAGAAATTGAGAAAACAAAGGCTATTAATCTTAAGTTTGTCAAAGGATCTGAAACTCTGGATGAGATCATCAATGTACAGCGTTTTCCGCTAAACAAGACAGGTCTGGGGTATAATGGAGAAACATCTCAAGCATCCACCTCAAAGAGTTATCTTGATGCAGCAAGAAGAAATGAGCAAAAGTACAATGGAGATCACCAGGTAAAGCAGGGACGAATTACATCAAGAATGAACAAAGACTATCAGGTAAACCAGGGGCAATCTGTCTTAAGGGTGAACAAAAGCTACAACCAGCCACAGGTAAAATCTTCTCAATTTGCTTCAAGAATGGATGACAATAGAAATTACAATCATTTGGCTGGTAGATTTGATAATCGCAGAAGTTTCTTCAATGGGCAATGTTTCTCTTGCCATAACTTTGGTCACAAAGCAGCTCAATGTGTTGCATATAAAACAATCATGACTAGAGAAGCTCAAAAACAAAGAAGTATGACCGGGATTACAAAAAGGACCTATAACAAATTTTCGGCTCTTGAAAATGAAGTTGAATGTTCTATTTGCAATAACTTTGGTCATGAAGATTCTGAATCCAGGAGCAGGTTCCAGCAGACAAAGGAACAAGCCTCAAGCACCAGAACATGGAGAATAAAGGAACCACAAACAGAAAGATGTGGGATAGCATTTTATGCAGAGGGACAGGAAAATCTATGGTACATCGACAGTGGATGTTCGAAGCATATGACAGGTGATAAAGAAAAACTTGAATCATATTCTGCTTTAGAAAAGGGAAAGAAAGTTTCTTTTGGAAATGATACTCCTACAGCTATAAAAGGAAAAGGTACGGTTCAGTTAAAGGAAAAGGTCAAAGCTGGAAATGTTTTGTATGTTGATGGATTGAAGCATAATCTTCTGAGTGTCAGCCAGATGTGTGATCAAGGAACCGAGGTAATATTTAGATCAAATGGATGTCATGTTCGTGATCTTAATACAGGTGAAACAGTGATCAAGGGTAGAAGAACTCCAAATAATCTATACATATTTGAAGAAGGACAACAACAATGCTATTTGAGCAAGGATGATGAACATTGGTTATGGCACCGGAGGTTGGGGCATCTAAGCTTTTCACAAATAAGGAAAGCATGCAAATATCAGGCTGTTCGTGGTCTTCCAGATATCAAAATTCCAGACAACACCATATGTAAATCTTGTCAGTTTGGAAAGCAAACCAGAACTAACTTTCCAGAGAAGGAAGGATCAGCTAGCATGCCTCTTGAGCTAGTCCATACAGATGTATGTGGTCCATTTAGGAAAAGGACACCTCGAGGAGAAGAATACTTGATATTATTCATTGATGATTTCTCCAGGTTTGTTTGGTTAGGACTTATGAAGCACAAAGACGAAGCATTCGAAAAATTCAAATCCTTCAAAGCCTTGGTTGAAAATGAATCAGGTTACAAAATTAAGTGCCTCAGGTCCGACAGAGGTGGGGAGTTTACATCAAATGAATTTTTCGATTTCTGTGAAGAACATGGGATAAGAAGAGAATTCTCTACAGCTAGAACTCCTCAGCAAAATGGAGTGGTGGAAAGGATGAACAGAACAGTCCAACAAATGGCTCGTGCTATGCTTGATGATTCTGGAACTCCCGCAACTTTCTGGGGTGAAGCTGCATATGCTGCGGTTGTTATTCTCAACAAAACAAATGTCCGAGTGAATAGCACTCAAACTCCTCATGAGCTCTGGTATGGTGAGACTCCTTCGGTAAAGCACTTCAAAATCTTTGGGAGAAAATGTTATATTAAGAATACTGATGAGCAACTTGGCAAACTTGAACCTAGAGCAGATGAAGGCATTCTTCTTGGTTATTCTCCACACAGCAAAGCATATAAGTGCTACAATAAAAGACTTGGAAGAATTGTTGACAGCATTGATGTAGTGGTTGATGAAAAGGGATACATTCCTAGGTAAGTAAATCATGAAAATATCGAAGAAGATGAAGACTACCCTCAAAGACAGAATGATGAAGAAGAAGAATCTAAAGAAGCACCAGAGGAACAGATAAGGATAGAAGAAAAGACTTCATCCAGGTATGTTCAGAAGAATCATCCAGAATCTCAGATTTTGGGGCAGAAAGAAGCAGGTGTACAAACAAGAAGAACAATTGCAGAAGCTTCAAGCTATTTGGCTTTACTCTCTTCCACTGAACCACAAAATGTGAAAGAAGCATGCAAATATGAATGTTGGGTCAAAGAAATGGATGAAGAACTTGAGCAGATTGAAAAGAACAACACGTGGGAGTTGGTTCCCAGACCAAAGGATAAGAATGTTATAGGGACAAAATGGGTCTTCAAAAATAAGTTGAATGAAAATGGGGAAGTAATTAGAAACAAGGCCAGACTTGTTTGTAAAGGGTATGCGCAGTAAGAAGGAATAGATTTTGAAGAAACTTTTGCTCTTGTTGCAAGACTTGAGGCCATCCGAATGTTCCTTGCTCTCTCAAGCTTTCAAAAGTTTAAAGTATTTCAAATGGACGTGAAATCAGCCTTTCTGAATGGAGACTTAGAAGAAGAAGTATACATTGAGCAGCCAGATGGTTTCATTCTTGGAAATGATCCAAATATTGTATGCAGATTGAAGAAGGCTCTCTATGGTCTTAAACAAGCTCCAAGGGCTTGGTACTATCGGTTGGACAAATATCTTCATCAACAAGGTTTTTCAAAAGGATCAGCAGATAGCAATCTTTATATAAAAATTGAAAATGACAAATTGCTAATACTTATTGTGTATGTAGATGACATTATCTTTGGCATCAATGAAGAATCTATGAGTCAAAGCTTTGCCTCAGTGATGTAGAAAGAATTCGAAATGTCCTTGCTTGGAGAATTGACATATTTTCTTGGTTTGCAAATCCAACAAAAGGAAGGAGGGATCTTCTTGTCTCAAACCAAGTATCTCAAGCAGATTTTGAAGAAATATGGCATGGAAGATGCAAAACCAGTATGTACTCCCATGGTCACAGGATGTAGCCTCAGTGCAAATGATGAATCAGCAACAATGCATCAACCAACCTACAGGTCTATGATTGGAAGTCTACTTTATTTGACAGGTACCTGACCAGACATTGTGCATGCAGTGGGAATAGTTGGAAGATTTCAGGAAAATCTAAAGGAAACTCATCTTTAGGCAGTGAAGAGAATTTTCAAATATCTTCAAGGGACTCAAAATTATGGCTTATGGTATCCTAGAGATACAGATCTCACACTTCATGCTTATACAGATGCAGATTGGGCCAGAAGCGTGGATGACAGGAAGAGCACAAGTGGTGGTGCATTCTTTATGGGTTCCAGATTAGTATCTTGGTTCAGCAAGAAACATAGTTCGATTGCCTTGTCTACAGCTGAAGCAGAATATGTTGCTGCTGCATCGTGCTGCACTCAACTCCTTTGGATGATGCAGACCTTGCAGGATTTTCAAATCACTTGTATACCACCCATCTCCATCTTATGTGATAATACAAGTGCAATCAGCATTTCAAAGAACCCAGTCATGCATTCAAAGACCAAGCACATACCGATCAAGTATCATTTTCTCCGGGAACAAGTACTTGAACAAAAGGTCAAGTTGGAGTATGTTCCTTCTAAGGAATAAGTTGCTGATATACTCACCAAACCATTGCCCAGGGAGACCTTTGAATACCTCAGGCAAAAGCTGGGGGTTGTTGATGCATCATCTTGTTGTTGAATCTCTTCTGATTGTTGGTTGTACGCAAGGTTCATCTGGGGTATATGCGTACATGTGCTGGGTTGCGGATTGGTCGAAGATCGAATGGCACAGGTTCAGGGGGAGCATATAATGCATTGTTGGCATTATGGAGGAAGTACAGAAGGAGATCATGGATGATGGTCTGAATATTGCTGCAATATGTCTCTATTTCTTTCATGGTCATTTATGGTGTTTGGTGGATTATGATTCTTCTTTGCAGATCTGGTTTATAGTCAGGGGGAGCATGTTCTTAGGGGGAGCATAACCCTTTGCCCTTGATGTCAAAGGGGGAGAATGACGTTGCGGATTTTTGAGGTTGCCATCAAGTCCAAAGGGGGAGATTGTTGGCATTATGATTCTGGTATGGCTCTATGTTACAGGTGTTACAGGTGTTGTACTTGATGGCAACTCACTCAAGTGGCAATGCTCTGTTCAGGCTCTCAAAATGATGGAAATTAAGAGGTTCGCAGGTGAATGGTTTAAAAGGTGCGGACCCACAGGTTTTGCATTGAGGAAGTGCGGTCATACCCGCAGGTTATCTGTTCAGAAGGTGCGGTCCCCTAGTTCACTCACTTCAAGGCAGAGAAGCGCGCCCATGTGGGGTTTCTTATGTTTGGCCCGTGGTATTTCGCCCGTCGTTCATGATCCTATGGTTTTGGCCCGTGGTATAGGATCTAATTTAGCCTCGGTTTGGATCCCTTGTATTAGTTATTTGATGGTTTTGCCCCATGATGTGAATAAGGGCTTGACTATAAATAGGGAAGGAGATCACTTGACCAAGGCATCTTTAGAAATTGAATATCTTAAGATCTGAAATATTGGGTTATCGGTTTAAAAGGCTTGATCTATATAAAAGTAAAGTTAAAAGTGAATCTATGAAGTGTGATCTCTCGGGCGCATGATCAGATCTGGGCATTTGACTGTCAGTGGCTCTTCGGAGGATTGTTAATTCTGTTCAAATTAAAGGTCTGCAGGTATTTCACGGTTTAGGTGTGGAGGACCGCAGCTAGGTGAAAGGTCCAGTGCGGTGGTACGCAGATTAATAGAAAGGCACAGTGCGGGGGATCGCAGTGCGATCGAAGACGCAGTGCGTAGATACAGTAGAGGTACGCGGCGTAACAGAAGGACACAGCGCGGACGCACGCAGAGAGACAGAAGAAGAAGTGCGGAACAAGATCAGAGGTATGCGACGTGATAGAAGGAAAGCCTGCGGAGGTACATAGAAGTACGCGGTGCGATAGAAGGAACATGTGCGTTGGCACAGTAAATGTACACAGAAAGGCAGTAGGTGATTTGCGGTGATACGCAGTGAAGCAGAAGTCGCTCTGCGTGGATACGCAGGGAAACAAAAAGCGGGGTGCGGAGTCACGTAGTCCAGATAAGGAAAAATTGCGGATCTGTCTTAAAACATTTATTGGTTATCTTTTATTTATTGCTGCAGAGTCCTGGGTTTATATTTCTGGTACTATCTTTCTGTTTACAGCATTCTGAGAAGTTGGGTGATTGCATAAGGAGTTTGGGTGATTTGCATGTACTTGATGATTATTTGATTTTCTTGGATCCAGTTTGAAAATTTATGAAAAGTGGTCCTTGAAAGAAAAGAAGTAGGGGGTTGTAGCTCCCTTCCAGGAGAGACTAGGAAACGAGAGGGAGTTGTAGCTCTCTGCAGGTTGTAGCCTGTGTACTGGTAAAGGACTGCACCAGTACAAAATCATTGTAAAAGGAGTTTCTAATTGAAAGAAGATAGAGACATATTGCAGCAGGTGGTTTTCACCCACATTGGGTTTCCACCTTATATCTAGTGTTCTTTGGTGTGACTATCTGTTTTTCTTGTTCATGCTCATTATTTTATGATACTGACATACAAAGTAATGATCAATATTTAAAGAATTATTCAAAATATAAATAAGGAAGATATATTGAAAAGAATTTGATAATACTGATTCACCCCCCCTCTCAGTATTATTTCCAACAATGTTTTGAGAAGAGTTGTGAAGACTGAGTCTCATACAATTATAGGGGGAAACATTTACTAGTTGTGCAAGTTTCCTTCTCTCTTTTTAATGACTTTCTTTTCTACAATTATAAATATAAAAGTATACATTTGACTAAAAACTAAGATTGTTGGCATTTTTTTTATACAACAACAAATCAAAGATCAATGGTGTGATTATTTTTCATTAATGTTTAAGTTATACACACAAATTATTTGTTGATTTTCTATGTCATTGTCATTCCAAATTCAAAACTTTTGGTGGACTGACTCTTAAACATGTTGCGTAAACATTAATCCTTCTTTATTCTAAATATCAAATTTGAAAACATCTAGATGGTATAATGAAACCAGAAGAATTTATTTCTAATAAAAAATTATATGCTAGATACAATATTTTATTAGGTTTACGATCAAAATTGATTAGTTCAACTATCTCAAAGTTTAAATTCCAATTAAAAGAAAATAATACTTTTAACGACATGCTAGAATGCTTATAAATATTCTACAAGGCTTCAGACTCTAGTTATCAATTGGAAAAAACTATTTCACTACAAACAGAGCAACAACATTTGTTTAATTGGATACAAAACCTTGGATGGTTGTAGATCCAACAGAAGAAGATTTTCAAATTCCTACGCAGACACTTTGTTTTCCAAGCATCTCTTATGGAGATTTGGAAATAGGTTGAGTAATGAGTATATGCATAGGTAACTAGGTGGCTCTCTATTAGTGAAAAGGTCGCCAAAAGTACCTCTACACCAAGGAGATCCCTGTAGAATGTCTATGACTCAAACTTTGTGACATCTGAATGCATTCACCAATTTTAAGAGCTTTAGTAGGTAGGCATCGACATATGTAGAGAAGCTAGCTCGGTGTGCCTCATAATTTATGAGAAAGAGTGAGGAAGAAAGGAATAAAGAAAGTTATTTTAACATCCACAAGGCTAAAGATAACATATGGGACAAAGAAACAATTATGGTTCTGCCACTGGTCTAATTTCCCATGTGGCAGACCAAGGAAAACTAACACTGGATGTGATGATTTTTCCTAAAGAATAAATAAAACCTTCACTTTGCATATATATAGAATTTATATATTTAAAAGCAACTAAAAAAATAGAGAATCAAATCTAACAAAATGGTTTTCATCTAGGATAGGGTTGTTCAAAATCAGATCTAGAAAAATAGTTTTCATCTAGGATAAGGTTAATCAGAACTAGATATTGCAAATAAGTTTCAGTTGGGATTCACAAATAGATATAGAAAAACAGTTCTCATCAGGCATAGGGTTCTATAGGTTTTAACCCCATATAGAAATTACCTGCATATGAATTCTAAAGACAAAAAATAAACAATGGCAAGAGCATAAAACATAAAATGATATACACAGAGATTTTTACCCTAGATCCCAAAACTAGGACTACCAGATCAATTTTTCATTATATTCCTTTCAATGTTACAATACATATATATACATGCCGAAGCATCCATAAACCCCAATCCATTAACCCTGGATTAGAACATAATTGTAGTTCCCTTGACAGGATCTACAAAAATACCATAGACAGAAAACCATCATGCCAAAAACTATGTGCGAAAACCATACACAAAACCATAGGTAGGTTTTCTCCCCTCAAACACCACGATAGGGGGGGTTTCTACCCTGCGTGTGACCCCCCTGTTGTGCCCAGCTCAATGAACCGGGGGGGATGTCTCCCCCCTATTACCCCCCCTGTGCGTGGGGCTAGTCGTGGAAAGAATATAACACACACCCAACATTCTCCCACTTGTTGTTTTATTTCCACATGGTAGATTAGTCATTGGTAAACCCTTGCAACGCCCATTGTTTCTCTACACCAAGAGAAATTCTCAGTATTCACAGACTTTGTCAATGCATGTGTAGTATTCTTCAAAGTGTCTGCCTTTTCTAGCAACACCTTTTTGTCCTCAACCATATACCTTACAAAGTGATACTGAACATCAATGTGCTTTGTCTTTGAATGATAATCAGGGTTCTTTGCCAAGAAAATTGCACTTTGGCTATCACAATCTATTGCTATAGCTCGTTGTACTAACCCCATAATTGAACACAATCTTTGCAACCAAACTGATTCCTTGCTTGCATGAGTGACTGCCATGTATTATGCCTCTGTAGTTGAAATTTCCACCACATATTGTCTCTTTCTCATCCAACTGAATTCACCTCCAAATAGGTTAAACACATACCCACTTGTAGATCTTCTCTGATCGAGATCTCCACCCTATTCTGCAACAACAAAGCCACGAATGTCCAAAACTTTGTCCAATCCTAGTATTCCTTGGTAGCACAGACCATAATCACTAGTGCCACACAAATACCTCAAAACCCACTTCATTATTGTCCAATTCTCCTTCCATAGTTTTGACATAAACTTGCTCAATACTCACACTACATGTGCAATATCTAATCTAGTACGAACCATTTCATACATCAGGATACCGACTGAACTTGCGTATGGAACATAGGACATCTCCTCTTCCTCTTCTTGTGTCTTGGGACACTGTTCATCAGATAACTTTATACCGACAGGAATAGGAACCTTCACCGGTTTAATATCTTGCATATTAAACCTCTGTAGTAGTGTCTTGACATACTTCCTCTAGTTTAACCAGAGCTTCCTTTTTTCCCAATCTCGTTTAATTTCCGTGCCCAAAATATAGTTTGCATCAACAAGATCTTTCATGTCAAATTTGGAGGACAATTGGGTCTTCAATTCCTAGATAGTTTATTTGTTATTTCCAATCACCAACATATCATCCACATACAAGACTAAATAAATAACATGGTCACGAATTAATTTAAAATACACATAATGATCTTCTTTGCTTCTGGTGAAGCCAAGTCCCCGTATATATGTATCAAATTTCTGATATCACATCCTTGGTGACTATTTTAACTCATACAAAGACTTTTTTAACCTACATACTAGTTCTTTCATACCCTTCACCACAAAGCCTTCATCATGTAGATCTATTCTTCCAAATCCCCGTGAAGAATTGTTGTCTTCACATCCAAATATCCTACCTCAAAATCAAAACAAGTAGCAACAAATAAAAGTAATCTAATAGAAGCTACCTTCACAATAGGAGAAAAAGTATCACCAAAATCAATTCCTGACACTTGGGAATAACCTTTTTCTACCAACTGAGATTTGTATTTCTCCACCTTGCCTTCTACATTTGTATTCTTCTTAAACACCCATTTGCTGCCAACGGGTTTCCTTCTATTCAGCAACTCCACTAGATCCCAAGCTTCATTTTTGTGCAAAGATGTCATTTCATCAACGATGGCCTCTTTCTAGAGTTTTCCATCCTCCGAATCTACAGCTTCCTTGATAGTTCTGGGATCATCATTAGTAATAGATAAAGAAAAATTTGAATAGAAAACAACTGAACTATACCTTTATGGCTTCCTTGTTTCTCAAACTGACCTTCTCACAACTAGATTTTATGGCTCTTCATCTTTTGATTCCTCTTCTGCTGTAGAGTTTGATTCCTCCTCCTTTAGCTCAAACTCTATCTTCTCAGGTTACTTTGGTAGGAGTTCATGTTTAATAACATCTTTCACCTCTCTAAACACCACATTGCGACTATACACAACCTTCCTTGTTTTTGGGTTCCAAATCTTATAACCTTTTAAAACATCCTTATACCCAATAAATATGCACCTTTCAGATTTACTATCCAACTTGGTTATTTTCTCCCTTGGAACATGTACATATGCATCACATCCAAATACCCTTAGATTTGAAAGAGAGGGTTTCTTACCAGTCCATACCTCTTATGGAGTCTTATCCTCCAATGCTGATGAAGGTGATCTGTTGACCAAGTAACATTCAGTGTCCATCGCCTCTGCCCAGAATTCCTGTCCTAACCCGACATCACTGACCATGCTTCTTGACTTTTCCCTCAACGTCCTGTTCATTCTTTCTGCAACTCCATTTTGTTGAGGTGTGTATTGAGTAGTATTATGTCGTGCTATACCACACTTCTTACAGAACTCTTCAAATTCCTTCTTGCAAAACTCTCCACTGTTATTTGTCCTCAACACCTTTATCTTCTTCTCTGTCTAGCTTTCCACCAGAGCCTTAAATTCTTTAAACCTGTCAAAGACTTCAAATTTATTCCTGAGGAAATATATCCATGTATTCCTTGAGAAGTCATCTATAAATGATACATAGTACACAGACTTACCCAGTGATGGAACCAACACAGGTCCAAACACATCATTATGCACAAGCTCTAATATTTGTTTCACTCTGTTAGCACCAGAGGGGAAACTCACCCGATTCTTCTTCTAATATACGCAATTTTCATAGAAATAAAAATCCAGAGAGAAATTAGAAATACCTTCTACCATACCATTACCATGAAGTATTCAAAGGCCCTTCTCTCCAATATGTCCAAATATTTTATGCCATAGCATGGTCTTTTCTCCAAAGACCACTAGATTTTCCGCGCCACTTTTAGGAACCATAGAACTATTGCACCCATCAATAACAATGCTACCTTGAAGCTTGTATAAAGTTCCAATCTTAGCTCCCCGCATCAATACCATTGCTCCCCAAACCATCTTGCGGGTATATTTCTCGAAAACTATTTTTACACTTGCATCATCCAAATTTCTTAAAAAAATAAGATTTCTAGCCAATGCAAGAATATGCATAACACCTGGAAGTGTTTTAATCCTTCCACCTTTCAACTTAAACTTGACTTTTCCATGCACGATGATTCTAGCCTTCTTTTCATCCCCTAAGAAGACATCGCCATCATCATATTTACCATATTCGCAGAACCACTCCCTGTGGGGAGTGAAGTGAAAGGATGCACCTGAGTCAATCAACCATGCTTCATGATCTACATGTGTACTTGAAGAAGAAGCCAAGTACACATCCCCACCTTCATATGAGGTGGTTTTTGCCTCTGCTGAAGGAGCATCATCAGATCCCTTTCCTTTCTCAGGTGCTTTAGATCTATAGTCCTTTTTGAAGTGCCCTTCCTTTCCGTATTTCCAGCACACCTTTACAGGTTTTCCTAGAGATTTATATCTCCCTCTATATTTAGATCTCCCACTTGAGGATTTATTTTTGTTTCTGGTCTAGGACCATCCTCATATAGGCAAGGCATCACCATTCTGGCCCTCCATATTTTTTATCTTATCTCCTCTGACAACAAGGATAAGAATATTTCATCAAACTGTAAGGCAATCACATTGCTACCTATTGCAACGACTAGACTATCCCACGAATCTGGTAGAGAACACAACAAACTGATGCACTTATCTTCATCTAAAATTTTTATGTCAATAGATAACAATTGGCTTAGCACAATATTAAAGGCATTTAGATGCTCTGTCTCTGAGTCTCCATCCTTCATCCCTAGGTTATACAACCTTTTGCGTAGGAATAGTTTATTCACCAGAGACTTAGATTGGTACAAAGTCCCTAATTTGTCCCACAAAGCCTTCATCGAAGCTTCCCCTGATACATTCAATCATACTGAATATGAGATACACAACTGTATTGTGCTCTTTGCCTTCTGACCCAACTTCTTCTAGTCTTCATCGAACATTTCCATTGGTTTAGTACCCGGATCTACTGCGATCCACTGATCTTTATCTACCAGTAGATCCTCCATATTGAGTTTCCACAACTCAAAACTCTGACCATTAAATTTCTCGATCTCTATCTTTCCACTACTCATTATCTTTTTTCACCACAAGAATCAATCCCACAGATCTCCCACTGAATAGGGTCTAACACAGGCCTGAGAAAAACCCTTCAGCAGTAAAGGCGTCCACTTGAAGCCAAAATAGTTATGATACCAAATATAGGTTTTAACGTTGTACAAAAATTACCTGCATACGAATTCTAAAGATAGAAAATAAACAATGCTGAGACCATAAAACATAAAACAAATATACACAAAGATTTTTCCATTGGATCCCAAAACCAGGACTACCAGATTGATTTTTCATTATATGCTTTTCAATGTTACAATACATATATATACATGCTGGAGCATCCATAAACCCCAATCCATTAACCCGATATTAGAACATAACCATAGTTCCCTTGACCAAATATATAAAAAAGCCATGGACAGAAAACCATCATACCCAAAACCATGTGTGAAAACCATGCACAAAACCATAGGTAGGTTTGCCCACCTAATATAGGGTCCACAATTGTTTTCCCCGGGGTGCTTCTCGAGACCCTGGAGAGGGGAGCTATTGCCCCCCTCAAACCCCCTGATGGGGGGGATGCCCCTCCCCTCCCCGCCCCCCCATGACCCCCCTGCTACACCCGACGCAATGAATGATCCCCCGCACAACAAATAGGGGGGGTTGTCGCCTCCCCATGACCCCCTCGCACATGGGGCTAGTCGTGGAAAGAATATAGCACACCCAATAGGTTCTTTAGAGAAGAAACAATTAATCAATGCCAAGGAATATTTCGCATGCCAATGCCTTGGCCCGCTGTTGTATGATCATCTCATCTGTCATTTTTGTGCATCATGAAACATTAGATGCAATTTTCAAAGAAAAAAATGAAACTCAAAATGGATGCAACTATTGTCTACTGTGTAGTCTGACATTATGTTAATACTCAGACATTGTTGTGCAATAGTCTATGAGGTAGTTTCAGCAATTCATAGGACCATAAATAACTCAAATGTCAAATAACTTATCATTATGCATTCTATAATGTTCAGATGGTGTTTTTTGGTTTGCAATATAACTATTCATAGCCATGTTCCCCATTTCATAGTTATGTTCCGTATTCATAGCACACTTGTGAACTTTCTCAACATAAAAAGTAGCTCTACAATTTTGATGTAACAAAAATTAGAAGCAGTCTATGCAATATTAATGCAAAAGAATAGTCAATGACTGGATAAACCCATAGAAATTTCTAGTCAAAGTTTATTTGATTATCTTATGAAATATTCATTGATTACGAAATATGCTTACTCTATTGTTAAATTTGCTAAAAATTTTAGGCATCTAATACTTGGGAAACATACTGAGGTAAGAACTCCCCTGCCAACTGTAAAAAAAATTCTTTCCTAAAATTTGTTATTTGGTAAATTTACCCATTGGTTGACTAAAATTCAGGAACATGACCTTACTATAAAAACTGCTAACATTATTAAAGGCCGATATTTAGCATTACACCTTGCACAATATTTAGACCGTACCGCGGATCTTGAATTTTAGAATAAATATTTTTTTGAATTTTTTTTTTTCAAATTGAACAATTTGAAGTTTTTCATCACCCTTGGTATCATGATATCATTTTTATTTAACTCACCAAAGATGACCAAAAAACTTAGGCAAAATCCAGAGAAGAAATCTTCAACTAGATGCATTGAAATGTGTTTGTAGGCAATATTCTCTTTAGGAAATCTCCTAAAGGAGTACTTAGATGTGTGGATGATAAATTTGCAAATCATATTCTAAAATATTTGTGTGGCTCATATGAACAATTAGATCATGTTGGTGGTCATTTTTCTGCAAGATTCACAAGCTACACAATTTTACCAACTGAATATTATTGGCTACATGTCTTCATTAACACCTTCAAATTTGTTAGATCATGTAATGAATGTCAAAATGTGGTTAGAAAATTGCAATATTCATCAATTCCTTTAGATCATTTCATTTCTACTTGTCACTTTGTCAAATGGGGGCTTGATTCCATAGTACCAATAAATCCTCATTCTTCAACTAGTCACGTTTATACTTTGACTGCAATAGACTATGTCACCAAATGGTTTGAGGAAGTTCCCCTAAGAAAGACCACTGATGATCAAGTTATCCATTTTTTCGAAGATATTTTAATGCTTAGATTCGGCACACTTGTTCACATCATGTTTGATAATGGGCCTACTTTTATTTATATTCAATTTACACTTTTTTGTAGCAAGTTCACTATCAAGCACATCTTTTCATATTCTTACTATCCCCAATGAAATGGGTTGGTCAAATCAACCAACAAAAATATTCTCAAAATTCTTAAAATTATCATTTCTGACAATCCGAGAGAATTATTAATTCAAAAAAGTGAAGGGAACTCTACTTGAATGGTTCATGAGGCACAATACTTGCTAAGGTTTTGCAAATGGGGTAGCAAGCTAAGTGGGCTTGATTGTGGGGAAAACTCCACAGTGAAGCGCACTTGAGCCAGAGGCAATCTAGGATGGGTGACATCCTGGTTACCGAGTGCAAGCCCCGGAAGTGATGATTGACACTATGTGATTCATTTCACTGGTTTCAATCCCACTTCTTCACCCCTATGAGCATCACCTGACTCAATGAGTGCTAAGTGGACTATTCAAAAATCATGAGAAACTAGTCAGTTACGACTACCTCTCATGCAAATGGTCATAGATGAATGACTTACTTAACGCAGTTGAATCCCAAAAAATGATATCTAGAATGACACCTCTTTCTTTCTAGAGCCTTATAGGTTTATTGTACTACCACCAAAGGAACTATTGGTGTAACACCCTTCCAGCTTGTCTACAATTAGGCAATTGTCATGCCAGTTAAGCTGCAATTAGCCTCCTTCCACCTTGACTTTCAAATTGAAGAGTTTAATGAGTTTGATTTAATTAATCGTTATCATGCAGTTTAGGCTCTTTATGAACAAAAAAAAAATCTCTCCATCAAATCAGAAAAGGAAAGAAAAAATTAAAAGGTGTCATGATAATAAGGCTAAAGATGCTAGTTTTGAAGTACGTCAAAAGATTCTTTTATGTGATTCAACCCACGCTGAGAAAGGAAAGAATACAAAGTTTCAAAGAATTTGGATAGGCCCATATGAAATTGTGGCTAAGGTTAGAATCAATTCTTATTTGCCAAAAGCCAATGATTACATGATGGCATATTATCTTACCAATGGTTTTTATCTTAAGCATTATTTTGATCTTGCTGCAGGACCACTCCAGTCATAAATTTGTCTTTGGTAGATTGCCCTTGTTTTATGTTTTTCTTTTATTTTCCTTTTTATTTTATTTGGAAACTTTATAATTTATATGGTCCGCCATAGTAAAATGGGTCGGATACATATGCACTATGGAAACTTTATATTATGGTGTTCAAAGGTGGGTCATTTGATTTAATTCAATGATTGAATTTCAAATTTATCATATGGAAACGAATTGGGTAATATACAACCGCAACATTATTACTTTCACTTCAACCTTGAAATTATGTGCACAATATATATTGCGAAGTTTTTCTATGCTACATGTATTGGCCGTGTTACTTACCCAATGTGATGATTCAAATTTTGAATGCCTAATATGATATTTCATTTGGGAAATATCCCAGCGTGAAAGAGGGTTAACAAATGACAAATTTTTTATGAAATATTTCTAGCATATCAATTGTTTTTTATACAAAGTCATAGATATGTGCTTTCCTCTGTAAATTAAAATTGCATTATGAATTATATTGGGTTTGAACTACTTCTCCATTCATAAATTCATTCTTATCTATTCATCCCTCAAGCATATGAAAAGTGATTAATTATTGGTTGGCACAATCAATTTATAGCCATTGTAAAGTGAGATGAGTAGTTGATGGCTTTCCTATTTAATAATTTAAGTATTAATTTGAGCATTTTTTGGAAATGAGTTCAGGTTCATGAGGCCAGGGTAGAGGAAAAGGAATGGGAAATAGACCACCAGGCTAGTGGGATTTTGGCAGAAACAAAAAAAAATCATTTCTCTATCCATTTTAATGTCAATTCATATGAGTTTCACTAGCTTGCCACCACTGGTCATCTTAATCTATGTTCTCCCAGTGTATCAGGCATCCCTCTTGTTTATCAAAATAATTCAACTCCCTCTCTCTAGCCTCACCCTAACATATAAGAGATATCAAGATCCCTAATTGCTAGTGCACCAGTGAATGCAAATGATGGTTGGAAACCCATTCAAAATTTACCTAAATGTGATGATAACACTTGGGGTAATATTTCTAAAATTCCACATCCTATTTCTAGTTCTTGTTTAGCTACACATAGTGCATCTCCAACTTATTGAAGACTTGTTCTTCATCTACATTCAAAAGATACCCCTTCTCATTATGTTTCTAGTCATACTCATGAGCATTCTACTAGTCCTTAAGCTATTATATTGTTGCACCTTGTCCTCTATAAACTTCTTCTATCAATGCTTCCTCTGCAAAAGATATTAAACATAATGTCACTCTAAGATCCAAGCCAGATCCACAACATTTGATCCATAAATGACTAAATATCAACAACAATCTGAAAGGAAGGGACCTTGCTTCTCTATGGAAGGATTCTTAGCAAGATCCAAGAATAATGCTTCTCCCTTTGCATATAAATTTTGATGTTGTGATGGTGAATAATTGACAGGAATTTTGGCATAATATTTAATGTTGTGTGTTTTTGATGGCTTTATTATGATGATGTGCATTTAACACTTCAAATTTTTTAAGGGACATTAATAGCTTATTTTTGACATTTTCAAAATTTTGGACAAATATATGTTCGTGATGAAAATATTTATCATTTATTTTTTACGATGTATTATATTTATAGTTGACTTGGAAAGGAGGAATCTTTTTAGAATTTTGGACATGATTATGATATTTGCTACACTATATTTTGGTTGTGCCTTGAAATTTGATTCAATGGTTGATATGTTTACGTGATGCATGCATATTCTATATGGTTTATGATCATGCATTTGAGATATTATGATTATGTGCTCAATGTAATTTGATGTGGGTCCTCCCCTTTTCTATGCATTCCTATTTTTAAGGTGCCCACCCTCAACTATATTGATTCAAATAATTTTGACTAAGCCTTAATTAAAATTTAAAGAGTCACTCTTTAAAAGAAAATAAACAATAGTGAAAATTGTTTTACGAGTTAAAGGATATATATTTAGGCTAAAGTGAAAATGAAGGACACCAACTGCAATAAAGGTTGGTACGATTTCATTTTTATTCTTTAATTGGGTTGTTCTTTCGCTACATTTAGATATTTGTGACTCACAAACATGGATCTACAAGGCTTCGTTTAAATAGCAACATTGATGGAGGTTGATAATATTTTTTTTGTTTAAGGTACCATAAATTTAAGTTATTGATAATTTATATCTGTTGCATCTTTTGTTAATACTGAAGTTGAATCTATTTTGCAGTAGCGTACCAGTCTCTTAATGTGCCTTTTGAGCTAGCTACAACAAGCTTTGTTTCATTTTGTTGTTTATTTCTGTTAGAATTTAACCACATGGTCTTGTAAACAAGGTGATTTTTCAAGAAGTTCCTAATGCAGAGTTTTGATTTGCTCAGTTTGTGATCATCATATCTGAACACTATTCTTTTATGATATTAATGAAGAATCTTGAAGTTTTCCTGCCATAATGTATCTTTATAATTATACTGATGTTTTTCTCTTTTTTATTACTTGTTATTTGTATATTTTACACTGCATCCCTTTTTAACATTATAGGATATGGTCTTAAAAAGAAGCAATAATAGTATTTGAAATTTATTTTTTGTTTGTGAGTTTGGCTTCATAGGCCAATTGTTTTGATTAATGTTCTGTTTAAAAACATATCCTTATTTCTTCTGCTTAACACATTGAAAATATTGTTAGTTTAATAGTTTATTTTATTTTTCTACTTCAAAGGTGTATTATAGGCTTTAAATCAGGAATAACATTTACATTCGTGGCATATCCAGTTGAGAGTTGATGGTTCTGTGAGAGAATCTTAAACATTCATCAATACCAAGTCAATTATGTATGTATTGCAAGTCTCTTTCAAGAAGGATGTTCTCTTTAATTGGGCAAATGCTATTTCAAATGAGATCTGTTTTCAATTTGCTAATTTTAACATGATCCAATGATTTTGTGACGGGCTACCTAGTGATGGCTATTATTTTCTACAATTTGTTCCATGGCATACTCGATAAAACTAATATGAATCTTGAGATTGAACTGGTACAATTATAATACCCTTTTCTATGGAGACACAAGGTTGCATTCCATTTTTTCCTTTTTTAATATCAATTTGTCAAAGAATTCAAGTATATTCTAACATAACATGAAACCAAAAACCTATTTAGAAGTTCAAAAGTATCTATGGGGAAAGGAGTTTGTGATGAAAGGTAGAACCATACTTGTATGAGATTATATGCTTATGAAGATAAACCAATATTGCTACCTATGTTTGTTTTGAATAAATACTTTTTTGCAAAAGTTTGTGCACAATATCTTTCTTGGTTAATTATTTTTGACAAGAAAAAGAAAAAAAAAAACAATTTTTCTCACTACCATTTATTGTGGGAGATATCACAATAATGAATTATTCTCATCTCACAGAATTTTCCGAATTATTGAAATATTTCAATTTTGTTGAAGTTGAATCCATCCAAAGATTCTATATTGAAGGCATTTTATCAAAGCATTTGGAATCTATAACATATGGAAATTTATTCACAAATATTTTAGAAGAAATCATTAAAAATCAAGCTGACACATCAAAGGAGAAGGATACAACAATACTATTTAATGATATAGTAATGGAAGTGAGTACCAACTCTAAAGAAAGGACCAAACAAAGAGGGGAAAAGTTGAAAACCCCACTAATGCTCAACTCCTCTTCTCCACTAAGTCTGATACTATGATGATTCTCTAGAGAACATTACAGCAACCATGGGACTCCCCGCGAAAAAATTCTCATTAATGCCAACATATTATTCCTCTACCCTTAATGCTAGTTTGAATGACATCAATGCCAACATATCAGGTACCACCATCCATTCAGACAATTCCAACTTTCCAACAATCTCCCCCTTTGGCATTGATGGAAACATACTAAGCTCCCCCTTAAACCAAGAATGGTTTTCTTCATCGTTGTTCTTCACCTTGGAAAAAGTAATCTTCTCCCCCTTTTTCATCAATGTCAAAGGATCCTTTTGGAGTCTCCCCTTGAAACAATGCAGTCTACTCTTCAATTGATCGTTAAAGTTTAGTAGTTACCAACAATCATAGTAATTGAGTCAATTGGGAGGAGGAGTCACAACTCCTATCTACAGTCGGAGATACACAAAGGGATCTCTTGCAAGTGGCTTAATAAATATGTATATAAGTTGTTATTTAGTGGCCACATAGTTAAGTCAAGCAACACTAGCAACAACCTATTCTCTTAAGAAGTGAAACTTGATAGGAATGTGCTTTCTCTTTGAGTGCATGACATGATTCTTAAATATGTCGATAGCAATAGTCTTGTCACACAAGATTGCAATTGAATTTTTTAACTCTACCTTAATTTCCTTCAAGGTATGATTCAACCAGAGAATTAGTAAGCAACAAGTGGCAGCTGCAATATACTTTTCTTTAGCAGTTGATAAAGAAATAGAGTCTTGTTTCTTGCTGACCTAGGACACTAAGTAGTTTCCCAAAAAGAATGTTGCACTAGAGTTTCTCTTCATGTCATCAATAATTCCTACCCAATCAAAATTAGTGTTGGCCTTTGATCTAAACTCTTTGCTCCTAGCATACAACAACCCATAGTTTTTTATGCCTTGCAGATACTTGAATATCGTTTTGACGGCAAGGATATGGATTTCACAGGGGTAGGCTTGAAATATGCCTGCCATGGCTACTACTTGCATGATGTCTAGTCTAGATGTGTTGAGATATATCAAGGTTCCTATCATCAATCTATAAATAGTCTAGTTAACCAGTGGTCTGTCATCTTCTTTTCATGACTTATAACCTGTAACCATGGGGGTGCTAATCGACTTGCAATATTCCAGTCCAAATTTCTTCAGAGTTTCTTACAGGTATTTGGATTAGGAGATAAATACCCCTTCTTTTGATTAAGAAATTTGTAATCATAAGAAAAAGGATAGTTCTCCTGTCATGGACATCTCAAACTTTGTCTGCATACAGTTTGTGAATTGATGTCCCAGTCGCTCTGCTAAATATTATGTCATCAACATATGCTACTACAACTAGTAAGTGGTCATCTTAAGATTTTATATAAAAATTGTTGTCTATATTGCCCCTCTTAAATCCTTGTTGTTGAAGGTATCTATCCAATCTTGCATACCAAGATCTGGGGGCCTATTTGAGTCCATCTAAGGCATTCTTCATTTTTCACATAAACCCTTCATTTCCGGCAAGCATGGATCTCTCTGTCTACTCAATATACAATTCTTCTTCCAGATCTCCATTGAGAAATTATGACTTCACATCCATCAGATACACCTTGATGTTTTTATGACTGGAAAAATCAAGAAACATTTTGATATCTCCTAGTCTTGCTATAGGTGCAAAGGTTTCTTCAAAATCTACTCCCTCTATTTGGGCATATCCTTTGCAGACTATGCGAGCCTTATTCCTAACCACTTGACCTTTTCCATTAAATTATTTTTGAAGACCCATTTGGTGCCTATGAAATTTTTCTCTTTGGGTCTTGGAACAAGCTCCCAAGTTTCATTCTTCTTGATTTGATCCAACTCTTCATTCATTTCCTTAATCCAAGATTTATCCTCACTTGCCTGATTGAGATTCTTGGGCTCAATCTAAGATAACAGAGCTAGGTTTACGTAGCTTGGGCTACCAAGTAACCTTCTCCTAGTTTGACTCCCAAGTCTTTGATCATCAATAATTTGAATTTATAGATGTTGTTTCTATACATACCTTGAGGGAGTTTTGGACCTTGGTTTTGTACTTGTTTCTTCATCTTCATCATATGCCTTTTGTTTATGCTTGATTTGAGTATCTGGTGGCTAATCTTTCTTCTCCATCTGAGTTCATGTCTCCTTTGGAAGACTTGGATTTTGGCATTACTTCACCCACTACTATATCAATGTAGTCCCCAACTCTCTTTGTTCTTTTGTTGTAGCACGTGTATCCTTTTCGTTAAAATAAGTACCCGAGAAATATACCCTTGTCAGCATGAGAATCAAAATTTATAGGATATTTTTCATTATTCTTGATAAGACATTTACTCCCAAACAACTTGTAGTGTTTTACTAACGTAGTTATCCCCTTCCACAACTCATAGGGAGTTTTATCACTATTAGGCCTAAGTTGTGTTTTGTTTGATAGGTACATTGCTGCTTGTACTGCTTCTACCCAAAATGTGTGAGGTACATATGCTTCATCCAAGATATATTATATCCTAGATTGTCTTGTTCTTTCTCTTAGCTACTCCAATTTTTTTTGTAGATTTATGGCCACATAATACTTCCTCCTTATGGCATGCTCTTCACATAATTCTTCAAACTCTTGCGAAGCGTATTCTCCTGCTTTTTCTAATCTTAGGCATTTTATCTTTAGATCCTTATCCTTTTATACCTGAGATTTAAATGTCTTAAAATGTTAAGCACTTTTGATTTCTCTTTTAAGAGCGTGATCCATGTGGCTCTAGTAAAAAAGTCAATAAGCAACATAAAATACCTCTCTCCTGTTGGGATTTTTGTTCCAGTTGGGCCATAAATATTTGATTGAATTAGCTTGAGCGGTCTAGATGAAGAGAATTCCTTTGTTTCGAAATGAGTTCTGGTCTTCTTACCGAATTGACAAGACTTGTAGATTGAATTATTAGGCTTTGAAATTATTGGAAATCATCTCACGAATCCTATCTTTATGACTTTTATCAGACTGTCAAAATTCATATGACCAAGTCTCCTATGCCATAATCAAGTTTCATTTGTCTTGCTCAAATAACAACTTACTCTGGAGTCATCAAACACATATACATTATTGTGATTTCTGACTTACTTTCCCACTAGCTTTCCATTATTTTCATGTCGAATCTCATAATATTTGGATCAAAAGGTCACATTATAGCCATTATCACACATCTGGATTACACTAAGCAAGTTATGCTTGAGACCCTCTACATACAATACATTTTGAGCTTTAGTATTTTCATCAAGATTGACTATGCCCTTGCCTTTAATTTTTGTTGGAGCATTGTTGCCGAACATGACATTGTTCCCTCTATCCTTTTATTTTAGAGATAAAAATTTACTTTTATCCCCAGTCATATGCTTGGAACAACCACTATGCACATTCACATTCCAAGTGCCTACAGAGCAAGTTCACATTCCATGCTCTTTCCAGACTTATGTTTCCAATTCTTCTTATCCTTTTGAAAAGCTACCTACCAAGCATTATAGGACTTATATGAGTACTCAAATATGTTTCTGCATTCACTCGCCTTGTGCCCAAAATTATTACATTTGAAGAATTCAAAATCATTCATCATGGGAGAGAAGGGATTTCTATTTCTGGAGTGATACATTTTAGATCTATTATGTTGATACTTATTGTATCTGAAATTCTCATCTCTTTCAAATTTGAATCTTCTACAATCAACAACCTTATGTCCAAAGATATGACATTTATAAAAATGACCATAAAATAAATTAGAGTACTTGAAGTTGGAATTATTATTCCAGTAATGGGCTCCCCTCTTGCTTTCTACATTTCTATCTTCATTGATTCTTTCTTGATGCACCTTTTCATACCTCTGAGCTTCCTCAAATCATGCAGAACTAAAGTTCATATTCCTCATAGAAGATTCCTATGGTTTAGAATATCATAGACCTGCTTTTTTATTTGGAAACCTTTGACTGCTCAGAATCTGATCTAACTTTCTTGTCCCTTCTGCAAACTTTTCATTTACACCCTTCTTGGTCTCCTGTCTCTCAAGATCCATTCTCAAAGAGACAACTTCCTCAATACTCTAACAATTTTCTTCCCATTCATGGATCAAATCATTAAGAATTTTTTCCTTTCGCTTAGCTTCTTCTAACTTCACTTTTAGGGACAAATTTTCTTCTTTGCATGTCTATGAGATCACCTCTTTCTTTACGTTGAAGAACTACTACCTTAGATTTCTATTCTCTTATTCTAGTTTCTCACACATGTTTTGTTTTCCTTGTAGTCGAAGTGCTAAGTTGTCTTTAATTTTAATAGCTTCTTCAAGTTCTTCCTTTTGATAAACAAATTCCTCATTGCCTGAGTTATACATACCTTCTTTAGCACACTCTTGTTATTCTTTTAGTTTCTTGTTCTTCCTTCTGGTCTTGTTTAACTCATCAAGTGCATTAATGAGTTCTCCTTCAAAGTCCACTAATCCTACTTCTTCTTGTTCTTCTTCAGAGTCTGTAATATTTTTGTTTTTCGGAGTCTTCTCGAAATGCCAAGAGTAACCACTCATTTGAATCATCCTATGAGGAGCTTCCTCTATCCAACTCTGGTGCTAAGCTATCCTCTTTGGAGTAAAGCTACTTCATCTTAGAGAGCCTCTTCTTTTGATGTTTTTGAGACTTGCCTCTAAAATTATGATCATGTTCCTTTTTTTCCTTTCTTTGTAAGGTAACTTAGACGAAAAATTTCTAACTCTTCCACAGTCAAACCATTTGAAGGGAATCTTCCCTTTATACTTTCCGGAGCCACACTTTAGTTTCCTGGAAAAATGAGACAACTCCTGATCAGATTTAGAACTTGAGCAATCATGATGGTCTTTGTGCTCCTTAGCTTTCTTAGACACCTTGAAAGTTTCCTCCAGTTCAAACTTCTCTTTCCTTACTCTCATCTCATAGGGTGTGAGAGTACCAATAAAGTGGTCCATTGTGAGACTCTTTGGATCAGACATCTCACCAATGACAAATATTTTGGCATTAAATATCATAGGCATAGAGCTTAAGATTTTTTTAACAATTATATCTTCTTTTATAACTTCACCAAGTCCTTTAATAATATTGGTCACTTCATCAAATCTTAGGAAGTATTCTGCTATGCTTTCTTCTTCACTACCACATTATAAAAGTTTATAGTTTGGCCTTCTTGACTTTTTCATCTCCATCATGAATCTGATTGAGCTTGACCCACACTTCCTTAGCAGACTTGTAGCGCATAAATTTTACAACTTCATATTAACTAAGGCCAAAGAGAATTTCATTCTTGGCTTTAGAATTATTTACATACACATTTTTACCATTCGCATCTATGGGAAGGACATCAGGAACATCATAATCCACCAATGTGGAGCTCCAAACACCTACTCCTAGGGACATAAGATGTTGGAAATACTAAGAGGGATGGTGAATCAGTATTCCTTAGCAATTAGCACTTTTAAATATTTTCCGAGGTGTTAGAGTTGGTCTTTTCATCCCTCCGTCAGTGATCAAAATCTCTTTTGTTGCATTTCATTTTTAGGTGTCTCGTTCAGTCCAGTCATTTACATCGCATTAGGAGCATCAATTTTCTAATGGTAGGGTCTTGTCACTCATCTCCCTCATGTCATGTACTTGCTGGTCTGTGTCTGCTCATCAAAGTCAATTTTAAAGTCATGTACAGTCTTGTTTGGTCTCGTGGTCAACAAAGAGTCATTTTAGTCATTAGGTCTAGGGTTTCGCAAGTTTAGTCTTCAAAATGGCTAATAATGCCAGCAAACACATGAGGGAGGTTTGAAATAAGTTTTCATTGCAAAATTTCATCGTAATAATGCTCGATCATGACTTTCCTTCAAAACTCTGTTTTGAAGAAAAATCGTCAAATTTCGTCTTTTGTAATAAATACCATGTGATTTTCAAAGTTGTTTCAGTTGTAAAGTCCTTTAGGCACAACCTTGGTCACCTTTGCCAAATCCAATGACATCCATCCCTACAGAACAGACAAAGAGATTCATCATTAGTTCAAAAAATCACAAGGAAACAAAAACAGAATTCTTTTGTAAAAGTGCCAAAGTTTTCAAACAATGGGTTTTCTTCAAATCAAAAGTTAAAGTTCATGCCATAAGATATATGTTTTCGTTTCAATAATCCAATTACATGCCAAAGACATTAGTGAAACAAAGAAAAATCATGGAGGAAGCAAAAGTCAGTGTGAAAAGCCGAAACTGTGGTGAAGCCAGCTTGCGCGGCGCATTGGGAGGTAGTCGCGGCACATAGGCAAGTCACGGTGCACAGAGCCAATTACTATAGTGTAAAATTGAATGCGCACGACGCATACAGCCTACGGGGTGCATTGGATTGTGCGCGCGACGCACAGGGCCGACAAGCAAAAATTTCATCACTGCTTCCAAAAATTTCAAACCAACTTAGTTTTCCTCGTGCCAAGTAAGTTTGTAACGTTGTGAATTGCTATTAGCTTGTGTTGGTGTTGTTTGGAGGGAAGAATATGAAAGTTTAAAAGTTGAAAACATAAACCCTCTCATTTTGATAAAAACTGCCTCTTAGGGTTTGAATTTGAGTGTTAAAATTTGACGTTGGTGCCAAGTATTTCAAATCTCATTCCTTTCCTATGGTTCCTTTCCCCTTCACTGTCATATTATCATTTGTCAATCCCTTATTCCCTAACATCCCAAATCACTTATTCCTAAGTTCTATTATCCCTATTCCTAAACCCTACCATTCCCTATTACTCTCCTTCTCTCATTTCACTTATAAAATCCTCAAGTCCCCAAGCAGTCAAGTGACTGTTCCCACACTTTAAATCTCACTTGACAAACTCCATCATTCTCACTGCCCATTTTTTCCCACAGTCCCTCATTTGACTTTGACACATTTGGAAAAATAAAATAAAGCACCAAACTCTTCATTTTCACCTCAGGCGACATAGATGAAGAAGGCATCGAGGAGGCGTGAAAAGACATGATCTTGGCCGAAGCTTCTTTGGCTGAGCATGATACTTGATGATGGACCTTCATTCCAAATTTCAACAAATTTGGAGAAAATTTTGTCAATTTTGAATTTTTTGGCTTCAAAATAGATTTTCCTGCCCAATGTGTAGCACCACTTGGCGTGCGCTTATAATTGGGAGATCCTATGGAGGAAAACTTTGCATTTCTGGATTTTTTATGAAAAGTTATGCATGCTCATGAATTACCTAAGGATTTCATCAAGTTTTGGGTTGCCTAAAGGGCCAAAAACACCCTAAAAATGGCCTTTCTGCCACTTTTTGCACCCACAGGAAGTAGTCTTGGGAGATTGAAGTTTTGGAGGGGAAAATTACATCCAAATCCAGAAATCCCACTTGGGTTGGAAAGTAGATGGGTAGGGCTTTCCAATGAGATATCTTGAGCTCAATTTGGACTTCAGGAAGACCCTAAAAATTAGCCTCAAAGTTGTGCTACGCAAATAGGTTTCAGGCGCAACGCATAGGGGAATTTGGCCTATTTTTCACTTAGTAGCTCAGAATTTCGCCCAGTTTTGACTAGTTTCACTTTTTCATGTAACTTTGACTTATCTTGATGTAATTTCATGACCATGATGTAATTTTGGCACATTTTTACTTGTCTGAGTAGATTCATTCACCAAAAGGTGAAATGTGAGTGAATGAATTAGTTTCCTAGCATATAGAGGCAAGTTGTTTCATTGCCTATTTTTCAGTTCCTTGTTTAGATATGGTTGAAACAGCTCCTAGAATGATGAGCTCGACCCCTAGAGGCATGGGAAGGATTTATGCTTGTCTATATCATGTAATTTCTCAGTCATTTTCATGGTTGGACACTTGGGATTGGTGGGCACTCCATTGTACATTTGATTTCTGCATTTTTGGCAAAGGAAAGACCAGGGTTTGCAACACTTTTTGGGATCCTTGTGGCTCTGTGTTTTGATGGTGTTTTTCTCTATTTAATTTGTAAGTTCACTGATATTTATGTGTACCATTTCCTTTCTCTTTTGCTTCTGAAATTAAACAAATGAGTGGCAAAGGCAGAATTCATTAGCTTGTTGTGCTCTGCCTTTTAGTTTTGTTTAATTCTCAATGTTTTCTTCAGTTTGAAGAAGATTCTTGCAGCCTCTTTCCCTCTTCAACTCCTCAGCAGTCTTTTCTATTCATTCATTTAATCTAAAGAATCAAAACTACCGTCTACCTTGCCCCAACTGGAACTCTGCAAAAATTTGACCTCATCCTCGGACCCAAATCTGCCTTTCCCGTTTTCCAACAAAACCCCCCAAAAAATCAAATAAAATCCTTGCACTTCATACCCATCCTAAAATTAGTTTTTATTTCAGTCATCTCAAGCCCCATCGAATATATTTTACTAAGATTGATCCGGAGAGAGCCCTCTCCTGTCCTCATAGGGCTAGCTATGAGGCTGAGCGTGGTTTGATGTGGACCTAGAACCTTACCTTTTCAGCCTGAGGTAAATCTAGGCTCTAACATAGTGGCGACCATACTAGGGAAGAAACGTTTATTATCATTGTTTGGCTTTGTAGACTATAGACGGAGCCTGAAGTTAGCCAGGTAGCCTACGAAACATTTTGCTGTGCATTAGCGAAAGTAGATGAATGCTACTTCAGTCAATCTCCGATCTAGTTTATAAACTGAACATCTGACCTAAACGATTACCCCAGTACATGTATCAAGTTAGATCTGATGGTTGATGGTGGACAACGATCAGACACAGCAAGGTTGAAATCATTCACCTAGTGATTCCAAATCATTTTCAAGATCAGATTCAAAGACTCCACTGGAGGATGAACCTAACCAGCAAAAACATGAAAGGACCATATAGAAAGATCAGGTATTCAAGTTGGAATTTCATCCAAGACATTTTGTTCTTTTTTGTAAATTATTTCTTCTCTTTTCCCGAGAATGTCAAGAAACCTTTGCAAAGTATACTATGTTTGAGAAGAGATCCTCAGCCTACATTTGATTCCTTCCCTTTGAAGATTGTAAATACCAAAGATTTGCATGCCTTTGAGCTGGATCAAGACCCTTCTTCTAAATCTTGTGATGATCGTCTTCAAATTGATGAGCCCCAAGAGACCAAGAGTAATTCTATACCTTCTGTACATACCCCTATACCTTGTAAAATTCCAGATCGATACAAGCCTCTGATTTTACCTCCTATATCCCATGCTTTCCCTAAAAATCATGACCTATATCTACCAAGATTTGATGGTGACTGTAACAACATCATTGCCGAGAGACATGTTCTGAATTTTGAGTATTTTCTTGACCTTTTTGAAGTTGATGAAGAGGATGTCAGTATTAGGCTTTTTGCTCTTTCTTTGCAAGGCAAAGTCAAGAGTTGGTTCAAAACCCTGCCTGATGCGAGCATCTCAGATTTCTAGCAGTTCGTCAAAGTTTTCCTCGACAGGTGGGTGGTAAGAGAAAACCCTTTCTTGATTATAGAAGAGTATAACCAACTGAAAAGACAACCAGGGGAGACAGTACAACAATTTTCTGCCAGATTTAACCAAGTTTATTATTCGATGCCTATTAATATAAGACCTCCTCCTAGATCTGCTCTCTTACACTACCCATCTGCCTTTGATCCGGAAATGGAGTTTGAGCTGAGAGAAAGGAATCTTGCAACGATTGAAGAGATGCAGAACAGTGCAGTAGATGTAGAGGCTCATTTTCTAATCAGAAGGGAAAAGTTGAAGGAAGAAGAGATGAAAAACACAGATCCGGAGGAATCGACACCTTCAAAGGAAAAGCTTGACATTTTGGTAAGTGTCGTAGAAGAGATGGTGCGGAAAATGACTGCAAAAAATGAAAGTGATGTTCATGAACAAGTGGATGATCCAAAACATTTTGTTTCTTATCCCAGTTGTCATAGTGATTTTTTTATAGATCATCTTGGAGAAGAGAGATTTGTTGATATGACATGTGTGCTTGATGATGTGTTTTATACTGATGATTTGCCTCAGTTTGATCAGTATGATGATGATTATGTTCTCCAAATAGAAGCTAATCTTGTAGACAAATCAGCAGCTAGTTTGTGGGAGGAAGAAGTTCACTTTCAGCAGCTCGAGTACAGTGATCAACCGATGCATATCAGCTATGACAATGACGAGGATAGTGCAGCAAATTTTGAAGTAAGTGAAGGGTCTTTGCCTTTTTGTTTTGCTTCATTTCAGTTCATCAGAGATAACATTCATACACTCAGAAAACAATTGTCGATAAGTTTTGATCTTGACCATCTTGAGGGCAATGAAATCCTTGTTCAAGACTTCTCATATTCAGCTTTGCAGTCCCCGAAAGCCATTGCTTGTCAAGTTGCAGATGAAGACATGGAAGCTGGCACATGTGATCAAATGATACAAGATGATTCCATACCATTTTGTTTTGAATCATTTCAGTTTTTGAAGGGTAAATTGCATAGTAAATCTTCAAATGAACAGCTTGTAGGAAGTCAACAATTTCTCAGTTTTAATGTTGAGGATGAGACAGATGGTGAAATTCTTGAGCAAGTTGTTAATGAGAAATATTCCCCTGAAACGACTGATGTAATCATTTTGAATAAAAAACCCTCCCTAGCACCAGATTTGCAGCCACCAAACGCAATTGAAGGTCAGATTATAGATGAAGGCGTGGAATCTGAAATACATGATCTAATGATGCAAGAGGATTCTGTACCCTTTTGTTTCGAAGCATTTCAGTTTATAAGGTAGAATCTTCGTAATATCTCTAAAGAAAAATATGAACAGCCAGTAGGATGTCATACAGTTTTAATGGATACATCGCAGTAGTCTTCTCAAATTTTTGATGATCCTATTGCTCGTGTGTTGGATGATGTTTGCTGTAAAAGTTCTTCCCCATTGGCTAACCATGTGCCAGATAAGAATGTTGATAATAATCTTATTCAAAAGTCGCCTTCATTGTCTTGTTTAACAGATTGTTCATTGCATACCCCATACCAAGGTTTGCAGTCATATGAGGAGATTGATAAAGGAGACTTTTGTTCTGTTTGGAATCAGCAACAGAGTTTGGTTATTCACAAAATTCAAGATCCTTTTGACAGCCTGCTGCTATCACCAAAGAAAGATAGCACAGATGTGAGGAAAATCTTAATATCCAGCTATGAAGACTACTTGGACCAGAGCAGTAATGTGTTAATGGAAATCAATAGCGATGTTTATGAAGATCCTTTCGCAGTATTCTTGAAGTCATCCAGTCAATTCATGCTTTGCAAGCTTATCAACAGTCAACTTGATTCCAAGTTTCCATGGGAGTTTCCTTTCGATTATTCCCTTTTCTTGCGCATCAGAAAGCATCTTGGAAGAAATCAAATACCAGCCAGGATGCTTATGTGGTTGCATTGGCTGTTCCATTTCACTTGATCGGGTGGTGAAAAGAACAATTAGAGTAGGTTTGATGAATAAGCTCAAATATGAGCATCTTTCCAGTTTGTTAGTTATGATTTAGTCATGTTTGGTTTTATTATGGTTTTCAGTTTTAGCCTTGAGTCAGAGTCAGTCTGCATAATGTCAGTTTTCGTGTTTTGACTCCATTGCCCAATGGATGAAGGCACTGTCTACTCTCCCAAAGATCTGCAGTTCTTGGCACCTCCAAGGAGCTACCATCCCCATTGGAGCCAATGTTAGAGTCGGTCTTTTCATCCCTCCGTCAGTGATCAAAATCTCTTTTGTTGCATTTCATTTTTAGGTGTCTCGTTCAGTCCAGTCATTTGCATTCCATTAGGAGCATCAATTTTCTGACGGAAGGGTCTTGTCACTCATCTCCCTCATGTCATGTACCTGCTGGTCCGTGTCTGCTCATCAAAGTCAATTTTAAAGTCATGTATAGTCTTGTTTGGTCTCATGGTCAGCAAAGAGTCATTTTAGTCATTAGGTCTAGGGTTTCGCAAGTTTAGTCTTCAAAATGGCTAATAATGCCAGCAGGCACATGAGGGAGGTTCGAAATAAGTTTTCGTTGCAAAATTTCATCGTAATAATGCTCAATCATGACTTTTCTTCAAAACTTTGTTTTGAAGAAAAATCGTCAAATTTCATCTTTTGTAATAAATACCATGTGATTTTCAAAGTTGTTTCAGTTGTAAAGTCCTTTAGGTGTATCCCTGGTCACCTTTTCCAAATCCAATGACATCCATCCCTGCAGAACAAACAAAGAGATTCATCATCAGTTCAAAAAATCGCAAGGAAACAAAAACAGAATTCTTTTGTAAAACTACCAAAGTTTTCAAACAATGGGTTTTCTTCAAATCAAAAATCAAAGTTCATGCCATAAGAGATATGTTTGTGTTTCAATAATCCAATTACATGCCAAAGACATCAGTGAAACAAAGAAAAATCATGGAGGAAGCAAAAGTCAGTGTGAAAAGCCGAAACTGTGGTGAAGCCAGCCTGCACGGTGCATTGGGAGGTAGTCGCGGCGCACAGAGCCAATTACTACAGTGTAAAATTGAATGTGCATGGCGCATACAGCCTGTGCGGCGCACTGGGTTGTGCTCGTGGTGCATAGGGCCGACAAGCAAAAAATTTCATCACTGCTTCCAAAAATTTCAAACCAACTTAGTTTTCGTCACGCCAAGTAAGTTTGTAAGGCTGTAAATTGCTATTAGCTTGTGTTGGTATTGTTTGGAGGGAATAATATGAAAGTTTAAAAGTTGAAAACATAAACCCTCTCATTTTGATAAAAACTACCTCTTAGGGTTTGAATTTGAGTGTTAAAATTTGACGTTGGTGCCAAGTATTTCAAATCTCATTCCTTTCCTATGGTTCCTTTCCCCTTCACTGTCATATTATCATTTGTCAATCCCTTATTCCCTAACATCCCAAATCACTTATTCCTAAGTTCTATTATCCCTATTCCTAAACCCTACCATTCCCTATCACTCTCCTTCTCTCATTTCACTTATAAAATCCTCAAGTCCCCAAGCAGTCAAGTGACTGTCCTCACACTTTAAATCTCACTTGACAAACTCCATCATTCTCACTACCCATTTTTTCCCACAGTCCCTCATTTGACTTTGACACATTTGGCAAAATAAAATAAAGCACCAAACTCTTCATTTTCACCTCAGGCAACATAGATGAAGAAGGCATCGAGGAGGCGTGAAAAGAAATGATCTTGGCTGAAGCTTCTTTGGCTGAGCATGATACTTGATGATGGACCTTTATTCCAAATTTCAGCAAATTTGGAGAAAATTTTGTCAATTTTGAATTTTTTGGCTTCAAAACAGATTTTCCTGCCCAACGCGTAGCGCCACTTGGCGCGCGCTTATAATTGGGAGATCCTCTGGAGGAAAACTTTGCATTTCTGGATTTGTTATGAAAATTTATGCATGCTCATGAATTACCTAAGGATTTCATCAAGTTCTGGGTTGCCTAAAGGGCCAAAAACACCCTAAAAATGGCATTTCTACCACTTTTTGCACCCACAGGAAGCAGTCTTGGGAGATTGAAGTTTTGGAGGGGCAAATTACATCCAAATCCAGAAATTCCACTTGGAGACGGGAAGGGCTTTCCAACGAGATATCTTGAGCTCAATTTGGACTTCAGGAAGACCCTCAAAATTAGCCTCAAAGTTGTGCTATGCATACAGGTTTCAGGCGCGACGCATAGGGGAATTTGGCCTATTTTTCACTCAGCAGCTCAGAATTTCGCCCAGTTTTGACTAGTTTCACTTTTTCATGTAACTTTGACTTATATTGATGTAATTTCATGAACATGATGTAATTTTGGCACATTTTTACTTGTATTAGTAGATTCATTCACCAAAAGGTGAAATGTGAGTGAATGAATCAGTTTCCTAGCATATAGAGGCAAGTTGTTTCATTGCCTATTTTTCAGTTCCTTGTTTAGATATGGTTGAAAAAACTACTAGAATTATGAGCTCGACCGCTAGAGGCATGGGAAGGAGTTAAGCTTGTCTATATCATGTAATTTCTTAGTCATTTTCATGGTTGGACACTTGGGATTGGTGGGCACTCCATTGTACATTTGATTTCTGCATTTTTGGCAAAGGAAAGACCAGGGTTTGCAGCACTTTTTGGGATCCTTGTGGCTTTGTGTTTTGATGGTGTTTTTCTCTATGTAATTTTTAAGTTCACTGATATTTATGTGTACCATTTCCTTTCTCTTTTGCTTCTGAAATTAAACAAATGAGTGGCAAAGGTAGAATTCATTAGCTTGTTGTGCTCTGTCTTTTAGTTTTGTTTAATTCTCAATGTTTTCTTCAGTTTGAAGAGGATTCTTGCAGCCTCTTGCCCTCTTCAGCTCCTCAGTAGTCTTTTCTATTCATTCATTTAATCTAAAGCATCAAAACTACTGCCTACCTTGCCCCAACTGGAATTCTGCAAAAATTTGGCCTCATCGCCGGACCCAAATTTGCCCTTCCCTTTTTCCAACAAAACCCCCAAAATACTCAAATCAAATCCTTGTACTTCATACCTAGCCTAAAATTAGTTTTAATTTCAGTCATCTCAAGCCCCATCGAATATATTTTTCTGAGATTGACCTGGAGAGAGCCCTTTCTTGTCGTCGTAGGGCTAGCTACGAGGCTGAGCGTGGTTTGATGTGGACCTAGAATCTTACCTTTTCAGCCTGAGGTAAATCTAGGCTCTAACAAGAGGATTAGTTAATATTCAATTATTATTAATGTTTATGCAGTGATAACACTAAATAAAAGAACACAGTAGGCACAAGAATTTTAGGTGGGAAACCCCTTCCGGGTCAAAAACCACCGAATGCTTTTCTAATAAATTCTTTAATATTCAGCCCCAATTGAAATGAAAGCAACAACTTACTATAATTCTAGAAAATAATTCTCCTCCAGCTCCCATTGGAAGGATGCCCCAACACCTTAGTTTCTTCTGTAGTCAACTGAATGGATGCCCCAACATCCTAGACCAACCTACCACCCTGAAGTGTTCACAGGCTCCAACCTGTAGGCGATTTCATGCACCAGCCTAGCACCTCCCTGCCACCCTATAATGATTGAAATGAGACAAGAGTGTGGATTCTCGTACAAGCGACAACTATCCATGATAAAATATGATTTACAATGATTTTGACTGAACACCCATTCACAATATGACCTGCAACCCAACCATGACATCATCCCAACAGAGACTCCTATACCTCCCAATAATTCCTTTTCGACTCTAGGCAAATTGACTCTTTTACAGTAATGACTCTTCCAATGATGACACTTTTACAAATGACTCTTTTATAACTTTACAAGTATGACTCTTGGCCTTGACACTTATTCACAATATAAGGATGGTTGTCTATCTTCAAAGGATGTCCCACTGCAATGCTTCCTTTGATTTGATACTTCTACTCTTGAATTATTTCTTGAATTTGTACTTGAATCTTCTTCTACCTACATGCAAAATTTTCCTGGCAAAACCAATCCCAAAACAAAACAAAATACCCTTCAACTTACCTCTACCTACAAAACACATGTAAGTGCATAATAATGAATAAAGACAAATTAAAATTACAATGTGTACTTGAAGTGTGCTTGTCACTTTTGTTGTTGACTTGTTGCAGTAGTAGATAAAGACTCCCACTGTTGATATAGGCCTAAACTCTATGCAAGACTATATCCAAAACTGACCTAAACATATATACAATAAAAAGTGAATAAAAATTGATTATAGACCCTAGACTTATGATGGACCAAGTTCTAAGTACAACAACAGAGACCATTATATCAACTATGACAAGACAAGTAATATGAACTCACAATATCATATAGATTTAGAAAACTTGGTGTAGCATCAAGAATATGTAGCATAAAATTTGTAGCATCAAGAATAAGACATCCAAAAAACTAATTGTGACATATAAAGACATAGAGATATAACCAAGACACTGTATATACTTACGTTTTCCTGCAGAAACATATGCCAGAGATGATACTCATATTTCAAATGTAAACACTAATCATACATACCTTGCTGTAGGAGACTTACCCTTGACTGTTGATGTGTGGTCCTTACTGCAGTGATCCTTGAATGCATGCTTTTTCTTGCCTTCTAGGATCTCGATATTGAATATGTTGTATCTATGTAATTTCAGATCTCTAGAGTTTGAAATTTGATCTTGTGGTATCCCTCTGAGTACTCTTTCCAACTGCACATGTTTGATCAAGATTGGTTTCTTCAAGTAAGATTTATGCCCAATCTCCCACGACGACCTGATTATAGACTAGTTTAGTAGAGCGAACTTGTACGAAGTGCCATGTGTCACTGTTACAACCTTCGGCCCTGAAAATGCTACTCAACAAACTAAATTATGTCCTCTTTTTGTGACTATTTATGAAATATGAATCCAATGCACAGAGATAAAGTTATCACTATTTTACCAAAGCACCTATTTGACATGGAATTCGGGAGCTTGCAAAAACCCTAACTTCCTCAGATAATATCTCCGAAAATATAACGAACCAATAACTTAAATTCAGTGACAAGGTTCATCAAGATTGAAGCTCAAATGGATTTTAATTTAAGCTTATGAAGCTTCGCAGAAAAAAATGTATAGCAAAAATTCCACAATGACTTGTTTGAAGCCACAAAATCCCTACTAGAGGAGGATATGAGGGTCATTATTTATATGAATGCCTTGAGTTGAGAGGGTCCTCAACAAGTGAACGTTGGAGGGATTTTAGGAGATTTTATTATTATTAATTATTGACTATTAAATGACCACAAATAATTATGAGTGCCATGCCACAACCCCATAGGGTTTTAGCCCACTAACTGGGGTTACTAACTTCAAACATGAATATCTCTCAAACTGTGAAGAACTACTTGACTTGCCATAGATAAATGGAAACATCTCGATGAGTGGAATCCATTTAGTAGATCCTTGACTCATAATAGATTAATTTTTCAAGTCAAAATTTCCATGCAAGATCTTGGTAGCCCCTAGTGTTGCTTGGGTTGACATCAATGACAACCAATGATCAACAATCTCCCCCTTTGGCATTGATGGCAAGACAAGTACTCCCCCTGTGATCATGCCACCTCTTCCTACTGCCTTCTCTCCCCCTTTTTCATCAATGGAAAAGGGTAACTCCCCCTGATAAATAGCCATCTTGCAGACCTGTACACACCTCCACTCCACCTTTCTACTCAAGTAGATAAGAGAAAGAGTCTAATGAAAACTTTAGAGAATCCCAAGATTTTGGCGAAGATACTCAAATGATTCACGAGGTAATGGTTTGGTAAATATGTCGTCAATTTGTTCCTTTGTGCCAACATATTCAATCTTGATATTCTTTTCGGCGACCTGTTCTCTAACGAAATGATATTTAATCAGAATGTGTTTCATTTTGGAATGCATCATGGGATTCTTGGAGATATTGATGGCGTTGGTGTTATCACAAAATATAAGAATAAGCTCATAAAACTTGACTTGAATATCTTGCAAAGTTTTCTTCATCCAAAGAACTTGTTTACAACAAGCTGCTATTGCAATATATTCTATTTCCGTTGTGGATAATGAGATTGAAGATTGCTTTTTACTTAACCATGAAACAAGACAACCACCTAGATTGAATGATGATCCACTGGTACTCTTACAATCATCAACACTTCTTACCCAATCTGCATTTGTATAATATTGGATAACCATATCATTTCCTATGGGATATCATAGACCATTTTTCTGTTGTACCCATAAGATATCAAATAATTCTTTTGATGACAATAATATGAGATTCTTTTGGTGCTGCTTGGAATCTTTCTACTTGTCCAACTGCCTACATCACATCAGGTCACAAATCTGTCAGATATAGGAGACTACCAATCATGGATCTATACAAACTTTGGTCCACATCCTTTGACGAATCTTCTAAGCTTAACTTGCAACCTGTTATCATGGGGGTAAGGACTAGCTTCCAATATTCCATCTAGAATTTTTCGAGCATTTCCTTGATGTACTTGGTTTGATATATGAATATTCCTTTATCCTACTGACAAATATGAAGCCCCAAAAAGTATGTTAGCTCGCCAAGCATAGAAATTTCAAACTCACTTTGCATTTTTGTCGCAAAGTATTTACTTAATCTATCATCATTGCTTCCAAATATTATATCATCAACATATACCTCGATAATCATTAGGTTATCTTGATCCACTTTCACAAAGATATTGATGTCAGTGCTTCCTTTCTTGAATCCTTGTTGATATAGATACTTATCAAGACGAGCATACCAAGCCATAGGATCTTGCTTGAGACCATATATTTCCTTCTTTAAACTGTAAACATTGTTTGCTTTGTCAGTGAGTAGAAAACCATCAGGTTGTTCAATGTAAACTTCTTCTTCCAATTCACCATTTAGAAACGCTGACTTAATGTCCATTTGGTAGACCTTTATTTTCCTTGAGCATGCATATGCAAGAAACATCCTGATAGCTTCCATTCTGGCAATGGCAGAAAATGTTTATCCAAAATTGATTCCTTCAACTTGTGCATATCCTTTGCAGACTAATCTTGCATTATTCCTGGTAACTTATTTGTCCTTATTCAATTTTTTTATGAAGACTCGTTTAGTTCTAATAAAAATTTTATCCTTTGCTCATGGAACTAATTCCCAAGTGGTTTTCTTCTCAATTTGATCTAGTTATTCATTCATAGCTGCTATCCAGTGTTCATTTTGACTAGCTTCCTCAAAATTAATAGGCTCAAAAGTCGCTAAAAGGGAAACATGGGCTTGTTGTGATGAACGAAGTTGTGGACTTCTTCTGGTTCCAATTCCTTCATTTATGTTTTTAATGATCGGATTTAACGAATGATTCTTTTGATACCATTCTTTTGAAACTTTTGGAGAAACTTCTTGTACATCCTGCTGATCATTTCTTATTTCTTCTTGGTTGACTGGTGTTTCCTTATTTGATTGGTCTTGTTCTGGAGCTTCTTCTTCATCCTTCATAGATTCTACCTCAAGCCCCTCAGATTTTCTTGAAGATACGATCTCACAGTCTTCATCAAAAGTAACATTTATACTTTCAACTTTTTGTTTTTGCCTCAAATTGTAGCATCTATAAGCCTTTATTTTGCATGAATAACAAATTAAAATACCTTCATCAACACAGAATTGAACTTGCCCAATTTTTGGTCTTATCTTTTGATATAACATTTACTTCCAAATATTTTGAAGTATTTGACGTTAGTTGGTCTTCCTTTCCATAGTTCGTACGGAGTCATGTTACAATTTTTCCTGAGAAGTACTCTGTTTATAATGAATATAACAGTATCAATTGCTTCAACCTAGAATTTATTGTCTAAGTTTGAGTCTTTTAACATGGTTCTAGCCATTTCCTGTATGGTTCTGTTTTTTATTTCAGCTACTCCATTCTGTTGTGGTGTTATGGCTGTTGAGATTTACCTTTTTATTACATGCTCATCATAGTATTGATAAAATTATTTGGACATGAATTCTCCACCATTATCTGACCTTAGATATTTGATCTTTAAATTGGTTTCATTTTCGACCACTTCCCTGTAGATTTTGAAACATTTGAATGCCTCAAAATTTTTCTTTAGAAAACTGATGGCTGACATTCTAGTGTAATCATCTATCATTAACATAAAGTATAATTCACCATCTAAACCTTTTGTTCTCATAGGACCACATATATCAGTATGTATTAATTCCAATGGATGTGACAAAAAATGTTCCTTTTTCTTGAACTCAACTTTTGTATGTTTGTTGTGCCGAAAAGATTCACATATCATATTGGTAGGCTTTGAGATTTTTGACATTTCTATAATTGCTTCCTTTTTGTTGATCTTGACCAAACTGTCAAAATTTATATGTCCCATTCGTTTGTGCCATAACCATCTCTCATCTTCTTTTGCCAAGAAACACCCTTTAGGTGTCTCATGCAAAATATGTATTTCGTTTGTAGCTATGCTTGTTGTAGTCACAATTTTACCAAACTTTCCTTTCTTGATTACACATTTCTTTGAGTTGAATAACATCGTGTGTCCTTGATCGCACATATGTCCAACATTGAGAAAATTGTGATCCATATTTTCAACTAGCAACACATAATGACTGAAATAAGACAAGAGTGTGGATTCCTGTACCAGGGACAATGATCCATGATACAATATGATTTACAATGATTTTGAATGAACACCCAATCACACTATGACCTGCAACCCAACCATGACATCATCCCAACAGAGACTCCTATACCTCCCAATAATCCCTTTTCGACTCTAGGAAGATTTACTCTTTTACAATAATGGCTCTTTCAATGATGGCACTTTTACAAATGACTCTTTTACAACTTTACAATGATGACTCTTGGCCTTGACACTTATTCACAATATACGGATGGTTGTCACGTCTTCAAAGGATGTCCTGTTGCAGTGCATCCTTTGATTTGACACTTCTGCTCTTGAATTCTTGCTTGAAGTTGTACTTGAATCTTCTTCTACCTGCACGCAAAATTTTCCCATTGAAACCAATCCCAAAACAAAACAAATTACCCTTCAACTTACCTCTACCTACAAAACACATGTAAATGCGTAATAATGAATAAATACAAATTAAAATTACAATGCATTCCTAAAGTGTGCTTGTCACTTTTGTTGTTGACTTGTTCCAGCAATAGACAAAAACTCCCACTCTTGATATAGGCCTAGACTCTATGCAAGACTATATCCAAAACTGACCTAAACATATATACAATAAAAACTGATGACAAACCCTAGAATAGTGATGGACCAAGTTCTAAGTACAACAATAGAGACCATTCTATCAACTATGAAAAGACAAGTAACGTGAAATTACAACATCATATAGATTTAGCAAACTTCGTGTAGCATCAAGAATATGTAGCATATAATGTGTAATATCAAGAATAGGACATCTGAAAAACTAATTGTGACATATAGAGACATAGAGATATAACCGAGAAATTGTATATACTTACGTTGTCCTACAAAAAAATATGCCAGAGATGATACTAAAATTTAAAATGTAAACACTAATCATACATACCCTTTTGTAGGAGACTTACCCTTGACTGTTGATGTGTGGTCCTTACTACAATGATCCTTGAATGCATGCTTTTCTTGCCTTCTAGGAGTTTGATATTGAATTTGTTGTATCTATGTAATTTCGGATCTCTAGGGTCTAAAATTTCATCTTGTAGTAACCCTCGAAGTCCTATTTCCAACCCCACAGGTCTGATCAAGGTTCAATTCTTCAAGAAAGAGTTATGCCCAATCTCCCACAATGAATTGATTATATACTGGTTTAATAGAGCGAACTTGTACAAATTTCCATGTGTCACTGCTACTACCGTCAGCCCTAAAAATGCTACTCAACAAACTAAATTTCGTCCTCATTCTATGAATATTTATGAAATATGAATCTAATGCTAAGAGAGAAATTTATGAATATTTTCCCAACGTCACATGTTTGACATGGAATTCGGGAGCCTGCAAAAACCCTAAATTCCTCAGATCATATCTCTGAAAATATAGAGAGCCAAGATCTGAAATTCGGTGATGAGGTTCATCAAGACCTCAACTAAAATGAGTTTTAATTTCAGCTTCTAAATCATAGAAAAAAATTGTTATAGTGAAAAATGACATGATGACCTGTTTGAAGCCACAAAATCCCTACTAGAGGAGGATATAAGGGACATTATTTATATGAATGTCTTGAGTTGAGAGGGTCCTCAATGTTGGAAATAATACTAAGAGGGGGGGGGGGGGGGGGGGGGGTGGGTGAATCAGTATTATCAAGTCAAATATTCCTTTTTCAAAATCAAATTATATACGCTACCTCAGTTAATTAAACTCGCGTATATACGCAACTATGCAGAAGGAAACCCATGTATACAATGAAAACTTTTAATTTACTTTATCTTTTTGATGTTGATTGTTAATCTGTGTTTGAGAATCAAATAACCAGTAACCAGAAATAGTAAAGTATAGCAGAAATACAATCGCACACAAGAACACAAGATATAAGGTGGAAACCCAATGTGGGTGAAAACCACCTGCTGCAATTTGTCTCTATCTTCTCTTTAATTAGAAACTTCTTTTTACAATTGTACTGGTGCAGTCCTTTACCAGTACGTAGGGTGGAACCTGTAGAGAGCTACAACCCTCTCTCATTTTCCAGCTTCTCCTAGAAGGGAGCTACAACCCCCTTAGCTCTTGCACTAGCCAAGATACTAGTACGTAGGTGCTGGCCTACAGAAGGCTACAACCTTCACTTTCTTTCAGGGACCACGTTTCATCAATTTTCAGACTGGATCCAAAAATAACATCAATCAAACATCAAGAATTTCTGCATCAACCAATCACCTTTTCACCAATCAAAACTGAATCAAAATAAACACTTCTTTGACGATTGTACCCAGATCACAGTAACAGTAACCACACACCAAATCTGAACCCAGAACACTGCAATAATAAACAGAAGCATCTAGATCACAACTCAAAAGATATACACTGCTTTAATAACCTGAAACCTGCGTACATACGCTTCTGTTGTTGGAACAACTTGCGTATATGCACCTTCGCTTCACTGAACCAGCGTGTATACGTGTCTTCGCTTCACTGAACCTGCGTACAGATCTATAAAGGATAATTCGCTCTTTCAGATATTCAAACACTAATTAACCCAGATTATTAGACTTATAGATCAAGCAAGCGCCACATATAGCAGATCAAAATCATACAAAGATACTATCATTCAAGCTTAAAGATTATGACCCATCAATAGAACTTATCCTTCTCTTTGCGCTAAGGTTTCTCCTTCATTCAGATCCAGATCTGCACCATGACCCCAAATACCAGTATTCCAGATCTAGCACTTTATCAGATATTCAATAATAATTCAGATGATCTTTTTCCACACGATCTCCTTCCTCTTTTATAGTTTTAGGCCTTCCACAATACCACGGTCATAATAAACCAATACCACGGACCCAATACTTGGGATCAACACTTCTGATGAGGTACCATGGTCCAAAACCATAGGTTCAAATACCAAGGACTAACTACCACGGACCAAAGGTAAGTTCTCCAACATATACGCACTTTTCCTTGCATGAAAGTGCGTGTATACGCATACGCGCCTTTGAAACGTCTAACCCGCGTGTATATGGGTCTTCATCTAGATGAACCTGCGTATATGCCTTTTCCTTCATTCTGAAAGCCTGAACTGAGATCTGTTACCAAAGAGAGTTGCCATCAAGGACAACACCTGTGCCATAGCTCCAAACCTGTGCCATAATGACAACAATCTCCCCCTTTGGACTTGATGGCAACCCAAAATCCTCAAAGTCATTCTCCCCCTTTGTCATCAAGGGCAAAGGGTTATGCTCCCCTTGAGTACATGCTGAAATTTCTGCCCTGCTGTGCTGACCATGCTCCCCCTGACTGTAGGCAAGATCTACAAAAGATGTTCTTCAAGAAGAACCATGACTTATACATCATAAAAGACCTTCCTATCACCAAAAGACTCAATACATACATCCATCACCCAACCAAGTGGGGATACATCATAAATTTACATATGACAACCAAGTTCATTACATGTTCATCCCAGGCATAGTGGGGAAACCAAAATAGGCCATTACATGACCTTGACACCATAAAAGAGATACCACAAAAGAGATACATGACATAGAGACGAAATATCTAGAACAAGACTTATGAAAGTCATCAATAACTGATAGCAGCAGCATCTGTCAATCACCACCAAGATTTCCTTCTGTTCTCCCTCTGCCTCTGTTCCACCTGAAACCAACAACAGCTGTGAACTAGAACCAAAAGCTTCTAAGATAATGCCAACAATGCATTATTAGAAGATTATCTGCTCCCCCTGAACCTGTGCCGGATGGTCTCTATCAGACCCATATCAGAATATCTTCAACCAGAGCTTGTCCCTACTGATATCCATCAAGCCTCCATATACACGACTGTCTATGCACAAACCGGCGTATGTACATGGATCCTCCTCAGGCAACTCGCGTACACCCATTTTTCTCTGAAACAGACAAGTTTTAACAGCAAGATGATGCATCAACTACTCCCAGCTTCTGTCTGAGGTATTCAAATGTCTCCTTGGGCAGTGGTTTGGTGAGAATATCAGCAACTTGTTCCTTAGAAGGAACATACTCCAATTTGACCTTTTGTTCCAACACTTGTTCCCGGAGAAAGTGATACTTGATCGGTATGTGCTTGGTCTTTGAATGCATGATTGGGTTCTTTGAAATGCTGATTGCACTTGTATTATCACATAAGATGGAGATAGGTGGTGTACAAGTGATTTGAAAGTCCTGCAAGGTTTGCATCATCCAAAGAAGTTGAGTGCAACAAGATGCAGCAGCCACATATTCCGCTTCAGCTGTAGATAAAGCAATCGAACTCTGTTTCTTGCTGAACCAAGATACTAATCTGGAACCCATAAAGAATGCACCACCACTTGTGCTCTTCCTGTCATCCACGCTTCCAGCCCAATCTACATCTATATAAGCATGAAGAGTGAGATCTGTATCTCTAGGATACCATAAGCCATAGTTTTGAGTTCCTTGAAGATACTTGAAAATTCTCTTCACTGCCTGAAGATGAGTTTCCTTTGGATTTGCCTGAAATCTTCCAACTATTCCCACTGCATGCATGATGTCTGGTCGGGTACCTGTCAAATAAAGTAGACTTCCAATCATAGATCTATAGGTTGGTTGATGTACTGCTGTTGATTCATCATTTGCACTGAGACTGCATCCTGTAACCATAGGGGTACATACTGGTTTTGAATCTTCCATGCCATACTTCTTCAGAATCTGCTTGAGGTACTTGGTTTGAGACAAGAAGATACCGCCTTCATTTTGTTTGATTTGCAATCCAAGAAAGTATGTCAGTTCTCCAAGCAAGGACATTTCGAATTCTTTCTACATCACCAAGGCAAAGCTTTGACTCATAGCTTCTTCATTGCTGCCAAAGATAATATCATCTACATACATAACAAGTATTAGCAATTTGTCATTTTCAATTTTTATATAGATATTGCTATCTGCTGATCCTTTTGAAAAACCTTGTTGATGAAGATATTTGTCCAAACGGTAGTACCAAGCTCTTGGAGCCTGTTTAAGACCATAGAGAGCCTTTTTTAGTCTGCATACAAGATTTGGATGATTCCCAAGAATGAAACCATCTGGTTGCTCAATGTACACTTCTTCTTCTAAGTCTCCATTCAGAAAGGCTGATTTCACGTCCATTTTAAATACTTGAACTTCTGAAAGCTTGAGAGAGCAAGGAACATTTGGATGGCCTCAAGTCTAGCAATGAGAGCAAAAGTTTCTTCAAAGTCTATTCCTTCTTGTTGAGCATACCCTTTACACACAAGTCTGGCCTTGTTTCTGATTACTTCTCCATTTTCATTCAACTAATTTTTAAAGATCCATTTTGTCCCTATGACATTCTTAACTTTTGGTCTAGGAACCAACTCCCAAGTGTTGTTCTTTTCGATCTGCTCAAGTTCTTCATCCATTGCCTTGACCTAGCATTCATCTTTGCATGCCTCTTTTACATTTTGTGGCTCAGTGGAGGAGAGAAAAGCCAAATAGCTTGAGGCTTCTGCAATTGTTCTTCTTGTTTGTATACCTGCCTCTTTCTGCCCCAAAATTTGAGATTCTAGATGATTCTTCTGAACATACCTGGATGGAGTCTTCTCTTCTATCCTTATCTGTTCCTCTGGTGCCTCTTGAGGTTCTTCTTCATCATCAGTCTGATTTGGAGAGTAGTCTTCATCCTCTTTGATATTTTCATAATTTACTTGCCTAGGAATGTATCCTTTTTCATCAACTACTACATCAATGCTATCAACAATTCTTCCAAGTCTTTTATTGTAACACTTAAATGCTTTGCTGTGGGGAGAATAACCAAGGAGAATGCCTTCATCTGCTCTAGGTTCAAGTTTGCCAAGCTGTTCATCATTATTATTAATATAGCATTTACTTCCAAAATTTTTGAAATGCTTTACCAAAGGAGTCTCACCATACCAGAGCTCATGAGGAGTTTGAGTGCTGTTCACTCGGACATTTGTTTTGTTGAGAATAACAACCGTAGCAAATGCAGCTTCACCCCAGAAGGTTGCGGGAGTTTCAGACTCATCAAGCATAGCACGAGCCATTTGTTGGACTATTTTGTTCATCCTTTCCACCACTCCATTTTGCTGAGGAGTCCTAGCTGTAGAGAATTCCCTTCTTATTCCATGTTCTTCACAGAAATCAAAAAATTCATTTGAGGTAAACTCCCCACCTCTGTCGGACCTGAGGCACTTAATTTTGTGATCTGATTCGTTTTCAACCAAGGCTTTGAAGGATTTGAATTTTTTGAATGCTTCGTCTTTGTGCTTCATAAGTCCTAACCAAACCATCCTGGAGAAGTTGTCAATGAATAATATAAAGTATTCTTCTCTTCGAGGTGACCTTGTCCTAAATGGACCATATACATCTGTATGGACTAGCTCAAGAGGCCTGCTAATTGACCCTTCCTTCTCAGGGAAGTTAGTTCTGGTTTTCTTACCAAACTGACATGATTTGCATATTGTGTTGCCTGGAATTTTGATATCTGGAAGACCACGAATTGCCTGGTATTTGCATGCTTTCCTTATTTGTGAAAAGCTTAGATGCCCCAACCTCCGGTGCCATAACCAATGTTCATCATCCTTGCTCAAATAGCATTGTTGTTGTCTTTCTTCAAATATGTATAGATTATTTGGAGTTCTTCTACCTTTGATCATTGTTTTTCCTGTATCAAGATCACGAACACTACATCCATTTGATCAAAATATTACCTCGGTTCCTTGATCGCACATCTGACTGACACTCAGTAGATTATGCTTCAAGCCATCAACATACAAAACATTTCCAGCTTTGACCTTTTCTTTCAACTGAGCAGTGCCTCTTCCTTTTATGACTGCAGGGGTATCATTTCCAAAAGAAACTTTCTTTCCCTTTTCTAAAACACTATATGATTCAAGCTTTTCTTTATCACCTGTCATATGCTTCGAACATCCACTGTCGATGTACCATAGATTTTCCTGTCCTTCTGCATAAAAGGCTATCCCACATCTTTCTGGTTGTGGTTCCTTCATTCTCCATGTTCTAGCACTTGAGGTTTGTTCCTTCTGAGTTGTCTTCCAAAACCTGCTCCTGCATTCAGAATCTTCATGACCGAAGTTATTACAAATAGAACATTCAATTTCATTTTCAACGGCAGAAAAGTTGTTATAGGTCCTTTTTGTGATTCCAGTCATACTTATTTGTTTTTGAGCTTCTCTAGTCATGATTGTCTTATAGGCAACACATTGAGCTGCTTTGTAACCAAAGTTATGGCGAGAGAAACATTGGCCATTGAAGAAACTTCTGCGATTATCAAATCTACCAGCCAAATGATTGTAGTTTCGATTGTCATCCATTCTTGAAGCAAATTGAGAAGTTTTTACTTGTGGCTGGTTGTAGCTTTTGTTCACCCTTAAGATGTGTTGCCCCTAATTTACCTGGTGGTCTTTGTTTATTCTTGATGTAATTCATCCCTGTTTTACCTGGTGATCTCCATTGGGCTTTTGCTCATTCCTCCTTGCTGCATCAAGATAACTCTTTGAGGTGGATGCTTGAGATGCTTCTCCATTATACCCCAGACCTGTCTTGATTAGTGGAGAACGTTGTACATTGATAATCTCATCCAGAGTTTCAGATCCTTTAACAAATTTAAGATTAAGAGCCTTTGTTTTCTCAATTTCTTTTCTAAGGCCAACAATTTCACATTCTAACTTCTCAAGAAATTTTTCTTTTTCATCAAGTTGGAATTGCAGAGTATCAATGATCATATTCTTTTCTTCTAAACATGTTTTGAGTCTAGAAATATCTTCATAAAAACCATCTACATCTATAGCATCCATGTAATCATCATCTTCAAAAGCCATTAAAAGTTTATAATCATTACCTCATTCATCTTCGTCACTATTTGATAGGCCATCACTGTCTTCATGAGTGTAGTAACTTTTCTTAGTTGCATTCTGTTTCTTGTTCCATCTAACAGGTTCCTTCCCTTTGTCAACCTTATCCTTATGAGGACATTTGACAGCATAGTGCCCGACTCTTCCACAAGCAAAGCATTTGAAAGGTAACTTACCTTGGAATGTTCCGGCCCCCCGTTGAAGGTTTTTGACAAAATTTGATTCTTATTCCTCTTCCGGTGCATGTCCTAACTCATAGTAGTCTCCTTTGCCTGAAGCCTTGAAAGCTGCTTCTCTCCTGTCTGATGGTCCTCCTTTCCTCATTTCATAAGAAGTTAGAATCCCGTGTAGCTATGACATGGTAAGGTTTCGAAGATTCTCCTTTTCTTCTATTGCAGAAACTTTAAATTTAAACCTAGGGGACAAAGATCTTAGAACTTTTTCAACCACAATAGCCTCTTTTATTCCTTCACCCATGTTTTTCATACAATTAACATTCTCATCTACACGAAGGAAATAGTTAGCCACACTTTCATCATTGTGCATTCTGAGATTTTCATACTGAATCCTGAGGGTTTGAAGTTTTGCTTGTTTTACCTATTCATCTCCTTCATAGCTCATAACAATCTTGTCCCATATCTCTTTTGTGGATTTAAATTGCATTACCTTGACAAATTCTGATTGAGATAGGAATCCTAATAGAGTATTGACCGCCTTTGCATTTGTTTCATATTTCTTCTTCTCAGCCGGATCTATAGGAGTTGCTGATGGAAAAATATACCCTGTATCTATGATATCCCAGAGTTCTATAACAAGAGATTGAAGATAGGTAGTAACTCTTACCTTCCAGTATATGAAGTTTGTCCCATCAAAAATTGGTGGCCTGATTGATGCTTCCCTCTCGTAGTTGCTCATGATGAAAGATCTTCCTTCAAGTGATCAAGCTTCTTCTGAAGGACCTGCTCTGATACCAAATTGTTGGAAATAATACTGAGGGGGGGGGGGGGGGTGAATCAATATTATCAAGTCAAATATTCCTTTTTCAAAATCAAATGATATACGCTACTTCAGTTAATTAAACCTGCGTATATACGCAACTATGCAGAAGGAAACCCGCGTATACAATGAAAACTTTTAATTTACTTTAAATTTTTGATGTTGATTGTTAATCTGTGTTTGAGAATCAAATAACCAGTAATTAGAAACAATAAAGAAGAGCAGAAAGAGAATCGCACACAAGAACACAAGATATAAGGTGGAAACCCAATGTGGGTGAAAACCACCTGCTGTAATTCGTCTCTATCTTCTCTTTAATTAGAAACTTCTTTTTACAATTGTACTGGTGCAGTCCTTTACCAGTACGCAGGCTGCAACCTGCAGAGAGCTACAACCCTCTCTCGTTTTCCAGCTTCTCCTGGAAGGGAGCTACAACCCCCTTAGCTCTTGCACTAGCCAAGATACTAGTACGTAGGTGCTGGCCTACAGAAGGCTACAACCTTCTCTTTCTTTCAGGGACCACGTTTCATCAATTTTCAGACTGGATCCACAAATAACATCAATCAAACATCAAGAATTTTTGCATCAACCAATCACCTTTTCACCAATCAAAACTGAATCAAAATAAACACTTCTCTAACGACTGTACCTAGATCACAGTAATAATAACCACACACCAAATCTGAACCTAAAACAATGCAATAATAAACAGAAGCAGCTAGATCACAACTCAAAAGATATACACTACTTTAATAACCTGAAACCTACGTACATACGCTTCTGTTGTTGGAACAACCTGCATATATGCACCTTCGCTTCACTGAACCAGCGTGTATACGCGTCTTCGCTTCACTGAACCTGCGTACAGATCTATAAAGGATAATTCGCTCTTTCAGATATTCAAACACTAATTAACCCAGATTATTAGACTTATAGATCAAGGAAGCGCCACATATAGCAGATCAAAATCATACAAAGATACTATCATTCAAGCTGAAAGATTATGACCCATCAATAGAACTTATCCTTCTCTTTGTGCTAAGGTTTCTCCTTCATTCAGATCCAGATCTGCACCATGACCCCAAATACCAGTATTCCAGATCTAGCACTTTATCAGATATTCAATAATAATTCGGATGATCTTTTTCCACATGATCTCCTTCCTCTTTTATAGTTTTAGGCCTTCCACAATACCACGGTCCAAAACCATAATAAACCAATACCACGGACCCAATACTTGGGATCAACACTTCTGACGAGGTACCATGGTCCAAAACCATAGGTTCAAATACCAAGGACTAACTGCCAGGGACCGAAGGTTAGTTCTCCAACATATACGTGCTTTTCCTTGCATGAAAGTGTGTGTATACGCATACGCGCCTTTGAAACGTCTATCCCACGTGTATACGCATCTTCGTCTAGATGAACCTACGTATATGTCTTTTCCTTCATTCTGAAAGCCTGAACTGAGATCTGTTACCAAAGAGAGTTGCCATCAAGGACAACACCTGTGCCATAGCTCCAAACATGTGCCATAATGCCAACACTCAACAAGTGAACGTTGGAGGGATTTTAGGAGATTTTTTATTATTATTAATTATTGAATATTAAATTACCACAAATAATTATGAGTGCCATGCCACAACCCCACAAGGTTTTAGCCCACTAATTGGGGTTACTAACTTCAAACATGTATATCTCTCAAACCGTGAAGAATTACTTGGCCTGCCATATATCAACGGAAACATATTGACAAGTAGAATCAATATAGAAGATCCTTGATTCAAAATAGAGGAATTTTTAAGGTAAAAATTCCCATGCAAGATCTAGGTAGCCCCTGGTGCTGCTTGGGTTGACATCAATGATAAGCACTGATCAACAATATCCCACTTTGGCATTGATGGCAGTAAAATTACTCCCCCTGTGATCATGACCTCTCTTACTACTGCCTTCTCTCCCCCTTTGTAATCAATGGAAAATGGTAACTCCCCTTGACAAATAGCCATCCTATGGACCTATACACAACTCACTCCCCCTTTCTACTCAAGTAGATAAGAGAAAGAGTCTAATGAAAACTTGGGAGAATCCCAAGCTTTTGGTGAGGATACTCAAATGCCTCATGAGGTAATGGTTTTGTAAAGATGTCATCAATTTGTTCCTTTGTGCCAACATATTCAAGATTGATATTCTTTTCGGCGACCTTTTCTCAAACGAAATGATATTTAATCGGAATGTGCTTCGTTTTGGATTGCATCACAAGATTCTCAAAGATAGTGATGGCACTGGTGTTATTGAAAATATGGGAATAGGCTCATAAAAATTTACTTGAAGATCTTGCAAAGTTTGCTTCATCCAGAGAACTTGTGTACAACAATATGATGTAGTGATATATTTTGCTTCTATTGTGGATAATGAGATTGAAGATTGCTTTTTACTTAACCATGAAACAAGACAACCACCTAGATAGAATGCTGCTCCACTAGTACTCTTACGATCATCAACACTTCTTGCCCAATCTACGTTTATATAAGCTTGGATAACCAGATCATTTACTTTGGGATACCATAGAACACATTTCACTGTGCCCTTAAGATATCAAAGAATTCTTTTGACGACAATAATATGAGATTATTTTGGTGCTTCTTGGAATCTTTCTACTTGTCCAACTATTGGCATTATGATACATGTGTTGTCCTTGATGGCAACTCACACAGATGACATTTCACAGTGCAAAAAATTAACAACAAAGGATTACAGATCAGACTCTAGAGATTGAAGAAAGAGAGCGGTTTAAGAAGTATAAGCTAGTTCACTTTGTCCAAGCAGCGTATATACGTGGGTTAACATAACAAAAGGAGCGTATATGTATATACACACTTTCACAGAAGGAAAAACGCTTATGGGATGGAAAATCAAGGTTTTGGTTCGAGGTGTTTGGTCCAAGGTATTGATCCGAGGTATTTGTTCCGAGGTATTTGGTTTGAGGTATTGGTTTGAGGTATTTGGTCTGAGGTATTGAGAAAGGCCTAAAACTATATAAGGAGGAGAAGATCATTAGGCCATAGTGTGCAAGTGAATGGGTTTCTGAGGAATACTTCTATTTGAAGTATATGTTATGTTGCAGGGGCTATGATTATGAGATGATCTGAAATATTTTGTGCACCTTGGATACAATGTTAGATCAGGATCATAAGAACTGAAATGACTTATCATTGCATGATCTGATGTTGATTGGGCTATATCTGAATACTAACGCATGTTTTATTCTATAAATGTTATGATCTGGGTATGACAAAAGTCTGGAATAGTTGTGAAGTTTTTAAGTTCATATTTGCAGAACTGTACGCTGGTTTGCTTTGGTAAAAGCACGTATACACATTGGTTCAACACATCAAAGTAGCATATACATTATGAAATATGATGTTTGAAGTTGCACTTGATTCTAGTTGTTAATGTAGAGTTCTGGGTTCTGCTCTGTGTTCCGGTGATCGTGTTGTGGTGACAGTGTTTTGAATGTTCAGATTAACTGATTGTGATTTTCTTCAGTGATGATGGATTTTTAGTGATTGATGCAATTGTGGTTGATTTAGAGATTGATGATTGAGTTTCTGTGATTGGTTGATGTAGATGTATTTGATGGTTGTATTGTAGTGGTGATTGATTCTGAGATTCAATGTTACTTATGGGTCCAGTATGAAAATTTGATGAAACGTGGCCTTTAGATTGTGGTGTTGGGTTCCAGGAGTATCCAGTCTTCAAATTTATCAAACGTGGTCCCTGGAAGAAGAGAGAAGGTCGTAGTCTTCTATAGGTCGGCGTCTACATATTGATAAACATATCATCCAGTACAAGAGCCAGGGGGTTGGAGCTTCCTTCCAGTAGCAGTTGGAAAATGAGTGAAGGTAGGAGCCTTCTGTAGGCCGGTGCCTATGTACTAGTAAATGGATCGGCTAGTAGAAGAGTCAGGGGGTTGGAGCTCCCTTCCAGTAGTAGCTGGAAAATGAGTGAAGGTTGGAGCCTTTTGTAGGTTAGCACCTACGTACTAGTAAATGGATAGGCTAGTACAAGAGCTAGGGGTTGTAGCTCCCTTCCAGTAGAAGTTGGAAACCAAGAGAAGGTTGTAGCCTTCAGTAGGTGGGTGCCTATGTACTGGTATGAGTCTACACCAGTACAAGATTGTAAACATGTTTTTCTTATATTAAAAGAAGACAACAACAGGTGGTTTTTGTCCCGCATTAGGTTTCCACCTTAAATCTTGGTGTTCATGTGTGTTGCTTATGTGTGATGGTTTATTATGTTATTATTGCACATGGTTACTGTTTATATGGTTAATGAAGTATTGATGCATTGATTAAAGATCAACATATGATGAATTAACTGAATCATAAGTTTGTTGGATATACGTTGGTTGCTTTAAAGATAGTTGCGTGTACATGCGAGTTACCTTCATTGAAGTAGCATATATAAATTTGAGTATGAAAAGAAAAGGTTATTGATTTGACTAATACTGATTCACCCCCCCCACCCTCTTAGTATTATTTCCAACAATTGGAATCAGAGAAGTTCCTTTGGAAAAAGCTTGATCATTTGAAGGAGATCCGTAGAAACAATGGGAAAGAAGCTAAAGAAGAAAGCACCTCAGAAGAAGAAGACATATCAAAGGAACAATGACAATAGGAGAGAGAATTGGCCATTAGGTGGAAGCAAGTATTTAGATTTAGAATCACCTCAGATTGAAGATGAACAAGCAAAAGAAGTATCAGGTACAAATTTTTGGTCTTCTAGTGATACTTTTCTCTGTTCAAGTAATGTTGAAGATATTGAAAGTGATCGTGAAAGAAACATAGAGAAAAAAGTTAAAATACTTGCAGATAAAATCAAAGATGAACAAGATCTATTTAACAAAAGGGAGTGTGCCTTCAGAGAAGAAGTTACCAGATTAAAAGCTTAGTTGGAGGAAGGAAACAAAGTAAGGAAGTAGTACAAGGAAAAGGAAGATCAATGTCAAAAGCTGCAGGATGAAGTGACATCATTAAGAAATGAAGTAAATGAAAAGAGTACAACAATCAAGAGACTTAAAGATAGATCCAGTTACTATGAAAGTCTTGAAGCTAAGATCCTCTCTCTAAAAGAAGATCTTGAAAAATCAAATAAGCATAATGAAGAACTACCTCAAGCAGATGAAGAACAAGAAAATGAGATTCTCAAATTAAGGCAAAAAGTGGAAGAAGGAAGAAAGGCTGAAGAAATCATGAAGAAGCAATATCTTGAAAAGGAAGAACAATATTAGGTTGAGGTAAATATCTTAAAAGGTAAATCAGAAGAAAAGAATAAACTGTTATGATTTCAAGATAGTAATAAGATTTTGGATAATATTCTTAGTAGTCAAAGGTCTCCTACCATCAAAACTGGTCTTGGTTTTCATGAATCTATTGAAGGTGAATCTAGCTCTCAAGATGAGGCAAGGAACTCTAATGAAAAATCTGAAATGCTCAACAAGGAGATGAGAAGTCAACCCCATCAACAACCAAGGAAAGAAATTCTTCAAAGAAAACCTTTTACTCCTAACTATGGAACTGATAGTCGTTTGTTTCCTTCGATGAATAATGTTGAATGTTTTATATGTCATAATTTTGGACATGTTGCAGCCAGATGCAGAAGTAGAATGATTCAAGCTAATAATTTTCACACATAAAGATCATTAGCTTCCAGGTACTTTAAGGGATATTATTTTTCCTGCAATATGTTTGGTCACAAAGCCATTAACTGCTATAGAGGGAATATGAAACATATAAGATGTTATGCTTATAACAAGTTTAGGCATATAGAAAAAGAATGTAGGAGAAAATTTCGGGCACCATACCAAAAGGAGAAAACATCATCACACTCGAAGATATGGAAGAAGAAGGAATTACAGTCAGAAAGATGTGGCATAACATAGTGTACAGACATAACAGACTCAGGGGGAGCTAAAAGTGTGAAATTTCAGAATTTCAATTCCCATATGCAGTTATCATGAAGACAAGTCACGTATATACGCGAGTTCGAAGCTGCACAGTCACATATATGTGGGTTGGGGAAAAAGAAGTGGGACAGACTCAGAAAAAGTGGTCTGACATGGTTCAGTCAATTATCAAATATCTGTTCTATTCTGTTTGATGATGGTTACAATTTGTTGATGATATGTGGAAGTTTTTTGGTCCTCATAAGCTCTTAATAAGTTGATGATGATGCCTTGATGATTCTTACTGACAAATGCAATGATCAGATCTGATAGTGAACAAATGGCATAGGTTTAGGGGGAGCATATGCTTCTAATAATGCATTGTTGGAATTATAATAGAAGAACTTGGTACATGAATATGATTATATTGGTTGATCCACATAGTTGTTTGATTCAGGTGACTCTTTTGATGATGGACATATACAGGTTGTTGATCTTGATGCTACTGACAGATGTTGATGGTGCATATCATATATGGTGTATGATAGTTTCTGATGACTATCATGGTCTTGTTTAGATTATTGGTCCTTGTTATAAATGTCATGTATATCATTTTATGTAAAGGTCATGAAAAGACCTAATCTGTAACCCCACTATGCATGGGAAGGATGATGTAATAATTTCTATTTCAGTCATGTATAAACATTTGGTATATCTCCACTTGGTTTGGTGGATGAGTCAAAATTGATGTATCCCAACTTGGTTGGGAGATTTATGTATGTATGAGTCATTGGTGATAGGAAGGTCATACTCACATAGTTGAATTATAGAGTCATGATTTTATTTTGAAAATAATTTCTGCAGACTTTGCATGTGCTCAGGGGAGCATGGACAATTTAGTGCATCTCAGCATGTACAAAAGGGGAGCTTAATCAAAGAATTCAACATGTACTCAGGAGCATGGACATCATAATGAATATCAAAGAGGGAGAATATCTTGGTCTGCCCTTTGCCCTTGATGTCAAAGGGGGAGAGTATCTTGGTGTTGTGGTTACCATCAAGCCCAAAGGGGGAGATTGTTGGCATTATGATATAGGTGTTGTCCTTGATGGCAACTCACACAGATGACAGTTCACAGTGCAACAGGGTAACAACAAAGGATTACAGATCAAACTCTAGAGATTGAAGAAAGAGAGTGGTTAAAGAAGTATACGCTGGTTCACTTTGTCCAAACAGTGTATACACACGAGTTTTTAGAACAAAAGGAGTATATACATATATTTGCACTTTCACAGAAGGAAAAACACGCATGGGATGGAAAATCAAGGTTTTGGTCCAAGGTATTGGTCTGAGGTATTGGTCCTAAGTGGTTTTGGTCCAAGGTATTGAGAAATGCCTAAAAATATATAAGGAGGAGAAGATCATTAGGCCATAGTGTGCAAGTGAATGGGTTTCAGAAGAATACTTCTATCTAAAGTATATGTTATGTTGCAGGGGCTATGATTATGAGATGATCTGATATATTTTGTGCACCTTGGATACAATGTTAGATCAGGATCATAAGAACTGAAATGAATTATCATTGCATGACCTAATGTTGATTGGGCTAGATTTGAATACTAATGTGTGTTTTATTCTGTAAATGTTATGATTTGGGTATGACAGAAGTCTGGAATAGTTGTGGAGTTTTTAAGTTAGTATTTGCAGATCTGTACGCAGGTTCGCTTTGGTAAAAGCGCATATACACACTGGTTAGACACATCAAAGTAGCATACACATTATGAAATATGATGTTTAAAGTTGCAGTTGGTTCTGGTTGTTAATGCAGAGTTCTAGGTTCTGCTTTGTGTTCTGGTGATTATGTTCTGGTGACAGTGTTCTGAATTTTCAGATTGATTGATTGTGATTTGCTTCAGTGATGATGGGTTTTCAGTGATTGATTTAGTTGTGGTTGATTCAAATATTGATGATTTAGTTTCAGTGATTGGTTGATGTAGATGTATTTGATGGTTGTATTGCAGTGGTGATTGATTTTGAGCTTCAATGTTGCTGATGGGTCCAGTATGAAAATTTGATGAAATGTGGCCTTCAAATTGTGGTGTTATGTTCCAGGAGTATCCAGTATAAAAATTTATGAAATGTTGTCCCTGGAAGAAGAGAGAAGGTCTTATCCTTCTATAGGCTAGCGCCTATGTATTGGTAAACATATAAGCCAGTACAAGAGCCAGGGGGTTAGAGCTCCCTTCCAATAGCAGTTGGAAAACGAGTGAAGGTAGAAGCCTTCTGTAGGCTGGCGCCTACGTACTAGTAAATGGATCGACTAGTAGAAGAGTCAGGGGGTTGGAGCTCCCTTCCAGTAGCAGCTGGAAAATGAGTGAAGGTTGGAGCCTTTCATAGGTCAGTGCCTACGTACTAGTAAATGGATAGGCTAGTAAAAGAGCTAGGGGGTTGTACCTCCCTTCCAGTAGAAGTTGGAGAATGAGAGAAGATTGTAGCCTTCTGTAGGTGGGTGCCTGTGTACTAGTATGAGTCTACACCAATAGAAGATTGTAAACATGTTTTTCTTATATTAAAAGAAGACAACAGCAGGTGGTTTTTGTCCCGCATTGGGTTTCCACCTTAAATCTTAGTGTTCATGTGTGTTTCTTATCTGTGATGATTTATTATGTTATTAATACACACAGTTACTGTTTATATGCTTAATGAAGTACTGATGCACTGATTAAAGATCAAAATATGATGAATTAACTTGATCATAAGTTTGTTGGATATACATTGGTTTCTTTAAAGATAGTTGCGTGTACATGCAAGTCACTTTCATTGGAGTAGCATATATAAATTTGAGTATGAAAAGAAAAAGTTATTGATTTGACTAATGCTAATTCACCCCCCCCTCTTAGTATTATTTCCAACACCAACTACTTGCATCACATCAGGCTGGGAGGCTGTCACATATAGGAGAATACCAATCATGGATCTATACAACCTTTGGTCAATATCCTTTGACAAATATTCTAAGCTTAACTTGCAACCTTTTATCATGGGGATAAGGACTAACTTGCAATCTTCCATCTGGAATTTTTTGAGCATTTCCTTGATGTACTTGGTTTGATATATGAATATTCCTTTATCTAGCTGACAAATCTGAAGCCCCAAAAAGTATGTCAGCTCACCAAGCATAGACATTTCAAGCTCACATTTCATTTTTCTGGCAATGTCTTTACTTAATCTGTCATCATTGCTTCCACATAAACCTTGATAATCGTTAGGTTATCTTGATCCACTTTCACATAGAGATTGTTGTCATCGCTTCCTTTCTTGAATCCTTGTTCATGTAGATACTTATCAAGATGAGCATACCAAGCCCTAGGAGTTTTCTTGACACCATATAGTGCCTTATTTAATCTGCAAAGGTAGTTTTCTTTGTTAGTGAGAAGAAAACCTCCAAGTTGTTCAATGTAAACTTCTTCTTCCAATTCACCATTTAGAAAGGCTAACTTAACATCCATTTGGTAGACCTTGATTTTTCTTGAGCATGCATAAGCGATAAATATCCTGATAGCTTCCATTCTAGCAACGGGAGCAAATGTTTCTTCAAAATCGATTCCTTTAACTTGTGCATATCCTTTGCAGACTAATATTGCTTCATTCCTGGTAACCTGTCCATCCTCATTCAATTTGTTTATGAAGACCCATTTAGTTCCAATAACATTTTTATCCTTTGGTCGTGGAACCAGTTCCCAAGTGTCATTCTTCTCAATTTAATCGAGTTCTTCATTCATAGCTACTACCCAGTGTTCATTTTGGCTAGCTTCCTCAAAATTGCTAGGCTCAAAAGTCATTAAAAGGGTAAGATGTGCTTGCCATGATGAACGAAGTTGTCGACTTCTTCTGGTTCTAATTATTTCATTTATGTTGTCGATGATCTGATTTGACAGATGATTCTTTTGATACCATTATATTTAACCTTTTGGAGAAACTTCTTGTACATCCTGCTAATCATTTCGTATTTCTTCTTGGTTGACTGGTGTTTCTTTATTTGATTGGTCTTGTTCTAGAGCTTCTTCTTCATCCTTCATAGATTCTACCTCAAGCCCCTCAGATTTTCTTGAAGAGACGATCTCATAGTCTTCGTCAAAAGTAACATTTATACTTTCAACTATTTGTTTCTGCCTCAGATTGTAGCATACATAAGCCTTTATTTTGTCTGAATAACTAATGAAAATACCTTCATCAACAAGATAATCAAAATTTCCCAATTTTTGTTCTTCTCTTTTGATGTAGCATTTACTTCCAAATATTTTGAAGTATTTGAAATTAGCTGGTCTTCCTTTCCATAGTTTGTAAGAAGTCATGTTAAAATTGTTCCTGAGTAGGCCTTTGTTTATAATGAATACGACAATATCAATTGATTCAACCCAGAATTTATCATCTAATTTTGAGTCTTTTAACATGGTTCTAGCCATTTCCTATACGATTCTGTTTTTTCTTTCAGCTACTACATTTTGTTTTGGTGTTCTGGTTGTTCAAAATTACCTTTTTATTCCATGTTTGTCACAATATTTCTGAAATGATTTGTGTTAGCGCTCGAATTTGCCTCAGGCTGAAGAAGGCAAAATCCAAGGCAACATCAAACCACTTAGCCTCGTAGTTAGCCCTACGGGGACAGGAGAGGGCTCTCTCTGGGTCTATCTCGGCAAAAGGTTTTCAAGGGGTTGAGATGACCAATAAAGAACACTAATTTTAGGCTAGTAAACTAATAGGGAAAGTTTTGATTTTAAATTTTTAGGGTTTTGTTGGAAAACTGAGCACAACAATTTTGGGTGCGGGGATGAGACACAGTTTTTGCAGAGGTCTTTTTGGGGCAAGGTAGGAGATTGTCTTGATGCCTTTGAAATAATTGAATGGATAGATATGACCGGTGAGGAGCTAAGGAGAGCAAGAAACCATCGAGAGTTCTCCTTAAACAGATGAAAACATAGATATTAAGCAAACTTAAAGGCAGAGCATAGAAACCATGAATTCTACCTTAACACTTCATTTAATTAATTTGCAGAAGAGAAGAGTAGGAAAATGATACACATAACAAACTTACAAGTACATGAGAGAAACACACCATCAACACAAATCACCACAGGAATCCAAAATAGTGCTGCAAAACCCTGGTCTTTCCTTTGCCAAAATTGCAGAGATACAAAGAGTAATACAGTCTAAGCTTATCCCTCAAGAGTCCAACCTCTCCAACCATGAAAATGATTTAGAAAATACATAATATAGACCATGCCAACCCATTCCCTAGCCTATAGGGGTCGAGCTCAGCATCCTAGGAGCTGTTTCAACCAATTCTAAACAAAGCACTACAATTTAGGCAGTCAAAACAACTTGCCTCTATAAGCTAGGAAACCAATTCATTCATTAATTTTTTGCTATTTTATGAATGAATCTTCTAGAATAGGTAAATAAGTGTCATGTCAACATGAAATTTCATTAATTACATCAAGGAGGATGAAAAATCCCACCAAAAAGTCAAAACTGGTCAAATGCTGCGTTTTTCTGAGTTGAAGGTGAAAAAATGAGAAAATTTCCTGATGCGTAGCGTGCCATTTCTCTACGCGTAGCGCGCCTTTCAGCCCACTTTCGGGGTACTTCCCAGCATCCAAATGAGGCTCAGGTGGGCTTGTTGGAAAGGTCTGGATGTCTAATTTCCAGCCCAAGTGGAATTTCTCAATTTGGTGCCCATTTTCCCCTCCAAAAATCAAATCTCCCAAGACTGCTTCCTGTGTGTCCAAAAAGGGGCAGTGAGGTCATTTTTTGCATGTTTTTTGACCTTTTGGGGGCCCAAAAATTGATGAAATGTCTTGGCAGTGGCTGAGCAAGTGTAATTTGTCATGAAAAATCCAAAAATGCTGAGTTTTTGTGAAATGGACCTCCCCAACTTAAGGGTAGCGCGCGGCGCGCTACGCGTTGAGCCAAAACCCTGATGCGTAGCGCACCTGAGCCCTACGCGTAGCGCAACTTTCAGATGATTTTTGGAGGCCTTCCCGGTGTCAAAATTGGGTGAAGGATAGCTCGTTGGAAAGATCTTTGAGTCTACTTTCCAACACAACTGGAATTTCTCAATTTTCAGTTCATTTTCCCTGTCAAAAATTAAATATCCCAAGACTGGTCAAAATGTGCCAAATGAGGCTGCCTCAAGGCAGAGTGCTGTTGCAGTCAACTTTTTAATGCTTTCCTCAACTCCAAATTGAGCTCATGATAGCTCATTGGAAATATATTTGTGTCTAGGTATCAGTTGAAACATCAAGAAAATCATTTGGCCAACCAAGCTAGGAGAAAACTTGATTTTCCCAAGGTCACTTCAGAGGTACATTCGATTCTCCTTAGGCAACGATATTTTTGACATTTCTCTAAAACCATGACACCTGTGTAAAAAGTGAAGGAGGTTTTTCTTCTTTGGAATGTTTTGGACAAAAACCTCTCTCAGTTTTCCAAAATTCATCTTTGATTTCTCTAAAACATCTTTTGAGTGAAACTTATCCCGATGTGTGAAATAAGGAACTTTGTGAAAATGAAGCGAAATGAAGGGGATGAGGGGCTTCTAAATTCTTGGGGAAATTTTTTGAAGTAGGGAGGGATGTTAGGAATCAGGGGAAAGTGTAATCTCAGATATTGAGTGAGGGGAAGGGGTCAAAAAGGGCAAAATACAGGCCCAACGTAGAAAATTGCCAAGTTGTAGCAAGAAACTAGGGTTTGTGCGAAAATGAGGAATTTGGGGGATATTAGTGATGGGAAGCATTTGATAAGGTACATGAAGGATAGGGGAAGGTGTATGAATATCTGAATACAAGTTTTGCTAATGATTTGACCATCCAAGAGAGATTGCCTTCAAAACCCTAGGAGAGGGAAATGAACTTACCTAGGCGCAACTGAAGCATGAACAAGATGTAAAATGACTCATTAGACATTGACATGATAATGACAACCCTATGAATGATGATAGACTCAGCTGAATGATGACATGGACTGCCATTTGGACAATTTTGAAAAGAGTGAAAGCAAACCCTAGACCTAATGCCTAGTGACCAAATTTTGCTTGAAGACTCACTGAAATGACAAAATTTGACCTTGACACTTTAAAATCACTTTGTAAGAGCATATTTGATCACGGGAGGAAGGCTGGAAAGAATGACACTAACAATTTGGACATGAATTCTCCGCCATTATCTGATCTTAGACATTTGATCTTTAAATCAGTTTCATTTTCGACCAATTCCTTGTAGATTTTGAAACATTCAAATGCCTTAGACTTTTTCTTCAAGAAACTGAGGACTGTCATTCTGGTGTAATCATCTATCATTAACATAAAGTATAATTCACCGTCTAAACCATTAGTTCTCATAGGACCACATAGATCAGTATGTATTCATTCCAATGGACGTGACAGAAAAAGTTCCTTTGTCTTGAACTCAAATTTTGTGTGTTTTCTGTGCTGACAAGATTCACATATTGTATTGGTAGTTTTTGAGATTTTTGGCATTTCTCTAATTGCTTCCTTTTTGCAGATCTCGACCAAATTTTCGAAATTTATATGTCCCATTTGTTTGTGCCATAACTAGCTCTCATCTTCTTTTGCCAAGAAAAACCCTTTAGGTGTCTCATCCAAAATATATATGTCATTTGGAGCTCTTCTTGCTGTAGCCACAATTTTACCAAACTTTCTTTTCCTGATTTCACATTTCTTCGAGTTGAATAACATCGTGTGTCCTTGATTGCACATCTATCCAACACTTAGAAAATTGTGATTCATATTTTCAACTAGCAACACATGCTTTGCTAATGCATCCTTGCTTCCAAGAGTGACCATACCTAGTCCTATGACGTTTGAAGACCCGTCATTTCCAAAAGAGATTGTTTCATCCTTCTTTTCTTTCAAAGATATGAACTTATTTATATCTCTAGTCATATGTGTTGAGCAACCACTGTCAACATACCATATGTTTATGTTTCTTTGAGCCTTGAGAGTGAGAGCACACCTTTCAGTCTTCCTTTTCAATACTTGTTCATTTTGATTTTGTGAGAATTCCTTTGAGGAGCTTCCAAGTTTGCAATATTTGTCCAGGTGTCCAAAATTGTTACATTTGTAACATTCGACATCATCTCTCAAATGATCATATCTGTTGATATTCTACAGAGTTTATGAATATCCATTTCAGAGAGATCTCCTAGAATTATATTCATTCCAAGCATACATGTGACATTTTGTAGCTCTATGTCCAAACTTTCCATATGAATAACAATGACCATAAGAGATAGGTTGATACCTAGGAGGAAATATTCTTCAAGGAATTTCCTTCCAAGGTTCTTTCTGCGAATCTTGATCTCTTAATCTAGCTGGGAGATCTACCAACTTGGTAGATTTTACATATCCATCGTCTTTAGTTTTCATAGAAGGACTTGACAACTTTTCTAATTTTTCTTTGTAACCAAGACCAATCTTGTGGCTACATGATCATTGGTTGTTGATGAGTTCATCCAAAGTCTTTGAGATGTTGCCATAGTTTTGAAGAGTTTTTCCATTTTTTGCTTCCTTTCTTAAAGAAACGATTTCATCTTCCAATGCTTCTCTTTCCTTGTTTCTTTCCTTAAATTATTTCCTGAGTGATTCTTCAATTTATTTGTATTATTCAACCTTAATTTTAAGATTTAGGACATGTTCCCTTTCTGTATTTAATTCATCTTCAAGAGTGTTGACATGCTTCTTCTCAGCCTTGAGCTCTTTGATAACCCTGATTACTTCGTTTTGAAATTCAGTCTCACTCATTTCTTCTTCTTCATCTTCTTATTCATCAGATGCCTCTTGCTTATCGTGCTTGGCCATAAACAATACTCTTCCATTGAATTCTTCTTCATTATCAGTGTCTTCTTTAGATGAGGAGCTATCTTATTTTGGAGAAGAAACTTTTTTAAACCATTTCTTCTTGCCTTGCTTGTTGAACTTCCTAGGAATTTTCTTTCCTTTCATAATAACCTCATTTTTGTGAGGACATTTGGCTGAAAAATGCCTAACCTCACCACAATCAAAACATATTAATGGAAGTTTACATTTTAATTTTCCCATACATGTTCTCATTTTCCATGTGAAGTAGGAAAATTATTTATCTGAGAATTCTTCTTCATCTTCTTCCTTTTCCTCATTGTTACAATTGCAAGTTTTTGCTTTCGGAGTCTGCTTGTCCTTACTATTCTTCTTGGATGCAGAAAATGTTGTTTCTAAGTTAGATGTGTCATCCTATTCTTCAATCCTCATTTCATATACTGTAAGAATTCCATGCAAATCATCTATGCTGAGATTGGTCAGATTTGATCTATCTTCCAAGACAAATACCTTAGGGTTAAATCTCACTGGAAAGGTTATGAGGATCTTTCAGACAACAATTTTCGTTTCAACAGTTTCTCCCAAGCCTTCCAATGTATTTGTTGTTTCATCAACACGCTGAAAGTATGCAACAATATCTTCATCTTCCCTCATTTTGAGTTTCTCAAAATTTTCCCTGAAAATTTGAAGCTTTGCTTCTTTCACCTTTGAGTAACTTGCATATATATTTCAAGCTTGTCCCATACCTCTTTAGCAGTTTTGCAACTCAATACCTTAAGATAAACATATTCGATAAGCTTAGTGATAACAAGACCTTTATCCTTTGCATCATATACCATATTTTTCTTACCTTGTTCATCCTGGGTCGGTGTGAAGCCTTTGTCAACGATTTCCCCTACTTCGTATCCTTGCACCAACAAATGAACCTGCATTCTTCCACTCCAAAGTGCATATTTATTTCCATTGAATGAAGGAACTCTATTCTTAGTATACTCCATGATCTCCTTCTTGTTGTTAGACTACCATTGAAGTAACCTATCTCTAAAATCAATTGTTGGAAATACTAAGGGGGGGGGGGGGGGGGGGGGGGGGGGTGAATCAATATTCCTTAGCAATTAGTGCTTTTAAATATTTTTAGAGCATTAGTTAATCTTCAATTATTAATAATGCTTATTTAGTAATAAAAGTAAATAAATAACACATTAGGCACAAGAATTTTAGGTGGAAAACCCCCTCTAGGTCAAAAACCACCTAACGATTTTCTAATAAATTCTTTAATCTTCAGCTACAACTAAAATGAAAGCAACAACTTCCTAGAATTCTGGAAAGAATTCTTCTCCAGCTCCCATTGGAAGGACACTCCAACACCTTGGTTTCTTCAGTGGCCAACTGAATGGATGCCACAACATCCTAGACCAACCTACCACCCTGAAGTGTTCATAGGCTCCAACCTGTAGGCGACTTCATGCACTAGCCTAACACCTCCTTGCCACCATATAATGACTGAAATAAGACAAGAGTGTGGATTCTTGTCCCAGGGACAATGATCCACGATACAATATGATTTATAATGATTTCGAATGAACACCCAATCACGCTATGACTTGCAACCCAACCATGACATCATCCCAACAGAAACTCCTGTACCTCCCAATAATGCCTTTTCGACTCTAGGAAGATTGACTCTTTTACAATAATGACTCTTCCAATGATGACACTTTTACAAATGACTCTTGGCCTTGACACTTCTTCACAATATACGGATGGCTGTCATGTATTCAAAGGATGTCCCGCTACAATGCTTCCTTTGATTTGATACTTCTTCTCTTGAATTATTGCTTGAAGTTGTACTTGAATCGTCTTCTACCTGCATGCAAAATTTTCCTAGTGAAACCAATCCAAAAACAAAACAAAATACACTTCAACTTACCTCTGCCTACAAAACACATGTAAGTGCATAATAATGAATAAATACAAATTAAATTTACAATGTGTACTTGAAGTGTGCTTGTCACTTTTGTTGTTGACTTGTTGCAGTAGTAGAAAAAGAATTCCACTCTTGATATAGGCCTGGACTCTATGTAAGACTATATCCAAAACATACCTAAACATATATACAATAAAAATTGATGACAAACCCTAGAATTGTGATGGACCAAGTTCTAAGTCAAACAACAGAGACCATTCTATCAACTAGGACAAGACAAGTAACATGAACTTACAACATCATATAGATTTAGCAAACTTGGTGTAGCATCAAGAATATGTAACATAAAATGTGTAGTATCAAGAATAGGACATCCGAAAAAATAATTGTGACATATAGAGACATAGAGATATAATCGAGACACTGTATATAATTACGTTGTCCTTAAAAAAATATGCGAGAGTTGATACTCATATTTCAAATTTAAACACTAATCATACATACCTTTTTGTAGGAGACTTACCCTTGATTGTTGATGTGTGGTCCTTACTGCAGTGATCCTTGAATGCATGCTTTTTCTCTCCCTCTAGGAGCTTGATCTTGAATTTGTTGTATCTATGTAATTTTGGATCTCTAGGATCTGAACTTTTATCCTATGGTAGCCCTCTGAGTCCTCTTTCCAACTGCACAGGTCTGATCAAGATTGGATTCTTCAAGAAAGTGTTATTCCCAATCTCCCACGATGACCTAATTATAGATTGATTCAGTAGAGCAAGCTTGTATGAATTGCCACGTGTCATGGTTGAGACCTTCGGCCCTGAAAATGATACTCAACAAACTACAATTTGTCCTCTTTTTTTGATATATTTATGAAATTTGAATCCAATTCTCAGAATGAAAGTTATGATGATTTTCCCAACATCACCTGTTTGACATGGAATTCGTGAGCTTTCAAAAACCTAACTTCCTCTGATCATATCTCCGAAAATATAGAGAACCAAGTTTTGAAATTCAGTCACATAGTTCATAAAGATTTCTTCTCCAATGATTTTTAATTTCATCTTTTGAAGCTTCACAGAAAAATAGTTATAGCAAAAATGCCACGATGACCTGTTTGAAGCCACAAAATCCCTACTAGAGGAGGATATGAGGGTCATTATTTATATGAATGTATTGAGTTGAGAGGGTCCTCAACAAGTGAATGTTGGAGGGATTTTAGGAGAATTTTTTTTACATTAATTATTTATTATTCAATGACCACAACCAATTATGAGTGCCATGCCACAACTCCATAGGGTTTTAGCCCACTAACTGGGGTTACTAACTTCAAACATGAATATCTCTCAAACTGTGAAGAATTAATTTGTGTGCCATATATCAACAGAAACATCTCGATGAGTAGAATACATTTAGAAGATTCTTGTCTCATAATAGAGTAAGTTGTCAAGTCAAAATTCCCATGCAAGATCTGGGTAGCCCCTGGTGCTGCTTGGGTTGACATCAATGACAACCACTGATCAACATAAGATAGGCTTCCATCCTAACCTTCGAAAAAGCATGGGTTTTCCCATCGAAAATTATTATCTTGATTTATTAAGCATACTAACTCTCTTGCCTAGACATAATTCCTTATGGATCTACCTTCTAGTGGTTAAATGTTTCCCAAAGGCACTTGGATCTGATACCAATTGTTGGAATAAGGAATTACTAAGAGGGGGGTTGAATCAATAATAGTGAGGTTCTTAGACTTCTAAGCACAAATATTTATTTATTTTTACTACTGCTAATTCCTTTTGAGCGCATACATAATATAATGTAGATAAACAATAAGATAAGCCATTCATATGTACACATAATCCATCAAATAAGCAACACACACATATTGACACATGTATTTTTGACGTGGAAACCCCAAGGGAGAAACCACCAATTTGTTTTTTTTTATGATGTAAATTGAGCACCTACTTAATTACATCAATTTATTTGTGAGCACCCACTCACAAAAGGCCCCAATGCTCTTCAGATAGCAAGCTACAACTTTCCAAGATGCACAACCTCTTATGAATGCATGTCACTACCTTCTCTAGCCACTATTCTACTTTTCATACAAATTTTAAGCTAAAAACAGAGGCTAATACATATACAAAAAAATACAAATCTAGTCTACTACAATAGCAACTCCTTCCCTTCAACTCTCCAACTCCTCTTCTCAACAAGCTCTAGTCTCAGCCCTCTGCTCTTCTATAAACATAGTTAGCTCTTGACACTTGACTCTTTGCTCCTCACACATTTAGCCTCCACACAACTGATACATTCACCAACTTGCTCAAAGAAAATCCCATGTTTTGTTCCTCTATTGCGCAAAGGTTGATGCTATCTCTACAGTCTCTAATACTTTGTACCTGATAGTGTGCTACAACATGGCACTATATGTTGTTGTTCCATCAAAACTTCTAGGCCACTGCAATTGTAGTAAATATAAGAATGGCCCACTTGTGGATTCTCCTAACTGCAAATTTAATCTCAAACTTCCTTGCACACTCAACAAGAACCTTCGTTGAATTCAACCTGCGCACATCACTTGGTTCTCCATTCCTCATAAATTCCCATAGATCTTAGAATGTACTTTAGGTGTGTCTCTTTTTCCTGCTTCGGTTGTATCACACCATCAAAGATCATAAACTCACTGGTGTGAAGTTCTTGAGCCATATTCCTCATTAAATTTCTCATGGCATGCAAGTGAAACAAATGAAATATTGTTTCAGCAGTTACCATCAAAACAATCACACCAACCTCTCTATGTTCATTTACTGTTAGTTGTCAAATCATACATCCTCTCAATACTATGTGCTAGATATGCTAACTCATTCATGACTGTGACATAGAGATTTGTTGACTCATACATCCTTCAAACATATGCCCAACACTTGCCCATAGTGCATTTTTCAGTGTAAAAATCTCAAAGGCTTATGGTCACCAAAAGACGCAAACTGCCACATAACCGTGTTCACGAGGACCAACTGCCACACACACACACATGCTGAGTTGAAATCCCAAATATCCACATCCCCATAACTTTTATAAATATTTTTCCTCAAGATATTACAGGCTTGTGAGGTTCCGAGATTGGACCACCTAGTCTTAGAACTTTCCTTGGCACCTTTCCTTTGATTTTGTCCTGAGCTCCTTCAAATGATTTCCAATGGTCTTTATTATTATTCATGCTCGAAGGCCCTTGGTCACGAAAATTCATGAAACTCTCGCACAACCAAGTCTTGAGTGCGCCTTTAAATTTTTAATGGAATGTAAAATGTTGGCAAAATATTCATCTCTCATCTCTATTATTTTTAGCAGAATCCCATTGCTTTGTCCCTTTTTTTATTTTATTCCTTACGGGCTTCTGGTCCTTCTGGGGTTCTGGGATTCCAGGTTTTTTTCTTGCTACGCCTGGCTCAATGCTTATCCCATAAAATTTTTAAATAAGACTTCGGGCTTCTGGGACTACTGGGGTTCCGAGCTTACAGATTATGTTCCCACTATTCCCGACTCAATGTTTATCCAACAACATTTTTAAATAAGCCTCCAAGATTCTGGGACTTTCAAGGTTCTGAGCTTTTGGGTTTTTCTCCCATTACACCCAACTCAATTCTTATCCGGTAACATTTTTAAATAATCCTTTGGGATTCCGGGGTACCAAGGTTTTGGGCTTCCAAGATCTTACTTCGACTGATCATAAATTTTGATCCAGAGAATTGTTTGCAAAGTTTCACATACTGTTAGAAATATATTTATAGGCACTTTTCAACTATGCTATTTTTAGTAGAATCTGAGCTAATCTCTTGAGATATAATCTCCTCCAAATTTTGGGACTCCCTAGCCATCATAGTCATGTTTGTATGGATTCTCTAGTAAGCCTACTAATATGATGATTCTCTACAAAACACTATAGAAACCAGGGGACTCCCTCTGAAAAACATGTTCATCAATGCCTATATCTTCTTCCTCTATCCTTAATGCTAGTCCAATTGACATCAATGCCAACATACCAGGTTCCACCAACCATTTAAACAGTGCCAACCATCTAACATGTTCTATATAAAACTATTAGTTAATGTTTATGGCCACACACACACACACACACACATATACAAACTCATTCTAAGTTGGATGTGGAAATAAAAGGAACTTGAGACATGGTCCCCTTGGTATTCATGGCACAATTTCATTAAGTTATGATGATGATTTCACCTACCTTCATGTGTTGTAACATGGAAATGTGTGAACCCTTGAATTAATGGTTGCGATGTTGGTCGATCAATGGTCGAAATTGTTAAGGTTCTATTTTGATTGTAATGAATTTGTTCTGATAGATCATTTGTCATTTTTTTCGCTTGGGTTTGCAGACAAAACGTTGCTCGGCTCCGCTACCCAACTTAACTTCACCATTCACTGCAAACACAAAATAATGTAACCTTGTTCTCTCTCTAGATCTTAGCCTCTTTTAATGGAAATTTGATTTGGTTACAATGTTTAATTAGGCATGTTGCGTCCATGAGGTCAATTTACAGGGTTATAATTATTTTTCTTTGTAATACTAATTATTTTATGTTTACGATCTTTAATTGGTTGTTCTTCTTGTTCTTACGTATACATAAGGAGTATTTTCCTTAGAATTGATGAGACTTCTCTAGGGTTCTATCCCTAGAAATGTAAATTTTTAATACTCGTCTCTCATGCTAGTTTATTCTAGTTATAATGAGTACTTCTCCTTGTCTCTATTCTTTAGGTGAATCCCTGTAAATATATACATATTTCTTTATAATAGGTTCTTTGTGGTTATGTAAATAACAATTTTTAAACCTAGCCCTTTTGATTAGTTTACAACTTTACTCATGAAATTATACTATAACTTTAGATCTAAGACTTTTGTGATCCATAATGTAGATATTAGTATTTCGGATTAATCCTAACAATGTGATTAATTTGAAAGATTGGTATCTATACTATAACTTTCGACATTTCCTTGGTAGAAATGGCTCTCGATGGAGGTCCACTCTTGGGAAAGGTTTTCTCTTCGACTCGTAAGTTAATATTTTTGTAACGAATACAATTTCTTGCGGTTTGAATTATTTCTTGGTCAATTTACATATTGGGTTTTTTTGGGGGTTAAAAACCTAGACATAACATTTTGGTTATATTCCACATGAAATGGAGTTTCAACTTTAATATTTTATCATGCCATTTATGGGTAGACCAAGCCATACCCGCATTTTATTTTATAGGGCTTATTATCCTACATGATAATAACCCTACTTGAATATGTTATTTTTTTATGCCTCTCTTTAGTATGCTTTTGTCTGAGTTTTTAATGTCATTTTCAAAGAATTCATTTAGGGTTTCTGGTTGAAGTATTTTCTCAGGTATAAAATCATTCTTCCATTGTTATTTATTCTCTTATTTATAATTATTTTTCTTCATTAGCTCCATCTTACATTTTATTTCTATTGGAAATTTTCAGGTATGATAAAACTAATTGTTTATATTTCGAATGCTTCTTCTATAAGTTCTGACATGGAACTTGGACCTCTCAATTCATTAATGGGTTCAGTCTCCTTCCTATACAAGTCAGAAAAATTTCACCCTTGGTTACTTCTTCATGTAAGAATTTTTTCTTTTGTTTCTGTTCTAAGACAAGGAAGCTCATCTAGACTATTTTCCCTCAGGGGAATGTATTGTTATAAGCAATTTTTTCCCTATTCATTTTTTAAAATACCAAGGCCGAAAGCCATCTATCTGAATATTGTTCAATTGCAATAAAATATGGATATTTTTGACCTTATAAGTTAACATATTATTTTCATAATTTGTATTCTATATTGAAATTTAGTTATTAATTCCATATGAACATAAAATTGTATCTTTCTTGTTATCTGGAAGTTCTCATTAATTTTATTCATACTTATATATTGTAACAAAGATTCATTATATAATTTTGATATCTTGATTGGTTCTTCCCTTTTTAGCTGAAGCCATAAAATTTGGCTATCTTCTTTGTTCACATACTCTCTATTTGTATAGTAGGTATTTTCTAATGTTCATTAGTTAAATATTTTCCTATAATTCTCCTAAAAATTCCATATTATCCTTCAAGGTTTACATTTTGGCCTAAAGCTATAGCTCGATTTCTCCTTATTTACTATTAGGCTAGATCATCCTTAGCCATATCTTTGATGTTTCACTTATGTTGTGGTTATACTCTTGTATAGCCAAGATTTACTCATGAAAGGAAGGATACTACTAGCATACATCATTCTAACTATATTATACTTTTTTTTACCATATTGATCTCTGTTTTTAAACATGTTTGTAGTTATACTAAACTCAGAATTGAAATATAATATGTGCATTCAATGGTAGAATTTTGTTCATAGAATACTTTAGGAAATATCTCCAGAGTAAATAAAATAATAGTTTTGTTCGTTTATAATTATGCATCATAATTTCACTATTTTTAATATGGAAATACCCGAAGCATATCTATTGCTCATAGTAGAAAATTCTATTCTCTTTCTATTTGTTTGCATGCATACTTAGAAAAATCTCATCTCTATAGTATTTACAAAAATAAAATCTTTTAGAAAATGATAGATATAAAAACAATAGACAGTCAAGGTACCGACTTGTCAATTATGTTCTAGAAAATAATACTAGAGCTACCAGCCTCCACCCAACCTTGAATCTTTCTCCTAAAATGCCCCCGCTACTTCAATGGTCTGCAAGTTAATTTAATTCTGTGTTCTTTCTTTCTGTCACTATACCTCTCACTTCAATTTTGCACTGCATGAGTCTCATGCCAATATAGGACAAGAAACATTCCCTTTTTTCCAATTTAGTTGGTAGTTAGTAACTATCTCTGCCTTATCCACTAGGTGGCAAGTAGTTACTTAGCTCATTAATGAGACACACTCTCCCTAGCCTTCTAAGACAACATATTGTCCTACTGGGAGATTTATTGATCAATAAATTTCATAATTTAATAATATAATCCTCATATTAGATGCCTAGGTCTTACACCATCAAGGGTAATTAAATTTAATCATTAACTTGCAGCCCATAGTTTCTCTTCATCCAATTGTAGATTTAGAATTATTTTCCAGATTTTTATTAACAACTTAACGAAATTGTTTTACATAAGATAACTATCAGTGACACAATACTAATAGTCTAGTCTCAATTAAGTCTTAAAATCAAAACATCAAAACACACTTAACATATACAATATTCACAAGTAAATTCTAAGTCAGGGGATATCCCATTATTGTTCTTAATTGGGTAGAATTACATATGACCAAGAGTCAAAGATTAGTTGAAGAACTATTTGTTGAAGAGTCATCCATTTTTGAAGAACAATCATTGATTGTGCACAACTCCCACTATGATAAGGATGGTAAGAAGTTGTAGTTTGAGAAGGTGTATATGAAAAATAAGAAAATCACGAATAAATAGAAGTTATAAGTAAATATTTAAGGAGTAGGTCCTATGGGACTCCTGAAATTACACATGATTACATGGGACGTCGTTTCCGATTCTGTCGCTAAGAAAGAGGAAAACAATATGAGGCTAAAAAAATAAGTGAGTTAGAAGAAGCTCTTAGTCCTAAGCCTCTATGGCATGACGCCTTTAGCTACTCATGCAATTGAAGTTATATCAATAATCACACTATGAAAAACCCAAAAGAGTAAGAAACCAACACAATTGCTAAGTGGTATCTGATCAACCATGCCACACTGAACATAAATAAGTGACTACATACTATTGAGGAAGTGTGGAATATTTCTCTGCATTTAAGAAATTTATCTCAAATAATTTATTCACTTACTGAATATTTAAAGAAATATATGAAACATGATAAAAATGTTGTTGAATATGATTTATTGACCTTCATTAATAAAATCAATGCTCTTAGCGATTTTCATTAGACCTAACAAGGCCTCCCATCAAACAAGAGAATTGAGAAAATCAAGGTAGGTTGGTATGCAAGGATAAAAATGTTACAAGATGTTATGTCAAAGTGTTCAAGTATTGATGATGGTAGGAGAAATCATTTCTTCAAAGCCATCAAAGTTGTCAAATATTTACAAGGCCCATGAATGATTAGGGACTCAATGTTGATCCCTAAAGATGTCTTAAAATAAGATTTAAATGTTATTAAGGCATCATGGGGAAAACATTTTGATAACTTGATTGATTTTATGAAAGATGAGGTCAAGAAATGGATGGTCACATTTGTCAATGACAATGATGACCAATTAGTAACTACATAGCAACTATGGTCAAATGCAAAGGACATGGAAAAGGAAATATTTGCATTAAGAGTAAAACGAGATATAATGGTTCAATTGAAGAAGGAATATCTTGAAGATATAATTAGAAAACATTTAAACAAAATTGTTAATATTGAATAACTATCTTGGTGGTTAGATTAATAGGCATTCGAAAGCCAATATATACTTCGACAATAGTTTCTTCTAATAAGGGGAGAATTCATTCCACTAATCATCGATCTGCAATTTTGAAAGTGTCATTTATCTCGTTTTAAAGCAGTTCCCTTTATTTCTCCCTAGTATTTGATCATCTATATATATATATCCAATCCCATGACTATAGTTCCTCTCTTTATTTTAGTTACCCTCATATTAAGTGGTCCATGGGAGCTCAATCCTAGTCCCTTAGTGATGAATTACTTTACATTTTATATTTAAGTATCAAGATACTGTTAATTATTGTAGCATTGAAGTTAATTTAAAAAATTTAAGTATATAAAATTAATCTTTGGCTTTCTCATATAGCTATTTTTGGGAGGGTATGTCATTTGTGTTTTTGAGACTTTTTTGCAATGAAACCCCGTGAATATTTTCATATGAGTCTTTCTAATATTTAAATGCATGAAATAATTTTATATCTTTTTGAATATATGTACCATATTCTCTATATTCTATCTATTGATTTTATTCAATTATGTTTTCCTCATATTTTGTGTCAATGGATGTATACAGTGAAATGAATCTTGAGAGTATATTTATTGATGATATCATTATTTTATTTTTATTTTAAAACTCCTAGTCCAGCCATAGGAGAATATGATGAATTTTATATTTAGATTATGTTTGAGATATTTGAATATTTGAGTGAATGAAAAGAGGTGTACCGACTCTATAAAAATGCAGAGGGAATCTAAAAATAGGCACTGGGAGATTGTATATTTTCTTGGTAGGAAAAGACATCAACAAGTCATTTTGATATTTATAATGTAGCTAAAGATGATGTTGTTCACAAATTGTTTATCTTGAATCTACATGGAAATGATCATGAATGGTTTTATTCATTGTTGCATGGAACCATGACAACCTAGGAAGTATTATAAGATTTATTTGTTGAGAATTTTTCTCAAGGAAATACCCATATTTTGTTTTGTTGAACATGGTTGAAATCTAGATGAATGATGAAGAGAGAATTAAAGATTTCACTCTTAGATTTATGAAACTTCTACATGAGATTCCTCAAGAAATTTTACATGTGATTTTATCATTCTTAGCTTCTACGAAAATGCTTTGCTTGCACATCTAAGATTTATTTATTTATTTTTATTTTTTTTAATTTTTATGTATTTATTTAATTTAATTTTAATTTTATTTTATTTTAATTATATATATATATATATATATATATATATATATATATATATATATATATATATATATATTTATTTTTTATTATTATTATTATTATTATTATTATTTTTTATTTTTTTTATTTTTTTTTATTTTATTTTATTTATTTATTTATTTATTTTTTTTTTCTGAAGCAAGAGAAACTTTTCAATTGGAAAAATTTAATGTAGTGACTTCAATTCGGTCAAGAAAATATTTATGAAAGCAGTGTTGTTCTCTTAAACTTTCCAATATGATTTCAAGAAAATAAAAAGGATAATTTGGAAGAGAAATCTAATAAAAGATATGAAAATTTCTCTACATCAAATTGTATTTTTTATGTTGAAAGTGAGAACATTAATGTCTCAATAAAAGAAGAATACTATTTGTTGGCTTTGTGGGCCCTGACCCAGGTTCAACATTAGTCAGCCAAAAAAAATTCCTACACTACTGGCCCTTTCGGCATTAGCCCGTGGAGCGCGGACCGAAGTCTCACCCGAAGCAGTATGGGGGGATGCTGGAACCAAGTTTCTGCACCCTGAGATGGTCGTGATGTCAGTTTATACCCTCTACCCCTACTTTCACGCAGGTTGCTAAGCCTTAGGGCTCTGTCATTCTACCCTTTATTCCACCCTTCAATACCTCCACGAAGGTGTACGATTGACCTTCGAGTAGCCCTAACCCATGGTCCAGGTACTTTCGCGCAACTATGACAATGTATTGTATAGGTTCCCAAGTTATCTCAAGTGTTTTACTTATCTTACTAATCAATCACAGTTAGCATCGCGTAAACTGATATCCTTACTTACGTTCAATTAACCATTACAATCACATACATTTGCGCATCAAATAAACATTGTAATTTAAACCCAAAACACAATATAATAAGATGCATTAATAGGGACTAAATACACATTAATTGAAGAATACTTCTCTTTATTGATATCTTACAGTTTAATACAGATTCTATCTGCTCTGCGCACACAGCTGCAGGGGTCTGTGCACTTAGTTGCAGAGCCTCTACCTATACTAAGACCTGAAACACTTATACTTCTCTACCAAAACTCCAATGCTTCTTTCTTCCTTGACTCCCTTCTTCTTTTTTTTAGAGCTTACTTACTTAGCTCTTTTTTATACAATCCCATGGTCTGTGGACCATGGATAGATCTTTACAGTCGATTTCACACTTTACAAAATAAGGGCAAACAACCCTTTATGAATCTTGACACCTTCGTGCTCTACAACCACAAAATGTGGAGACTTTACAATTTTATTACAAAATTGTCCCAAAATATGGGCTTTTAGTCCTAAAACTGCTCTTGGGGGAACCCGTTCCAAATAGTCCCCCAACACAAACATGGTGACTCACCCTCGAGGCACTCTGTTGACAAGGAGATATTGGCGTGAAGACCTCTCAGCTTGACCTATTTGACGGCAACCTTGGCAGTGCACTGTGCGGCCACCTGCTTCACTTCTTCAACCAACTGCTCTGTCGCTAGCCTAGAACTATCAGCCTAAAGCTTTTATTGTGTTTCTTGTAGACTAGTAAGCCTACCTTCAATGGAGGCCATGACCAAATAAGCTTCGTCCAACCAGGGCTTCAAGCACGCCTTCAGCACTGCCTCTTTGTGTTGCACTGCATCTACTTGTTCCTTCAATGTTTTGGCCTCCTGTAGCTTTGCCAGTCTCTATGTGAGAACGACGGTGCACGTTGTACCTTTTACTTCATCATAGCGTTGCTACAGATCTCATGCCTCTGTCTCTAGCTGTTGTACATTAGGATCCTCCTACAGACTCATCAGGACCTCGAATGACTGTTTAAATAGTTGTGTGTAGTCTGCTACTACACTGTCTACCTCTGCTATTGCCTCTGTGACATCGGTTGTGCACTGCTCCTTTACTTCTGGCAGAGTTGAAGGGTGGGCCTTCAACTACAAATCTGCAATTTGTAGGTTCAGTTCTAGTTGAACCTTAGCCAACTCTGTGCGAGCATCGTGCACCCCTATAGGAAGCTTGTAGATATGTTCATCTGCCTCCACATCCTCAAGAATGGCCAATTTGGGGACCATTTGGCAGGCTTCCCTCATGGCCTTAATCATGCACTGATTTGTGTTAGTAAGTTCTACCATGGAAGTGAGGGCAGTGTCTCACTACAGGACCATCTGTACATTATTAATCTTCTGCTCACTGATTACCTGCAAAGCGCACTGTTCACGGGCCCTCAGCTCTGCGATCACCCCATCCTATAGTAGGTGGAGTGCCTTGCCAAGAAGCGCTGCCAAGTTCAACCCCACTCCCTTGAGGGCACTAACAGTGGACTTATCAGCTTCATTTTCTATGGTCAGTGCTCCATCCGGCAGTACTATCGCTCGGGAGTCCTTTGCACACAGCATCTTGGCAGCTTTTGAAGTACCGATGGTGAGGCTGGTGGACACCACGCTAGCCTATGATGCGTGGATATACAGCTCATGTAGACCCGTCTAGATGGATCCCAATAGTTTTTGTGGTTCCTACTTGAATTATTGCAATACCTCCATAGTGACATTCTGCATCGTGTCTCAAATTTCATTCAAATATCCCTCTATTAGGGTGATTGGGTCTAGTGACATTTTACTGGCCTTAGATTTCTTCCGTGGCCCCACTTTTTCTTGTTCTCTTGGATGTTTGATGCAGTATGACACTGTCTGTGGGTCCGCTCCATGCTGCTCTGTTTGCTCATTTGTTTCTTCCTCTATTTCGGGTGAAGGTGACCTCGTACCCTTGTTAGAGCTGCACTCTATTTCGCTTGTCTACTTTTCTGCCTTCTGGGTGGCATCACACTCTGCCTGGGCCTTGTCAGCAACCTCCTTCTTCCTCTTCTTGGTCAACTGCGCCATCTTGAGCTTGGCCTCCTCATTTTTATGATGTACGGCAGACTTGCTCAATCCCACCGCCGAGTCTGAGGTAGTGCGCCACTCTACCGGCCAACAATCAAGAACTGCATCAATCGCATCATCCGTTTCTAAGTTAGGTAGGTCGTGCCACTTCTACTCAGGGTCCTTCCGTGCCCTGATCACAACACTGAAAGTCTGCCTTGAACTCCACATACTCCTACAGTTTGGAAAACACAATAGGCGACAATCACGGTTTGCGATTGATAGCCATGCATATATTCATTTCCATCAAGATCTAGAAGATCTTGCTATCTTTGATGCACTAAGCATCCTTGGTCACCCACAGCGAAGTGTACTTCGCGGCTTCTGGCAGGTCCGGCCCGATCGAGGGAATTGACTGTCTTCTGGTAGCTCCCATGCTACCAGCACAATGGATAGCAAGAGCCACGCATAGTGGAAGGTCTTTTTGAGCTCTTGTGCCTCATGGTAGTTCGCAAGGAACTCACTACAGAGATAGCACACCCAATTAAATTGGACTCCTTCGGCGCATTGGGCTACTAGAGAAATGACCGATGTCGGCACTTCATCTGTGTGACACTTCCACATAATATTTCCTGTCAAGATCTGTGTGGCCACCTTGAATGCATGGTCATAGATACTCGAGATGGCATAGCCTCATGGCTTCTTTATGAGCTTGAATTTCTCCTTCATAGCCTCTGCGAGGGCCTACTCGCCACCTTTTCTGCCAAACATCATGGCCGAATTTTCCCATGTATAGGGCAGTCACGTGATCCTATGGATCAGCCTGTTGGTGATGAGTATTGGCTCCTCCAACCACAAACACCCATTGTACACCAAGCATAGTAGCTGCTTGATGACCAGTACTGTAATGGGTGTGCAATTGTAGTGCGGCACCCATAACAGGTTGAGTAGACCTGCCTTGTCTACACCCCTGATCCACTTCCGTAGTTCCAATGCAGTCATCCCAGTGGTTGTGTGAAAAATGCGGTGCTTTAGTTGTTTTGTCGCCAAGTGCGGGAACTTCTCAGCGCCAGCTAAGTCCCAATCTTCTAGTTTCAATAGTGAAACTCGCCCCAAGAGCTATCCTTCAAAGATAATCTCATCCGGTAGCAGAGGTATGTGTAGGGTGACCTTACTTTCATCGATGTCCTTTGACACTTTGGTCTTGCCTTTGTGCAGAGGGATGTATTTGGGCAACTTAGTGATAGGGTCAGAACCCTCGACTTTAGCGTCCTCGACTTCCACCACCAAATCCTCATGATCCATTGGGATGTCCTCAATTCTTTCCTCCTCTAGCTCCAAGTTAATGGTTTTTCTCTTTTCCTGTGTGGTGGGATTTTCCCTTTTCCTGTATTGGTATCGTAACCTACTTTCCCTTCTTATCCTTCACACTCTCTTTGGTCAGGGTAGGCTTTAGTCTAGGCATCCATGGTGACTTGGGAACTGTTAGAGTTGGTCTAGTCATCCCTCAGTCAGAGATCAAAACTCTTTTTTGCATTTCATCTTTAGGTGTCCCATAATTGTCGATCAGTTGCATTTCGTTAGGAGCATGCCCTAAATCTGACGGAAGGGCTTGTGTCACTCATTCCCCTCATGCTTGGCACTACTGGCTCAGGTCTGCTCATAAAGTCTTGAAAAGTCATTTGCAGTCCTGTTTCAATTTCTAGGCCATAAAAGTTATTTTAGTCATTAGGTCTAGGGTTAGTCAATTTGGTCTTTGACAAAGTCTAATAAAGCTAGCAGGCCAGAGGGACGTCCTTGTTAAGTTGTTATTTCAAAGAGTTTTATCGTCATATGGATGGATTATGACTTCTCTTCAAAACTCTGTTTTGAAGATAAGTCGACATTTCGTTTTTGTAATAATTTTTCAAAAATTTTAGTTCTTGAATTTTCCAGGCGCAACCTTGGTCTCCTTTGCCAGATCATATGTCAGCTATCCCTACAAAAAACTGTCAAAGAAATTCATTATTTCAACCGAAATTAAGGAGGAAACAAAAAGGTCAAAATTCTATTAATTTTGAAAAAGTGTCGGTTGCAAAACATTACAAATTGGGTTATTGAAGAGGCAAAAATCAAACTGGTGTCTATATAAAGTTTTTCCAATGAATATTCAAGCCATTTTGCATGCCAAGGCTGGAGAAAATCGTTTCAAGTCGAGTTTGTGTGTTTTGGAGAAGATTGGCTCACAGTTCACCTGTGCGGCGCATATAATAGGCAGTGCGGCGCATATAGTGTGCGCGGCGCACATAGGACTTCCGCCCAGTGTAAAGTTGAACCAGCGCGACACATATAGTGTGCACGGCGCACTGGGTAATGAGCGCGACGCTTATAGATTCAAGCCCGAAACTTGCTTGGAAACTCATCAAATCGCCCAAACCTTGCATCAATTTGCCAGGTAGGCTCTCATCCAATGTTGTTGCTCTATATTTGGTGATGAATGTGATTGGTTTATGGATGATAGTCGTTGAAACAAGAATTTGAAACCTCCCTTTGAAAGTAAGGAAATTTGATGTGGGTTTTTGAAACACTGTTTTGTCACCAAGGATTTTTCCCCTTCCCCCATTTCCCTTTTGTTTCCTCATTCCCAAAAATCCACTCATCAATCCTACTCACACTACATTCAAAGCCCTAAACCCCTAAACCCTTACCCTTATAAAAACTCCTCAACCCTATTCAATATCCCAAACCCTAAAATCCTATTCTCATACATAGAATTCCCCCCCTCTCCCTAATTAAATTTATTTCAATATTCCCTAATCCCCTAATATTTTCCCCTTCCTAATATTCCCTAGTTATATTTGTTTTCCCCTTGGTTACAACATTGTTTATATCAAAAAGAGCAGTCCAAGTTCAGTTGTATACAATAGATTCATACATCGGCAGTCATTCAAAGCAGTTTGTATATCAGCAGGGATGTCGTCTGGTCATTCATCTGAATATGAGACAGAAACCCAAAGTGGTTCTCCCTTGGAAGAACAGGAACCTCGGAGGCCTCGTAAAAGTGGCAAACATGTGAGGGAAGAACCAATCACCCTTATAGAATTGCATGCCTGTCCTCTTGCTATGCAGTGTTTTGAGCATCAGTCATGCTATGAGTTTTGTCAAAAGGTGGCTGAGGTCCAATTTCATCATGAGTTGGCTCGTCTTTTTGTCTTGCACTTGCACGGAGATCAAGCTATCTTGGCTGGTGTCACCTTCACACTTACACCAGAATCTGTCTCATTAGCAACAGGTATACCGAATATTGGTGAACTATGGCACAAGAAACAACAGATTGACCGGCAGCATTATGAGCCATACATCAAAACCAATTTCTTGAGGCAGCTCAAGAGAGTGTTCCCGTTCCAATACCTGAAAGATGAATATGCTCCACTCATGAGATTGATTATGAAATATTTCAGTTGTGAGGGACGGTTCTCTCGTCTTTATGCTTATCACATCAGGTTGCTCATGCATTTCACTAGGGTGCGGATGATGAACATTCCATATTTCATTTGCCGGAACATAGAGAGGATGACCACCTTTATACAGCATAGAACCCCTCAGCAGCAGCTTAACAATGTCTATCATTTTTCTCTTATAAAGATTTTGGTGGTTCATCAGCTTGGATTGCAAGGCATCACTTGGGATGATTTCATCTCTCGTGATTTCTTCAGAGCTTCACGAAGAGTATCCGAGGTGAAACATGAAGGTGAACCTTCTCAGCAGTATGAGTGTCATGAGACCATGCCAGTATTCATTACATATCAGAAAGGCTATCCGAAAGGCACCAGACCTTTATTTGCAGCAGCAAAGCAAGTGTTATCTCCACCTGGCATGGAAGGGGCCTCACTTCCGACATCAGCACCACAGGTACAGGACAAGGGCAAGAAGCCCAAGCATAAGAAGGGGCCTTCAGGTGAGCCATCAGGTTTCGTTCTCGTTCATGATGATGAGACAGATACAGATTCAGAGAATGCCAAATATAGAAGGATCATCGAGGAGCAAGAAACAGACATTCAAGCCTTGGAAATCTAGTTGGAGATGGCCAAATGGAACATCAGGTATCTAGAGTAGAGAAATAAGCAGCTTGAAGACCAGCATGCGATCATGGAGTTGCAGAACATCCGTGAGAATCGCCAAGCTGCTCGACATAGGAGGATTGAGTTCACTTCTCCAGAGCGACAGATCAATGAGGATCAAGAGTCTAATCTCGAGAGAGTCAACATTCACTAGGAGAAGCGGCTGAACAAGGCCAATAGAGACAATGCATTTCTGAGACACATGGTTGTCCACTACAGGGCACGGAACAAAGTTTGCAAGGCCCGAATCAGGAATTTGAAGGCAAATTTGAAGAAGGCAATCAAGAAGCAAAAGAGGCAAAGGGAGCTCGATCGTCTTCAAATTTTGGCCGAGGCCTCTTTAGCCCAGCATCACACTTGATAAGGAAGCTCCAGCCCAAATTTCAAGAAATTTGGGGCATTTTTGGTGATTTTCGAAATTTTTGTGTAAAAAACAGGCTTTTTCTCTAAGGTGCGCGGTGTTTAGGATTGGGAGCTCCAAATTACAAATGGCTTGCAGTTTTGGATTTTTCATGAGAAATCATGAATTTTGGTACTTGGACAAGAAATTTGGGCAAGTTCTGGGTCCCCAAAAGGTCAAAAAACATGCAAAAAATGACCTCACTGCCCCTATTTTGACACACAGGAAGCAGTCTTGGGAGAATGCACTTTTGGAGGGGCAAATGGACACCAAATTGGAAAATTCCATTGGGGTTGGAAAGTAGGCAGGCAGAGATTTTCAACAAGCCAACTTGAGCTCAATTTGGACTTTAGAAAGTGCCTCAAAATCAGCAGCAAAGTAGCGCGGCGCATATAGATTTTTTGCCCAATTTTTCATCTTTCAGCTCAGAAATTCGGCCAGTTTGACTAGTTTTTCTTTGTGATGTAATTTTTGACTTCTCTTGATGTAATTGACTGAACATGATGTAATTTTGACACTTAGTTACTTGTTCTAGAATGTTAATTCACCAAAGAGTGAAAATTTAATGAATGAATCAGTTTCCTACCTTATAGAGGCAAGTTGTTTTGACTGCCTAGATTGTAGTGCTTTGTTTAGAATTTGTTGAAACAGCTCCTAGAATGATGAGCTCGACCCCTAGAGGCAAGGGAATAGGTTGGATTGCCTATATTATGTAATTTCTAAATCATTTTCATGGTTGGAATCTTGGGAAAATCTTGACACTCTATTGTACATTCACTTCTGTATTTTTGGCAAAGGAAAGACCAGGGTTTTGCAGCACTGTTTGGGATCCATGTGGCTTTATGTGTTGATGGTGTGCTCCTTTCAGTAATTGTAAGTTTTTATGTGTATCATTTTCCTTCTTTCATCTTCTGCAGTTGAACAAATGAAGTGTTAAGGTAGAATCCATAAATTGTTATGCTCTGCCTTTGAATTTGTTTGATTTTCCATGTTTTCATCTATTTAAGGAGAATCCTTGAAAGCTTCTTGCTCTCCTTAGATTCTCACCAGTTAGATATACCCATTCATTCTCTTTAAAAGCATCAGGATGATCACCTACCTTGCCCCAAATATACCTCTGCAAAAACTGTGTCTCATCCCCGCACCCAAAATTGCCTTTCCCTTTGATTCAACAAAACCCTCAAAAATCAACCTCAAACTCCCGGTACTTCATACCTAGCCTAAGATCAATTGCCAATTTAGTCATATCGAGCCTCATCGATTACCTTTTGCCGAGATTGGCCCAGAGAGAGCTCTCTGCTGTCCTCGTAGGGCTAGCTACGAGGCTGAGCATGGTTTGATGTGGACCTAGAACCTTGTCTTTTCAGCCTGAGACAAATCTACGCTCTAACATAGTGGCGACCATACTGGGGAACAAAATGGTTTGCTTGTTGATGTCATTGGTTTTCTAAGCTATAGACGGAGCCTTAAGTTATGCCAGGTAGCCTTCGAAACGCTTTTGCTTTGCATTAGTGCAAGTAGATAAACGCTGCTTCAGTCAATCTCCAGTCTAGCTTGTAAACATGACATCTAGCTTGTTAATTGCCCCAATACATGTATCAAGTTCAGATCTGATGGTTGATGGTGGACAATGATCAGACACTGGAAAGGCTGAAATCATTCACTTGGTGACTCTAATCATTTTCGATATCAGATTCAAAGACTCCACTGGAGGATGATCCCGACCAGCAGAAACATGAAAGGACAATATGGCAAGATCAGGTACTCAAGTTGGAATTTCATCCAAGACATTTTGTTCTTTGTTATAAATTATTTCTTCTCTTTTCCGGAGAACATTAACAAGGCTTTGAAAAATATACTATGCTTGAGAAAAGATCCCAGGCTTGCATTTGATTCTTTCCCTTTGAGGATTGTAAATACCAAAGATTTGCATGCCTTTGAGCTTGATCAGGATCCTTTTTCCGAATTTTGTGATGACCATCTTCAAATTGATGAACCTCAAGAGACCAAGACTAATTCTATAACTTCTGTACATACCCCTATACCTTGTAAAATTCCAGATCGGTATAAACCTCTTGTTTTACCTTCTGTTCTCCATGCTTTCCCCAAAAACTATGATCTATACTTGCCGAGGTTTGATGGTGAAAGTAAGAATGTCAACGCTGAGCAACATGTGCAGAATTTTGAGTCTTTTCTATACCTTTTTGAAGTTGATAGCGAAGATGTTAGTATAAGGCTTTTTTCTCTTTCTTTGCAAGGCAAAGTCAAGAGTTGGTACAAAACCCTGCCTGATGCGAGCATCTCAGATTTCTAGCAGTTCGTCAAAGTTTTTCTCGACAGGTGGATGATCGGGCAGAACCTTTTCCTTATTATAGAAGAGTATAACTAGCTGAAAAGATTTCTAGGGGAGACAGTACAACAGTTTTCAGCCAGATTTAATCAAGTTTATTATTCAATGCCAGTTGAGATAAGGCCTAATCCTAGATCTACTCTCTTGCACTATCCGGGTGCCTTTGATCCGGAGATGGAGTTTCAGCTAAGAGAAAGGAACCTTGCAACACTTGAAGCGATGTAGAACAATGCAATAAATGTAGAGGCTCACTTGCTGATCCGAAGGGCAAGGTTGAAGGAAGAAGAGATGAAAAACATAGATCCGGAGGAATCAACATCTCTAGAGGTGAAGCTTGACATTTTGGTAAGTGCAGTGGAAAAGATGATGGACAAGATCAACGCAAGGAATGAGAATAGTGTTCACGCCCATGGCTCGCTGATTGAAGAAGAACAAGCTATTGATCCAAAACATCTTATTTCTTATCCCAATTGTTATAGATCTGATAATGATTGTCTTATTAATCATCTTGGAGAAGAGAGATCTGTTGATATGACATGTATGCTTGATGATGTCTTTTATACTGATGATTTGCCTCAGTTTGATCAGTATGATGATGATTATGTTCTCCAAACAGAAGCTAATCTTGCAAACAAATCAGTAGCTAGTTTGTGGGAGGAGGAAGTTCACTTACAGCAGCTCGAATACAGTGATCAACCGATGCATATCAGCTATGAAAATGACGAGGAAAGTGCAACAAATTTTGAAGTAAGTGAAGGATGTTTGCCTTTTTGTTTTGCTTCATGTCAGTTCATCAGAGATAACATTCATGCACTCAGAAATCAATTGTCGATAAGTTTTGATCGTGACCACCTTGAGAGCAATGAAAACCTTGTTCAAGACTTTTCATATCCAAATTTGCAGCCACCAAATTCCTTTGATTGTCAAGTTGCAAATAAAGACTTGGAAGTTGGAACATATGCTCGGCAAGATGATTCCATACCATTTTGTTTCGAATCATTTCAGTTTTTGAAGGGAAAAATGCATAGTACTATTCAGTAAAGAATGAGCAGCGCAATCATGTAATCACATTGGAACCAATAGAAAATGGTTTGCAGCAGCCTTTTCAAGTTTTTCATGATCCAATAGCAGATGTTTTGGATGCGGTTTGCAGTCAAAGTATTTCTCCATTGACTATATGTGAGCTTGAAATGTGTATTGATACAAACTTGATCCGGCAGCAGGTTTCTTTGTCATTTTCAGCAGAGGTCTCGTCACAAGGCTCAGATCAAAGTTTGCATTCATGGTATGAGGAAAAGAGAAGTAATCCATTGGATGAGCTAAGTTCCAGTGTGCTTGAATTTCAAGATCCTTATGTAGTGTTTTTGGAGGCGGATAGAGAATCCATATCATTCAACGGATCTATTTCTAAGTTATCATGGGAGTTGCCTTTTAGTAGTTCTCTCTTGTTGTTGATAAGTGAGAACTTGCGGAGAATTCGAACAGTAGATGGGATACTTACTTGGTTACATTAGTTGTTTCATTTCACTTGATCAGGTGATGAATGAAACTATTAGAGTAGGTGTTGGTCACTTTAATTGTTTATTAATAAAACAGTCGAGTGCCACATAAATTATCAACCCGGGAAAGTCTGATTATTCCAAAGGTGACTACGTATTGTATGTACTTAATCTTAATAGTATTAAAAGTTGTAGTATAAACAGTTCACTCTCTATTAAACCCCTACTTTGTATTACAACAGTTATAGCCTGTTGCAGGAATGGAATAAGAACAGATAACTAATTAAAGAAAACAAATCTGCAAAAGGGAGTGATGGTTGTCCTGTAACAAAGGATCGGGACCCTATCCTCAGAGTAAGGACTTTCAGCACCTGCCTGTATTATCCAGTTCACCAATACACTCTGTAAATCCTAATCACCAGTGAGGCACTCATATACATCGTCAATCATTTAAAAGGAAAACAAAGTCTCAGAAAAGGTAAAATATCATTAGAAGTAGTACTCGTGAATAAGATATAAACAAAAATCACACAGAACACACAACAGAAAGAAGATGGGTGAATCTTGTGACGAAGGTGGGCCCTGTCCTTCTCACAAGATTCCCCAGGACACAGAAACTAAGATGAAATACTCAGAACAGAACTTTATTCATCTGTCAATATGCCATATTACAAGAAAGATTCAATCTCATCCCTTCACTACAATTCCTATGTTACAGCCTATTCATCCTCTCTCCATACATCTATATCCCCCTCTAATGTAGATGTCTCCTCTTTATAGAGGAGACATCTATTACAAAATATTTTCATTATACATTCAGTTCACCCTTTGTACCAAAAATAGGGAAATCAGTTCTCATTAACAGAATGTTGTTACAATCATGTGGATCATGATCATTACGACCAATGTAGTAATCGGTCGGACTCCTTTGCTGTTGCAGATTTGTTACGCAAATCTCAACTGTCTCCTCGAAGTTCGCATGTTGTTCTTGCTGTTTTAGCTTCGAGGTTCGTGTTGTTCTTGCTGTTTCAGCTTCGCGGTTTGCGCTGTTTCAGCAACTGCAAAATGTGGTCCTGCCAGTTAGGCAGTTTCAACAATTGTTCAGCAACTTAGTCAACTTCAAGGATCAATTATAAAGATAACATGATTACGTGTTGAATAATTAAACATATAGCAATGAGGAGAGTTACTATATACCTTTTGGAATGATTAAGTCAAAACACTAGCAAAAGTTTTTCAACTAAGGGTTGAAGAGGGTAATATAATGACAAAATATAAGGTCAAAAATAGACAATATGGGATCCTAACATCCCCCCCAACTGAAAATGTTGCATGTCCACATGCAACGTCTACTCTGAATCTGAGTCGGAATACTGGGATGAACAGTGTAAATTGCTTATGCAGTAACTGTAGAAGGTGCTATCAACCATGTCTCTAAACCCATGGACACTCTGAAGTTTCTTCCATGCTTCCAACTCTTCCTGTTTGGTTAATTTAAATTGAGCCTTATATTGTTCTCCAGGAAGCCATAAGAGAGGGAAATGAAAATGGTAACCAATCCATCGTTTAGCACACTGTCTAATGCATTTAACATAATCAGGTATGCATGAGATCGCCGCCTGAAGATTGAGGGGATTGTAGGGATGATATTCCCGTCTTTCTTTAGGACAGTGTTCCCAGAATAGATTATTTGCTTTTATAGCCAGAGCTCCTTTAGTTTTCACATAATGTTGGCAGTCTTCCAAGACTGCTGCTTGCAGTTTCCTAATATGATCGGTCATCCCTGGTTCTCGTAGAATTCGTTGATGTTCTGCAATGAAGATGGCTGCATTCTGCGGTTCAGAACGAATCCAGAGAAGACAGTTCTCCTCATTGTGTGCTGCAGACATAAAAGCATTCTGCCAAGTAAGCTGATTGGCCAAGAAGGAAATAAAGGCTCTTATTTGGATATCGCCACAAAGAGGAAGTAAACTAATCTTTCTATCTTTAGGCATAGCCTCATTGTGAAGATAGAGTTCACACAGCAAGTTCTGGTCACTGTTTGGTGCTTCTGCAAAAGTCTCAATAAATTGCTATGGTGTAGAGACCTGGTGGGGTCTTCCATCTTTGATTGCTTTTAATTGGAGGAATGCTGAGCGTTCTCTCAAAAATACAGAATAGTTAAAAGAGGGCTTCCTTGTAGCAAGTAACTGCTGGACCAAGTCAAAGATGAGGGATAGTTTGGCTTTTAATTGCTTATTCTCCTTATGTTGTGCACGAGACTGTTCAAGCACTTCCCAATTTCTGTATGCATAGTTGAGCCATAATGACTTCTATTGCTGAAATGCCTTTCATTGGGAGAGCTCATATTCTGTCTTCCATGCGTTACTTAGTTCTTGAAAACTTGAAGTCTGTGCGTGAGCATTGCTGACACAGGGAGGTTCAGTTTGTGTATACACAGTTGTAAAAGACTTTGGTACTGGTTTTTGTTCATCAACAACTTGGGTAGGCCAGGGTGGTTCTGTTTCTTCCTCTAAAATTCTTGAAGACCCTGCTGGTTCTTGTGTAACAGCAGGGTGTTCCTTTTTTATTATAACAGGACTGGCTCCAGTCAACGTAACTTCAATTATCTTATATCCTGCTCAAGTATAGATATCACCACATTCACTGCACATGTATTCACTGTATTGATCCTTCTCTGCACTCTTTTCAACTACAGATGCTACCTAAGCTAACATGTACAGATTGAGTTCCTTTTTATAGGTTTCCCTAGCCATTATTAACTCTTGCTGATAAGCCTTAATTTCTGATTTCAAAAACTCATTTTCTTCCTCCAGGGAGGCTAAAGTAACCGGGGCTTCTGTAGTTGCAGGTTCCAATGGAGGAGAGAATTGTTGTTCGGCATTAACTTCATCATTTGCGTCCACAACAGGTGGTTCTTGTGTATCACCTGTTGGGTTAGTGGCTGGTTCTTGTGTATCAGCCATACCTAGGGCATCTTCTTTTTGTTCCCCAACAGGTGGTTCTTGTGTGGCACCTGTTGGGTCAGTGGCTGGTTCTTGTGTATCAGCCACATCTAGGTCATCTTCTTTTTGTTCGCCAACAGGTGGTTCTTGTGTGGCACCTGTTGGGTCAGTGGCTGGTTCTTGTGTAACAGCCACATGCCCTATATCGTCTTGGGTGTCTACTTTAGATGTATCGGCAGCTGGTTCTTGTGGAGCAGCTGCCTCTGTTGAGAAAAATGATGTCACAAAATCGTGAACGCTCTGTATTTCGGCACCTGAGGGTGAGGAAGGTGAAGGTTCAGGGCTATGCAGGATACGGGGATTTAGAATGATAGGTGGGGCATTTGGGATAATGGCCTCAGTTGCTGCAGATGACCTTGTTCGTTGCCGTGGTAGGGAATCAGGAGAGACAGTAGTTTTTCTCTTGCGAGCACTTTTCCTCAGGGTAGGGGAATTATCAGAAATGGTGGCTTCCTTAACTGAGGCCCTGGTTCTTCTTTTTAGTGGGGTTGCAGCTTTCTGTTGCTTTTTCCTCTTAAGGAAAGTGATGAGGGTATCATCATCCGAATCATCGGTAGGGATATGGACTATGGGAGTGGATGGTTCGGCTTTATCAAGGGGTGAGGACTGTTGCAGATTTTTAGTGCTCAATTGGGGTGTTTCTATTGCTGGTTGCTGAGTTTCAGCAGCTTGCTGGGAGTTTTCCTCAGATTGCTGGGAATTTTCTTCATTTTGCTGAAAATTTTCCTCAGCTTGCTGAGGAGGGTTATTGAGGGGAGGTGGATTGTGTAGGGCGAAGCCTCTATTTATTAGGAGTTGGACCAAACGACGGTGCGTGAGACAGAGGAGTTGGTGCCTTGCGTTCACGGTATAGTGTGCCATATTTTTTAGACAGCCAAGCAGATAATAGGGCATATTTATTAGACGACCATGCCGCAAATGATTTAATAAAACAAAGTCGTGTTGGTAGACTACCTGATAATGGCCCTCGCAGGTGAAATAATGCTTAACAAATTCTGCAACCTTTGGCCATGGTGGTGGTAGTGATCGAAGTGCAACACCCCTGACTTTGGTTTCAACCTACTCCCCTGGTAACAGGAAATCTTGTTGTGCATTGAGAATGAGGTGTTTCCTACTGAACCAGCGAATACCATTGGTTGGAAGCCCCAAAACTTGCGCTATGTCTTCTTCTGTTGCTGGAATTTGTACCCCTCGGACAGTGGAGTATCCTTCCCTCAAATTGCATGCAAATTCCAAAACCTGCTGTCAATCAAAATCTGGAAGTCTTCTGAAGTAATCCACCCATCCTGCTTGTAAAAAAAATTTGGTATGCCTCCTGGTAGAGTTCCAGTAATGCCGTCGAGCCAGGTTCATGTCTAACAACATCTCCTCCCATAGTTACTGGTTTAGACAAAATACAAAGTGCAGAGCCGAGTTGCCGCGGTCGAAACAGAGCAGAATGTTACAAATGAAATTATGACGTGATAAGGTACAGACGAGGTGGATTAGATACTACCGCGAGGAATAGAGATGGAGGTGATGGGTGTTTCATATAATGATTACAATATTTCGGTAATCCCCCCCAACTGCAGCTGAATGATATGGTTGGTGGTACGACGCTTTCGGCAGTCGTATCAATTATCTCCTCATTAACTACAATTTAATATTCACACTTAAAATGCATACCTTTACATTTACCTTTGGTTGTTGTGCCGAAAAGTGTTATCTCATCCTTAATAGGTCGATGATCATTATAGAAAGGGTCTATAAGGTATGAGGGTTTTTATACACAAGGTTTTTATTATTCTCAAGAAGTAGTAGTGAAGGAACATTATTAACAGGATGAATGGCTGATTCCTTTAATAAAGAATGATATGTTTCTATTGGAGTAATAGTTCATTCTTGGGAGCAAAAATGGGGACATTGGTGCTTTTTAAGAAAAATGGAAAAGATTGGTGTTTAAGCAGTGGGATTTGGTGTTTCAGCCACGGGAAATGGTGTTTCAGCAACAGGGAATGGTGTTTCAACAACGTGAAATGGTGTTTCAGCAACGGGAAATGGTGTTTCAGCAACGGGAAATGGTGTTTCAGCAATGGGAAATGTAAGAGGGAATGAATTATGATATGAAATGACATGGCAATGCTTCCCAATCCGCAAATTAGTTCTTCCTATATTGGAATTTTCTTTTCAGCCACCCTCCGAAGCTAAGATCTGCAAAATAGTTAATTGTAACATGGCAACCCTTTACAGGGATTATTAGTTAATAAATCTAATCTAAAAAAATAAATACATAAACAGAAAATTAAGTGCATTGAGGGATAGCAGGTTCCCCCAAAAAGGCATAGTGTATGTCTGTCATGCAAGTAGCTTTGAAATCCTCTTTAGAAATAGGCTGTTGATACAAATGGAGTCAATACCCATTCACTAATAATGGTGTTCTAGAATCATCAATCATTAGGAGTCTGACTGTTCCATTTGGAAAAATAGTATCTACTTCATAAGGTCCTAGCCACCTTGTTCTTAATTTACCTTGAAAATTTTCAAAACGGGAGTCGTACAGTAGAGCCCAATTACCTTTTTGGAACTGCTTGTGCTTAATAGTTTTGTCATGCCACCTGGTTCTTTTTTGTTGTATCATGGTTGTTTGATGGATGGCATCCAACCTCTTTTCATCCAATTCCTGAAGCTGCTACAACCTAGCTGTCTGTGCATCAGTCAAGTCAAGGTTAACAGCTAAAGCAGTCCTCAAGGTTTTGATTTCAAATTCCACAGGAAAAACAACACTTTTACCATAAACTAATTCATAAGGTGAAAAACCCGTAGTGTTCCTCCAAGTAGTTCTGTAAGCCCATAATGCTTCAGGCAACCTTTGAAACCAGTCCCTTCTATTTTCCTTGACTGTTTTTGTTAAAATGGCTTCTATGACTTTATTCGTACTTTCCACCTGCCCATTTGCCTGGGGGTGATAAGGTGTAGTCATTTTATGCTTAATGTGATATTTCTAGAGTGTAGCTTTGAAGCCATGAGAATTAAAAGGAGGTCCTCCATCTGTAACTAGCTCTCTAGGCAAACCAAACCTAACAAAGATTTCTTCAAATAAAAAAGTTAACACTGATTCTTCATTAGCTTTGATGAGTGCCTTAGCTTCTACCCACTTAGTCATATAATCTGTGCAAACCAGTATATAAACTCTTTGATTGGATGGAGGATTGATGGGACCTATAAAATCTAGTGCCCATCTTTCAAAAGGTTCAAGTATTACCTGTGGGTTGAGTGGCATTTCATCCCTGTGATTAGGCTGGCCCATTCTCTGACAGCTATCGTAGGCCCTAACATATTCTTTGCATCCTTGAAAAGTGAGGGCCAATAATAACCCATTCTAAGAACTTTGTGTGCTGTTCTTTTGTCCGCAAAATGCCCTCCACAAGGGCCATCGTGACAAGCCTTCAATATATCATAAACTTCATCTTCTCTGATGCATCTCCGAATCTCCTGATCGAGTCCTATGTGAAAAAGACACCCACTTATCCAGCTGTACCTAGCACTTTGCTGAACGATCTTTCTTTTCTCTCCATGCGATAGGTGTGATGGTAGTTTCCCTGCAACTAAGTAATTGGCAATGTCTGCATACCAAGGTGAGTGAGCAGATACTGCAAATAAATATTTGTCAAGAAAAGAATCATCTACTAGAATATTTTCATCAGTTTTTAACCGAGAAAGGAAATCAGCAACTACATTTTCTTTACCTGGTCGATCTACAATTGTGATATCAAATTCTTGTAATAATAACAACCATCTGGTAACTCGAGCATTTGTAACTGATTTGTTCATTAAATATTTAATGGCTGAGTGATCAGTATGAACAAAAGTAGTGTAACCAGTAATATAATGTCGCAACTTATTAATAACATAAATGACTACTAAGAATTCTTTCTCAATGACTGTATAATTAAGTTCAGCAGGGGTCATATTTTTACTAATAAAATAGATAGCATAGGGAAGATTGTTTTCCTCTTGACCCAAGACAGCTCCAATTGCAGTATCTGAAGCATCAGAGGATATATGAAAGGGGAGTGCCTAGTCAGGTCCTCTTAAAATGGGAGTTGTAGACAATTGATGTTTAAGTTCATTAAATTCTTTTTGACAACCATCAGTCCACTTAAACTCAGCATTTTTCATAAGTAACACAAACAAAGGAGAAGCTATTTTAGAAAAATCCTTGATAAATCTTCTATAATATCCAGCATGTCCTAAAAAACTTCTTACATCAGTTTGTGTTTTAGGGATAGGAAGAGTCTGAATTACTTGTACTTTAGCTAGATCAACTTGAATTCCTAGGAATGAGATGAAGTGTCCCAATAGAATACCTTGATTCATCATCATATGGCATTTTTCAGTACTTAAGGCAAGATGTGCTTCTATACATCATTTAAGTACTTTTTCAAGGTTCTGTAATTCATCTTCAAAAGTCACACCATAAGGAGTAAATTCATCCATATATATTTCTAAGGAATCATTAAGCATATCAGAAAAAATTCCTATCACTGCTCTTTGAAATGTTGCTGGGGCATTACATAGTCCAAATGGAAGAACTCTATAGGCAAAAGTCCCCCATGGACTAGTAAAAGTGGTCTTGTCCTGATCTTGGGGTGCAATCTTGATCTGATTATATCCACTAAATCCATCCAAAAAGGAAAAGAATCTCTTACCTACCAAATTGTCTAGCACCTGATCAATAAATGGTAAGGGAAAATGATCTTTCTAAGTGGCCTTATTTAGAGCTCTATAATCTACACACACTCTCCATTTCCCATTTTTCTTAGGTAAAATTAATAATGGTGAAACCCATTCACTATTAGATATAGGATATATAAATCCTGCATTCAACAGTTTTTGAAGTTCTTCCTTCACAATTTCCCTTAAATTGGGATTCATTCGTCATTGGGGTTGACAGACTGGGTGAGATCCTTCTTTAATATAAATACGATGGGTACATAATTCAGAAGAGATTCCCTTCATATCTGTGTAATCCCATGCGAATGCTTCTTTATTCTCACAAAGTAGCTTCATTAACTATTGTGTTTCAACATCTGTTAGGTTAGGGTTTATATTTAATGTTTTGCCAGGCTCGATTTCAACTGTTATACTTTTGGAGGAGATACCAACTGATGTCTGAGATAAATCTTCAGTTCTAAGGTTTTGCTGGGATTCAGATTCCAAGATTGTAGTCAAGTGATCATGTATTTCAGAGTTAATCGAAGAAGGTTCAAAAATAAAGTTGCTAATTAATTCATCTTCGGTTGAATCTTTAAAAGTTAGAGCTTGTCCGACAGTCAAGATGGGTTGGGTCTCATCGTCCTCATAATCTAACCACACAGAGTTATCATTATTAATCATAGGTGTAGCATGAGGGTAAAGAGTAAGCTGTTTGGTTTCACATCCATTAGAAATTGTCATTGAACCTGATCTACAGCTAATGAAGGCATCTGCTGTAGCCAGCCATGGTCTCCCTAAAATCAATGGATGACCCCCCAACTTTGTTTTGGTTTGTAATACAACAAAATCAGCTGGGTAGTTCCAAGATTTGACTGAAATTATCAGAGCTTCAATGACTCCTTCAGGTTTGATTGTGGAGTGGTCAGCTAGCTCTAGAATGGTTGGGGTTTCCCTAATTACATTATTTAACTATAATAACTGTGCAGTTTCTAGTGTCATAATGTTTATTGCAGCATCCAGATCTACTAGAACTCTAGAAACAAAAGTTTTTCCAACCTATACTGTGACCGTAGGATGACCAGGGTCACCATATTTCATAGGAGGGCTTTTTTCTAACATTAGAGCAGCTAGATCACCCATCACATGAACTGTGAGGGGATCCTTAGCTTTTCTTCCAGGTTTCTTAATACAAATATCTCTAACAGTTCTAGCATAAATTGGCACATCTCTCAGTGCTTGTAAGAGTGGAATTTTAACATATAAATTCTGCAGTTCTCCTAAAAGATTAAAAGCAGGTGGCTCAAGTGTTTTGGTAAGAGCCAAACGTTCAGGGAATGGTGGCTCAGCTGCTTCAGCAGTTTTATTAGAGGATGTTTCAACTGTTTCAGCATTGTTATTAGAGGATGATCCAACTATTTCAACATTGTTATTAGATGACTTTTCTTTTCTGGTTTCTTCTTTATCAGAATCGGAAGAAGTAATGTCATCAATAATGGGTTCAACTATTCTCCCAGAGCGTAAATGAATATCATTACATTGCATAGGGGAAACAAGTTGGTTTTGAATATCAATTACCTACAGAGCTTTATTGTTATTTGGGTTGGGGTTAGGTTGTACAGGCAGCTGGGGTCTCATTGTCTGATTATTTGGTGGAGAATTTGATGGTAAGGAGAGAGATTGCTGATATTGAGGTAATTGGTTTGGAAATGGGATCTGTGGAGCTATCCAATTTGGGTTCCATTGATTAAAATAGGTTTGCTGTAGAGCCCAGGGATTCCATATTGTAGGATCAACAAAAGGAGGATTTGGTTGCTGCATGGGTGGGAAATTCATTTGATTAAAGGGTGGGTACTGCATTTGATTGAAGGGCAGGTAATTTGCTTGAAAAGGAGGATGATTATTCCATCGATTGAATGGTATGTTAGAATTCGTACCTTGTCCTCGTGGTTGCCATTGCCTCCTCTGTGTGAGCAGGTACACTACTTCAACTTCTTCTTCAGTTGGCTACAGTGCTGCTTTTATTCCTGGCAAAGAAGAGCATTGTTGAGTGTCATGGTCCTTTTCACAGATAGTGCAAATTGGTACCTTGTCTAGGGGGCATTCCCTTAGTGGGTGTTTTTCTTTGCATTTAGAGCAGAAAATAGCCAGAGCAGCTTCTGCTTCTGCCTGCTTCTTTTTAACCTGCAAGGTATCAATTTGTGAAGCAAAAGAGATTAACATTTCAGTTTTAAATTCTTTAAGTAAGTTACCTATTTCGGCCCGTGTTTCTCCTCCACTTGCTGATTTCTGGACTCTTAAGTATGTACTATCTTTGCTTTTTGGTCTGCTTGCTGCTCCTCTCGAACATCTTTTATAGAGATTGACAATCTCATCATATGATTCCTTAGATATGTCCCCTTTTCCAAGCATATTCAACATATCTAAACAACCATCTCGTACCCCTTTTAGCAATATTGACTTAAGAATATCCTTACTCATATCAGGATGATCAGATCACTGCAAATTATACTGTAGCCTTTCCACGAAGTCCTCCAGACTTTCGTCCTCCTTCTGAGTCATCTTGAATAATTCCTCCTTCCTTTCTCTTGTTCGACAATAATCTTGGTATTTGGACAGAAATTTCTCCTTCATCTGGTCCCATGTCGTAATCACATGAGCTCCCAAGCTCATGAACCATCTTAATGTGTTCCCCTTTAATGTAGCTGGAAACAAATTCAATTTCTGAGCAGCATTAACATAGTCATAGCATCTACACAATATATCAAATTCAAAAAGAAATTCATCAGGATCTTCTGAGGATAAACCATGGAAATTAGGTAATGCTGAAAGTGGAATATTCTTCATAGGAGTTGCTCCTCTGGGGAGATCCCCAATAGGGAATTCCAAGGTGGAGAGAGAATTCTCTCCCCTTCCTTCTACTCTGCGACCTCCACTGAAAATTCCTTCATTGTTATCCTCCATTGGTTGTTTTCCTGATGCGCTTGCCCAGTCTTCAGAGTTTTCTGTTGGAATTTCAATGTCCTGCACTGGTTCCTCCACTTTAATTTCCTCTATTGGCTCCTCTACTAGTCGTTCGTCTTCTTCCACCGGTTCCTCAGTATATTCTGATGGTTCTATAACCCTCTCTGGTCCCACTACTTCCTCTGTCTGATAGTCTATTTGGGAAGAGTGTTGGGTCTGTGGCCTTCGAGAGCTTAACCTCTGGGATGTCTCAACTTTTGAAATAATATCATCAATAAAAGTTTTTCTTCCTCCTCCTTTTCCCTTGCCGCCTGTAAGGTTAGCCTTCCTACGTCCTCTCATGCATCCTGCATCTCTAAAAGAAAATCGTTAATACTTTTAAAATTTTCAGTTGCCTTCCCCGACAACGGTGCCAAAATGTTGGTCACTTTAATTGTTTATTAATAAAACAGTCGAGTGCCACATAAATTATAAACCCGGGAAAGTCTGATTATTCCAAAGGTGACTACGTACTGTATGTACTTAATCTTAATAGTATTAAAAGCTATAGGATAAACAGTTCACTCTCTGTTAAACCCCTACTCTATGTTACAGCAGTTATAGCCTGTTGCAGGAATGGAATAAGAACAGATAACTAATCAAAGAAAACAAATCTACAAAAGGGAGTGATGGCTGTCCTGTAACAAAGGATCGGGACCCTATCCTTAGAGTAAGGACTTTTAGCACCTACCTCTATTATCCAGTTCACCAATACACTCTGTAAATCCTAATCTCCGGTGAGGCACTCATATACAGCGTCAATCAGTTAAAAGGAAAATAGAGTCTCAGCAAAGGTAAAATATCATTAGAAGCAGTACTCGTGAATAAGATATAAATAGAAATCACACAGAACACACAACAGAAAGAAGATGGGTGAATCTTGTGGCGAAGGTGGGCCCTGTCCTTCTCATAAGATTCCCTAGGACATAGAAACTAAGATGAAATACTCAGAACAGAACTTTATTCATCTGTCAATATACCATATTACAAGAAAGATTCAGTCTCATCCCTTCACTACAATTCTTGTGTTACAGCCTATTCATCCTCTCTCCATACATCTATATCCCCTCTAATGTAGATGTCTCCCCTTTATAGAGGAGACATCTATTACAAAAGATTTTCATTATACATTCTAGTTCAACCCTTTGTACCAAAAATAGGGAAATCAGTTCTCGTTAACATAATGTTGTTACAGTCATGTGGATCATGATCATTACGACCAATGTAGTAATCGACAGGACTCCTTTGCTGTTGCAGATTTGCTACGCAAATCTCAACTGTCTCCTCGAAGTTCACATGCTATTCTTGTTGTTTCAGCTTCGAGGTTCGTGTTGTTCTTGTTGTTTCAGCTTCGCGGTTTGCGTTGTTTCAGCAACTGCAAAATGTGGTCCTGCCAGTTAGGCACTTTCAACAATTGTTTAGCAACTTAGTCAACTTCAAGGATCAATTATAAAGATAGCATGATTACGTGTTGAATAATTAAACATATAGCAATGAGGAGAGTTACTATATACCTTTTGGAATGATTAAGTCAAAACACTAGCAAAAGGCTTTCAACTAAGGGTTGAAGAGGGTAATATAATGACAAAATATAAGGTCAAAAATAGACAATATGGGATCCTAACAGTAGGTTTTTATGAATAAGCTCCACTTTGAGCATCATTTTCAGTTTGTCGGTTGTGTTTAAGTATCGTGTCAGTTTTTAGTTGAGTCATGAGTCATTTGTGAGTCAGTTTTCAATCTTGTTGTAAAGTTAGTTTGTGTCGGTTTTAAGTCATGCATTTTAGCTTGAGTTTTTGACTCCATTGCCCAATGGATGAAGGCATTGTCTAGCTCTTCCAGAGATCTGCTGTTCTTGGCACCTCCGAGGAGCTACCATCCCCATTGGAGCCAATGTTAGAGTCGGTCTGGTCATCCCTCTGTCAGAGATCAAAACTCTTTTTTGCATTTCATGTTTAGATGTCCCATCATTTTCGATCAGTTGCATTTCATTAGGAGCATGCCCTAAATCTGACGGAAGGGCTTGTGTCACTCATTCCCCTCACGCTTGGCACTGCTGGCTTAGGTCTGTTCATAAAGTCTTGAAAAGTCATTTGCAGTCCTGTTTCAATTTCTAGGTCATAAAAGTTATTTTAGTCATTAGGTCTAGGGTTAGTCAATTTGGTCTTTGACAAAGTCTAATAAATCCAACAGGCCAGAGGGAGGTCCTTGTTAAGTTTTTATTTCAAAGAGTTTTATCGTCATATGGATGGATTATGACTTCTCTTCAAAACTCTGTTTTGAAGATAAGTCGACATTTCGTTTTTGTAATAATTTTTCAAAAATTTCAGTTCTTGAATTTTCCAGGCGCAGCCCTGGTCTCCTTTTCCAGATCATATGTCAGCTATCCCTGCAAAAAATTGTCAAAGAAATTCATTATTTCAACCGAAATTAAGGAGGAAACAAAAAGGTCAAAATTCTATTAATTTTGAAAAAGTGTCAATTGCAAAACATTACAAATTGGGTTATTGAAGAGGCAAAAATCAAACTGGTGTCTATATAAAGTTTTTCCAATGAAGATTCAAGCCATTTTGCATGCCAAGGTTGGAGAAAGTCGTTTCAAGTCGAGTTTGTGTGTTTTGGAGAAGATTGGCTCACAGTTCACCTGCGCGGCGCATATAACAGGCAGCGCGGCGCATATAGTGTGCGCGGTGCACATAGGACTTCCGCCCAGTGTTAAGTTGAACCAGCGCGGCGCATATAGTGTGCGCGGCGCACTGGGTAATGAGCGCGGCACTTATAGATTCAAGCCCGAAACTTGCTTGGAAACTCATCAAATCGCCCAAACCTTGCATCAATTTTCCAGGTAGGCTCTCATCCAATGTTGTTTCTCTATATTTGGTGATGAATGTGATTGGTTTATGGATGATAGCCATTGAAACAAGAATTTGAAACCTCCCTTTGAAAGTAAGGAAATTTGCTGTGGGTTTTTGAAACACTATTTTGTCACCAAGGATTTTTCCCCTTCCCCCATTTCCCTTTTGTTTCCTCATTCCCAAAAATCCCCTCATCAATCCTACTCACACTACATTCAAAGCCCTAAACCCATAAACCCTTACCCTTATAAAAACTCCTCAACCCTATTCAATATCCCAAACCCTAAAATCCTATTCTCATACATAGAATTCCCCTCCTCTCCCTAATTAAATTTTATTTCAATATTCCCTAATCCCCTAATATTTTCCCCTTCCTAATATTCCCTGGTTATATTTGTTTTCCCCTTGGTTACAGCATTGTTTATATCAAAAAGAGCAGTCCAAGTTCAGTTGTATACAACAGATTCATACATCAGCAGTCATTCAAAGCAGTTTGTATATCAGCAGTGATGTCGTCTGGTCATTCATCTGAATATGAGGCAGAAACCCAAAGTGATTCTCCCTTGGAAGAACAGGAACCCCGGAGGCCTCGTAAAAGTGGAAAACATGTGAGGGAAGAACCAATCACCCTTATAGAATTGCATGCTTGTCCTCTTGCTATGCAGTGTTTTGAGCATCAGTCATGCTATGAGTTTTGTCAAAAGGTGGCTGAGGTCCAATTTCATCATGAGTTGGCTCATCTTTTTGTCTTGCACTTGCACGGAGATCAAGCTATCTTGGCTGGTGTCACCTTCACACTTACACCAGAATCTGTCTCATTAGCAACAGGTATACGGAATATCGGTGAACTATGGCACAAGAAACAACAGATTGACTGGCAGCATTATGAGCCATACATCAAAACCAATTTCTTGAGGCAGCTCAAGAGAGTGTTCCTGTTCCCATACCTGAAAGATGAATATGCTCCACACATGAGATTGATTATGAAATATTTCAGCTGTGAGGGACGGTTCTCTCGTCTTTATGCTTATCACATCAGGTTGCTCATGCATTTCACCAGGGTGTGGATGATGAACATTCCGTATTTCATTTGCCGGAACATAGAGAGGATGACCACCTTTATATAGCATAGAACCCCTTAGCAGCAACTTAACAGTGTCTATCATTTTGCTCTTATAAAGATTTTGGTGGTTCATCAGCTTGGATTGCAGGGCATCACTTGGGATGATTTCATCTCTCGTGATTTCTTCAGAGCTTCACGAAGAGTATCAGAGGTGAAACACGAAGGTGAACCTTCTCAGCAGTATGAGCGTCATGAGACCATGCCAGTATTCATTACATATCAGAAAGGCTATCCGAAAGGCACTAGACCTTTATTTGCAGCAGCAAAGCGAGTGTTATCTCCACCTAGCATGGAAGGGGCCTCGCTTTTGACATCAGCACCACAGGTACAGGACAAGGGAAAGAAGCCCAAGCATAAGAAGGGGCCTTCAGGTGAGCCATCAGGTTTTGTTCTCGTTCATGATGATGAGACAGATACAGATTCAGAGAATGCCAAATATAGAAGGATCATCGAGGAGCAAGAAATAAGCATTCAAGCCTTGGAAATCCAGTTGGAGATGGCCAAATGGAACATCAGGTATCTGGAGCAGAGAAATAAGCAGCTTGAAGACCGGCATGCGATCATGGAGCTGCAGAACATCTGTGAGAATCGCCAAGCTACCCGACATAGGAGGATTGAGTTCACTTCACTAGAGCGACAGATAAATGAGGATCAAGAGTCTAATCTCGAGAGAGTCAACATTCACTTGGAGAAGTGGTTGAACAAGGCCAATAGAGACAATGCATTGCTGAGACACATGGTTTTCCACTACAGGGCACGGAACAAAGTTTGCAAGGCCAGAATCAGGAATTTGAAGGCAAATTTGAAGAAGGCATTCAAGAAGCAAAAGAGGCAAAGGGACCTCGATCGTCTTCAGATTTTGGCCGAGGCCACTTTAGCCCAACATCACACTTGATAAGGAAGCTCCAGCCCAAATTTCAAGAAATTTGGGGTATTTTTGGTGATTTTCGAAATTTTTGTGTAAAAAACAGGCTTTTTCTCTATATGCGTGGCGCACCTTGCGTGGCGCTTAGGATTGGGAGCTCCAAATTACAAATGGATTGCAGTTTTGGATTTTTCATGAGAAATCATGAATTTTGGTACTTGGACAAGAAATTTGAGCAATTTCTGGGTCCCCAAAAGGTCAAAAAACATGCAAAAAATGCCCTCACTGCCCCTATTTTGACACACATGAAGCAGTCTTGGGAGAATGCACTTTTGGAGGGGCAAATGGACACCAAATTGGAAAATTCCACTTGGGTTGCAAAGTAGACAGGCAGAGATTTCCAACAAGCCAACTTGAGCTCAATTTGGACATCATAAAGTGTCTGAAAATCAGCATCAAATTAGCGCGGCGCATATAGAAATCACCGCGGTGCATATAGATTTTTTGCCCAATTTTTCATCTTTCAGCTCAGAAATTCGGTCAGTTTGACTAGTTTTGCTTTGTGATGTAATTTTTGACTTCTCTTGATGTAATTGACTGAACATGATGTAATTTTGACACTAAGTTACTTTTTCTAGAAGATTCATTCACCAAAGAGTTAAAATTTAATGAATGAATCAGTTTCCTACCTTATAGAGGCAAGTTGTTTTGATTGCCTAGATTGTAGTGCTTTGTTTAGAATTGGTTGAAACAACTCCTAGAATGATGAGCTCGACCCCTAGAGGCAAGGGAATAGGTTGTCTTGCCTATATTATGTAATTTCTAAATCATTTTCATGGTTGGACTCTTGGGAAAAGCTTGACACTCTATTGTACATTCACTTCTATATTTTTCGCAAAGGAAAGACCAGGGTTTTGCAGCACTGTTTGGGATCCATGTGGCTTTATGTGTTGATGGTGTGCTCCTTTCAGTAATTGTAAGTTGTTATGTGTATCATTTTCCTTCTCTCATCTTCTGCAATTGAACAAATGAAGTGTTAAGGTAGAATCCATAAATTGTTATGCTCTGCCTTTGAATTTGTTTGATTTTCCATGTTTTCATCTGTTTAAGGAGAATCCTTGAAAGATTATTTCTCTCCTTAGCTTCTCACCAGTCAGATATACCCATTCATTCTCTTTAAAAGCATCAGGACAATCGCTTACCTTGCCCCAAATAGACCTCTGCAAAAACTGTGTCTCATCCCCGCACCCAAAATTGCCTTTCCCTTTGATTCAACAAAACCCTCAAAAATCAACCTCAAACTCTTGGTACTTCATACCTAGCCTAAGATCAATTGCCAATTTAGTCATCTCAAGCCTCATCGATTACCTTTTGCCGAGATTTGCCTAGAGAGAGCCCTCTCCTGACCTCGTAGGGCTAGCTACGAGGCTGAGCGTGGTTTGATGTGGACCTAGAACCTTGTCTTTTCAGCCTGAGACAAATCTAGGCTCTAACAGGAACTTTAGCTAGTACCTCTACAACCTCTAGAGCAACTCCTTATGCCTCCATAACAACCTCCAGCATAGCCCCCTCGGCTGTCACTGCTTCGGCATCCATTGCTTCAGATCCTGGGATAAAATCACGGATGAAATTGTGGTTGGACTCTGGAAATTGATCAAACATTGGGTAGTCAAGAAATTCTTCAAAGAATGCATGAATCATGCATGTTTGAGAGCTCACCAACTCAATGTTCAAAATGCCAAATTTTTTTCGTTGGGCCTCCACTTGTAATTTATAGGCCATTTTGAATTCAAATCCGACCGTTCCCCCCACATTTGGTTCATTAATGCTGGATTGGCAGCAGATTTACAAGGATCTTACCCATAAATTTTGTCTTAAATGCTGGTCGCTCACTCCATTTGGCTGCATTCTCATCGTCAAATCATGAATAGTGACTTTAATGGTCACTTTCTGGCTAACTTGTGTGATTTTTCCCTAGGTAGCGTAGCTCTCTTCACGTTGTCACGAACCCTGTGACATTGCCTTGTTTTGCACAATCCTCCAATCGCAAAGTTCCCCAACCCGAGCAATGTATTTTATAGTCCCGCACCTCCTTTCAGCTACCTGGAGTGCTAAGACTATGCTTTCATATAGTCACTTGGCCAGATAACTGGCGTATGGCTTCAATTAGCTGCCATTCACCTTGCCTAGCAAGGGATCTCTGTTCAATTTAACCAACTGAACTGCTCCACCACCGGTAATCTCCTTAATGACATAGGGCCCTAGCTAGTGCATTCTGAATTTCCCTGGAAATTTATCAAACTTGCTATCATATAACAAAACTATATCATTTACCTTAAAGGTGCATAGTTTAATGTGCTAATCATGCCATGTTTTTTCACGCTGCTTTTGGACCTATTGGTGAAATCCAGCTAGAAATATTTCTTCTTCAAGCTCAGCAAGTTGCACGAGCCTCTCTTGCAGGGCTCTACGATACGTCATACCCCTGAGTGCTACTATGTGCAGACTGGGCACAATGTATTCCATGGGAATCTCTTTCAACACCATATACAAGTCTAAAGGGTGTCTGCCTAGTCAACTTTTTGCATGTCGTCGATAGACCCATAGTACTGCAGGTATGCGCAGGTCCCAATCACTTCACTGAGCATTGCAAAACTTGGTCAGCGCATTCTCCAGTAGCTTATTGAATGCTTCCACTGTCCCATTAGCTTTTGGGTTATAAGGCATGCTTTTCTGGTCATACACCTGAAATTCCTCCGTCAGTGTGCTGATTATTTCATTTAGAAAGTGCATATCGCGATCACTCATCAAAACCTTTGGACACCCAAATCGCATCAGTACATACTCAAAGAGAAACTTCATAGTAGTAATTCTTGTGCAGTGCTTCATAGGTTGTGCCTTCACCCATCGAGTCAAATACTCAGTTGCGGTGATAATGTACCACGCTCCAGTCTTCTTTCCTTAGGGCTGAATGGGTCCCACAAAATCTATTGCCCATTTCTTGAAAGCTTGTAACGTCATTTGTGGGTTCAGGGGTAGCTCATCTCTCTGCGATGGCCTGCTAGTCTTTTAACACATGTCGCATGCCTTGCTGTAAGCTTTTGAATCCTGATGGAGGGTTGGCCACCACAACCTTGCGCATAGAATATTCTGTGCGGTCACTCTTCCTACATAATGGGCTCCTGCGGCAACCACATGAGAATCCACGAGGATACTACTTCTTTCAAACTCCAGTACATATTGTCGCAATACCTCATTAGACCCCATTTTGTACAGATGTTCATCAATGACAAAAAAGTCTACCGTGCGCACTACTGACTCCTTTTTCTACTGGACAGTGTAGCCTTCCGAGGCAATTCCTGTCATTAGGAAGTGTATGATGTCTTCAAAGTGACCATCTGTGACACGCACTGCAAAGAGATGCACGTTAGGCAATCCCTCCTCCAAATTGGTGGTCTCTTCCCTCGTTTCAATGCACAACAGATGGTCTAGTCCTGCGTTCAGTCATCTAGGCTTCACAATAACTTCAAAATCATACTCCTGGAACAATAAAAACTACCTACAGATTCTTCCCCCCAACACAGGCTTATTGACCAGGTACTTCAACGTAGAATGATCCGTATACATCTTAAAATGTCCACCTATAAAGTAGTGTCTAAAATTTTGGAGTGTGTATACCATAGCTAGTCCTTTGCGCTTGGTGGTGGAATAGTTCTTCTCAGCTTTAGATAAGCTCCTGCTTGCGAACGCTATAGGATGGTCCAATTCTCCTCCACCAACCTGTGTCAGTATTGCTCCTAGTGCTATACATTACGCATCTACATGTACATGAAACTCCTTCTTCCAATCCGGGAATACAAAAATCGGCGCGGTGACCATTTTTCCTTTCAGCACATCCAAGCTTTTCTAACAGTCCTCGTTCCAACAGAACATGACATCCATTTTCAACAGCTTCTCCATAGGTGCGGTGACCTAGGCATAGCCCTTGATAATATTCCTGTAGTGCCCAGTATGTCCTAAGGTTGCGTGCAACTGTTTCACACTCCTCATCGCTCCAACTTAAGTATCACTGCAAGCTTCGTGGGATCTACCAGTAGTCCCTGTCTACATACCACATGACCCAGAAGAATCCCAAGAGGAACACAAAACAAACATTTCTTCAGACTTAGCACAATTTGGTACCTTCGACAAGTATCTAGCATTAAGCGTAAACTGGCCACATGGCATTTTACCAACCCAAACATAGTACAGTCATCAAAGTACACCTCCAGAAACTTATGAATAAAGTCTTTGAATGTAGCAATGACTATGCGTGAAAAAATCACAAGCACATTCTTTAATCCAAAAACCATTACATTGTACTGAAAACATCCCCATTCAGTCATGAAGGTCATCTTGCTTCCATATTCAAGCGTGATTTTGATTTGATGGTACCCAGAAAACCCATCAGTGAAGGAGTACACTTCTTAGCCACCTACATTATCCAATGCCTCATCAGTGAATGAAGTCAGGAAAGGATCATGCATTCAAGCATCATTCAACTTCCTGAGATCTATTAATATCCTTATTTCATCCTTCTACTTCTTTTCTTGTACCACCATTGGGCTCACCCAATCAGATTGTTCTACGGGCTCAATGATGCCTACCGCGAGCATCTTATCTAATTCTATGCAGACCTTCTCCTTATACTTCGAATTGAGATGGTAAGGCCTTTGCTTAACCAGCTTCACGTCAAGTTTTAACGTGATCTTCATAATGCCCAGGTCCCATATTATCCCCTTTAACTTCGTAAACTTAGTGGGGAACAAATCTTGGTATTCACTGAGCAATTCGGCGAAATTATCTACCGTTGCGCCATCCCAGTAATATCCAATCTTCGTGAATTTGGGCTCTACCTCCATACCAATATTTGCCTGTTCTGTTTTCAATGGCGCAGTTATGTCAGGATTCTCAATATGCGGTCCCTCAATCTCGCAGTGATCCTCGGTTTCAGGGATATTAATCTTTTGTGGGTCCTCATATTCTTCTTCAGTTGCCACGTTATAGCATTCCAGTGCATGGCTCAACTGAGTAGTCCAATCAGGTTGAATCAGATCCAAAGGATCCTGTAGCATCCTAAAGAATGTTGCTTTAACTTCTTGTAGTGCTTCGTTAATACAGCCAAACCAGACTTTGAAGTTGAACGTCATTATGAACCCTTTGTGCAAAATATCCCATTTTCCTATGCCATGACAGAGCTCTGTCTCCAAGTACCAGTTCATCGGGATGACATCCAAAGTATGACAAAACAAGTGCACCCATTCAGGTTGGGGCTTCGCTCCATAGGCCTTATCCCATTTGGCGAAGTGTGCGTGCGGATCATCCTTCTCATCATACTTGTTCGTTAGTCATACCTTTGGCTTCCCAAAGCGCATTCTCATCATCCTCCTATACTCACACCAATCATCAAAACTACATTTGTGCGCACTCCACCATCTCACGGGTGTAGCGCAAAGTGCCCAGTCCAAAGCCTAGAAACACTGCTTCTCTGGTACTTCCCTCTCAAATGCATCCAAAAACACATCAACATCATTCAAGCCATCATAAGTGGGCAGATTTCATACTTTTGACAACACACAAAGCAGCAACCGGGTCATCATGTTATAGCTCAGTGTGGCTACTTCATGTAGCCGATTCTACCAGTGCTCTATTTCTTCGTCTGAGTCTGAGTTGCAGGAACTCCTGCGATCCCATGTAATTCGAGCATCCACTGTGGGATTCACCCAATATTGGCCTTGCACTGTTATTTTATATATGCAGTCCAAATTTTCATTTCTTTCGTAATTGCGGGCTGGTTCAGTATAGCGTGATCCTTCTACAGGATCTAGGGGTACTATTACGCGAAGCGATTTCTTTTCAAATATCATATGTCACTTCTTTAGGTTGATTACCCTTTCATGTCAATAGCAATCAATGCCAAGGAGCACAGGGTAGGGGTTGCTATCATCCACAATATATATTACTTCAAAATCAGCCAAGGTGCTTGCACCCTCAATATCTATAGTTACTCCCTGCAATCGTCCCATGGGGATGATCTTCTACGGATTAGCCATCCTTAACTAAATTAGAGACCACTGCAGCGTAGGTATCCCCATCTGCTCCCACATCTGCTTCGGTAAAACGTTCACATTTGACTCTAGATCTAGAATAACCTGTTCCATTTTGTATTCTCCTATTTGCGCGGTGAGTCTCATCTCACGCCTTGCCCTTGCCTTATGCTTACCAATCTTTCGTACCATGTGTGGTTCACCTGAAATTTTTTTGGCGCATCTATTTATAAGTTCCTGTAACCCCTTCACAACCTTGCTATCATGTATTAGCTTCATGCAGGTCTCTAGAAAGGTAATAAGCATAGAAGGGTCCATTTCTTGAACAAGAATATCCTAGCTCCCAGAGGTAGAGAACTTAGGGAAGCTCTTCTTTGCTTCCATGAACGTTTCGCATGCGCACTCCAAATAAAATTCAGCCTCCTTTGCCAGAGCTTTGTGAACCCATGCTATGTCTTCGAGCTATTTCCCCTTATTGTCGCCTGTTGCAATTCCACTTCGAAGCATTATATTCACATTTTGATCCTTTTCGCGAGGCTCAGCGGTCATCATCTGCAGGTTCTGAGTCAGCTCGGTGGTAGCACCCCTTTAATGCATATCCTCGTTATTTGCGTATGATAATCCTTTGTCTCATGATCAAACTGAGTACAATATTTGCACGACAGATGAGTTGGGTTAGTGCATTCACTGGCATAGGGTCCTGGTCCTCCACAATTGTAACAGATGAGATGTCCCCGACCTCTGCCAGGTCCTCCTCCGCCTCAGCTTCGTCCGCGCCCCTGAAAGCTTGTTTGCGCCATCCCAGTGCTCTGGTTAGGAGGCCACATTTATGCCTGAACTCTATAGGCAGGTGTTCTGTCCATCATCAATTCATAACTTCGGCAGTTGCACTCATCATGCCCTACCGACCTACAGAAGTTGCAGAATAGTTGTTGCGGTGTTTGTACAAACTTCTGCAGCAAATGACAGTTATCAGTCATATGTTTCCCTACTACTTGACATATAGTGCACCACAACGAAGGCCCCACGCTCAATCCTACTTGGGCTTCCAACCTCAAAGACATTGGTCCTCCTCCTGCAATATAGTTCGCAAAGACTGAGTAGTGGTCTTTGTCATGCCCCTGACCTTTACATTTCAGGCACCATATCTCTTCGCGTGCCTCCGGTCGAATTTTTTTGTCCTCCTTCAAACTTTTCATTTTGAGGCAAATATTTTGCAATTGCGCATGGATCTATTGAACCCCCAAATTCAAATCTTGCATCAGTGTTTCATGCAGTCTTATTGCAATCTCCAAGGCCTCTCCCTGAGTCGTAATCTTCTATTGTGACAGTGCAACCCTTAAGTGAGGCAAGAGCGAAGCCATGAACCACTCATGGTGATGTCCATCTATTAAGTTCATATTAGCTTCACGGATTTTACACTTCAATCTCTGATCCAATTCCCAAGGTGTCTCACCTGGTTTCATCGAGAATTCCTTGAACCCCACAATCAACTGCGCCTCAGATTTAGGCCCACTAAACTCTTTATTCAGTGCAGTCTGGATCTCTGCCAACTCAACATTTGGGTTATCATTAGGGTACTTTATGTACCAAGTTAGCACGCAATCCTCTAAAGAACTTACCAACGTTACCTTCTTCATGTGATCGTCTATGATGCCCTGAGCTTCCCATAGAACTTTTATGATGAACCAGAACTGGTATGGGTACTCATTTCCTAAGCCCTTAAACAAATGCAACTTCATTAGATTTGCCATGTTGAATTATGGTGGAGGTGGTGGTGGTGTGGGCGAAGTTGCAGGTGATGGTGGTAGTCGTGGGAACCCTTGTTTTATCAACTGAACTACACTTCGCTAAAAGAAGCCTTTTCTACTCCCTCCTCGTCACTCAAAGGAGGTGAAATCAATGGGCTATATTCAGGACCCTTTCTTTCTTCGTTCTTGTAAGTTTTTCCACTTTGCATAGCTCCGAACATCGAGGTAGCTGCATAACCTATTTTTCACACAGTAACATCTTAATCCAAGTATTTAAAGACTTCAAGTAGTTATCTCGCGGACCTTTGAAAAAGTGCCACTTCACATGTTTTGGGAAGTTTTAGTGTCTATGGATAAACGCATAAACCCCTAGACTAGTAGCTAAGTCTAGAACAATAGTGGAAAGCATTCTCTACTTTTTCTATAACCAATAGATTAAATAAGATAGTGAAGAAGCCTACCTATAGCTTTCGCTTAATCCTTATCTCTCTTGACCAATTCTGTCGCTCCTTTCCGTACTTAATCTGCTTGAAAAGTACCTGCACACAGACAGAAGACAAAAACCGATCAAATCATATGATAATGATATATTGATTAAGCATAGAATGGAATCAAGTTCATAATACACATATGAAAGCATTAATGGACAATACAAACATATGGAAAAAGTTTTGAACACTTTATTAGTAAAAGGAAGAGTTACAACCCAATTTTCTTGATTCAGTGTCACTCCTCCAGTTCAATCCCATCCTCTCCTCATAACAAGAAAGACATTTTGACATCATTACAATACTCGAAACCAACTCAAGTCTCATACTAACAGCATCTCCCTATAATTCAATGATTTCCAGCCTCTGATCACTTACATGAGTGATCCTTTTATAGGTGAATGAAGGAAGTTATGTCATAAATGGTGATAATGAATGCCCTCCCAAACTTAGGATTTAGTTCCATGGAGGAAGGGGTAAAGGGATTGATGTTCCTTAACTCCCTCCCTCATCCAATTTCGAGCCCAAAGGAGTGGATAAACTTGGGAAGCTTCTAGATGCATCTAATGGATAAGAATATTCCCAAACCCCAATGAAATTTCTCTCAAATTCACCCAACGCAGGCCAAAGAGGGCTCAAGTGCGCTGCAATGCACCCTGGCAGTGTACTGGATTGCACTGCAGTGCACCTTGATAAAGGCCTGCCTGTGATGATCTTCTTAGAGGCAGTTTTTGGATGATTTCAGTCATGGAATCTCTTGGGAAGGAGGCATTTTGATGGTTGACTTCATTTAGGGCATGTAACAACTGAATTAGGGTTTGATGGGCTTTAATAGTACTGATCTGTAAGTTGGGGTCGATGTGCCCAAATGGATTTGTAACAGTTTCCCCCTAAAGCATGAAGTCGTAAATATGTATGTCGATTGAAATACTTTATCATGTGGAGAGGAGGTTTCGAAGCGAAAGGTGACCCGCGTCAATTACAATACATATATCATGATAATTTGATTTTTTCTCATGAACTCACTGAGGGAGGGCATACCCATGCTCAGGTTATAAACTTTCATTACATGTACAAATATAGCCGTCTACAGATATAGACCCATGAATGGATGACCATGAATGTAGGGCCATTGTACATTTGATTTAGTACTCCTCAAAATATCGCAGCCCGGATGGATGAAACTAGATCCACGGTCTTCAATCTCGTTCAATCTTTCATTCAAGTACAAGTCTAACCATGTGAATAGACGATTTGAAGTCGAACATGGGAAGACATTGTCTAATTACCAGCCAATGATGTAAGTCGTTAATAGACATGAGAGGAATCACCGATAATGATAATGACCCTCAAGGTACTACAATACATTTTGCATAGTGTGAATAAATAATTTGATGTCGAACAACATACAAAGTCTTTCGGTCGAAGGCCAGTGATGTCAACCTATCACCGAAAGCGAGAAACCTGCCATTGATGTATGCAAGCCTCAAGGTACTGAAGGGGTGTTTCTAAGTCAACTTCTTGGATAATGTGCTGATGTCGAAAAGAAGCGATTCATCACAAGAGGGCCTTGATGTATCCCACATCAATGACACGAAACGAGTGTAGTGATTTTAGAGATGGAATTTGACTGACGACACAAAGTTCAGGAATGGCGGTCATGAAAATGAAGGTTTATGGTATTGCAAAAGATGAAGTTTGAATTGAATGATTTCTCTTGAACATGTCGGTGACACTAAGATGAATTGGTAGAATTGACCCAAAAAAAGTAATGGTTGGTATGATAGACCAATGGTGTGATAACCATCAAGCTGAATGACCCAACCCACATAGTCATGGTGATGAGGTGAAAGTGTCATGTTCAAGAGAGACTTGCTACCATAAAGTGTTTTCCCCTTTTTCCAATTTTCCCCAGTCATTGCTAACCAATACCTCTTTATTTTATCAAGCTTGAGGAGGATAACATATTCTTGTTGTATAATTTCACCCTTCACGTGAATACATCGCTATTTGATGCTTTAACGAGTCTAGCGAAGGTGAAACTCGGTCTTGTCTAGATGGACAATTTTGTTGTTATTTGATGTTTTTAATGAGTTTAATGACAAAGATAACTTGGTCCTTTTCATGTTTAGAGAGTTTGAAAAGGGATGAAAAGGAAACTCCAAAAGTTCTTTTTCGTAGATTAATCTCTCAAGTCCGAAAAAGCATAAAATAACAAAAGAGAGACATCGTTTCCAATCATTTAACGAGCTGGAAAGGACAAGCGCTCGACAATATTTTCATGTTTAGAGAGTCTGAAAAGAGCTTAAAGAAGACTCCAAGGGAGTTCCTTTTTCATTTTTAACAAAGCTCGAAAAAGAGATAAAATTTTGCTTTGTGGTCAAAGATGTTCAATTTATAATTGAGCACATCAAATTCTACATGTCAGTTGTTAAACATGCTCAAAACACCATCAAAATAGATTAAAAATACCTATTTCATGGATAAAATGAATAAAAACTAATGTTTACTCGATTAATGTGAAAGAAATAAACATAAAAACAAGTTTTACCATTTCACATTTACCCTTTGATTTTGGTGCTTTGGAGCATTTTTAACCTCGAAGTTCACCAGCTGATTACGAAAGATTCAGTGGACCATTCCTCATGCCGTCTAGACCAGGTAGGAGTTATCTCCGTTCTTTTTCATTTCATATCATTCATTTTCAGTTTTAGGAAAAAATTTTGAGTTTTTGGGGCCCCTAGGTTTTCAATTTTCCAATCTAGGATCAGCGCACCCTTTCATCATTGAAAGGTGCACTACAGTGCACTTACCTAGAAGGCTGCTTGTAGTTTAGTGCACTGTCCCCAAGGCTGGGCTATGCTGAGCGCAAAACCCAATTTCATTCAACTATTTTTACCCAAAAAACTCCTCTGTTTTTTTGCAAGAAATGGATCCTAATTTGTCTTATGGTTGTATTTTCAGGTATTCATCGGATTAGAATGATGATTACATGGAGAGAATGAGAGCACAAAGAACATGATATGATTGCCCTAAATAACCAGGGCATGGTTGAGGCCCTAAGGAATTGCAGGTTTCTCAAATATTTCCAATTACCTGGTATGAGGCAGCAAAATGAGCTTTTGTAGTTCCTTGTTCATTCATGGGATCCTACTGATCAGACATTTCACATTAGAGACAAATTGGTCTCAATTACCATCGATGACATATACTTTCTTACTGGGTTGTCGAGGCAGGGTGCCCCCATCTCACTTTCTGGATTTGCCAAAGGGGGTGAATCAGTGAGAGATTACATATGACAGTTCTGTCAGCCAGGTGCACAACCTATCAAGGACGGAAAGATTAATGTCAAGGATGTTAGTGACTTACCATTGAGGACAATCCTCTTTACCATTTCCAAATTTGCTGGCAGCACGACGTTACATTTGGCGAACAGATCATACATGTAGTATGAATTAGAGTGTTTAGAGCCAAAAGTGTTCAACTAGTGCAAGGCAGTCCTTTCATCCTTGAAAGAACAAGTGACCAAGGTGAAAAGTGAAAGGACAAAGAACTTTGGCTATGGTTCGATCCTGATTTCTTTCTCCTTGGAGAGAATTCCACTTATGCAGCCACAACATGTTTCATTGGGTGTATCTAGACCTAGGGATCCACAGATGTATAGATGGATAGATCTTATGGCTAGGCATGCTGGTCAGTCATTGATCTCATTTATCCCTGCATTCTTTGAGTGGCTTAATTGACAGAATATGGCCATCGCAGAGTATCCATATTCAGGAATGGATTTCTGCGGAGATCCAGATTTGATGTTACTAGTTAGAGCACAGTGGGGTGCTATAGGTACATTGTTTGACCAAAGTTTCTACATTTTTTTGTGTTTTTTGATTATCTCTAATACTAAACAAAATCATTTTTAATGTATGTAGACGTTGGACTTGTTTGACCTGTGGGGCACCAACGAGAGGCAGGTGGGATAATAAAAAGATCTTTTGGGAGAGTAGTTCTTCAATACTTAGATTTAGCCGAGACATTGGTTGAACTATAGGGCCACATAGAGGGTTTGACCCTAGGCATTCTGGATGTCCGGATCGAGGGGTTTCCTATGTGACTGCAATGCCACACCATTGGCATTCCGAGTCATTGGATGATACTTTTACGCATGATAGCACAGGCTGTGACCTGTTATCATGAGCAGCACTAGTCTACTTAGATGATTTCTATAAACATTTTTAATTTTTGGGTCAGATGACCAATTTTTGTCTTGGACACAAACTGTTTGTAAATTTTTTTAAAACAACTATCTATTTTACTTTCACACTTTTATTATGGTTATGTGATGCAATCCTATTCAACTGATGATGTGAATTGAAAATATTTACTTTACATATGTCGCAAATGCCTATTTAACACATAATTTGCTAGAGAATCAGTTAATGTGTTTAGAATTCTAGAAATATGTTGATATTGAATAAACTCAAAATACCTTTCCAAAATACGAAATCTAAGGAACATGCGATGAATTCCTGGGTTTCGGATGATATAAACACCAGTAAGTTGTAGTACAACGAGTTGTGATTCCAGCCTAATGATGATTCGGTGTATGCCAAATGAAATGGAATCAGAGAGAATTTCAGTCAACGCCTATACTCAACAATATAATTGTTCATTGATCAACCAATACAAATCCCTCTAAAACTCACTAACTCGCTGCTTGGAGCGAAAATGGACCATGCTGCAGAGGATAGGTTCTGCGTACTACAACTAGCCCCATCGGCGTAACCAACAAATGGTTCCGAAAAGTTCGACATCAGCAACAAATGAAAAGTGGATTACTTAACCAAACAAGAACTCTAAAAGAAAAACACACACACATGCAATCAAAGCATATATATAGTGAGTTTTAATACACTTAACTAAGCATAGTAACATTTAAGGTACAACCCGTTTCGAGGCTGCGACAATGGAATCCCATCATAGTCCACTAACTCAAAACATGCTTAACAATATAAGGACCCATCCATAGCAGTTCAAATTTTCCTACTCCAAGTTTATCGGACTCCTAATCGTAAAGAAAGACCAGGTCACCTTCTAAAAATACACAAGGCTTGACATTTTTATCATATTGCGCCTTAATACATTTCTTATGTGCTTCGTTAGCCAATGCGACATCATAACAGGTTTCATCTAGATGGATTAACTCCAAGAAAGATGCTTCTTCTTTAGAAGTGTTGGGTAGTAGGTCAATTATGAGTTTGAGAGACGACATTTCACATTGAATTGGTAAGACTGCTTCCAAACCATACACCAACTAAAAGGGTGTGAATCCAGTCGCATTTCTCACCGAGGCTCGATATGCCCACAGAGCCAAGTACAGGATTAAATGCCAATTTCTTTTATGAAATCCAATAATTCTTTGCAACATGTGCTTAAGGACTTTGTTGATGGCCTCAACTTGTCCATTAGCTTGCGAGTAGTATGGAGTAGAACTATCATGTGACAGTCCTAACTTGGTGGTCAACTCAATCATCATGTGATTGTGAAAATGCGATCCATGATCTGTAACTATGGCTTGTGGTACACCAAACCTGGAAACCACATGGTTGAAGAAAAATAAAGTAGTCGTTTCACCACTGTTGTTCAATGTTGGCATCGCCTCAGCCCATTTGGTAAAATAGTCAACGACAACTATAATATACCCATGCCCCTCGACCGAGGTGGGGTTACATGTCATAAAGTTAATGCCCCATTTGGCGAATGGGCCAACAACAACGACTAGATGTAAAGGTGCAGGTGGTAATCTAGTTTTCGGTCATATATCTGGCATGCATGACAACTTCTGACAACAATAATGCAATCTTTGAATATGGTTGGCCAGAAGTAACCAGCACGGAGAATTCTCTACGCGATAGCATACCCAGATAAATGTCCACCACAAGCACCTAAATGACATTCATTCAAAGCTTTCTCGGCTTCCTCATGAGTGAGGCACCTACATAAAATCGTATCGACACCACAACGATAAAGCGTATCACCAATGATCAGATAATATTTGGCTTGGTATCGGGTACGTTGTTGTTCAGAGCAAGAGGTATTAGGCCAAAAAGCTTGGGTCTGGAGATAGATTAGTATATCTCCATACCATGGATCACTTGATGAGATAAGAAACAGAGACTCATCCAAGATTGATGCTTCTGATGTTGAATCATTGGAGGATGAGGGAAGGTCGCAAAGTAACTCAGTGAAAACAAGAGATTTCTTTGATTTAGATTTGATGAAATCTAAATCAAACTCCTACAAAATAACTATCCATTTGGAATATTTGCCCCCAGCAATTGACGTGACAAAATGTATGTCATAGGGTTGCAATTCGATACAATAGTAGTTTTATGGAGGAGGATGTAATGACGAAATATCTACACAGCTTGAACGGCTGCCAAAGCTAACTTTTCAACATAGGAATACTTACTTTCTGTATCATTGAGATTACGACTCAAGTAATAAATAGGATGTTCAATTCCACTCTCTTCTTGGACTAAAACCATGCCAATGGTTGTATTTGTAGCAGCGAGATACAGGTAATAGTATTTTTGATAGTTTGGGGCATACATTAATGATGCTCTAAACAGGGAATCTTTAAGAGCATCAAAGGAAGCTTGCGCAACCTGATCCCAATAGAAGGGTACCCCTTTCTTCAATAGATGAGTAAAACCTTTAGCCAACTCAGCATAGTTTGGAATGAACCTCCTCATAAAGTTTTCCTTCCCTTGAAGTCTCTGTAACTGTAATAAGTTTAAAGGTGGAGGCAAGTCAAGGATTTCCTCAACCTTAATTGGATCGAGTTGAATTCCATCTTTTGAGACCACAAATCCAAGAAATCAACCAAAGCTAACACAAAACACACACTTGTGTGGATTCAGTCGTATCTTGTAGTGTCGGCACCGTAAAACTATTGCTCAAGTTCCAATGGAGAAAAAATTTTTCCGACATGAATGTTTTCTACAATGTTAGGCTTGGTCGAAATGTTTATAGAAATCATTTCTTCTATGTTTGACAAATTACGCTCAGAATCTACAGTATCTAATCTAACAGAATTTGACAGGAAATCAACAATTGATGGGTGGTTTAGTTCATTTGAATAATATTCAATGTCATCTGGAAGATGGGAACGATGATGATAATATTGCCATGATTCCTCTCCTATCATCATTGATTAGATGATTCCTTCATCCATAGAATGTATATGTGAAAAAGGATTCGAAGAGGTACCATATTCTATCAACCTATCTACCCATACAATTATTGAGTGCGAATTTGGGTTTGCCACACAAGCCCGAAAGATTGATTGCTATGATGATTCAATGGGGCTTAATGGAAACACCTCAATATTACTATCAACTTCAACTTGGTTGGTAATCCTCCTTAAATTAGATGAGGTGGAGGAAATCATGTTGCAAGTCTCTACTCTTGCCACTTCTGCAAAATCAGATGGTGACGAGAGGGTAAAAGTGCCCATTAGGGAAGGATCTTTAAAGAGACCTACTCCAACACTTTGAAATGATAGCGGGGGTCCGTGTACCAACGGAATGCTTCCCGTAGCCTGTGAACTATTGGAAAAGAAGGATAGCTGATCAATGATTGTGATTCCACCCTTAAAAGGGAATGAAATAGTACAAAAGTACGTGGAAACCACAACAACCATAGCATATACCCAAGGCCTTTCTAGTAAAATGTTGTAATCGAGGGGTCCGTTAACTACCTCAACTTCAATAGTAACCATTTTTGATGTGATAATATTGATTCACCCCCCCTCTCAGTATTATTTCCAACAATTGGTATCAGAGCAGGTCCTTTGGTAGAAGCTTGATCGCTTGAAGGAGATCCGTGGAACAATGGGAAAGAAGCTTAAGAAGAAAGCTCATAAGAAGAAGAAGACATCTCAGAAGAACTATGACAGTGGGAGAATCGATTGGGGATTAGGTATAAGAAGCTCTTCAGATTCAGATTCAGATTCGGAATCATTTCAGAATGAAGATGAACTATCAGGTATGAATTTGCTATCCTCTGATGTTCCAGCTATCTATCCATTTGGAAAAGATGGAAGTGATAACGAAACAACTGAATGTGCTCTTATGGGTGAGGAAGAAGGATATCAAATAGAAGCAGAATTTAACAGGCTGACAAACAAAATTAGTGAACAAGAAAGACTTCTGAACATAAAGAGTGGTGCCCTCAAAGAAGTTGTTACTAGACAAAAGGCTCAACGAGAGTTATTCAAGGAGAAATATCAAAAGTTGTAGGTTGAAGCAACATCTCTAAGAAATGAAGTCAATGAAAAGAACAAAACCATCAAGAAACTCAGAGATAGATCCAGTTACTATGAAAGTCTTGAAGCCACGATCCACTCTCTAAAGGAAGATCTTGAAGAATCAAAGAAGCAAAATAAAGATCTAGTCCAAGATATTGAAAAACAGGGAAACGAAGTTATCAGCTTAAAATCACAGCTAGAATGTGCCTTCAGAATTCGTCAAATGCAACAGGATCTGAATGAAGAAAAAGAAAAGGAGATTCTCAAGCTAAAGCATCAGTTGGAAGAAGAAAGGAAAGCTGAAGAAGACATGAAGAAGCAATATCTAGAAAAAGAAGAACAACTTCAGGTTGAGGTAAATATCTTGAAAAGTAAATTAGAAGAAAAGGATAAGCTCTTACATTTTCAAGATAGTACTAAAGTCTTGGATGATATTCTTAATATTCAAAGATCTCCTGCTATCAAAACTGGTCTTGGCTTTCATGAATCTTTTGAAGGTGAATCTAGTTCACAAGGTGAGGCAAGGAACTCTAAAGAGAAATCTAAAATGATCAACAAGGAGATAAGAGAGATGAAAGGTCAATCTCATCATCAACCAAGGAAAGAAATTCTTCAAAGAAAATCTTTTACTCCTCCTATGAATAATGTTGAATGTTATGTATGTCATAACCTTGGACATGTTGCAGCCAGATGTAGAAGAAGAAGGGTTCAAGATCATCAAACAAACAGATCATCTCAGTCAAGGTACTTTAATGGATATTGCTTTGCTTGCAATATGTTTGGTCACAAAGTTGTTGATTGCTATAGAAGAAATATGAGACATGTAAGATGTTACACATGTAACAAGCTTGGACATATAGCTAAGGAATGCAGGAACAAATATGGGCACCATACCAAAAGGAGAAAACATCATCATCACACTTGAAGATGTGGAAGAAGAAAGAAGTACAGTCAGAAAGAGGTGGCACAACACAACATACAGACATAACAGAATCAGAGGAAGCTAGAAGTGTAAAACTTCAGTGTCCTAAATCTCATACACAAGTTTCTTAAAGAGAAGTCACATATATACGCGAGTTGGTTATGGCATAGTCGTGTATATGATTGTTTGAGGAAATGCAGTAGGGACAGGTTCAGGAAAAGGATCAGTTATGATTCGGTTTATTATTTGCGCTGTTTTTTTGCTGATGATATGTGGAATGACTTGATGGTTAGAAGTGTTTTGTTTCTAACTTGATAATGATGATGTCTTGATACTTCTTGCTGATATGCATGATCAGATCTGACAGTAAACAAGATGGCACAGGTTTAGGGGGAGCATATGCTTTTAATGCATTGTTGGCATTATGGTTAATAGTCCTTGGTGATGATGCTTATATGGATAAATGATTCATCTTGCTATGATATGGTTATGAGTTGTTCAGATGATTCTTGGGGTTACATAGTTGATATTTAGATCAGATTTGTGGTTGATTCTCTAATGGGCTTACATGGTGATCTTCATAAGGATAAGGAGAAGTACATAGCTTGAATTCACATCTTCTTTACTTGATGATGAGTCACTCATATGCTGTTGTCGTCATATGCATAAAGATCATATATTACAGTTATGATGCAGGATTCCTATTGTTCTTGGCACATATATGGATGAGGATTGTTGGCACATACATGGATGATTATTCAAAGCTGCATTGTTGGAGACATGATGATGATGAGTTCTTACCTATATGATGATAGGTTGTTTCGTACATATGTTGATTGATGCAGATATTCCCAATTGATGATACTTGGTTCATGCAGATCTGGATGGCTATGGTGTTTCTCACATATGATATAATGTGAATGATTCTGTATATACAGAATTCTGTTCAAAAGGATGAGTTGATACGGCCATACCTTGATGATTCATGCACTAATACAAGTTGCTGGTCTAGTTGTTGTTGACAGATGCTATGGAGCAGATCATACAGTGTTGTTGCTGATGTTTATCATGATCTTATTTAGGTGTTTGGTCTCTGTTATAAATGTCATGTATATCATTCGATGTAAAGGTCATATCAAGACTCATGATGTAATAGTGTGTCTCTATCTATTGTAACGGCCTATGTAACGGCCTATGTTGGTTTCCCCACTATGCCTGGGATGAATGATGTTATTCTCTTATGTTATCATATGTAAACTTTTGGTATATCACCATTGTGATGGGAGATAGATGTATGTATGAGTCTTTGGTGATAGGAAGGTCATTTATGATGTATAGAGTCATGTTCTTCTTGTAGAACATCTTTTTACAGACCTTGCTTACAGTCAGGGGGAGCATGAACAACACACTTCAGCAGAGCAGAGATTTCAGCATGTAGCATGGACAGATTGGTACACCTTGGCATATACAAAGGGGGAGCTCATTCAGAGATTTCAGCAGGTACTCAGAGGAAGCATGGACAGAGTGGTACTTCTTGGCATATACAAAGGGGGAGCTCATTCAGAGATTTCAGCAGGTACTCAGGGGGAGTATGAACAGCGGAATGCCTTTCTAGGAAAGAGAATATCTTGGTTCGCCCTTTGCCCTTGATGTCAAAGGGGGAGAGTGATTTGGTATTGTTGCCATCAAGTCCAAAGGGGGATATTGTTGGCATTATGATGCATGTGTTGTACTTGATGGCAAACAACTCATAGAAGATCAACTCTCTTATATATATCTAGATGAATCTATGGAAGAGATATCAGATGACAATTCTCAGTATGACAAGTCTAAAGGGGGAGATTGTTGGCATTATGAGACAAGTGTTGTCCTTGATGACAAATCACACAAATGATAAATTATAGTGCAGCAAATTTATTTGATAAATTATAGTGCAACAAAGTTTCCTTCATGTAGAGAAAAGTTCACGCACTTTTATGCAGAGAAAAGTTTAGAAAAGTTCACGCACTTTTATGCAGAGAAAAGTTTATTCCATGTAGATAAAAGTTCACGCACTTTTATGCAGAGAAAAGTTTATTCCATGTAGAGAAAATTTCACGCACTTTTATGCAGAGAAACATTTATTTCATGTAGAGAAAAGTTCACGCACTTTTATGCAGAGAAGAGTTTATTTCATGTAGAGAAATGTTCACGCACTTTTATGCAGAGAAAAGTTTATTTCATGTAGAGAAAAGTTTACGCACTTTCATGCAGAGAAAAGTTCCCTTCATGCAAGAGAAAAGTTCACGCACTTTCATGGTTGGTTCATGGTATTAGTCCGACAGTTTTTGATCCTATGGTTTTGGCCCGTGGTATTGCATCCAAAAGTGTTGATCTCACGCACTTTCATGGTTGGTTCATGGTATTAGTCCGACAGTTTTTGATCCTATGGTTTTGGCCCGTGGTATTGCATCCAAAAGTGTTGATCTTACACACTTTTATGGTTGGTTCATGGTATTAGTCCGACAGTTTTTGATCCTATGGTTTTGGTTCGTGGTATTGCATCCAAAAGTGTTGATCTCACGCACTTTCATGGTTGGTTCATGGTATTAGTCCAACAGTTTTTTTTTGATCCTATGGTTTTGGACCGTGGTATTGAGAAAGGACTAAGGCTATAAAAGAGGAAGGAGATCATTTGGCAAAGCATCATCTGAATTATTGAATATCTAGATCTGGAATACTATGATTGGGTTATGGTGCAGATCTGGATCTGAGCTAAAGAGGGATCTCACCGGTGGATGGAGAACAAGATCTAAGGATAGATCGGGATCAAATGGTTTGAAATGAACTATCTCTATAAAGTTGATTATGCTTATTCTAGATCTGTATACTGACGCTTGTAATGATCTGAACTGGGTATAACTTAAGTTTGAAATCGCTGCAAGTCATGATTGAATATTTATAGATCTGTATGCGGGTTGGCTTTGGTGAAAGCACGTATGTACGTAGGATTGGTTCATTGTAGTAGCATATACCATTTTAGCTATGATGTTTAATGTTACAGGTGGTTCAGGTTGTTGATATGTTCTGATGACTGTTTAATGGTGTCAGTATTCTACATATTCAGTTTGATTGATTGTGTTGATGGATGAGATCTAGTAATGGATCTAATGGACTAGATCGGGTTGCTAACACTCATATTATCCTTGTATATGTATTGATCTGGTGATTGGGTGATTCAGAAGATTGATTGATTATGTGCTTCAATGATATTTATGGGTCCAGTATGAAAATTGGATGAAACGTGGCCTTTCAGATTATGTGTTGTGCTTCAGGAGTATCCAGTATGAAAATGTATGAAACGTGGTACCCGGAGGAGAGAAGATTGTAGGCCGGCGCCTACGTACTAGTATCTTAGCTAGTACAAGAGCTACGGGGGTGGTAGCTCCTTTCCAGTAGCAGTTGAAAACTTTGGAGCATTGTAGCAGGTAGCAGCCTGCGTACTAGTAAATGGATCGGCTAGTACAAGAACTATGGGGGTTGTAGCTCTCTGCAGGTAGAAGCCTACGTACTGGTATAAGACTGCACCAGTACAGAAATATTGTAAAAGGATTTTCTTATTAAGAAGAAGATTGAGATGACTTGTAGCAGGTGGTTTTCTCCCACATTGGGTTTCCACCTTATATCATGGTGTTCATGTGTGTGGCTTATGTGTGATGATTTGTTCTATTTTACTGCACCTGTTTACTGTTAATATGGTTGATAATGTTCTAATGCACTCATTAAGGATCAACTAACTGAATCATAAGAAGTTGTGGAAGTAGCATATATGAATCTGAATATGGAAATGAAAAAGTTTTATTGATGTGATAATACTGATTCACCCCCCCTCTCAGTATTATTTCCAACAATTGGTATCAGAGCAGGTCCTTTGGTAGAAGCTTGATCGCTTGAAGGAGATCCGTGGAACAATGGGAATGAAGCTTAAGAAGAAAGCTCATAAGAAGAAGAAGACATCTCAGAAGAACTATGACAGTGGGAGAATCGATTGGGGATTAGGTATAATAAGCTCTTCAGATTCAGATTCAGATTCAGAATCATTTCAGAATGAAGATGAACTATCAGGTATGAATTTGCTATCCTCTGATGTTCCGGCTATCTATCCATTTGGAAAAGATGGAAGTGATAACGAAACAACTGAATGTGCTCTTATGGGTGAGGAAGAAGGATATCAAATAGAAGCAGAATTTAACAGGCTGACAAACAAAATTAGTGAACAAGAAAGACTTCTAAACATAAAGAGTGGTGCCCTCAAAGAAGTTGTTACTAGGCAAAAGGCTCAACGAGAGTTATTCAAGGAGAAATATCAAAAGTTACAGGTTGAAGCAACATCTCTAAGAAATGAAGTCAATGAAAAGAACACAACCATCAAGAAACTCAGAGATAGATCCAGTTACTATGAAAGTCTTGAAGCCACGATCCACTCTCTAAAGGAAGATCTTGAAGAATCAAAGAAGCAGAATAAAGATCTAGTCCAAGATATTGAAAAACAGGGAAACGAAGTTATCAGCTTAAAATCACAGCTAGAATGTGCCTTCAGAATTCGTCAAATGCAACAGGATCTGAATGAAGAACAAGAAAAGGAGATTCTCAAGCTAAAGCATCAGTTGGAAGAAGAAAGGAAAGCTGAAGAAGACATGAAGAAGCAATATCTAGAAAAAGAAGAACAACTTCAGGTTGAGGTAAATATCTTGAAAAGTAAATTAGAAGAAAAGGATAAGCTCTTACGTTTTCAAGATAGTACTAAAGTCTTGGATGATATTCTTAATAGTCAAAGATCTCCTGCTATTAAAACTGGTCTTGGCTTTCATGAATCTGTTGAAGGTGAATCTAGTTCACAAGGTGAGGCAAGGAACTCTAAAGAGAAATCTCCTAGTCCGAAAGTTTTTGATCCTATGGTTTTGGTTCGTGGTATTGCATCCAAAAGTGTTGATCTTACACACTTTCATGGTTGGTTCATGGTATTAGTCCAACAGTTTTTTTTTGATCCTATGGTTTTGGACCGTGGTATTGAGAAAGGACTAAGGCTATAAAAGAGGAAGGAGATCATTTGGCAAAGCATCATCTGAATTATTGAATATCTAGATCTGGAATACTGTGATTGGGTTATGGTGCAGATCTGGATCTGAGCTAAAGAGGGATCTCACCGGTGGATGGAGAACAAGATCTAAGGATAGATCGGGATCAAATGGTTTGAAATGAACTATCTCTATATAGTTGATTATGCTTATTCTAGATATGTATACTGACGCTTGTAATGATCTGAACTGGGTATAACTTAAGTTTGAAATCGCTGCAAGTCATGATTGAATATTTATAGATCTGTACGTGGGTTGGCTTTGGTGAAAGCACGTATGTACGCAGGTTTGGTTCATTGTAGTAGCGTATACAATTTGAGCTATGATATTTGAAGTCACAGGTGGTTCTGGTTGTTGATGGGTTCTGATGACAGTTTAAAGGTGTCAGTATTCTACATATCCTGTTTGGTTGATTGTGTTTAGCTTTAGTATTGATGGATGAGAACTAATATTGGATCAGGATCATAATGACTCATATTTATGTGATCTGATGGACTAGATCTGGGTGCTAACACATATATTATCCTTGTATATGTATTGATCTGGTGTTTGGGTGATTCAGAAGATTGATTGATTATGTGCTTCAATGATATTAATGGGTCCAGTATGAAAATTGGATGAAACGTGGCCTTTCAGATTATGTGTTGTGCTTTAGGAGTATCCAGTCTGAAAATGTATGAAACGTGGTACCTGGAGGAGAGAAGACTGTAGGCCGGCGCCTACGTACTAGTATCTTAGCTAGTACAAGAGCCAAGGGAGTGGTAGCTCCCTTCCAGTAGCAGTTGAAAACTTTGGAGCATTGTAGCAGGTAGCAGCCTGCGTACTAGTAAATGGATCGGCTAGTACAAGAACTATGGGGGTTGTAGCTCCCTTCCAGGAGAGACTGGAGAACAAGAGAGGGTTGTAGCTCTCTGCAGGTAGAAGCCTGCGTACTGGTATAATACTGCACCAGTACATAAATATTGTAAAAGGATTTTCTTATTAAGAAGAAGATTGAGATGACTTGCAGCAGGTGGTTTTCTCCCACATTGGGTTTCCACCTTATATCATGGTGTTCATGTGTGTGGCTTATGTGTGATGATCTGTTCTATTTTACTGCACCTATTTACTGTTAATATGGTTGATAATGTTCTAATGTACTCATTAAGGATCAACTAACTGAATCATAAGAAGTTGTGGAAGTAGCATATATGAATCTGAATATGGAAATGAAAAAGTTTTATTGATGTGATAATACTGATTCACCCCCCCCTCCTCTCAGTATTATTTCCAACAATTTTTCCCCCAAGTTCGATTTGCAGGTTACTCAAAATCCCACACGGATTATATGTTCTTCCATCAAAAGCTTTCAACGTAGTTGGTGATCGTGACAATGACAGTGAACCAAGTGTTTTCCAACAGCTCATGGACATAATGCAAGTAGATGCCCCCTTATCAATAATAGTTCGGTGAACATTCTTATTGAGAGCTTTTACTTGGATTAGGAAAGCTAATTGAGTCGGTAACTGTGGTGAATATCTCGCATGGTTGAAAACCACAAGATTTGAAACCGTAGGATCTATTCCACCTATTGTTGACAGTAAAGCCTGTTTTTGGGAAGGACCGTTTTGCAACACCTTGAGTGTTGACATAGTGGAAGGTGATTGAGCAAGATCTTCCACTATGTTAGAATTTTGAGCTGCTCAAGCCCGAGGGTTGAATGTCGATTTGTGCACAAGTCCCATTGGTGGTTTTGTTGTCAATTCAGGTACAATAGGTGGAACAACTTCAGATGAAGTCAAATTCGAAGGATTGGGTTGATCAGTAGCCTAGTTATTCGACAACGACAGATTTCCATAATCTTTGTTTCTTTTTGACACCAAAACTTTGTTTTGTGGCTTTTTGATGGATAACATATGTACTTGGGATGTGGAAGCATGGTCTGTTGCAACCAAATGTGTCTCCGAGGTTGGAAACAGATCAGTCAACACTGCCGATGTGTTTGAAGTCCTTAAAAGTTTAGAGACCTCAAATCGATGTGGACAATATCTTGTAAAATGCTCGTCATTACATATTAGACATGGATAACAAGGTTTCCTTGCCGAAGTAGAGGAATCAGATGATTTCTCTGGAGGGGAATTTTCTTGTTTCTTTTTGTTTTTCCCCTTTTTCTTACTTCCTAGTTGCTTTGTATTTTTGCCTTTGTCAGATGGCACGGCATTAATCTCAGAGGCAAGAGTATTTTTTGATGCATTGGTATTTTGATTGAAAACAACAAAAGTTTGACCAAATGGTCTTCCTGTTGTTTGTGTGCTTGAAGAACCAATCACACCGTCGCGGACATGAGAGTCCTTACTCGATTGTGGAGGAGGGGGAACAGTGAAAGTTGGTCAATGCGCATTGGGAATTTTATCATAAAGTGTGCCAGATTGTGTGTAAATCAAATCCAAGTATTGGGCACGAGAAATGACTAGCTCTTCTATGACAGCTACACCTTTTTCCAAATCCTCGGTGATTGATGGCAACAAGGATTTTATGAACCACTCAGCTAAAAGTTGATCGGGAACATATGTCTTAACCATTCGACCATGACGCCACCACTCATGAATATGATCTGATATATCGGTAGCAGTAGTCTATTTAAAGTTGGTTAGAAGTTTCGTTCCAGTCTCGTATCTAATAGGTAACTGGAAGTGGGTCAAGAAAGTAATGGCTAAAGCGGTGAAATTATCAAAAGAAGCTCTTGGTAATTCAATGTACCATTTAGCAGCTGGACCAGTAAGTGTTCTTTGGAAAAGATGAAGTCTGACCGAATCGTCATTTAAGGAGTTTGATGAACACCACAAATGAAAGTTCATAACATGATTTGATGGGTCTTCTCCAGGATTTTCGTTAAACTTCGGAATGTCAGATGGTAACTTATGCAAAATTACCGGCCACCAAGGTGCATATAAGATTGGATCATTAGTGAGCTGATTTAAATATGGTAATTCTAAAGTTGCTACAAATGGCAACTGTCGATTCAAGTCAGGTTGAGCATACTCGAGATATGATGGAATTGCCTGAGCAATAGGTCTTTTCATACCGACATAGGGCATCTGCATTTGGTAACCTTGGTATGGTTGTTGAACAAAACCAGTATAAGGTGGTTGTTGATAACCAAGTTGAATGTGTGGTTGTCCATAACTTGCAAAGCCTTGTTGACCAGGACCTTGGTAAGGTTTAGATTGACCAAAACCAGGTTGAGCTTGTGGAACAAGTCCAAACTGGGGTTGGAATTACTGGAATTGGGGTTGTTGAAATTGAGGCTGCCACGATTGTTGAATCAATTGTTGTTGTTGTTGGTACAACTGTTGTGGATTTAACAGTTGTTGCTGTCGAACAATGAAAGGTTGGCTAGGTTGTGAATAAACTATACCAGTGTAAGCCTGCGTCAGTCTAGATAAGGGTACACTAGCTTGAGGTTGTTGCTGAACTCCATAAACAAGTGGTTGTTGTACAACAACTTGAGGAACTTGAACTTCTTGACTTGAAACTTGTGATTTCAAGGTAGAAGGATCAATTTGTATCGGTTGAGATACAACAGTTTGAACTTGTGATTGTGGTACAGTAGTAACAACAGGTGTAGTGGGAATAGCTGACATAGTTTGTATTGGTTGTGTTGGATACACAAGCCTTGGTTGAACTGGCATTGTTGGTTGCCATTGAAAAACTCTAATTCTAGATTGACCTGAATACTATGGGATATTACCATATGGTAGTCCCCCTGAATAAGGAGGATACGGTGAATAAGAATATTGCTCTCCATATGGTAGAAATGTAGTATTTAATGGATACATAGGTCTTTGTTGACCAGATTGCCCAGCTTGATACCTATATGCAGGATCAAACTGTTAAGTTCCCATAAGAGAAGAACCAGGTAAAATTCTGGTTGAGGACATGGGTGATGACCATGGTATAGAAGCAACCCCTGAGTGGGTTACTGATAATGATTGGTAACCAACCGAGACGGATGATTCACAGTACAGGTGCGACCCAGGTGTGGTAGAAAACATTGAAGAGGTTAAAACAAAAGATTCTGTTGCAGCTGCATCAGATGATACAGTCTGAGATGTTGACGATTGTTCAGCCATAGTTAACTAACCCAAAAGTTGTCCTAAAGATTCGACGGGTACTTGAAAAGAAGTAGGATCAAATGAAGCGAAAAAATTAGGAGTATTAGCATAAAGATAAAGCCCAGTTCCAAAGTGAAATGGGATTCTAGGTGTGGAATCTTCTTCCAATTCCTCCTCTATAGCAATTAAACCTAGTGGAAGAAATTCACCGTCAGGTCCGTAAAAGATTTCTAGTGTTGATGAAGTTGAAGTTTCAATAGTTATTGATGTCTGAGGGGTAACCGGTTGATCGTCTTCCGGTAAAGTAACAACTTTTGAATGTTCAAATTCGAAGTCTAGATGTTCGGGTAAATGAACAACAGTTTCAGAAAGAGGTTCCTGAACAACTTCAGGTTCAGATGTAACTTCTGTTTGAACTGGGATAGATTCTGGATTAACTTCTGGTTGAACTGATTCAAGTTCAGAAGTACTTTCTTGTTGAGCAATTTCAAGTTGAGGATCAACTTGTTGTTGAACAACTTTGGTTACTGTTTCACTAGGATCAGTGCTAATGTCCTTAGGTAATTGTGAAACTTCCTCTTCAGGAATGGATGTACCAGAAATAGTTGGAGTAACTGGAGTCTCTATACTTACCGAAATAGATGATTCAGGTAACTCAGATGAAGAACTAGGAGTTCTTGATGTACTAGACTTAGTTAAGCGAGACCACTTTACTCGAATTGGTGTCACTTCGGGAGGCAAAGGCGATTTTCTTGCTGTTATCCGCAAATGGCGGGGTATGGGTTGATGTTCCTCCACGATTGCTGATTAATTTTAGAATAAAAAAAGAAATAAACAAAAATGGGTACACTAGGAAAAAGATTTACCAAGAAACTATGAACTACAGAATACTTCTTGGCGAACTAAGAAGTACGGGCAGGGAATCTCCCCGAATGCTATGTTAGGTGTATCACAATTTACAAGGCGGCCAACTCAGTTACTTAAGGATGGATAGCAACCTAGAGTTGTCCTCCCATATATACCCAAAGGTACGTGGAGGCCCAGTCTTCATAAGTATTGTCTAATGCAAAACCGCACAGTGAGAGCATTCCCATATACTTTACGTATTGTAACACCGCCCTATATACCTGAAGGCACATGGATGAGCTATGATATACTCACATACTTGGAATCAGGTATCACACTCGGGATGTATTGCAGACAAGCTAACGACAACTGCATTGTTTTACGATGCCATAACACGTCTCTAGCCTAGAACCACTAAATGTTCTTGTTAATGACAATCCTCTATTAGGTAAATTGATGTTTATTTTAAGTTGATCTTTCTTAGGAATTTTCCTTTCAAGTTCACCCCGTGATGTATTTTGAAATTCCTAGGAATTTAACTATCATGATAAGCATTCTTTCCATTCAATTTAATGATGAAAATCCTAGCCACTTAGGGATAGAGCAATCAGATTTCTTTTGATCAAAGAGCAAAGAGAACAATCTAAATGAAAATTCCCTACACTATTCCTATCAGCACACACAAAATTTTTTCAATGCAACATGCATGTATTTCTTTTCCATTTCCCTTAATGTGAATGAACAAAAATGAAAACTTGCACAATCGATCAATAAACTCTTTTCATAAAAATGATGATTTTGCGACAATTTCTTTTCAAGGAAAGGAAGACTTTACAAAACTTTTGTTTTCAAAGAAATGAGGAATTACAACACTTTCAACGAAAATATTAATCATATGCACACATCAATCAATCGATCTTTCATGAATGAATACTTTACGACAACTCAATTTTCGAAGTAAAAGACAATTCTATGACACTTTTTCAACAAAGATATATCAACCAAAAACTAACTTTCGACTATAGATTGAAAATAAAAAAGCAAATACATAAGAAACATTTATCAATCCTAGTCTAAGTAGGGCCAGGTAAGGAGATGAAAAATTATTTTCAGAGACAAGACATCATTGACATTGAGCAAGTCATTCAAACAGGAGAAAATTGGAAAAAACATCAGTTCCTAGATGGGAAACTAACCCTCAAGGGATTAGCGCAGGCAGCAGTGAGAGACAGTGTGCTTCAGTGCACTGGCTCTATGCAGGGAGTGCATTGCAACGCACTTTGTCCTTCATTGGGCTGTGCTGGTGACAATAAGTCATTTCTGAAGGCAATTTGACACAGTTTTGACTCAATTTTCAATGAAAGAAGATTGAAATTCAATCAACAACCAAAAGTATAGTATCTAGAAATGTCTTAAGAGGATGATAAGCTACTAACATGGATGATCACTCCCTAGTGGAGTCAATAATTTGTTTTGGGAATTTTTAGTGTCTATGGATAAATGCTTAAACCCATAGACTAGTATCTAAGTCTAGAACAACAGTGCAAAGCATTCTCTACTTTTTCTATAACCAATAGATTAAATAAGACAATAAAAAAGCCTACCTGTAGCTTTCACTTACTCCTTATCTCCCTTGACTAATTCTGTTGCTCCTTTCCATACTTGATCCGCTTGAAAAGTACCTGCACACAAACAGAAGACAAAAACCGATCAAAGCATATGATAATGATCTATAGATTAAACATAGAATTGAATCAAGTTCATAATATACATATGAAAGAATTAATGAAAAATACAAACATATGGAAAAATCTTTGAACACTTTATTAGTAAAAGGAAGAGTTACAACCCAATTTGCTTGATTCAGTGTCACTCCTCCAGTTCAATCCCATCCTCTCCTCATAACAAGCAAGACATTTTGACATCATTATAATACTTGAAACCAACTCAAGTCTCATACTAACAGTATCTCCCTATAATTCAATGATTTCCAGCCCCTGATCACTTAGATGAGTGGTCTTTTTATAGGTGAATGAAGGAAGTTATGCCATAAATGGTGATAATGAATGCCCTCCCAAACTTAGGATTTAGTTCCATGGAGGAAGGGATAAAGGGATTGATGTTCCTTAATCCCTCCCTCATCCAATTTCGAGCCCAAAGGAGTGGATAAACTTGGGAAGCTTCTAGATGCATCCAATGGATAAGAATATTCCCAAACCCCAATGAAATTTTGCTCAAATTCGCCTAGCGCAGGCCAAAGATGGCTCAAGTGCACTATAATGCACCCTGGAAGTACACTGGACTGCATTGCAGTGCACCCTGATAAAGGCATGCCTACGCTGATCTTCTTAAAGGCAGTTTTTGGATGATTTCAGTCATGGAATCTCTTGGGAAGGAGGCATTATGATGCTTGACTTCATTTAGGGCATGTAACAATTGAATTAGGGTTTGATGGGCCCTAATAGTACTGATCTGTAAGTTGGGGTCGATGTGCTCAAATGTATCTGTAACACCGCCTCGTTGTAACTGCCTGAGGTATCGACTGCGAATTCAGTCACAAATCCTCCTATGATACGATCGATCTAATGATTGACAACGTAGGTGATCTTATTCCTAGAGGCTTCCAGTCTCTGTACTAACTCCGAGGTCCAGAAAATAGGACCATCAAGCCTCCACCTTCTTTGGCTATCCACTAGCTTCGCGATCCACTTATATAACTCAACTGGAAAGGAACAGAAAAATATCTCGTGGATTTTTGTACACAAGTATATGTCTAGCCATTGTTCCTTTGTCAGCTGTGGATTTATGTTCTCTTGTGCTGCGAATTCGTGGATCTTCCTATGCAACCAGTCTTTGACCTCTTTCTTAGTTGGATTCCAGTGATACGACATCACATATCTCTCATGCAGATTCTGGTCTTGGCAAGGGAACCATTTGTTGGCTTTGTGGGCCCTGACCTAGGTTTAGCATTAGTCAGCCAAACAAATCCCTACACTACTAGTACTTTCAGCATCAGCCCGCGGAGCGCGGACTGAGGTCTCACTCGAAGTATTATGGGGGGATGTTGGAACTAAGTTTCCACACCCTGAGATGGTCGTGATGTTGGTTTATACCCTCTACCCCTACTTTTGCACAGGTTGTTAAGCCTTAGGGATCTGTCAGTCTACCCTTTATTACCCCTTCAGTACCTCCGCAAAAGTGTATGATTAACCTTTGCGTAGCCCTAACCCATGGTCCAGATACTTTCGTGCAGCTATGACAATGTATTGTATAGGTTCCCAAGTTATCTCAAGTGTTTTACTTTTCTTACTAATCAATCACAATTAGTGTTGTGTACACTGATATCCTTACTTGCATTCAATTAATCGTTACAATCACATACATTTGCGCATCAAATAAACATTGTAATTGAAAACCAAAACGCAATATAATCATATGCATTAACAGGGACTAAATACACAGTAATTGCAGAATAATTCTCTTTATTGATATCTTCCAGTTTAATACAGACTCTATTCGCCCTGTGCACATGGTTGTAGTGGTCCACGCACTCAGCTGCAGAGTTCCACCCTAGGCCTCTGTGCACTCAGCTGCAAAGCCTTTACCTACGTAAGACCTAAAACACTTAGAATTCTCTACCAAAACTCCAATGCTTCTTTCTTCCTTGACTCCCTTCTTCTTTTTTTTAGAGCTTACTTAGCTCTTTTTTATACAATCCCATGGTTCGTAGACCATGGGTATATCTTTACAACCGAATTGATACTTTAAAAAATAAGGGCAGACAACCCTTTATGACTCTTGACACCTTCGTGCTCCATGACCACAAAATGTTGATACTTTACAATTTTATTACAAAATTGTCCCAAAATATGGGCTTTTAGCCCCAAAACTGCTCTTGGGGTAACCTGTTCCCAACACTATTCATCACATACTCCATGGGAGGGAGATTCTGATCGCTCATATGTTCAATGTGAGAGTAATGTTGGCAATAATTTTAAGGATGCATCTGATAAAATACCATTATATGGACTTGAAGAATCCATTCAATTGTTAGAATTATGATACAGGTGTTGTCCTTTATGAAAACTCACTCAGATGAAAGCCCACAGTGCAACAGATCAAAGAATTATAGATCAGACTTCAAAGAATGAAGAAAGATAGGTATACACAGGTTCACCTTGTCCAAGATTCATATACATGCAGGTTTACTAAACAAAAGGAGTGTATACATATACACGCACTTTCACAAAAGAAAAAGTGCCTCTTGGAAAAACAAAGTTTTTGGTCCAAGGTATTTGACCCAAGGTAATTGGTCCAAGGTATTGGTCATAAGTAGTTTTGGTCCATGGTATTGAGAAAGGCCTAAAACTATATAAAGAGGAGAAGATCATTAGGCCAAGTGTGCAAGTATTTTGAATATCTTATGAGGTGTTGGATCATATATGCAGGTTAATGAGATTTTGATGGTTTGCTTGATCTGATCTAAGGAGCCACCTATATGGCTGATGAAGGTTGATGGATCGAGATCATAAAGGCTTAAAAGTATTCTCATTGTGGTTTGATCTTGAACAGTCTAGATCTGAATACTGACGTGTGTTTTATTATGTATATGTGATGATCTGGGTATGACTGAATTCTAGAATAGTTGTGATGTTTTAAGTTATCATTTACAAGTCTGTACACAAGTTCTCTTTAGTAAAAGAGTGTATGCACATTGGTTCAGCATATCAAAGTGGCGTATACATCATAAATTGGAATTTGCAGATCTGTACGCTGGTTCCCTTCGGTAAAAGTTCATATACACATTGGTTCGACACATGGAAGTAGAATATACCTTATGAAGCATGATGTTTAAAGTTTCAATAGTCTTTGTTTGTTATTCTAGAGTTCTAGGTTCTATTGTGATGACTGTATTCCGGTAACAGTGTTCTGAATGATCAGATTGATTGATTGTGATTTGCTTCAGTGATGATGGGTTGTCAGTGATTGATTGATTTAGTTGTAGTTGATTCAGAAAGTGATGATTGAGTTTCAATGATTGGTTGATGCAGATGTATTTGATGGTTGTATTGCAGTTATAATTTTTTGAGTTTCAATGTTGTTGATAGGTCCAGTATGAAAATTGGATGAAATGTGGCCTTCAGATTGTGGTGTTGTGTTCCAGGAGTATCCAGTCTGAAAATTCATGAAACGTGGTCCCTGGTGGAAGAGTGGAGTTTTCTGTAGGCTAGCACCTATGTATTAGTAAACATATTGGCTAGTACAAGAGCTAGGAGGTTGTAGCTCCCTTCCAGTAGTAGCTGGAGAATGAAAGAAGGTTGTAGATTTTTGTAGGGGGGTGCCTACGTACTGGTATGAGTCTGCACTAGTACAAGATTGTAAACATATTTTCTTATTATTAAAAGAATACAGAGACGACAACAGCAGGTGGTTTTTACCCACATTGGGTTTCCACCTTATATCTTGGTGTTCATGTGTGTTTCTTATGTGTGATGCTTTATTCTGCTTTTACTGCATTGTCTAATAAATCTATGATATACTAGTTAAAGCTCAAGACATGATAAATTGTCTAAATCAAAAGTTCTCTGCATATACACTAGTTGCTTTAAGTATAGTCGCGTGTACACACTAGTTCACTTAGCTGAAGTAGCATATATAAATCTGTTTGGGAAAAAAATTTATAGATCTGATAATATTGATTCACCCCCCTCTTAGCATTATTTCCAACAATTGGTATCAGAGCAGGTCCTTCAGAAGAAGCTTGATCGCTTGAAGGGAGATCCATCAACATGACCAATCAAGAAAGCATGGGATCCATCAGACTGCCAATCTTCAAAGGGAGCAACTTTTTCTATTGGACAATAAGAACCACAACCTATCTACAATTGCTTGGAACGGATGTCTGGGAAATTGTGGAAGGAGGATATACATTTCCAACATCAATTCCTACAGATATAGCACGTAAAAAGCAATATGAAACCAATGCCAAAGCTGTCAATACTTTATTGGCAAGTTTGTCACAATCAATGTTTGTCAAAGTCATGTAGCTCAAATCAGCCAAAGAAATATGGGACAAAATCGTTCTAAGCTATGAAGGAGACTCTTAGCCAAAATGTGCTAATCTTAAAACTCTTAGAATTTAGTATGAAACTCTTAAGATGCATAGTGATGAAAGCATAGCTAGTTACTTCCTACGTATAGATGAGGTTGTCAATTGTATGAAGAATCTGGGTGAAGAAATTAAGGAAGTTACCTTAGTTGAGAAAGTATTGAGATCCTTGTCTGCTAAATTTGAATCCAAAGTGTCTGCCATAGAAGAAAAACAGGATCTACAGAATATCACTATGATGCAACTTCACGGAATCTTAACTGCCTTTGAGATGAGAAAAGGAGGACCATCAGATATGAGAGAAGCCACATTCAAAGCTTCAGCAAAATGAAAGGAAGAACACAATGAATCAGGACATATTTCAGAAGAAGAAGATGAGGTAAACTTTGTAAAAAAGCTTCAACGGGGTTTTGGAAGGTTTAGAGGTAAGTTACCCTTCAAATGCTTTTCTTGTGGCAGAGTCGGTCATTATGCTACCAAATGTCCTCATAAAGATAAATTTGAAAAAGGAAAGGAATATGCAAAAGGGAATAGGAAACAAGTTGTGAATAAAATGAATTACTATACTCAGGAAGATAGTGATGGTTTATCTAATAGTGATGAAGATGAAACTGGACTAGATTACAGACTTCTCATGGCTTATGACAATGATAATTTTTGGGATGCTTTAGAAGGGGAAGACCTTCATGAAGAATATCTAAACTCAAAATATGTTTAGAAGAAAAGAATATGATTATAGATACCTTAACATACCAACTTGCTAAAAAAGAAAAACAAAATGAAAAACTAAAATGGGAAATTGTGGGTCTATGAAAGGATCTTGAGAAAATGAAACCTCTCAATCTTAGATTTGCTAAAGGATTAGAAAATTTAAATGAAATTATCAAAGTTCATCGTTCTTCTCTAATAAAGGCAGGTCTTGGATATACTGAAGAAGCATCTCAATCACAGAAGCTGTCAACCTCCACCAAAAGCTATCTTGATGCAGCAAAGACCAGTGAACAATATGACAATCGTTAACAAAGGCATAAAGCAGATTACCAGGTAAATCAGACTCAATTTACTCCAAGGATGAATAGAAGCCACAACTAACCTCAGGTAAATCATACTCAATTTTCTCCAAAGATGAATATCAATAGAAATTACAATCACCAGGTCAATAGATTCGATAGTTGCAGGAACTTCTTTAATGGGCAATGTTTTTCATGTCATAATTTTGGACACAAATTTGCTCAATGTGTTGCTTACAAAACCATCATGACTAGAGAAGTACGAAATCAAAGGAATGTAACAGGGATCAAGAAAAGTTCCTATAATAACTTTTCTCTTCTTTAAAATGAAATAAAATGCTCAATCTGTAACAACTTTGGTCATGAAGAATTTGAATGCAGGAGAAAATTTCGGCAAACATCTCAAAAGGAGAAAACTCCATTAAATCCCAAGATATGGAGAAGGAAAGAATCTCAAACAGAAAGATGTGGTATAGCCTTGTATGTAGAAGGACAAGAAAATCAGTGGTACATCGACAGTGGATGCTCAAAACACATGACAGGTGACAAAGAAAAACTTCACTCATATAATGCCTTAGAAAAGGAAAAGAATGTCTCATTTGGAAACGACACTCCTGCTATCATAAAAGGTAAAGGCTTTGTTTTCTTGAAAGAAAAGGTTAAAGCTGGAAATGTTATGTATGTAGACGGTTTAAATCATAACCTGTTGAGTGTCAGTCAAATGTGTGATCAAGGAAATGAAGTGGTGTTTCGATCAAACGGATGTGTTGTTCGTGAGCTTGATACAGGAGAGACCGTGATCAAAGGTACAAGAACTCCAAACAACTTATACATACTCAAGGGAGGACAACAATAATGCTATCTAAGCAAAAAAGATGAAAACTGGCTGTGGCATAGAAGATTGGGACATCTAAGCTTTTCTCAAATAAGAAAAGCATGCAAATTCAAGGTTGTTCGTGATCTTCCAGATATCAGCATCCCAGAAAATACAATATGCAAACCATGTCAAATCAGCAAGCAAACTAGAGTTCACTTCATGGAAAAGGAAGGATCAGCTAGTAAGCCTCTTGAACTTGTCCATACTGATTTATGTGGACCATCGAGGAAAAAGTCACCTTGTGGAGAAGAATACTTTATTTTGTTCATCAATGATTTTTCCAGAATGTGTTGGATAGGTCTTCTAAAGCATAAAGATGAAGCATTTGAAAAGTTCCAAGCCTTCAAAGCTTTGGTTGAAAATGAATCTGATCGAAAAATCAAATGCCTCAAATTTGATCGAGGAGGGGAATTTACCTCAGATGAATTCTTTGACTTTTGTGAACAACATGGAATAAAAAGTCTATTCTCCACTACAAGGACTCCTCAGCAAAATGGAGTAGTAGAAAGAATGAACAGAACTGTTCAACAAATGGCTGGAGCTATGCTAGATGAATTTGGAACTCCTGCAATCTTCTGGGGAGAAGCTGCATTAGCTGCCGTAACTATTCTCAACCAAGCAAATGTTCAGGTAAACAACACTCAAAATCCACATGAACTTTGGTATGGTAAGACTCCTACTGTAAAATACCTTAAAGTTTTTGGAAGCAAATGTTATATCAAAAGGACTAATGAAAAACTTGGTAAGTTTGAACCCAGAGCAGATGAAGGTATTCTTCTTAGTTATTCTTCCACAAGTAAGGGATATAAATGTTATAATAAAAGACTTGGAAAAATTGTTGAAAGCATTGATGTTGTAGTTGATGAAGCTTGCAAAAATCCAAAAAAGATAAAATTAACAAAAGGTTATGACAATGAAGAAAATGGGGATAATTTTCCCACTTCAAATCAAAATCATATTGAAGAAGAAACCAATGAAGCACCAGAAGAAGAGATAATGGTAGAAGAAAAGACTCCATTCAGGTATGTTCAGAAAAATCATCCAGAAACTCAAATTTTAGGGGAAAAATAGGCAAGTGTACAAACAAGAATAACTATTACAGGGACCTCAAGCTATCTAGCATTACTATCCTCCACCAAACCTCAAAATGTAAAAGAAGCATGCAAATATGAATGTTGGGTCAAGGCCATGGATGAATAACTTGAGAAAATTGAAAAAAATGATACTAGGGAATTAGTTCCCAGACCTCATGATAAAAATATTATAGGAACTAAATGGATATTCAAAAACAAGCTAAATGAAAATGGAGAAGTCATTAGAAACAAGACTAGACTTGTTTGTAAAGGGTATGCTCAACAAGAAGGTATAGATTTTGAAGAAAATTTTGCACCTGTTGCCAAACATGAAGCCATAAGGATGTTTCTTGCTCTTTCTAGCTTTCAGAAATTCAAAGTATACCAAATGGATGTAAAATCAACCTTCTTAAATGGAGATTTAGAAGAAGTTTATATTGAACAACCAGAAGGATTCATTCTTGAAAATGATGCAAAACTTGTATGCAGACTCGAAAAGGCCCTCTATGGTCTGAAACAGGCTCCAAGGGCCTGGTATTATCTCCTTGACAAATATCTACACCAACAAGGTTTTACAAAAGGTTCAGCAGATAGCAATCTATATACAAAGATTGAAACTGATAAATTTCTAATTATTATTATTTATGTTGGATTTAAGAGATCTGTGGTTTGTACCTTTTGAATTATTGACCGGAGAGTCCACAGTAAGAATATTTTTACACCAAAGTTTCGATATCATGTTGATGATGATATCATTTTTGGTAGCAATGAAGAATCCATGAGTTAGAATTTTGCTTCAGTAAAGCAGCAAGAATTTGAAATTTCGTTGCTTGTTGAACTTGCCTATTTTCTTGGTCTACAAGTTCAACAAAATAAAGAAGGTATTTTTCTTTCACAAACCAAATATCTCAAAAAGATCTTGAAAAGATATGGAATGGAAGATTCTAAACCTGTATGTACCCCAATGGTAATAGGATGCAGTCTCAACTCAAATGATGAATCAACAACAGTACATCAACCAACTTACAGATACATGATTGGCAGTCTGCTTTATCTAACAGGTACCTGACCTAACATCATGCATGCAATAGGAATAGTTGGAAGATTCCAAACAAATCCAAAGGAATCACACCTTCAGGTAGTCAAAAGAATTTTCAAATATCTTCAAGGAACTTAGGACTTTGGTTTATGGTATCCTAGAGATGCAGATCTTACTCTTCATGCATATACAGATCCATATTGGGTAGGAAGTGTTGATGACAGAAAAAGCACTAGTGGTGGTGCATTCTATATGGGTTCCAAGTTAGTGTCTTGGTTCAGCAAGAAACAAAGTTCAATTGTCTTATCTACAGCTGAAGCAGAATATATGGCTGCTGCCTCTTACTACACACAACTACTTTGGATGATGCAAACCTTGCAAGACATTCATATCACATATACTCCACCCATCTCCATTCTATGTGATAATACGAGTACCATCAGTATTTCAAAGAATCCAGTCATCCACTGCAAAACCAAGCACATACCCATCAAATACCATTTTTTACGTGAACAAGTGCTTGAACAAAAAGTCAAATTGGAGTATGTTCCCTCCAAAGAACAGGTTGTTGATATATTCACTAAACCACTACCTAGAGAAACATTTGAATATCTCAGACAAAAGCTGAGAGTAGTTGTTGCCTCATCCGACTGTTAAATCTAATTTTTTCAGAGAAAGGTTATTATATACGTGTGTTTCATGAAGTTGAGTCGCGTACACACGTGGGTTTTTGTGGGACAAGGAGCGTATATGTTTTTCAGACAAGAAAAATAGTGGGTCAGGCTCTGATATGGGTGCTCTGTCTAATGTTGATGATCACAGTTTATTGCTATGCTCTGTTCATTAATTTTTATCTAACAGAAAAAGCTACCTTGATCATTGACTTGTTAACAATGCACATGTAGCATAGGTTCAAGGGGAGCATTAACCTTCACTCACACTCTGCATTGTTGGAATTATGGTTACTGAGTCCAGCTATGGCTTTAGATATTTATACCTTTTGTTGCTTAAGCCATGTAAAAGTCTAGGATGTGATATATATTCTCATACATTTTAATGAGACCTATTGGACAAATGATGTAATTTGTATCCCCACTTTGCATAAAGATGGATGGTGTAATATTTATTGTTTCTGTCATGTATAAACAATTGGTATATCCCCACTTGGTTGGGTGGATGGGTCAAGTTTGGTATATCCCCACATGGTTGGGAGAATGGATGTATGTATGAGTCATTGGTGATAAGAAGGTCATACTCACATAGTTGAGTTATAGAGTCATGTTATTCTTTTGAAAAATATTTTTGTAGACTTTGCTTGTGCTCATGGGGAGCATGGACAGTTTTAGTGCATCTCAGCATGTACAAAAGGGGAGCTCAGTCAGAGAATTTAGCATGTACTCAGGGGGAGCATGAACAGCATAATGTATGTCAAAAGGAGAGAATATATTGGTCCTTTTCCCTTGATGTCAAAGGGGGAGAGTGTCTTGGTGTTTTTGTTGCCATCAAGTCCAAAGGGGGAGATTGTTGGCATTATGATACAAGTGTTGTCCTTAATGGCAACTCACTCAGGTGAAAGCTCACAGTGCAACAGGTCAAAGAATTACAGATCAGACTACAAAGAATAAAGAAAGAGAAGTATATGCAGGTTCACCTTGTCCAAGATGTGTATACATGCAGGTTTACTGAACAAAAGCATTGTATATGTACACATGCACTTTCACGGAAGAAAAAGAGCGTATATCTTGGAAAAACAAAGATTTTGGTCCAAGGTATTTGACCCAAGGTAATTGGTCCGAGGTATTTGGTCTAAGGTATTGGTCCTAAGTAGTTTAGGTCCATGGTATTGAGAAAGGCCTAAAACTATATAAGGAGGAGAAGATCATTAGGCCAAGTGTGCAAGTATTTTGAATATCTTATGAGGTGTTGGATCATATATGTAGGTTAATGATCTTCTGATGGTTTGCTTGATCTAATCTAAGGAGGCACCTATATGGCTAATGAAGATTGATGGACCGGGATCATAAAGTCTTAAAAGTATTCTCATTATGTGCTTTGATCATAAACAATCTAGATCTGAATGCTGATGCATTTTTTATTCTGTAAATGTGATGATCTAGGTATGACTGAAGTCTGGAATAGTTGTGATGTTTTAAGTTAGCATTTACAGATCTGTACACAGGTTCACTTTAGTAAAAGAGCTTATGCACGCTGGTTTAGCATATCAAAGTGGCGTATACATCATAAATTGGAATTTGCAGATCTGTACATTGGTTCCCTTCGGTAAAAGTGCATATACACGTTGGTTTGACACATGGAAGTAGTGTATACCTTATGAAGCATGATGTTTAAAGTTTTAGTAGTCTTTGTTTGTTGTTGCAGAGTTTTGGGTTCTGTTCTAATGACTTTATTCTGGTAACTGATCAGATTGATCGATTGTGATTTGCTTCAGTGATGATGGGTTGTTAATGATTGATTGAGTCAATTGTGGTTGATTCAGAAAGTGATGATTGAGTTTCAGTGATTGGTTGATGCAGAAGTATTTGAAGGATGTATTGCAATTATGATTTTCTGAGTTTCAATGTTTTTGATGGGTCTCGTATGAAAATTGGATGAAACATGGTCCCTGGTGGAAGAGTGGAGTTTTCTGTAGGCTGGCACCTACGTACTAGTAAACATATTGGCTAGTACAAGAGCTAGGGGGTTGTAGCTCCCTTCCAGTAGTAGCTGGAGAATGAAATAAGGTTGTATCCTTTTGCAGGTGGGTGCCTGCATACAGGTATGAGTCTGCACTAGTACAAGATTGTGAACAGAATTTATTATTATTAAAAGAAGACAGAGACGACATCAGCAGGTGGTTTTTACCCACATTAGGTTTCCACCTTATATCTTGGTGTTCATGTGTGTTGCTTATGTGTGATGCTTTATTCTACTTTTACTGCACTATCTAATAAATCTCTGATATACTGGTTAAATCTCAATACATGATAATTTGTCTAAATCAAAAGTTCTCTGCCTATACACTGATTGCTTTAAGTATAGTCGCGTGTACACGCTAGTTCGCTTAGTTGAAGTAGCATATATAAATCTATTTGGGAAATAAAATTATAGATCTAATAATACTGATTCACCCCCCTCTCAGTATTATTTCCAACAATATGGTCATGAACAAGATGTAGTAGCGGGTTCTCAAAGGTTGCAACTAGGTTATATAGAACCGAAAGAGGAACATCATTATGACATTGTAGAGGGATATCAAGGAATGAATGGTATGTTTTATTCTCAAAGACAACAAGATTGTTGGAAAACAACAAGAACCAACCCTATGGTTTTCCATGGACTTTTAGCATCAATTCATTTTTGTGGCTTTGTTGTGGCATAATTGTTATTTCCTGATGGAGATGTGCCATTGGAATATTTTTAATAAATCAAGACTCTCAATAGTGGCTAGGAGAAAACATATAATTTGGTTATATATCTGGCTCCATTGGAAGTCTACTTATGCTCGAGACCTACCATTCTCTTTAAGTATGTTAGGGTAGGTAGATATTGTATATAATTTTGTTATTTCAGTAAAAAAATTCCTAGTAAGCATTTTCTAGATGAAGATGATGATTTGGGATAGCTCCATAACATAATGGATAAGGAAATTGGTTTCTAGTATTCTTAGCAACCCAGGAGGGGTTATTGTCCCATAGTGGGAGCCAAAGGTTGATCCATTTTCATGTCACAAATCTAAAGTAGTGATTCTAAAAAATGAGATTTTAGTTAGTTTCAATGTTGCACATTTTCTTCTTGCAAGTACATAAGGGATAAGAACTAAGAGAAGAAAATAAAAGAAATTAAAAAGAAAGAAATTTTTCATATTCTTCTTCTCATTTGATATCCCTATGTCTTAGGTTCGTCTAAATTTTGTAAAATAAAAAATACCACGTGAAAAATACATGTAATAGTTTTCCCCACATATCTCCTGTTATGAAACTAGCTCACAAAAAGATATAAAATAAAGATAAACACCTTAGAATTCAGCCTCTTCAAGGGGTAAACGTCCTTTACATTACACAACTGAACAATTCTTCGATGATACAAATGACAAGACCTCCTTTCTATATATAGAAGTCTAAGGGGTCATAATATAATCAGAGCCAACATAACAATAATAATGTAAGGGCCCAACAATATAATAAGGGGGTTGTACTATTAACAATAAGGGGTTACACTAGTAGTATAGGGACCTGACATGCCCCTCTCCTTCAAAAAGTGTTGTCCTCAACGCTTGAGTAGTTCTTGATGCTTCTATATAAAATTCTTGTCCTCCAATGTGGAATCTTCAGTGGGTAAGTTCTCCCACTTAATGAGATACTCGGAAATTGATTGATTTTGTAGCTGTCGGGTTCTTGTTTTTGTGACTGCTCTAGGTTCCAATATGATTTTTCCTTTCTCATCAAGTTTTGGCAATATTGTTTGAACTGGGATATTCTGCAAATTTTGAATAAGTGTCCACACTTCTTCATCCTTCTTCCATTCATCCCTTGCTTTGTTTATCCAATTTGGTTGGATAATAGAAATAGCACGAAACAATTCTTCCACATCCTCATCATTTCTTGAGAGTGCCTTTGCAACAACATTTTTCTTCCCTTTTTTGTAAATGATTTCAAAGTCATAACTCAACATATTTGTGATCCATTTTTTTCTGTTCTTCTAAAGATAATCTTTGTTCTAAAGAGTATTTAAGACTATCATGATCATTTTTACCTTGAAGTGTCTTCCCATTAGGTAAGGTCACCATTTCTTAAGTGCATGTAGTATTGCCAACATTTCCTTCTCATAAATAGCTTACCTGAGATGTAGTCGTAAAAATACCCAAAGGCCTACATCAAAACTTCTTTCACTGCAATGTTGATCTGCTTGTTGTTTCATTTGATTATGCATCAAAGTGGCTTTATCCTTTAAAAGTTGGAGAACTTGTTGTTGATGCTCAATGTGATCTTTCACTGTTTGAGTCTTTTTCTTCTTGATATGTCCTTCTATCTTGAGACTTTGAGGAGTGGTAATTTCTTCCAATGCATTACAAGATATGGTCGGATTCTCCTTCTCTGGGGTTGGTTCCTAGTGTATATCCTCTTATTTTGATGTTTCTTGACCCTTTTCTTCCTCCTCTTCATAATCTATGTAAAATAATTTCTTCTCAGCACACTTATGACCTTTAGTGTATTTGTTATCACAATTGTAACAAATCCCTTTTTCTCCTTTTTCTTCCAATTGTTGTGGTGTAAACCTTGTAGGTTGTGGAAGGCTAGAAGAAAAAACACTTCCATAATTATAGTTGTGAGTGGTGGGATTCCTTGTTTCCATAATTCCGCCTTCAATTTTTCTTGCCAACCTGAATGCCTTCTCCAATGAATCAGGTTCCCAAAGACGAACCTCATGTTGAATGTTATCCTTTAAAGTCCCTATGAAGACATAAATCCTTTTGTTCTCTGGAATATCATTTACCCTTATATTCAATTTTTGGAAGTCCTCAATGTGCTCTGCCATTGAACTCCTTTGTTTGATATTTATCAATTGGCTAATGAAGGTGTTACTCTTTGTATCCTCATAATGTGCTATCATTTCTTCTGTGAAAATTGGCCAAGTGACAAGTGCTTTACGAGAACAAAGCCCTTTACACCATAAAAATTGATTCAGTTCCAAATATAAAGATACAATATGTACCTTTTGTAACAGTTGTACCTCATGTAGATCAATATATTTCTCCATCTGTAGTATTTAATTTACCAAATCCTTGCCATCAAACTTCCTCATATCTCCTTTTCTTGATTTTAGGAGCTCGATCTTGAAACGACTATAACTTTGTAATTTCAAATCTTTAAGTTATGAAATTTTGGCCTGTGATAATAGTCCAAGTCCTCTTTATAACCCCGCAAGATTGATCGTAGTTGGATACCTGAAGAAATAGGTATTCCTAATCGCCTGCGATGACCTAATTATAGGCTAGTTCAGTATATAGAACTTGTACGACGTGCCACGCATCACTGTTTCACCCTTAGGTTCTGAAAATGATACTCAAAAAACTATAGTCCGTCTGCTTTCTGTCATGTTTTATGAAATTTGAATCAGATCCTCAGAGAGATATTTATGACAATTTTCCCAAGGTCACCTGTTTAGAATGTAATTCAGGAGCCTGCAGAAACCCTAAATGTCTTGGACGGTATCTCCAAAAATGTAACAAAAAATATCTAAAATTCGGGCATGTGCTTCACCAATTTTGTGGCTCAAATGGGCTTTAATTTCAGACATTGAAAATTTGTATAAAAACAATTATAGTGAAAATTCCACGATGACCTGTTTGAAGCAGTGAAACCCTAGAATCCAAAGCTCTGATACCAAATGTTATGAAGCCAGCTCACAAAAAGATAGAAAAGAAAGATAAACACCTTAGAATTTAGCCTCTTCGAGGGGGCAACCTCCTTTACATTACACAAATGAACAATTCTTCATTGATACAAATGAAAAGACCTCCTTTCTATATATAGGAGTCTAAGGGGTCATAATATAATCAGAGCCAACATAACAATCATAATGTAAGTGCACAATAATAACAATAGTGGGCTTCTATGGGGCACAATAATAACAATATGGGGACTACATGGGCACAACAATATAATAATTGGGTTGTACTAATAGCAATAAGGGGTTACACTAGTAGTATAGGGACCTAACATCTCCATTACTTACTTTTTATCATTATTTTCATTATTTATCTCATTTCTCTATTTTCCATTTTCCTAATCAAGTATTATTTAATGCAAAATCACCTCATCTCCTCTCCCCATTTTACTTAGTTATTTTCCAAGTTGTATTGAACATTAATCCACTCTATATTCATCTACACAAACCTTCCCTCTATGCACTTCATATTCTTCTACAAATTCATTACCTTACTCAAATCCATATTTCTCCACCCACAATTTCCTTCACACACTTCATATTCTTTTGCACGTCCATTACCATGTTTCACTGACCATTATTAACCTCCACACAACTCTTTTCTTTGCATACCTCTCACACTCCATGCTTTATTACTCAATTAATTTTACTCCTATTTACTTTTCCATTTTTCACACATAGCTTATTTTCCAAATTTCTACATCTCACTATCACATTATTAATATTTCTCATGTCATTTTTATCCTAAGTTCTTTTAGCATATTTACTTATGGCACATGGAATCCAATTGGACATATCCTAGGGTGACACTTTGAAGATATAAGCTGGACATAGATGACTAGGCAATGCCATAGAAATTGGTTGTGTAATGAGGAGGTGACCAAAAACTACATTATCCATCTGTAAACTATGAAAGGTTTCATGTTTCTTTCTACTTCATATACAAATAACACAAAAAGTATATTTATTTACAAAGTATTACAAATCTCCTTCCATAGTGTGTGTGGGATGAGTAGGGAAGATTTACAAATCAAAAGGCCAAGATTTATGTGGATTGGAACAATGATTCTTGAGTCACTTTTTGCAAATCATAAGTGGTTGAGCCATGAACTTTTGGAGGCCATAACTTGAGTTTTCGATGTCTCATTTGGGAAAATAAGATCTAGTTGAAAAGATGGAAACATGAAGAACATATTGGGAGTGGTTTCCAGGAATAAAATTATATATATCAACTCAGAAAATTAGAAAAAACAATCATGACCAATTTTGGGCCTATCACTAAATTATTTTTGAAAATAATTTAATAAAAGTGAAATATGGAATATTTGAAGTAGGACCCAACTTGGAGGAAGAATTCCTAACTTCATATTTTAAAAATGGATCTTTATTTAGTTACCAAAAAGAAAAAATATCTAACCAACAAGTAGTTGCAAAGATGAAGGTGAGATTATAAAGAGAGAAAATCACTATCAAAAGGAAGTTGTTGAAAGAGAGGATTATTTCCATGGGTCATCCTTCTACAACTTTGGGGTTGTTCTTTATCTTTGTTTGAATTAATTCCCTTTCTTTCTCCTTAGACTTTGATCATCTAACTTTATGAATTGTCTTATATATTTTTAAAGTCGATCCCTAACTGTGGTTTCTCTTTTTCTTCCATGTAACCTCATATCCTTTGGTCCATAATAGATCAGTCCCAATCCCTTAGGGATGAGTACCTTTACTTTTTATGCTTATGCATCATGATTTTGTAAAGTTCTTTAGGAAATTACTTTATTCAAAACTTAAAGTGTGTAAATTCTTCATTGACTCTAGTAGAGAACTATTTTAGGGAGTGCATGTCATTTGTGGTTTCAATACTTGTAAATGAGAAATGAAATATCATGAATGTTCTTTTATGACTCTTTATGATATTTGAATGCATGAAATAATTTTAGAATTCTATAAATATCTAGACCAATTCTCTACTTTTTGTCTATTGATTTGCTTCAAATGTGTTTTCCTCATAATTTATGAATGGATGTGTATTATGGAATGAATTGTTAGATCATATTTATTTCTAATATTATTATTTTATTTCCTTTTTAAAAAACTTGGTCCACTCATAGGTGAATTTGTTGAATGACCATATTTCTATACTTTGATTTATTTTGAATATTCGAGTGAGAGGAGTAGCACCTACATAAAAACGAAAAGGGAACCTAAAATAAGGCCCTAAGAGGTTGACTCTTTTCCTTGACCAAAAAATACATTAACGTATCATTATATATTTCATTTCATTGTGCCACTATAACCCTTGGCCCAATATAATAGAGTACAAACTATATTGAGTGGTTTAGTGAGGATTCAAACAATGGTAGGTGGCATTAACGCTATTAATCCTATCCACTTGAGCAACCCTTAATAAGAAAGACAAATAGAAAGTTAAGAAAAAAACCAATTTAAATTTATAAAAATTCATATATATGACTTTATTTAATCAATGTATTTTTTAAACAACAATTATTATTGAAAATGTTGTTGAATTTTGTAGTTATGGTCAGCCTTCATATTTAATATTTTTTCCCTTGATGTATTTGTAATGATATATATAAAGCATGTTCTTCATTCTATTGTCAAAAGAGAAATTTTAAGGCATGCTCCTCATGCCCTTTTCAAAAGAGAAAATTTGGGTTTTTGAAAATTGAAGTTTTAGCTCCAAACAACCCAAGTCAGTCCTCATCCTGGTCAAGTCTGCCCCAGTCAAGAAAGGTGTCTATTTGGCCTCTAGAATCACTATATATATATATATATATATATATATATATATATATATATATATATATATATATATATATATATATATATATATATATATATATATATATTTGTGTGTGTGTGTGTTACATGACTTCCTCCTCTTGGGTAATTCAGATCACAACATGAAGTCATATTATAGGTGTTTGAGGGAAAAGTCTCTCATGTGAATAGAAGTGAACTCCATAGATATAATGGCTTGATATAGAAACAACAAAAACAAAATACTTGTTATTTCCTTAGAGAAATTAGAATATGGAGGAAATACTTACCTTGAGTCCAACATAATTTCTCTTCTTCTCCCCACTTGTGAACTTTAGCTCTAATTCCAAACACTGTAAATGGAACCTGCAAAATAATTATAACAAGCACACAAACTACAAGATACAAATAGCATAGACTAATATCTCCAATCAATGAGTCAAGAAGGCATTTAAATAGATATGCATCAAATAGACAAAAGCATAGGAAAACAAGGCTTTTTTATTAGTGAAATGTAGGAGAAGATTACAATCCTTTTACAGATCTTGACCATGTAGATGTCTCCTACCTAACTTGTCCTTCATTAACCACAAAACAAGCCTTTAGTCCCAACTCAAGTATCGTAATGGATACTTAGGTAAAAAACAACAACATCAGGGCATACCTAAGAGTCTCAAAAAGCCAACCCAAACTCTATGGGAGGTAGTGAATTTATAGGGTAAATAGGGTATTTCAAGTTTTACCAATCTAGGACTTAGATCCACATATGAGAGAAGATAAGCTCCAGGGATATGAGATAAGACCTCTAGGATAGGAGTTCGAGATCTCAATCAATAGTAAACGCTTAAAAACACATTAGAATATTTTGGAAACAGAAGATTCGAAATTATTTTTTATTTTTCCCGAAATTATAGAACTATCACACCTATTGCAAAGGAAACATGCTTTGGTCAGTGCAATTTCTAAGTTCTGAAACATGTAACAATGCAGATTTCTAGAAGAGAAAGTGTAATGGGTCTAAAGACAAGGTTTTTTAGCTAATTAACCTAGAAAACTTTGACTCTTTGGAGAGATAATTCTTAAGGCTTTGCAAAGGGATGATTGCCAGGTGTCAAGGATGTTGATTGGTCCAGTTTCCAAGCAATTTGAGCATATGTGACAAAATGACCTATAACACTAGGCATCCAAAAAATAAGATATGGAGACAAGAAGAAGGATGAAGAATGGTAAAGGTCTCCAGCTGATAATAAAGATATTTCTTTCTCTTTGTTAACTTTGCTTATGTGTTTGATATAGATTTATGAAGGAATAAAATGAAATACATATTTAACAAAACCACATAGATACAGTGAAAAAAAACTTCAATTAATAAGTATCAATTGCTAAAAATTGTTTACACTTAAAAAAGAAATAAACTAGCTCGGATGATGGTATCTTAAAATTGAGAAGAGATGTGACAATTACATGCCTTTTGAATTGTTTTTCAATGAGGATTGAAGGAATTTTCATCAAGGAACAATGGAAAACCATAAAAATCCAAAAACCTAACCTAGGAGATGAAGCACCAAAAACTTGTGTGCTACGATGTAGTTAGTTGGAACGTCAACTTCCCTTGGTCATTACTTTGGAATATGATCTCTATTTGGAATGTAAAATACCTCATTAGAAATATATATCCTAGGAAAACAAATTTAAGCTACACATTAAGGATTATCAGCCCTCTTATTTTCTCATTTCTAAAAAAACGTTTTTTAGAGCCTAAAAAAGACTTCGGAAGTTCAGGACCCGAAAATTGCAAAAAATAGATGTCGAAATAGGAAATTGTGCTGGAAATTAGGAAACTGAAAGGAAAAAATGTTGGGGCTCCAAGTGGAATAGGCTAGTATCCACCAATATCCACTTAGATAATTCCTCCCTCCTTAGGAAGAAATATTCCCTATTGCATTGAGTGCATCCATGAGTTGTGGAAACTTCTGTTGAACTTAGTCCCTGATGAGCCCCTTACCTTGGCATAGAAGTTGGTCGAATTTGAAAACATGATATATTTGGATCCTCTATTGGTGAGTTTTCTTAATTTTTGTTTCCATGATCCAATTAGTTGTGGCATGTTCAATGTAATTTGGGTTGAGCTATGTTGGTGTAAATTTCTCAACAATGTCTAATATTTTCAACAATGGTGGAAACTATGGTCGAACACAGTCCACATTAAACACTCGGTGCATGCTAAGAATGAGGGAATACTTAACTAAAAATAGATATCACTCACAACCCTGGTGATGGTGTAAGGCCCATATCGGAGTGGTCAAATCTTCTAATGGGCTCTAGAAAGACATTCCTTCTACAAATGCAACCAAACTTTGTCACCCACTTGAAACTTATGTGGCACCTGATGTTGATCATGAAATTGTTTGTACTTGGCATAAGATTTTTTTAGGATATCATGAACATGCTAGTGAATGTGATGGATGCATTCAATAAAGATGGTGGCTTTATCATCTTTGGAATGAACATGCGTAGATTCTACCTGTGTATTTGCAAGAGGCATTGCAACATCAATGGGACACAATGGTTGAAATCCCAGGCCCACTTGAAGGGGGTTGTGGCCATTCGAGCTATGGAGAGTTATGTTATAGTTATGTTTCACATATGGAAGACTCTCATCCATGTTCGTGGATGCCTGGAGTTTTACATGCATAATATGTGCACTATCATCCTATTGATAACCTATGTCTGGCCATCAGCCTGAGGAAGGAATGCATTTAACTTGGTGAGATTAGTGTCCAACACCAACTAGAGGATCAACCAAAATGTGCCTAGGAACCTTCTATCCGGATATGATATAATGGTATGTGGAATCCAAAAATGTACCCACACATGTTCGAAGAAGAGTTTGGCAGTGCCTTTTGTTGCGATACTCTTCTTGCAAGAAGTCAATATAGCCATCTTAGAAAATCTATCAATGACCACAAATACATAATTGTTACCATGCTTTGTAGAAGGAAGGACATAAATATATTCCATGGATATGGATTCGCAAGGTAAGATAGGAGTAGGCAGAGGAGTGTACAAGCCCTTCTTCTTAATGGTTGGCTTAGCAATGGCATATGAAATGCAATATTTGATATATTCTCCAGCATCCTACTAGATTTTTGGCCAATAAAAATAATTCTACAATACTGCCATAGTTTTCTCCAAACCAAAGTTTCCTGCAACCTGACTGTAGTGTGCCTCCCAAATCAGATTGGCTTGCTCGCTTGAAGGAACACAAAGGTGCCCTAGGTAGCATAACAATGCGTCATAGAGGTGGAAGTATGGTGCTTTCTTGCCATCCATCAACACTTGGTATGTGGTGGAAAATTCTAGATCATTTTTATATAGTTGTGGCCATCCAAAAATATCGTGCCCACAAGAGTCGCTAACAATGGTCAGTGCCACAATTGGGGACCAAATGAGGTAGTCCGCAATGTTATTGGTGTTGCCCTTCTTATATCTAATGTTCAAATAGAATTGTTACAGATATGTGGACCATTTCTGATGGTGATCATTTTGAAAATTCCCTTGTGTGTACATGAACTAAAGGGGTCATTGATCTGTGTGGATGATCGGTTCATTCCCCATAATGTAATGTTTCCACTTTTGGAAATCATGCACAATGGAGTACATCTCCTTATCATAGGTGGATGTTGACGGGCTGAAATGTTTAACCAATAGCAAAGGGATCTCCCTGGTGTAGAATCCCAACTAGACTCTACATCATTTTATTTAGGAGTCCCATCCGGTATGTAGGCCTAGTAGCCACATATTGGTTATAGTTTGCTTTGGATGTGAAAAACAACAATTGTTAGAGAACAAAATAAATCCTTTAATAAATGCAGATGAGTAACTTATGGAAATTAAGAATGTGGAATATTATGAGTATAAAAACATGTAGCAGTGACATGAATCCTTAGAGAAGTAATGTTAGGAAAACCCCGGATAAAACACTTGTATTCAATAGAAGTTAGTTCATTGATCACAAATAAGTTCATAATTAACAACCTCATGAAAGCATGTAAAGGCACACAATCTCATACATAATATATGCTCAAATCAATGAAACAATTCACCAACATAAGCATAAAATAAGCTCAACACGTACCATTTGATCATCACAAGAGAAATCTTACAATGATTGATAACACATGAAATGATTGCACACCTAGGAATAAAAAGTTGAAATACTCATCACATCATCACATGAAAAGTCCATGACATGTATAAATGGAAGTGAAAAATCACCACTTGCATTCACAAAAGTTCCAATGACTCTCAAACAATGTACCCCAATTCAGTCCAAAAACAAAAGTCCATTACATTGAACCATGAGTTTATATTTATAAAGAATCGGTGAATTTTTGTCTACCATCATGACTCTTGAGTTACATTGTTGGGAACGGGTTCCCCAAGGAGGGTTTTGGGGCTAAAAGCCCATGTTTTGGGTCAATTTTGTAATAAAGTTGTAAAGTCTTCGCATTTTGTGGTCGCAGAGCGCGAAGGTGTCAAGAGTCATAAAGGGTTGTCCGCCCTTATTTTCTAAAGTGTAAAGTCAGCTGTAAAGATCCACCCATGGTCTGCGGACCATGGGATTGTATAAAAAGGAGCTAAGTAAGTAAGCTCTAAGTAGTTAGAAATCTTAAGAAGAAAGAATAATGAAGTGAAGAGTATTGGGAGAGAAGTCTAAGTGTTTTGGGTCTTAGCATAGGTAGAGGCTCTGTAGCTGAGTGCGTAGAGGCCTAGGGTGGAAGTCTACAATTGAGTGCGCAGACTCCTGCAGCTGTGTGTGCAGGGCGGATAGAGTATGTAATAATCTGATGATATCAATAAAGAGAAGTATTCTACAAATTCTGTGTATGTATTTCTTGTTAATTCATCTGGTTATATTCCATTTTGGGTTTAATATACAATGTTTATGTGATGCGCAAATATATGTGATTATATTCGTTAGTTAAACGCAAGGATACCAGTTTACGCGACGCTAACTGGGATTGTTTAGTAAGATAAGTAAACCGCTTAAGATAACTCAGGAACCTATACAATATGCTGTCATAATAGCGCAAAAGTACCTGGATCACAGGTTAAGGCTACGCGAAGGTTAATCATACACCTTTGAGGAGGTACTAAAGGGTGGAATAAAGGGTAGACTAACAGAGCTCTAAATCTTAGTAGCCTACGTGAAAGTAGGAACAAAGGGTATAAACTGACATCACGACCATCTCAGGGTGCAGAAACTTGGTTCTAGCATCCCCCCATACTGCTTCGGGTGAGACTTTGGTTCGTGCTCCATGGGCTGATACCGAAAGGGCCAGTAGTGTAGGGATTTGTTTGGCTAACTAACACTGAACCTAAGTCAGGCCCCACATAGTCAATATATGGTTTTGTTGCCAGGACCAAAATATGCATGAGAGATGTGTGATGTCGTATCACTGGAATCCAACTAAGAAAGAGGTCGAAGACTGGTTGGATAGAAAGATCCACGAATTCGCGAAGCAAGAGAGCAGAAATCCATGATTGACAAAGGAACAGTGGTTGGATAGGTACTTATATACACAAATCCACAAGATCTTCTTTTGTTCTTTCCCATTGAGTTATACGAGTGGATCGCAAAGCTAGCAGATAGCCAAGGAAGGTGGAGACTTGATGATCCTATTGTCTAGACCCTAGAGTTGGTACAGATACTTGAAGCCTCTAAGGATAAGATCGCTTATGTTGTCGATCATTGGCTCGATCATATCATAGGAGGATTTGTGACTGAATTCACGGTCAACACCTCAGTTAGTTACAGCGAGGCAGAGTGGCGCTTTTTCAAAGGTCTGCGAGGTAAGTACTTGAAGTCTTTAAATACCTGGATTAAGATGTTATTGTGCGAAAAATGGGTTATGCAACTACCTTGATGTTCGGAGCTACGCGAAGTGGAAATAATTATAGAAACGAAGGAAGAAAGGGTCCTGAATATAGCCCACTGATTTCACCACCATTGGGTGATGAAGAGGGAGTAGCATAGGCTTCTCCATGAAGTGAAATTCAGTTAATAAGATAGGGATTCCCACGAATGCCACCTCCACCCACACCACCTCCAACTTCACTTCCATCACCTGCGACTTAACCCATACCACCACCACCTCCACCACAGTTCAACATGGAAAATTCAGTGAATTTTCCTTTGTTTAAAGGCTTGGGAAATGAGGACCCAGACCAGTTTTGGTTCATTGTGAAAGTTGTATGGGAAGCTCAGGGCGTCACAAATGACCATATGAAGAAGGAAACATTGGTTAGTGCTTTGCAGGATCGTGTGCTAACCTGGTACATCAAGTAATCTAATGATAACCCAAATTCTAGGTTGGAAAACATCCAGACTATGCTGAATAAATAGTTCAGTAGGCCTAAATCTGAGGCACAATCGATTGTGCGGTTCAAGGAAATTGCGATGAAACCATGTGAGACACCTTGGGAATTGGATGAAAGGTTGAAGTGTAAAATCCGCGAAGCTAATATGAACTTAACATATGGACAAAACCGCGAGTGGTTCATGGCTTTGCTCCTACCACACCTAAGGGTTGCACTATCAGAATAGAAGATTACAACTCAGGCAGAGGCCTTGGAGATTGCAATGAGACTGCATGAAACACCAATGAAAGATCTGAATCTGGGGGTTCAGCATATCCATGCATAGTTGTAAAATCTTTTCCTTGAAATGAAAATCTTGAATCAAGACGAAACAGTTCGATCGGAGGTGCACAAAGAGATATGGTACCTTAAATGTAAGGGTCATGGGCATGACAAAGACTACTACCCGGTCTTTGAGAACTATATTACAGGAGGAGGACCGATGCCTTTGAGGCTAAAGGCCCAAGTAGGATTGAACATGGGGCCTGTGTTGTGGTGTGCTATCTATCAGGTAGGAGGGAAACATACAACTAATAATTTCCATTTGCTGCAGAAGTTCATATAAACACCGCAATAACTGTTCTGCAACTTCTGCAAGTCGGTAGGGCATGATGAGAGCAACTTTAGAAGTTATGAAATGATAATGGAAAGAACTCTTGCCTATAGGGTTCAGGCATAAATGTAGCCCTCTGACCAGAGCACTAGGATGGTGCGAATAGGCTTCCAGGGGTGTGGACGAGGGCGAGACGGAGGAGGACTTGGCAGAGGTCATGGACAACTAATCTGTTACAATTGTGAAGGATCGGGACACTATGCCCATGAATGCACTAACCCAATGCATTCGTTGTGCAAATATTGTACTCAATTTGATCATGAGATAGAAGACTCTCCTACACTGATAGTGAGGATACGTGACAAAGGGGTGCTACCACCTCAACCGACTCAGAACCTACAGATGATGAGGTCTAAGCTTCGTGAAGAGGATGCAAATGTGAATATAGTGCTCCGAAGTGGAATTGCAATGGGTGATGATAAGGGAAAACAACTCAAAGACAATGCATGGGTTCGCAAAGCTCTGGCAAAGGAGGCTGAATTTGATTTGGAGCGTGCACGCGAAACATTCATGGAAGCAAAGAAGAGCTTTGTTGAGGCCTCTACCTCATGGAGGAGGGATAAGCCTAATCAGGAAATGGACCCTTCTATGCTTACGACCTTTCTAGAGACCTACATGAAGTTGTTGCACGATAGCAAGGCTATGAAGGGATTATAGGAACTTATAAATAGATGAGCCGAAAACACTCCAGGTGAACCACGCGTTATACAAAAGATTGGTAAGCATAAAGCAAGGACAGGGAAAGAGATGAGACTGACTGCACAGATAGGAGAATATGAAATGGATCAGGTTATTCTGGATCTGGGGTCAGATGCGAACATTTTACCAAAGAAAGCATGGGAGCGGATGGGGAGACCCACGCTACAATGGTCTTTGATTCAGTTAAGAATGGAAAATCAGCAGAAGATCACCCCCATGGGATGGATGCAAGGAGTGACTGTAGATATTGAAGGCACGAGTGCATTGGCTGACTTTGAAGTGATAGAATTTGTGGATGAAAGAAACCCCTACCCTGTGCTCCTTGGCATTTATTGGGCTACCGACATGAATGGGGTAATCAACCTAAAGAAGTGCAAGATGATATTTGAAAAGAAATCGCTCCACGTAATAGTACCGCTATATCCCACTGAAGGATTGAGCTATACAAAACCAGTCCACAATTATGGAAGTGATGATGGTTTGGACTGCATATATAAGATAACAATGCGAGACCAAGATTGGGTGAATCCCACATTAAATGGACGAATTACATGGGATCACGAGAGTTCCTGCACCTCAGACTCTGATGAAGAATTCGAGCACTAGCAAAATCAGCTACATGAAGTAACCACGTTGAGTTGTAACATGATGACCCGGTCGCTGCATTGTGTATCGTCAGAGGTAATAAATATGCCCACTTACGCTGGCCTGAATGATGTAGATGTATTTTTGGATGCATTTGGGAGGGAGGTACCAGAAAAGCAACGCTTCCAGGCTTTCGACTAGGCACTATGCGCTACGCCCACAAGATGGCGGGGTACGCACAAGGGTAGTTTTGATGATTGGCGTGAGTGTAGGCAGATGATGAGAACATGCTTTGGGAAGCTGAAGGTAAGAATGATAGACAAATATTATGGGAAGGATGATCCACATGCACACTTGGCCAAATGGGCTAAGGCTTATGGAGTGAAGCCCCAACCTAAATGGGTACACTTGTTCTGTCATACCTTGGATGTCATCCTAATGAATTGGTACTTGAAGATAGAGCTCCACCATGGCACAAGTGAATGGGATATTCTGCGTGAAGGATTCATAATGACGTTCAGCTTTGACTATGGGTTTGACTATATTGACGAAGTGCTACAAGAAGTTAAAGCAGCAATATTTAGGATACCATAAGATCCTTTGGATTTGATTCAACTCGATTGGACTACTCAGCTGAGTCACATGCTGGAATGATATAACATGACTGATGAAGAAGAAGACGAGGATCCACGAAAAATTAATATCCCTGTAACAGAGTTCACCGCGAGGTTGAGGGACCGCACATTCAGAATCTTGATATAACCGCGCCACTGAAAATGAAACAGGTAAATATTGGTACGGAGGTGGAGCCCAAATTCACGAAGATTGGAGATTACTGGGATGACGTGACGATAGATAAGGTAGCCGAATTGCTCTGAGAATACCAGGATTTTTCCCCTACCAAGTTTACAAAGCTAAAGGGGATAATAGGAGACCTGGGTGTTATGAATATCACATTAAAACCTGACGTGAAGACGGTTAAGGAAAGACCTTGTCATCTCAATCTGAAGTATAAGGATAAGGTTCGCTTAGAGCTAGCCAAGATGCTCACAGTAGGCATCATTGAGCCCATAGAAGAATCTGATTGGGTAAGCCCAATGGTAGTACAGGAAAAGAAGCAGAAGGATGAAATAAGGATATGTGTAGATCTCAGGAAGTTGAATGATGCTTGCGTACATGATCCTTTCCCGACTCTATTCATGGATGAGGTATTGGATAATGTAGGTGGCCAGGAAGCATATTCCTTCACTAATGGGTTCTCTGGGTACCATCATATCAAAATAGCGCCTAAGGTAGAAGCAAGACAACCTTTGCGACTGAATGGGGATGTTTTCAGTACACCGTAATGCCTTTCATATTGAAGAATAAACTTGTGATTTTTTTGTGCGTAGTCATTGCTGCATTCAAAGAATTCATTCATAAGTTTCTGGAGGTGTACTTTGATGACTAGTTTGTGTTTGGGTTGGTAAAATGCCATGTGGCAAGTTTGCACATGATGCTAGATACTTGTCGAAGGTACTAGATTGTGCTCAATTTGAAGAAATGCATCTTTGGGACTCTGTTGGGTCATGAGGTTTGTAGATAAGGACTGATAGTAGATCCTGTGAAGATTGCAGTGATACTTAACTTGGAGTCACTGAGGAATGTGAAACAGTTGCACGCAACCTTAGGACATACTGGGTATTATAGGAATTTTATCAATGGCTATGCCTAGATCACCGCGCTTATGGAGAATTTGTTGAAAAAGGATGTCACGTTCTATTGGAAAGAGGACTGTCAGAAAAGCCTGGATGTATTGAAAGAAAAAATGGTCACTGCGCCGAATTTAGTTTTCTCGAATTGGAAGAAAGAGTTTCATGTACATGTAGACACATCATGTATAGCACTTGGAGTAGTACTAACACAGGCTGATAGAGGAGAATTGGACCATCCTATAACATTCTCAAGCAAGAGGTTATCCAAGGCTGAGAAGAACTATTCCACCACCGAGCGCGAAGGGTTAGTGATGGTATACGCACTCCAGAAGTTTAGACACTATTTCCTGGGTGGACTTTTAAGATGTATATGGATCATTCTGCATTGAAATACCTGGTCAATAAGCCTGTGTTGGGGGGGATAATTTGTAGGTGGTTGTTATTGTTCCAAGAGTATGATTTTTAGGTTATTGTGAAGCCTAAATGATTAAACGCGGGACTAGACCATTTGTTGCGCATCGAAACGAGGGAAGAGCCCACTAATTTGGAGGAGGGATTTCCTGACGCGTAGCTATTTGTAGTGTGCATCATGGATGGGCACTTTGAAGACATCATACACTTCCTAACGACAGGAACTGCCCTGAAAGGTTACACCATCCAACGGAGAAAGGAGTCAATGGTACGCGCAATAGACTTTTTTGTCATTGCCATACATCTGTACAAAATGGGGTCTGATGAAGTATTACAACAATATGTATTGGAGTTTGAAAGGAGCAGTATCCTCACAGACACTCATGGGGGCACTGCAAAAGGCCATTATGTAGGAAGAGCGACTGCGCAGAAGATTCTACGTGCAGGGTTGTGGTGGCCAACCCTCCATCAGGATTCAAAATATTACTGCAAGGTGTGTGATGTGTGTCAATGGAGTGGCAAGCTCTCATGAAGGGATAAGCTACCTCTGAACCCATAGATGATGCTGAAACCTTTTGAGAAATGGGTGATAGATTTTGTGGGACCCATTCATCCCTAAGGGAAGAAGATGGGAGCATGGTACATTATCATCGCGATTGAGTATTTGAATTGATGGGCAGAGGCACAAACTATGAAGGATTGCACAGGCACGACCACTGCGAAGTTCCCCTTTGAATATTTATTGATGTGATTTGGGTGTCCAAAGATTTTGATGAGTGATCACAGTACACACTTTCTGAATGAAACAATCAATGCGTTGATGGAGGAATTTCAAGTATATCACCAAAAAAGCATGCCTTATTAGCCATAGGCTAATGGGATGGTGGAAGAATTCACTAAGGTGTTGGAGAACGTGTTGACCAAGGTTTTCAATGCTCAGTGAAGTGATTGGGACCTACGCATACCCGCAGTTCTATGGGCCTATCGGATGACAAGCAAAAAGTTGATTGGACAGACACCCTTTAGCCTCATATATGGTGTTGAACCAGTGATTCCATGGAATACATTGTGCCTAGTCTGCTCATAGCAGCACTCATGAGTATGACGGATCACGGAGCCCTAGAAGAGAGGCTCACTAACTGACTGAGCTTGAGGAAGAGAGATTTCTAGCTAGATTTCTCCAACAGGTACAAAGGCAGCGCGAAAAAGCATGGCATGATCAACACATTAAGCTGCGCACCTTTAAGGTAAATGATCTGGTTTGGTTATATGACAGTAAGTTTGATAAATTTCCAGGGAAGTTCAAAATGCACTGGTTAGGGCCCTATGTCATTAAGGAGATTACCGACTGTAGAGCAGTTTAGTTGGTTAAATTGAATGGATATCCCTTCCCAGGAAAGGTGAATGGAAGTTGATTGAAGCCATACACCGTGATCCAGCTAGATGACTATATGAGGGTAACATATTATTAGCGCTCCAGGTAGCTGAAAGGAGGTGTGAGACTATAAACTACACTACCTAGGTTGGGGAACTGCACGATTGGAGGATTGTGCAGATCAAGGAACTGTCAGAGGGTTCACAACAACATGAAGGGAGCTACGTTACCCAGGGAGAAAGCACGCATGTCAGCCGAAAAGTGATTGTTAAATTCATTGTTCATGATTTGATGGTAGAAATGCGGCCAAATGGAGCGGACGACTAGTATTTAAGACAAATTTTATGGGTAAGATCCTTGAAAATCTGCTACCAATCCGGCATTAATGAACCGAATGTGGGGGGAACGGTTGGATTTGAATTCAAAATTCCCTATAAATTACAGGTGGCTACCCAGTGAAAAATACTTGGCATTTTGAGAATTGCATTGTTGAGCTCTCAAGCGCACATGAACCGCAAGTACTTCGAAGCTTTGCTAGCCAGTTCAGCATTTGAGACGTTTCCAAAGGAGACACAAGAGTTGTTGCATAGCATCATGTCGACACCTGCAGAAGCTATGGACATCGAAACAGTGATAGCTAAGGCAAGGTTATTAGCAAGGCAGAGGGAGCTACCCCAGAGGTTGCAGAAGTGTTAGCTAAAGTTCCCAAATCACCACGGATGCCTAGACTGAAGTCGACCCCAACCGAGGAGAGTGTAAAGGAAAAAAAGGGCAAGCCTTCTATGATACCAGTTGGCGTGTCGTCGAGAAGAAACCCACCAAAGGACAAGCCCACCACACAGGAAAAGGGCAAAGCCATTAACCTGGAGCCGGAGGAGGAAGAAATTGAGGACATCCCAATGGATGATGAGGACTTGGGGGAAGAAGTGGAGGAAGTTGAAGTCCAGGTCATTGATCCTATCACTAAGTTGCCCAAGTACGTCCCTCCACGCAAGGGCAAGACCAAGGTGCCAAAGGACATTGACGAAAGCAAGGTCCCCTTGTAAACCCCTCTGCTGCCGGATGAGGAGGGAGCTACCCCAGAGGTTGCAGAAGTGTTAGCTAAAGTTCCCAAATCACCACGGATGCCTAGACTGAAGTCGACCCCAACCGAGGAGAGTGTAAAGGAAAAAAAGGGCAAGCCTTCTATGATACCAGTTGGCGTGTCGTCGAGAAGAAACCCACCAAAGGACAAGCCCACCACACAGGAAAAGGGCAAAGCCATTAACCTGGAGCCGGAGGAGGAAGAAATTGAGGACATCCCAATGGATGATGAGGACTTGGGGGAAGAAGTGGAGGAAGTTGAAGTCCAGGTCGTTGATCCTATCACTAAGTTGCCCAAGTACGTCCCTCCACGCAAGGGCAAGACCAAGGTACCAAAGGACATTGATGAAAGCAAGGTCCCCTTGTAAACCCCTCTGCTGCCGGATGAGATTATCTTCGAAGGACCATGCTTGGGGTGGGTTCCTTTGTTAAAAATGGAAGATTGGGACTTAGTTGACCATGAAAAGTTCTCACACTTAGCGACAAAGTAGCTGATGCACCGCATTATTGACACAACCACTGGGATGACTGTTATAGACATATTTGGGCACAGCAACCCCAATCACATATGTCCATAAACCAAGGGCTTCTGAAACCCTAAAAGTGTTGTTTCATACCCTAAAGGAACAAGGTCAACTGATTACATCAACTCCCAGAAGTTCTCCATGAAAAACTACTCAGAACTGGTCAAAATAGGACCATATACACTACTCCATGCATAGGGTACGATGAATCTCACCTATTACACACGGGGGGTGTGATGCATACTGGAAAGCCCTTCTATAGGGTGCGATGAGCGAGACTAGACAAATGGCAGAAGCAGTGTGCTAGGTGGAAACCCAGAGAATCTTCTAGAAATTACTCATATGACACTTGCCTCTCTAAATTCGGTTAGAGATGAGTAAGAGATCTGAAATCTCCAAGTGGAACCAAGAACTATTAGTGAAATGACACTAATCAAAATCCCAGAAGCTGACTCATTCTCCTGTAAACATCTATATATGGATCCCTCATCCAAGAGATCCAGAGGCTGGAATTTTTTAATTTGCAAGGAAGTGTTGTTCGTTTCTCTTTGAAGACATTGTTGGGTGATCTTTCTTTGTATGAGGTGAAGAGGGCTTTCATGCTGGGAGGATGATGCTAGATTAGACAGCTTGGTTGTAATCCTCTCTTCTACTACTTCTATCAATAAAGATATTTGAGTTTTCCTCCATATGTTTGTATATCTCTGAATCTTGTATTTGTATATGCATTTATATGGTTAATTTATATCTGATCCTACATTGTTTATGGTTATAGATCTCTATGCTTTGATGGTATTTTGCTGCCTTGACTCTAGAGGTGTTCTTTGAAGCAAGACAAGCGAGAAAGGAGTGGCGAAAGCTCTATCAAAGAAGAGAGGAAACAAGCAAGGAGACTAGCGAAAGACTGAGGTTGGTACTCTTTTCTTCTCTCTCATCTATCTCTCATAAAGGAAAACATAAGTAACTTTGGTTTGTTTGTTTTTAAGGTAACTACCCGTCTTAGTGGGACTAGCAGCTTTGAATGGACACTAGTTTTCCTGATAACAAAATGGTGACTCCACTGGGGAGTGAATAGCTTGTTTGTTTTGTTACTATTGTTTGCTTTATAAACCACAGAAGGAGCCTGAAGTTAAGCCAGCTAGCCTTCTAACTACTTTTGCTATGCAACTGCAAAGTAGATCAATGTTGCTTTAGTCAATCTCTGGGTTGGTTTATGAACTGAACATCTAGCTTGCAAACATCCTAAGTGCCCTGGTGGTAGCTCGAATAACCTCATTAGATTAGCCCCTACACTTTGTGTTTACTGACTATCATTACATAAGCTTAAACCCCTGAACTTAGCTACAAACTGTGAGTGAAAGCCAAGCACAGTCTCATCCCTGGACCATCTCATTGTCTCTTCTTGGCAACCTGGATGTGTTGCACCTCTCGTGTGTTGCAAGTGAGATGCATCCCTGTTTCCCTGTGTTAGAGGTGCGATGATTGACTAAGACTATTTTTGCCTCTAGATTTTGGTTTTTTCTTCACTGTCTTCAGCTTTATTCAGTAGTTTTGCTGTCTATGATCAGTATATCTCTATTGAAACCATCTTCCTTTGCATTATTCAACCTCCATTAGAAGGAATTGTGAATGTTTTTTATGTATTTTTCATCATTTACAGTTCTCCTTTGCAAATAGTAGCTTAATCGAACTGTCGTCATTTGATTTGAAAGTGTCGCAAGTGTCGTTTTCAATCAAGAAAAAGAGTGCCACAAAGCATTCCTATTTTAGATAGTCGATTACACTTTTTCCATTGTATTTGATTTGAATCATTAGTATTTCAAGTGTAGAAAGAAATTTAAATTCGAAATTGCAAAGTGTCGTCTTGGCTTTACTTTCGTTTTTTTGGAAAAGAAAATTGTTAGTATTGTCGCTTTGAAAGAAGATAGTTCAGATCTATACTTTGTTTTCTTTTTGTCATTCTCACATTAAGGAAACTGAAAAACAATACATGCAAGTGCATTTGCATTAAGACTGCATGTTGAATTTGATTTAGGAAAAGTGCATCTAGTGTGTGCTCTCTGCTCTATGTTGAAATAATTTCATTTCTCTTTCCTTAGTAGCTAGGTTTTTCATTGCAAAAAGAAAGTAAACGGCTCTTTATCATCTTAGATTGCATATTTTAGGAATTGTATATCTACATCACGTGGTGAACCTTAAAGGAAAACTTCTTAAGAAAGATCAACTGTAAAATAAACCTCAATGAACATAAAAACGCTTTGGAACCTAACGCACAACGTTTAGAAGTCTAGGCTAGAGACGTATTCCGGCGTCGTAAAGCCTGGTAACTATCGCTTTCATCGTAGGTTGGGTGATTCCTCCTCTTTGAGATGATAAGTGCCAGTACAGTCTTTTGCTCCCACGTACCATCGAGTATATATTGGGAAACCACAATAGGCTACACCCTTTATCCTTAGGAAGCCGTGTCTGCCACCTTATCGATCGCAATGCACTGAACACAACATTCAGGAAGATTGACTGCTATACCGTAAAAAGTATTCTGCAGTTTTGCAATTGGTTTGGTAATCCCTCTGTCTAGATTTCCAGAGTAGTCACTTTCGTTCCTTTTCAAACTCCTTAAAAAGAAAAGTTCCATCTGAGCACTTGTCACTTCAGGCTCATTAAAAATCGAAGGCGACTAGAGTCATCATTAGCTTTTTCTCGACTCCTAAAAATTGAAAAAGAAAGTTGTGTCAAAGCGTCATAAAATTTATTATAATCAGAATAACGTCACTATTCCCTTGTTGGTCTTTAGGTTGAGAAATCGAGTCTACCAATCAAGGATTTCCCCTTGGGGGAAATCCTAGTCCCTTCTCCTCTTGGGGGATGTTGGTGCTCCACACATGGCCACATTGTCCCTCCCAGGACTCACAATTGGCCTGCCCATATGGCTTTTCTCGGCCTCTGTCGTTCAAAACACCGCAATTCTTCAACAATCAAATCAGTAACTAGATGAAGTTGCTCCCCCACCTTCTACTTCATTTGTTTCTCCCTCTCCTTCTTCCTTTTTGCTTGGTGAAGCTAGTAACACTAAAAACCAAGTAACTGAGAAGAAGAAGAAAGGGAAGGAGAAGAAGAAGAAGAATCCAATGACAAAAGGGGGCAACCGTGCATCCTCTGGCAAAAATCCACACACTACACCTTCCAAACCTAAATCTCCATGTGTCATTTGCAAGGGAGACCACTATCATCGACACTATCCCTACATCCCATGGATCTTGAGGGACTGGTCTCCCTGCTTGCACAATCCGGTGTCTTCAACCGCTGACGATCATGTTGAGAGCACACCGTCAACTAGTGAAAACAAAGTCAATGGACAAAAAGGAAGATCTAAATTTCCTTGCAGACTGTGTGAAGGCGATCATGCCCTCCACCGTTGTCCCTTCCTAGACGAAGCTAAAAGAGTCTTGGATAACCGTCCTGCATCACCGTAGCGACTTCCTCCTAGATACAAGAAACTCTTGCCGAGTCCATCGCTAGTTGAAAACCCGACTGACACATCGTTGTTGTCGGTCGAAGCACCTATCATTGAAGATAAACCCTCTGAGTCCACACTGGACCAAAGTCAATAGGTCAAGACGACATTCAACCCAATCTTGTGTTCAGAGGACCCACCTTCAGGTGATGATGTCACCAAAGAGAATGAGATCGACACCATTCAAATTCTCTTCATAAACACATACCCGATGAACATGGGGGCAATCTACCCATTCCTTTACCATAGGAAGGAATTTCGGCAGAGACTTATCTAGTCGTTTATTCAGTCACACCTCCAAGCAATCTAGTCGTTTCCTTCCATTGGAATCTACTAGGGAGACCCCGCCTACCATCTAATGTACCATTCCGAATCATAGTACAAGATTACAAAATGATCATGGTTGGTACTATCATAGATGAAGGGGCTTCCGTGAGTATCCTTTCCTCCACTACTTGGAAAGCGCTTGGATCGCCATCGCTTCTACCTGAGATTCAAAATCTCTCAGGCTTCAACAATGGAACCAATCGACCGTTAGGGATCCTTCCAAATTTGCCTATAACTTTGAGAAGGAAAACCGTTTATCTGAATGCGGTGGTAGTCCAAGGGCCATTAGATTACAATCTACTCCTTGGACATGACTACATTTAGAGCATGGGAGCTATTGTTTCCTCACTCTTTCAAGTGATGTGTTTTCCACATGAAGGCAGGGTGGTCCACCTAGTTGACCAGCTTTCATTCCCTAGTTCAAACATAGCTATTAGTCAAATGCCATCCCTAACTGGTCTTTTTGCACAAGGAATGTCTCATCAATCTCCAGTCAATCCACCTGATGAGCACAAGTGATTCAGTGAATGTGACTAAACCCAGGAGGCATGCGCCCTGGTCTGCTTCGGCAGAAAACCCCCGGATATAAGGTAGGTTTCCATGTAGGAATATGACTAGTCTAATACCCCTGTTCATTTAGGAAAATGGATTTGGACTCGAAAAAGATTCCCTCGTCAAATGTTATGTGATTGGGACTAACAACAATCACCTTTGTCTATTTCGATGGGCATTGCCAAGGAAGTTTTTTGTCTGCGACGCAGGTAGAACAATCTTGCTAATGCAAGAACTTCCATATGGTGACCTGGAAACTCTACTTTATACCTGGGGGCATGCAAACCTTTTGTACGTAAGTGAAAAGCGACCAGCGTAACTCTAACCCCGTAGTTTTTACTAACTTCAACTGCTTAAGTTAGGTGATTGGTCTAATCAACCATTCACCTTTGCCGGGACCAATGGAAACGACAAAGTAAAGGAGATGTTTCCCACCAAGAAGCTATCCTACCTAACCTTAGTAGTTATTTAACCCTTAGGACAGTAGTTGGTCATTCCTAGCTTGCATAAAAAAGGCTCTAGAGCAAAGTTGCGCATGGGGCAAGCTCCCTAAAAAATGAACCTATTGATGAAACATCCTTATTATACGACTGGAATGAGTAGTTTTACGCGAAGTTCAAGCTCATTAAAAAATAAACCTAGCGATGAGAAAATGTTCCCATAGAGTTTAAGCTCATTAAAAAATGAACCCCACCTTCAGTAAATAATCTTTGCGATCGCATAATTATCAGCTTTTGAACCTTGGTCATGTTCTTACCATCACCTCCACTCTTTTTTAGCCGATCATATGCCTCCATTTGATTGTTTACCCTTTTGAGGAACAGTTGCGATGAGTGATTCTATTAGCCACCTTCTTTACACTGTCATGATTGAAAAGTTCCAAACCTTACCTGGAACCAGTTGCTATCCAAAAACATCACTCATTCCTCAAAAAACGAGTCTCCTTTAAGCTCTTTTCATCTGACTCGTAAAATATGAAAAGATTGCTAAGCAATTGGCCTCTCCAGCTTGTTAAAGCAATCGAAAGTGCCATCCCTCCTCTAGATTTTAATCTTTTTGGACTTGAGGGATTATTACACAAAAATATCAAGCGCTTGTCTTGTTCCGCTCGTTAAAACTATCGAAAAGTCATCCCTTTCATATTATTTTACACTTTTTTAGGCTTAAGGGATTACATTACAAAAAAGGACCACTGGAGTTGCCTTTTTGTCCCTTTTAGACTCTCTAAAATTGAAAAGGACCGAGTTATCTTTGTCGTTAAACTCGTTAAAACAATAGCGACAAACTTGTCCATGTAGACAAGAGCGAGTTTCACTGTCGCTAGGCTCGTTAAAACATAGCGACAGGTTTACCCGAAGGGAAAATTATAGAAAAAGCATATGTTATCCTCCTCAAGCTTGAAAAAATAAAGAGGTACTGGTCAGCAATGACTGGGGAAAAAGGGACGAAAACTTGATTAGCTTCATTGGTAGCAGGTCGCTCTTGAACATGACATTTTCACTCCGTCACCATGATTGAGTCGAGTTGGGTTATTCCGTTCACCGGTCATTTCACCATTGGTCCATCGTACCATCCACCTTAAGGTTAACGCTACCAATCCATTTCAGTGTCGTTGGTATGTTCAAGAGAAGTCGCTTAGAGAATTCACTAACCTAGCCAACGTCTCATCCACTGCAATACCTTCACTCTCCATTTTTCATGACCGCCACCCTGAACCTTATATCATCAGATCGTTTTCACCTCTGCAAGATCATTTGCTCCATTCCGTATCGTAGATGTGTGATTCATTAAGGCCCTCCTATGACGGGTCACTTCTTGTTGACATCAGCTCATTATCCAAGAAGTTGACTTAGGGACAACCCTTTCAGTACTTTGAAGCTTGCATGCCTCAATGACAAGTTTCTCACTTCCGGCGATAGGTTTACATCAATGGCCTTCGACCGAAAGACTTTACGTGGTGTTCGACATCAACTCATGTATTCACACCACGTGAATTGTATTGCAGTACCTTGAGGGTCATTATCATTATCGGTGATTCCTCTCACACTTGTTAACAACTTACATCATTGGCTGGTAAGCAGGCGATGTCTTTCCATGTTCAACATCAGAACATCTTTTCACATGGACTGACTTGTACTCTGTGCGAAGATTGAATGAGTTTGAAGACCCCGGATCTAGTTTCATCCATCTGGGCTACAATATATTCAGGAAAATAAAGACATCAAGTGTACATCACAGCTGCATAGATAATCATCCAAACTAAAGGATGATGGCTCTATTAGAATCATCAGTCTGCCACACATACGATTTCCTATCTTATGTACATGAATATGAATTTATAAAGCTGAGCATGGGAATGCCCGCCTCAGCTAGATCATGAAAATATTGTGAAGATAATGTATTGTGTTGCATCTTATTACAGGTCATCTTCCAGTTCGAAAAACCTCAAATCCTCATTATAAAGCATTTCACCCGACATCAAAAGATTTACGACCTCATGCTTTAGGGGGAAACTGTTATAGACATATTTGGGCAATGCAACCCCAATCACATATGTCCATAAACCAAGGGCTTCTAAACCCCTAAAAGTGTTGTTTCATACCCTAAAGGAACAATGTCAGCTGATTACATCATCTCCCAGAAGTTCTCCATGAAAAACTACTTAGAACTGGTCAAAACAGGACCATACAGACTACTCCATGCATAAGGTGCGATGCATCTCACCTATTACACACGGGGGGTGTGATGCATACTGGAAAGCCCTTCTATAGGGTGCGATGAGTGAGAGCAGACAAATGGCAGAAGCAGTGTGCTAGGTGGAAACCCAAAGAATCTTCTAGAAACTGCTCATATGACACTTGCCTCTCTGAATTCGCCTAGGGATGAGTAAGAGATCTTAAATCTCCAAGTGGAACCAAGAACTATCAGTGAAATGAAACTAATCAAAATCTTAGAAGCTGACTCACTCTCCTGTAAACATCTATATATGGATCCCTCATCCAAGAGATCTAGACGCCAGAATTTTGCAATTTGCAAAGAAGTGTTGTTGGTTTCTCTTTGAAGACATTGTTGGGTGATCTTGCTTTGTATGAGGTGAAGAGGGATTTCATGCTGGGAGGATGATTCTGGATCAGACAGCTTAGTTGTAATCCTCTCTTCTACTACTTCTATCAATAAAGATATTTGAGTTTTCCTCCATATGTTTGTATATCTCTGAATCTTGTATTTGTATATGCATTTATATGGTTAATGTATATCTGATCCTACATTGTTTATGTTTATAGATCTCTATGCTTTGATGGTATTTTTCTACCTTGACTCTGTAGGTGTTCTTTGAAGTAGGACAAGCGAGAAAGGAGTGGCGAAAGCTCTATCAAAGGAGAGAGGAAACAAGCAAGGAGACTAGCAAAAGACTCAGGTTGGTGCTCTTTGCTTCTCTCTCATCTATCTCTCATAAAGGAAAACATAAGTAACTTTGGTTTGTTTGTTTCTAAGATAGCTACCCATCTTAGTGGGACTAGCAGCTCTGAATGGACACTAGTTTTCCTGATAGCAATGACTTCATTGGAACTGTGAAAGTGGATCATACGAGTAGACAAGGTAGGTTTGCTCAACCTGCTATGGGTGTCGCACTACAATCACGCCCCCATTATAGTATTGGTCATCAAGCAGTTGATATGCTTGGTGCATGATGGGTGTTTGTGGCTGGAGGAGCCAATACCCATCACCGATAGATTGATCCATAGGATCATGTGACTGCCCTACATAGGGGAAAATTTGGCCATGCTATTTGGTGGAAAAGGTGGTGAGCAGGCCCTCATGGAGGCCATGAAGGAGAAATTCAAGCTCGTAAAGAAGCCGTAGGGCTATGCCATCTCAAGTATCAGTGACCCTGCAGTCAAGGTGGCCACGTAGATTTTGGCAGGAAAGGTTATGAGGAAGTGTCGCGCAGATTAACTGCCAACACTAGTCATTTCTCTTGAAGTCTAATGTGCCGAAGGAGTCCAGTTCAATTGGGTGCACTATCTTTGTGGTGAGTTCCTTGCAAACTGTTGTGAGGCACAGGAGCTCAGGAATACCTTCCACTATGTGTGGCTCTTGCTGTCTATTATATTGGTAGCATGGGAGCTGCCAGAAGACAGTCAATTCCCCTACATTGCGTTGGACCTGCCAGAAGCAGCGAAGTACGCTTCACTGTGGGTGACCAAGGATTCTCAATGCATCAAGGATAGCAAGATCTTATAGATCTTGATGGAAATGAACATCTGCATGGCTATTAATCACAAACCGTGTTTGTCGCCTACTGTGTTTGATAAACTGCAGGGGTACGTGGAGTTTAAGGCAGACTTTCACCATGTGTCGATCAGGGCAAGGAAGTACCTTGCGCAGACATGGTATGACTTGCCTTACTTGGAAATGGACAACGCAATTGATGCAGTCCTTGATCGTTGGCTGGCAGAATGGCGCATGACTTTAGACTTGGTGGTGGGGGAAAGCAAGTTCGTTGCGCAGTGAAAAAAGGAGGACACCAAGATCAAGATGGCACAACTAACCGAGAAGAGGAAGAAGGAGGCCGCTAACAAGACTCGGGTGAAGCGTGATGCCGCCCAGCAGACAGAAAAGAAGACAGGTGGAACAGAATGGGGCTCTGACAAAGGCGCAAGTTTTCCTTTGCCCAACACAAAGGAGGAAATGGACGAGCAAATAGAGTAGCACGGCGCAAACCTGCAGGCGACGTCAGCCCGCATTAAGCATCCAAGGGAACAAGAGAAAGGAGGGTCGAGGAAGAAATCCAAGGCCACTAAGATGTCGTTGGACCAAATCACCCTCATAGAGGGCGTTTTGCATGACATTGGAGACACGGTGTGGGATGCCACTGCGGAGGCACTACAATAGTTTGAACAGTAGCAGTAGCTATTATTGGGAGCCATCCAGATAGGTCTGTAGGAGCTTCAGACCTACACATCCCAGGTTGGCACAATGTCCACCAGCCTCGCTATCAGCACATCAGAAGCTGTCGAGATGTTGCGTGCAAATCACTCCAGTGCGATAGTGCCGCCAGATGGAGCACTTACCACAAAGAATAAAGTTGACAAACCCACTATTAGCACCCTCAAGAGAGTGGGGTTCAACTTGGTAGCACTCCCTGGAGAGGCACTCCACCTATTGTAGGATGGAGTGATCGCAGAGCTGAGGGCCCACGAACACCGCACTTTACAGGTAATCAGCGAGTAGAAGATTAATAATGAATAGATGGCCCTACAGCGAGACTCTGCCATCGTTGTCGTGACTGAGGTAACCAACTGAAAAAAGCACATAATTTAGGTCGTGGAGGAGGCATGCCGAATGGTCCCAGAGTTGGCCATTCCTGAGGAAGAACCGGTCGAGGTGTGCGTCCGCAAGCTTGCTATAGGGGTGTGCAACACTCACACAAAGATGGCTAGGGTTCAGTTGGAGCTGAACCTACAGATTATAGAATTATAGTTGAAGGCCTAGCCTTCAACTCTGCCAGAAGTAAAGGAGCAACGTGCAATCACTGTCACAGAGATGATAGTGGCAGTTGACAGTGCAAAAGCAGTCTGAACACAACTTTTTGAACAATCATTCAAGGTCCTGAAGAGCCTGCGTGAGGACCCTAATGTATAGCGGCTAGAGACAAAAGTGCAAGAACTGCAGCAGTTCTATGACGAAGTAAAAGGTACAGCGTGAACCGTTACTCTCACACAGAGACTGGCAAAGCTGCAGGAGGCCAAGCAGTTGAAAGAACAGGTAGATGTGGCGTAACACAAGGAGGCAGTGCTGAAGGCACGATTGAAGCCGTGGTTGGATGAGGATTATATTGTTATGGCCTTTATTGAAGGTAAGCTTGTGAATCTGCAAGCAACTCAGCAGAAGCTTTAGGCTGAAAGTTCACGACCAGTGATGGAGAAGTTGGTTGAAGAAGTGAAGCAGGTGGCCCCATAGTGCATTACTGAGGTTGCAGTCATACAAGTTGAGATGGGAGGTATTCGCGCCAAGATATCCGCACCTGCAGAGTGACTCGAGGGCGAGTCACCATGTTTGTGTTGGGGACCTGTTGGGAGTGGGTTCCCCCAAAGACAGTTTTGGGACTAAAAGCCCATGTTTTGGGTCAATTTTGTAATAAAGTTGTAAAGTCTCCACATTTTGTGGTTGCGGAGTGCGAAGGTGTCAAGAGTCATAAATGGTTGTCTACCCTTATTTTCTAAAGGGTAAAGTTGGATGTAAAGATCCACCTATAGTCTGTGGAACATGAGATTGCATAAAAAGGAGATAAGTAAGTAAGCTCTAAGTAGTTAGAAGTCTTACGAAGAAATAAGAATGAAGTGAAGAGTCTTGTTAGAGAATTCTAAGTGTTTTGGGTCTTAGCATAGGTAGAGGCTCTGCAGCTGAGTGCGCAAAGGCCTAGGGTGGAAGTCTGCAGCTGAGTGTGTGGACCCTTGAGCTGTGTGCACAGGGAAAATAGAGTCTGTAATAATATGAAGATATCAATAAAGAGAAGTATTTTGCAAATTCTGTGTATGTATTTCTTGTTAATGCATTTGGTTATATTTCGTTTTGGGTTTAATATACAATCTTTATGTGATTGGCAGATATATGTGATTATATTGGTTAATTGAATGCGAGTAAGGATATCAGTTTACGCTGTGCTAACTGGGATTGTTTAGTAAGATAAGTAAACTTCTTAAGATAACTTGGGAACCTATATAATATGTTGTCATAGTAGCATCAAAGTACCTGGATCGTGGGTTAAGGTTGTGCGAAGGTCAATTGTACACCTTCATAGAGGTACTAAAGGGTGGATTAAAGGGTAGACTGACAGAGCTCTAAATTTTAGTAACCTACGCGAAATTAGGAACAAAGGGTATAAATCGACATCACAACCATCTCAAGGTGAAGATATTTGGTTCCAGCATCCCCTAATACTGCTTCGAGTGAGACTTCGATCCACGCTCTGCGGGTTGATGCCAAAAGGGACAGTAGTGTAGGGATTTGTTTGGCTAACTAACGTTGAACCTGGTTTAGGCCCCACACAGCCAACATACATCATGACCTTTCATATTCCCACATGACTCTCTACTCTAATCTCTATTATACTATTAACATATTACATGAAAGAAATAAAATACTCTCAAACTATTAGTCTAGTAATAGAGAGGTCTCGTACATCCAAATGTAATTCTTGTGCTAGTGTGATATCCCTTGGATTAATGATTTGTTTGTAATTAAATGTGCATAAGTTTATTGTTAGTTAAGTATGCTACATTAAAAGACAGATGAATATTTTAATTATCAATAATTTATTACTAATGGTAGCTCATTGTGAAGTTATAATTATGTTTTATTTTATAAATAAAGAAAATTATGGGAAATTAATGGATAAGTACAAATAGTTGAAAGAGGAAAAATGTTTCAATTTGATTATGGAAATTTATTATTATCCATAAATAAGTTCCAGGAATATAATCTAGCTGATTAGTTTTATTAAGAATTATGATATTGGCTAGTTAAATGTCTCCTAGAAGACAAGGAATTGTCCTCAATAGTTTGAAACAAGAGCTCATTAATGAGCAGATAACTACCAGACACCTATTGGCGAGGTGGAGGAAGTTATTAACCAAACAAGGAGTGGTAGATGGATAGTATTTGTTGTTTTTACTTGCTTTTGTCTCATTATTCTGAGAGTAGAACAGAGACTAAAGAGAAGCAAGAAGTGCGAAATAGAGAAAAGAATTGCAGACCTGGTTGATCGAGGGGGCATTGGTTGTGTAGTAGTGTCATGGTTGGGAGGAGCTAAGTACATAGCTATTACCTTTCTAAACAAGAAAAAATTTCATCAAGTCGGTATCTCTAACCTCTCTATTTTATTATTTGACATGAAGAGGGAAGAATCTAGTTATGTAATTAGTTTATGAAGTTTGTATTATGAAGTTCTATTTATGCTTCGTATATAAAAACAAAAGAAAAAAGATATTACGCTATAAATTACTAAAAAAAATTATATAGGAGTTATTTATTCAAATAATATCGAAAAACTTTATAGAATGCTATTTTATTGTTTAAATTTACATGTTTATTGTTGTGGTCAGAAATGGAAAAATCAATGAGTTTGATTGTATGTAACATAAATATTAAATACGAGATAGATTTAGAATTAGATATGTATTGTTTGCCAATGTAAGTAAGGATATATTAACTTGTAGCAGAGATATTTAAGGAAGGTAGACAAACATATTATAATGCAAAAAAAAACATTGTGCGAACTATATATATATATATATATATATATATATATATATTCCAAGAACTTTCATGGTATAAATACTATAAGGTTTACAACAAACGTTTGAACAATTATACAGAACCTTCTTAGAATAGGAGGGTTTTCAATTTATAAATAATAACGATGTAAATCAAAAAAGCAAAACCATACTAGAACATAACTATAACCATTTCGGGAATGCACCAATACCATTTATTATAAATGTGAAGTACCAGATTCATTCTAAGAAATATGTGGTTATATATATATAGCGAGAGAGAGAGAGAGAGAGAGAGAGAGAGAGAGAGAGAGAGAGAGAGAATTTCCATTCTTGAGTACTTAACAGTTCAATATAGGAAAAGGCTCATAGCCTTCTTATAGTATTAAAGAAATAAAAATTGTTGGGGACAATATATGCCATGAGAGGCACCAAATAAAAACATATAAAATGCATAGTCTAGAATTATAGTTACTTGGAACTATGGTCTTCAAGTAGAGGAGAATATCGTCCAAATAGAAGAAAGGACCAAAAGTTTGAAACCCTGACCTGGTATATAGGACACATGAGTCGGTACATATGAAGTCAATCCAACTTAAGTATTCATAAAAAGTATATCACTCAAACATGATATTCATACATGTAGAAATTAAAATGAAGAACATTTAGAAAGCCTTTAATAAATGATATATATGTATACAGAAATGTTGAAAATTGGAGTATTAATATACAATGACGAGTAAATTATCTAAGCTAGATTTGCTATAAGCACTATATATCCTTTTCCTATACATTGAAGTTATAAATGTCACTATATTATTAAAATTAACAAAAATAATTAAAAAACCTTACACATAAAAATGAGAAGGAAAACAAAGATTGTATAACCCCTATGAATGGACGGTCATAGATTAAGAACAACAATAACCACACTGTAATATCCAACATTATTTTTGAACTCTTATAAAAAGATTAAAGAATGATGTATGACAAAATAATTACAGAGACTAAGAAATTCTAATAGTAAATTAATGAACACAATAGTTTTATTAATAAGGAAAATTTTGAGCAATTAAAAACCTTAAGGTTCAAAAGCAAGACAAAACCCTAATGGGGTTACAGTTGGAAGAACCAGAATTTTAATTTGAAAATCCAAATAAGTAAAGAGAGAACCCATTAAGGGCTTTTCATACATATTTCGGACACAACTGTAAAGAGAATAATAAAAAAAACATAGACCCTGTTATTTTTTGTAGCATCGGACGTTGTTCTAGTCTCAAAACTTTGTGGAGAGGCTAAAACACAAGAGTTCACCAAAATCAATAAACAGTTTTTGAAAATTCCCCCTAAATATGGCTCAATTAAATTAATTGATCAATAATTTAAAAATGCCTAAGTCTAACTTAAGGAAATCGATTAATTGAGAAAGGTGAGAATTATTTAGAAACTCACACTGGTCGACCTGGAGATGATATTAGCCATCAATCCAATTTTAATATTGACCACTGGAATCCCAAATGGATATTATAATAAGAAGTTGATGGGTATATGGAGAACACATCAGTTGTAGATAATCAGTGACCAAGGCAATTTGGGTTTCCAGTTGCGGGTGATTCAACAATGAGATTGAGATGGTGATTGAGTAGAAGGTGTCAGAGGGACATAGTAGCATATTTCCATAGGAGTTTCCCTTTCCAGAAGAGTCAATAGAGGAGGAATATTATTTCTCCAGGAGGTTGCACAGGAGCTATGCAGAACCTTAAGAAAGCAATTCGATTTAGTTGTTGGGAAGATCAATTAAATATCTAGAGGCTAGGAAAGTATTTCATAGTGCTGGAGAGTAGCTTCCAACAATAGATATAGGAAAGATGACTTGTTGTGAGAGGGTTTGTAGTCAAACATGTCGAGGCTTGTGTAGGAGCAACATAGTAGAGTCTGCACAGAGGTTGGACGACTAGCCTTTCAGAGGGATCCGGTTTCTAGGATTTCTTGAGGAGTAGGGTAAATTCCCTCAAATATTTTTCCATTATTTCTCTTGGATAGAAATGCCAGGTTGGTGTCATTTTATTGTACTCAAAATTTTCACGGTTGCATAATAATAAAACCCTCACTGTTGCATCAGTTTTCCCGCATTAGGATTTTCCAGGGACATTTGTCCAAAAATAATGTTGTTATTTTTCTGTGTGTGCTAGTATTTCTCAATTCTAATTTTTTATTCTGCAATATTTATATAGTGAAGAAATTGTAGTGTTAATATTTCATTATTTTGTCATTAACAAAATAAAATGCATAATTAATTTATCAGTTAGCAGATATATTTCTAGTTGTTTCATTTCAAGGAATCTTCACATGGTACCAGAGCATGTTTGACAGATAGAAGGCTTAGAGTAAGAAGAAGAAAAATTAATTGTTTAGAGAGAGAATCAGGATGAAATTTTTATGGGTTGCACAGTGCCCAGCTAGGCAATATGAATTGTTGAAAAGGGTTCAATTTTTCAATTGCAGGTCGTAGGAAAAATTTAATTTGTATGGTGAAAAAATTTGAGCAGGAAGAGGGAGTAGAAACTCAGTATTTTCACAATGCAGACTCTTGTTCTATGCACATAAGGTTTGCATTAGTTTGCTAGAGTATATTCAGTGTCAGGTGGAAGAGAAATTGTATACACAGAGGGAGTTTCTCTCATAGGTTTTCTATCTAAGAAATATGAAATTTCCAATTGCAGCATGTATATTTTCTCACTCAAGGAAGAAGTGTGAAAAGTAGAGCTAGAAACTGAGAAAGAAAGGGAGGATATTCCTGTTTATTTCTCTAGTTATTTGAGTTTCAAATATTTTTCATCTTTGCAAAGATGGTCGTACGAGATTTCCATAGGAGGTTGTGCAAGTTAAATAGAACGTAGATCTAGGCAGTAGGTCAACTTCCAATTGTCAGCGATAGGCGTTGGAGGAAGTGTGAGTTTTATAATGTGAGTTGCAAAGTGAAGTAGTTCCCCAATAAGGGACAAGGCTCAAAAGGAGTTAGTGGGGAACTAGATCTAGGTAGAGGAGTAAGAGACTCAAGTGTTTATTATGGGCAGGGTCCAATATAGTTGCAACAAGGAGATGAGTCATATTAGTTCTAGTTTTTTGTAGTGGGACAATCACCTTTTCTACAGGAGCCCACAATATCATAGTAATAGGTTCAGTGTCAGTAGGTTTAGTCAGTTATTCAGATGAAAAATACATAGCTAGTTTCCATCAGTACACATGAGACAGTTGCAGTGACACAGGAAGTGCGAACTGTAGTTGTAGTTCCAACCAATAGATTCCCAGTGCATAAATACACATTCTGGTTTCCATTACAGGAGGATAGTACTAGTTTCAAGGAGGGAGAAAAGATATTTCCTATAGGGAGATCAAGACTCGGAGGGAGTCTAGATTCAAAGGGAGAAACCCCATGGAAGCTAATACTTTAGGATCTGGTGAGATCAGACTCATTATTGTAGTAGTTGCAGCAGCAGTGTGGAAGGAGAAAAAAATAGTAGCAACAACAATATGAGTAGATCATATTTCACCATGTATGTAACTATACCTCTAGGAGAGAGGTGGGGAAATATAGAGCTTTAGTCCCATAGTTGTGCAAATATTTCGGTAGGATCCAATGAGGTGAGCATCAGATGGTGTTTTCTCATAGGAAATTACCCTTGCCACAGGGGCTGAGAGTATTCAATAGCATGAGGATCAATTTCAGTTGATGCAGTTAGATTCTAGAGTGACAATTGCATACTAGTTGCAGTTAGATGTTGTGGAGCCCAAAGTAGTGTTAATATTAGAGGAGGCTTAATGTAGAATTAACAACAATGTATATTTATTAGTAGACAGTGTGAAGGCTAGTAATAGTGCGAGGCTCAAGAGATAATTGCAACACAAAGACAGTTGATTTATTATTTGGATGCTTCTCAGTTGTAGTGTTTACAGTAGTAGCAACAACATTGAGAAGGATGTTAGTTGGTTTGTAGTGAAAATGTAAAGTTTCCCAGTAAGGGACAAGGCTCAAAAGGACATAGTGGGGTACCAAATCCAGGTGGAGGAGTATGAGACTCCAATGTGCCATATGGGCAAGGTCCAACATAGTTGCAACAAGGAGATCAATCAGATTAGTTCTATTTTTTTGTAGTGTGACTATCACCTTATTGAGAAGTGTAGTAAGAAAGTCTCAATTTGAATTTTCCTTAATCAAATTGAGAAAATTTTAATTTCCATATCAACAGACAACTTGGAGGTAATTAACTTGTGTGGCATGGCTCTTGTCACTCAGTTAACTCAGTAAATTTGAGGTTTGGATTTCAACTAAGCGTGCATGATTTCTGATTTATAGCAATCAAGGTTAGTTATTTCCAGTTGTATTAAGTAAACTAGTCATAACTGTTGATAGAACTAGTGTAAGGATAGTTATGCAGTGGGACAATATTCTAACTCAATTATCATCTAGTTAACTGATCAATCAACCAAAAATAGACAGTTCATGTAGAGAATTCGAGTTCCCTAGTTGTGGTGGAGATTTAAATGTAGTGTAACATCGGCTATAGACTAGTCTTAAGTGTACAAGTGTTGCATGCAATCAATGATCCAACCTTTGGAATTACGTAATCAATTGGAGGAAAATTTCTAAATAATAGGAGCCTAATTTCTTAGGAATTTGGCTAGAAAATAGGGACTCGAGAAGAGGCATAAATTGACTAAGTTTGGGTTAGAGATTCTCATTAAGTAGAGATATAGATTATTCACTTACATGTTTAGTTGAAATTGAGATAGCAATTGTAATACAACCTCTATTCATCTTATTAATGCAAACAAGATTAAGGGGGTTTTAGCAGTTGCTTTCCCCTATAAAAAATAATGTACATGTGTGTGATTTCTTATTGCATTTATGATATTGTTGTTCTAAATTGTGAATTGAATTCTGTAGAGCAGTAGAGTATAATTGTGTCTCTTGATTTCGATTAAATTTTCTTGAGCAGTTGTAATTCTACACCATATTTCTACATGGTATCAGAGTTGGATTCAAATTAGAACAAGAATTTCAAAATTGGTTGTTAAGAAGTTCAAATTTGTAGCTTCAATTAAGCAGTATCTCTTAAGAGTTGGGAAGATGACCTTCAACAGGATGAGATTAGAGTATGCCTTGGAAGGTAGCTCAAATTTCATTGCATGGGAGGATCACAAGGAGGTGGTTCTTGATGACAATAGATTTTTGGAATATGTCAAGATAGACATTGTAAAAATAAGATCAGTTGATGCCCATAACCTAGATCAATGGAAGAAATATGTAGTCAAGTTGAGGAGAATTATCTTCAATGGAGTGTGAGACCACATTGTCTCAAACATCCATGGGAAAGAAAATCATTTCGCAATGTGTAAGGCACTGATAGACCTATTCAAGAATAGTAGTGACCATATAAAATTTTCCCTCAAAGATAAATTTTGAAATATCAAGATGCAAAAGAATGACACTATTTTGTTGTATCTAACCATATTTACACAAGTTTGGGATGAGCTTGGACGGGTTGGTGTGATTGTTGAAGAAGATGACCTTGTGACCCTAGCTCTTCTAGGCCTTCCCAAAAGCTGGTATAACTACCAGGACTCAGTGAATGGAAGCGAAAATTTACCGAAGTTGGAAGGGTTGTGGTTTGTTTTGGTTCAAGAAGACTTCAACAGAAATACCATAGATAGAGTAACATCAACAGAAGTAGAAGAGTACTTTGTTGTAGTTTGAAAAGGATTGAAGGCCAAGGGAAAGAAGTCCCAAGGAGAGGAAGAATCGATCCAAGGGGGCAAGAAGGACTTGCCCAAAATAAAATGTTTCAATTGTCATGAATTCAGGCACTATGCTACAAAGTGTCCACACAAAATTTCTAGTGAGAAGGATCATGTAGTAGGAGCAGTAGGTGAAGCTTTGGCTTCAAACTTATCACATGCATGTCTAGCACTGTGATAGGGAGTGCGTGGTACTTGGACTCAGGTTCCTCATTCCACATGATAGGGTGTAAAGAGTTTTTCATTGACCTAGAGGAGAAAGCTCTCTAGATGCATATTGAATTTGGGGACGATGGAAGGTACAATTCTACTGGGATTAGTATAATAACCTTTAAGAGGGATTCAAGCTTCCCTCTTCACCTCAAAGATGTTATGTTTGTACCAGGATTGAAGAATAACATCATCTTTGTAGTAGTTTTAGAAGGCTATGGCCATGATGTGATCTTTAGTAAGGGGAAAGCCTTTCTGAGACATATAGCTACTAAGTAAGAGAATAATATTGGAGTCAGAGTGAGAAACCTCTACAAGCTAGAGGTATATTTTTCCATGCATGCAACTATATCTCTAGGAGTGTGGTGGGGCGATGTAGATTCTTATTCCTAGAGTTGCAAAAATTTGGGCAAGGTCCATTGAGGTGTTCTCCTCATGGATCATTAGCTTTCTATAGGGGCCCAAATTATTCAGTAGTGGGAGGATCAGTGTCAGTAAAATAATTAGGAGTGCAGATGAGTGTTGACTTAAGAGTAGGAGGCTCAGTAGCAAAGTTTGCAGCAACACAATTTTCCCAATAGATAGTTGCAAACACATTTGATTTATTTTTTTTATGCTTCTCAGTTGCAGTTGTTGTGATAATAGTAGAAACAATGAGAGGTATTACTATAGCGATGCATGATAGGGGTAGTGGGAAATCCATTTCTTGCTAAGAGGAAGTGTTGATAAGTATAGCAAGAAAGTCTCAATTTGATTTTCCCTTGGTCAAATTGAGAAAATTCGAATTTTCACATCAGCAGACAACTTGGAGGTAGTTAACTTGTGTGACATGGCTCTTGTGAGTTAGTTAACTCAGTAAATTCAATTTAGATTGCTTGGAGTTTAGTTAAGCATGTGTGATTTCTAATTTGTAGCAATGAAGGTTAGTTATTTCCAGTTGTATTAAGTCAAACTAGTTCTAATTATTGATAGAACTAGTGGAAGGTCAGTTGTACAGTGGGACAATAGTATAACTCAGTGATCATCTAGTTAATTGATAAATAAACCAAAAAAATATAGTGCATGCATAGAATTTGAGTTCCCCAGCTATGGTGGAGATTTCAAGGAAGTGTAAAATCAGTTGTAGATCGTCTTGAGTATTGTACAGGTGTTGCATGCAATCAATGATACAACCTTGGTAATTGCACAGTCAATTGGAGGAAATTTCCTAAATAATAGGTTCTAATTCCTCATAAACTTCACAAGGAAATAGGAGCTCAAGAAGAGGCAAAAATCAACTAATTCTGGGTCAAATATTTTCATTGAGTGGAGAGAGATAGGTTATTCACTTTCAAGTTAAGCTTAGATTGAGCTAGCAATTGTAATACAATCTTTATTCATCTGATTAATGCAAGAATGCTTAAGGGGTTTTTATTAGTTTCTTTCCCCTAAATTTTTTTTTTTGCATGTGTGTGATATCTTATTGCATGTGTGAGATTGTTGTTCTAATTTATGAATTGAATTCCATAGAGCATTAGAGTAGAATTGTGTCTCTTGATTTAGATTAAAATTTCTTGAACAATTGCAATTCTACACCATATTTATACACACCTTTGCTACAAATCCCATAATGTCATAGTAGCAGGTTCATTTTTAGCAAGTGCGGTAAGATATTTAGATGACAACTACATAGCTAATTGTAGTCAGTACACATGCAAAAATTGAAAAACTAGTTGTAGTGACACCAATAGTGTGAATTGTAGTTGTATTTATAGGCAACAGATTCCTAGAGTAGATCTATGCAATCCAATTTCCATTATAGGACGATAGTGCGAGTTTCCAAGAGGGAGCAGAGATATTTCCCATAGGGAGATAGAGACTCAGAGGGTGTCTAGCTTCAGAGGGAGAAGCCATATGCAAGTTATTACTTCAAGATTTGGGGAGATTAGACTCATTGCAGTATTTGCAACAACAATTCGGAAGCATCGACAAAATAGTAGCAACAATAGTATGAGTAGATCATATTTCACCATGTATGCAGATATATCTCTAAGAGAGAGGTGGGTCTATATGGAACTTTAGTACCAGAGTTGCATAAAGATTTGGGAAGGATCCGTTGAGGTGAGCATTGGATGGTGTTTCCTCATGGATCATTATCCTTGCTACAGGGGCCCACATTATTCAATAATAAGTGAATCAATGTTAGTTGATGAAGTCAAATTCCAGAGTGGTAGTTGTATACTAGTTACAGTCAGATGTTGTGGATCATGGAGCAGTGTTGATAACAGAGTAGGAGGCTCAGTGCAGAATCTACATGTTGTTGTCTCTACAACACCCTATTCAAATTTTGGAGCCTACCAAACTATCACATCAAGTTTCACTTTGGTCATTAAGTGTCACTTCAAGTCATTCCACATGTTTGAAGTGTTCTTGATCATTTGTAAGTGTCGTCACATTGTTTAGAACATATTTAGTGAACTTCATGGTTATAATACCTTTTTTTGTTGTAAAACGACCCTTTTGGTCGTAGTGGCACACACTTTGTCCATTGTGCTTGGAGAGTGTTTGTAAACTAGTGTTTCTAAACTAGCGTTTGATGTGTATTTCTCATTATTCGATCCTTTCTAATTCTTATTGATTATTTGGTATGTGTTGCACTTTATTTTATGTCTAAACTCATTGTGTTTTCCCTTTGTTTTATCTTTCAGACTTAGACAATTTTTGGTTGCACAAGTTAGCCCACTAAGGCTAGGAGAGCACATAGTGCACCTTTAAGACTTAGTCAGGACTCCTTTTTATTTAGAGTGTTCCCTTTTCCCTCCAAGAGCACATAATGTACTCCCAAGCATCTTCCTATTCTTCCCTTTCTGAATTGTACCCTTAACATAAGCCTTCCTCCTTATTTATCACATGACGCATCACCGAGAAAATTCATGGTCCCTTGAGCCTTTAGCCTTGTTCCCTATGCCCTTCTTGGTTCCTATTGTGTGCACAATGCACTTTGGAAGGCCCAAGTCTGACCCCTTGAGCCTTCGTATTTGCGTCATGCGCCCTTCTTAGCTCCCTTGAGCACATAACGCACTTCCAAGCCTCTATGGTCTTCCCTTACCCTTTAGAACTGTACCTTGTGCCCTCCCTTGAGCATCCTCTCTCCCAGTGAGTGTACAGTGCATCCTTAGGCCTTAAGCACTAAACCATTCATCCTTCAAGGTGCTCCCTGTGCCCAGAAGCCTCCTAGTTCCTCCCAAGCACACTAATAAATCATGAACATACAATTTACACGAAACATGTTAGAATAAGAGGATTTTCAGACTAATATTTTCTTTCCATGAGTTATTTCAGCTGTAGGTATTCCAGAACAACATGTTAAATATGAATGAAGAGATCAAAAAAAGAGGGCAGTCAAAGGAAGCATTAAACAAATAAGCACATGTGATGTTACAAAATGAAGAACATTGAAATATTGATGGTCAAAGCAGCCCAAAAGGCTCCATATGGTCAAAGACCCCTTGGAGGGTGAAGACATCAACAACATGGAAGTTGCATACAAGATTCAAGATACAAGCGGAAATATTATCACATATCAATAAATTCCATGTCATCAGTCACTATAAGTCCAAGTCATTGATGTGAGTGACTTGTCATGTTCACACCACATGATTATGTGGAAATCATGATGTAATTATGTAATTATTGTAAAGACAAAGAAGTGGAAGTCCAAGAGTCATGTATGGACAAACGAGCCATATGAATAAGTTCAAAATATATGTAATTCCAAATTCATATGTAATTCCAAAAGTCATTTAGAAGTCCAAGAGTTATAGAATTCCAAAGGTCATTAGAAGTTGAAAAGTCATATGAGAAACTCAAGAGTCATGGGGATATGAAATATCATGCCTCAAGTTATGAAAGGATCCTCATTACTCAAGCAAAATACTTTTCACCTTGGCTTCTCCGAGAGGAATTAGAGAGATAGAGATAATAATTTTGGGGAGAAAGTAATGGCTCTAACACTCCACTATTGGAGCTAGTTATGTTCATTTTATTCATGTATCTTGGAAATTTTTATTAATACTTGAAGCATTTTGGCCACCACATTTTCATGCATAGATCATGGATTTTTTGAGACTATTCTTCTAATGCTTTTATTTTATGTTGTCCTCCATATGTACTAAAGTAATTGAACTATTTTGGTGACTTTGGTGCTCAACTTGTTGGAAATGTGTTGTGATGATTTTAATGGTTGTAGCATCTATGTGAACTATTTCGCTTAATGTATAATGATTCCTCATTGTTTATGTGTGTGTTTCTTTACTAGATTAGCACTACTACTTTTATTTTAGAGAATCACTTTTAGTCCTCGTAGTTAAAGAACCATGATATATTTGCAATCGAACATTCCACAAGGAACACTCTCTTGCTTATTCAAAAGCACATGCACACTAATCTCTCATGCTAATTGCTTAAGTCATGAGAAATATATGAGTTAATGGAAGTCAAGCCATATTTCTAGTTGGGACTCCTACACTAAATGATGTGAGGTCTAGTTCGGACCTCATATTGGGGAGATCCCTTGTATATTGGTGGGATCCAACATCATCAACATTCTAGCGCTAGAAGGAGGGAAACCAATTTTTTATGGCTAATAGATAATCACATCCTAATCATTTATCTTCTGGATAAGGCAGTAATATCCCAAGTTCCACCCCAAATCATATTCCTGAGGTAGGAGGGTCTTCTCAACCTAATCCTAATTTAGCCTATGAAGTTACCTAAGATCAACTCTAGGCAATTCAACCTATTACTCATCAGTTTTCAAAAGTTACCAGTTTACTTCTTGTTGCTCATAATATTCCTCAGCACGCCAAGAAAAAAGAAACAACTCATACTGGTGTGTTGGTTACATTGATGGAAGATTTGGTTTTTTACACTCTTGAGGAATTATTAGTCTTAAGAAGACACATTTCAGCAAGAGTTTCTTCCACCTATTAACAACGAATATGAGGATTATCTTGTTCTTTGTGATAGAGAACAATCGACAGTTGATTTGGAGTTTAAAAAAGACTTGAACAGTGAAGGAGAAGGCTCATCAAATTCATAAAACAAGGAGGAACAAGGAGATGAAGACATGGTTTATCAAGACCTGGATTGGATGGCCCAAGGGCCACTCACTCTCTCAGATAATCTTCATAAAATTACTAAACATATGAAGAAGTTTCTCTCAACGTTTGATCCTGACAAGAAGGTTAAGGAAAAGGACCATATTGATGATTTCTACATGCATCTATGAATGCTAGAGGTACGATATGATGATGTTGCTTGTAGGATCTTTCCTTTCACTTTAGAAGGTAGAGTAATAGTATGGTATCATAGTCTACTTGTTAATTCAATCCATGGTTGGAGGGAGTTTAAGAAATTGTTTTTGGAGAAATTTGTTAATGATAAAACTCCTTCCATGTTGTTAAAAGAGTTCAGAAATATTAAGATGGGGAAAAAGGAGAAAGTCAAAGATTATAATCAAAAGTTTAACTGTATATTGAACAAGTTCCCCAAAAACATGCAAACTCATGATCTATTATTATAGATTATTATACAGTTTCCCTGCCAAAAAACATTTTTTCTTTTGTCAAGAGAGATGCAAAGGAGACACGGCCTTAAACTTTGCAGAAGAAACCATTGTGGAGAAAGAGTTGTGTTATGCAACTAGCTCATAAAATAGAAGAAAAGATAGATCAACGCCTTCAAAATCAGCCTCTTTGAGGGGGAAACCTCCTTTACATTACAAAAATGAATAATTCATGGATGGTTCAAATGAAACAACCTCCTTTCTACATATAGGACTCTAAGGGGTCACAACATAATTAGAGTCGACATAAAAATAATAATGTAAGGGCACCACAATAACAATAGTGGGCTTCTATGGGGCACAACAATAACAATAAGGGGGCTACACTAATAACAATGAGGGAAAACACTAGAATTATAGGGACCTATCATGCCCCTCTCCTTGAAAAAAAGAGTTGTCCTCAACGCTTGAATAGTTTTGGATTCTTTTGTAATGGTTGTAGCTGTAAAAATACCTAGTCGCCTACATCAAAACTTCTTTCGTTGCGATGTTGATTCGCCTATTGTTTCATTCTATTCTACACCAAAATGAGGTTATCCTTTAAGAGTTGGAGAACTTGTTGTTGATGCTCTATGTGATCTTCCACTTCTTGAACCTTAGAATTTTCTCTTAAAAATGATGTGATGGATGGTGGATGATATCCATAAAGTGCCATAAATGAGGTCATTTTTGCTACAGTATGGAAGGAAGTGTTATACCATGATTCAACCAGAGGTAACCACTTGACCCATTTTGTTTGTTTATAAGATACAAAGAAACGAAGATATCCTTCCAAACATTTTTTTACTATCTTAGTTTTCCCATCTGACTGAGGATGATAAGATGAGCTTTGAGCTAATTGAGTACCCAGACAATAAAATAATTCCGTCCAAAGATTTCCAGTGAAAATAGGATCTCTGTGGCTTACAATAATCTTTGGGTTTCCATGTAGCTTTTGAATTGTTTCCATAAATGCAGTAGCAACTGTACTGGATTTAAATGGATGAGATAATGCACAAAAGTGTGCATACTTGGTAAGTCTATCAACTACCACCATGATGACACTCTTTCCTTCGAACTTGGGTAAACCTGTGATAAAATCCATTAAAAACTCCTCCCAATGTTGACTTGGAATCGATAAAGGTTGTAATAGAATTGGGGTCTTAATTGTATCAACTTTATTTTTTTGGAAAACCAAACATTCCACCACAAACTTTTGAATATCAGATTTAAGGTCATCCCAAAAAAATTCCTTCTTAATCCTATGGTAAGTTTTTAAAAATGCTAAGTGCCCTCCTAAGGGAGAGGTGTGCAATTCCAGAAGAATCTTTGGTTTGAGTTGGGATTTATTAGAAAGGTGTAAGCGATCTTTGTGCCATAATGCATCATTTTTCCAGCTAAATGTATCAGACGTACTAGGATCTTGCTGCAAATTTTGAATGAGTTCCCACCTTCTTCGTCATTCTTTCATTCATCCCTCGCTTCGGTTATCCAATATGGTTGGATAATAGAAATGGCACAAAGAAATGCTTCCACATCCTCATCCTTTCTTGAGATTGCATCTGCAACAACATTTTTCTTCCCTTTTTTGTAGATGATTTCAAAGTCATAACTCAACATCTTTGTGACCTATTTTTGTTGCTCTTCTAAAGACAATATTTGTTCTAAAAAGTATTTAAGACTATCATGACCTGTTTTTACCTTGAAGTGCCTTCCCATTAGGTAAGGCCACCATTTCTTAAGTGCATGTATTGTTGCCAACATTTACTTCTCATAAATATCTTTGTGTAAATACTTTCCTCTGATTGGATGACTTTCAAAAGCAATGGGTCTTCCTTCTTGCATTAAAACAACACCAATTCCATTTCCTGAGGCATCATATTCCACAACAAAGGTTTTTATGAAGTCTGGCATAACTAAGACTGGTGCTTGGCACATTGCCTCTTTAAGATGCTCAAAGGCCTTTGTTGCTTCTAGAGTCCAAGAAAATGCATCTTTCTTCAGTAATGTTGTTAGAGGTGCTACTATTCTCCCATAATTCTTAACAAACTTGTGATAATACCCTATCAACCTGAGAAATTCTCGCAGATGCTTTATGGATGTGGGGATTTTCTATTCCTTAATGGCTTTATTATTTTTTAGAATCTACCTTAATACCCTCATGAGATACAATATGACCCAAATATTCCACTCTTTTACTCCAAAGAAACATTTGGAGGTTTTTGCATATAGTTGTTTCTCCTCTAATAGCTTGAGCAGCCTGTCAACATGGTCACCATGATCCTTCCAAGACTTGTTGTAGATTAGTATATCATCAAAAAATGCTAACACAAATTTTCTAAGGAAGGGTTTGAAAATGGAATTCATCAAACCTTGGAATAGGTGCATTGGTAAGCCCAAAAGGCATGACCAAAAATTCATAATGACCTTCATGAGTTCTAAATGTTGTTTTCAGAATGTCTTCAATCTTCATTCTTATTAGATGATATCCTGAATGAAGATCGAACTTGGTGAAGTAAATTACTCCATGTAATTCTTCCAATAATTCATCAATGATAGGAATGAAAAAATTATCTTTAATAGTGATCTTGTTGAGCTCCCTATAATCTGGACACATGTGCCATGATCCATCCTTCTTGTGCACCAATACTACTAGAGCAGAGAAAGAACTTTGACTAGGTTGAATTATACCAGCCTCTAGCATTTCTACAACCATACGTACAATTTCACTCTTTTGGGCATAGGGATATCTGTAAGGCTTGATGTTTGGAGGAATACTTCATGGAATCAAATGAATAGCATGATCATGATCAAAAATAGGTTGGAGGCCTTCAGGAATCTCAAATACCTTTGAATGATTGTCCAAGGATTTTTGAGGTCTGGAGAAATAGATGATTTCGATGATTGAACCTCTAGAGAACATAATTGTGTAGTTATGCCCCGTTGTTCTTTATTTAGAATATCTATCATGCTATTAGAGTTGATTATATTTCCCGGTTTCCCTGCTGTACCCCTTAATTCAACTTCCTTTCCTTCCAAAAAAATTTCAAGAAAAGTTCCTGAAAATTAAAAGTTATCATACCCAAAGATTGTAACCATCGAACTCCTAATACAACATCAGCACCACCCATTGGAATGGAAAGCATTGGACTATTAAATACATATTCTCCCATGGATATCTTGATATTATGGCACTTTCCAGAAAAATTTATGGTTCCTCCATTTGCAACCATCACTTGATATTCAATACATATTCTCCCATGGAAGCAATTTAATTCCTTTGCTATGTTACAATGAATAAAATTATGGGTACTACCTGAATCAATCAACATTATTACCTTTTTCTTCTTGACATGTCCTTCTATCTTGAGAATTTGAGGAGTGGTAATTCCTGCCAATGCTTTACAAGATATGGTTGGATTCATTTCTTCTTTCTTTGGGGTTGATTCCTGGTGTATATCCTCCTCTTTTGATGTTTATTGTTCCTTTTATTCCTCCTCTTCACAATATATGTAGAATAATTTCTTCTCAACACATTTATGGCCTTTAGTGTATTTTCTATCACAATGGTAACAAAGCCCTTTTGCTCTTTTGTCCTCCAATTGTTTTGGTTTCAACCTTGTAGGTTGTGGAAGACTAGGACCAGTAACACTTCCATCTTTATATTTGTGATTGGTAGACTTCCTTGTTGCCATAATTTTGCTTTCAACTTTTCTTTCCACCCTGAATTCCTTCTCCAAGGAATCAAGTTCCCAAAGGTGAACCTCATGTTGGATTTTATCTTTTAAAGTCCCTATGAAGACATCAATCCTATGCTAATTGGAATATTGGTTACCCTAATATTTAATTTTTGGAAGTCTTCAATGTGCTCCGCTATTGAACCCTTTTGTTTGAGATTTATCAACTGGCTAAAGAAGGTGTTGCTCTTTGTATATTCATAATGTGCTATCATTTCTTCCATCAAAATTGACCAGGTGATGTCAAGTGGTTTACGAGAACAAATCCATCTAATACAAATTGATTGTGTTCTAAATATAAAGATGCAATACATACCTTTTGTGAGGGTTGCACATCCTATAGATCAAAATATTGCTCTATCTGTAGTATCCAAGTTACCGGGTCCTTGCCATCAATCTTCCTCATCTCTATATTGGAATGTGGTGGTTCTTAAACCCCACATGGGAGTCTCTAAAATTGTGGTTTATATTTCTTTTGTCTTCAACATGATTTTCATTGATTGCCTTGTCACCAATGGGATGCCTTTATTCTAGCAACTTTTCCAAGCCTTCTTTCAATCCTTCTATCTTGACATTCGTCGTTGCTTCCATGTTTGGTTTTAAACCATCATTCAAAAATACCATGTCCCTTTTTATACCATCTATCTTAACATTCATCATGGCTTCCAATTCATTTTTTGTTACTTTTTGCGAGAGAGAAATTTGTTGCATTTGGTCTTGCCATTTTGATATATCATGATGCATTTCTTCCTCTTATTCATGTGTCATAGCGGAGTTTGTGGGTTTCTTTCTAGGTGTTTCCATTTTCTTTCTTCGGGGCATCAATTTATGATAATTATGCTTCATTGTGCCCTTTTGAATCACTTCAAACTATTTTTTCAAACCAACTTATGAAATTTTTAAAAAAGACTACACACCTTTTTTTTTGCTTCATAGGAGATCGATATTGAATCTGTTATATATCTACAATTTCAGATCTCCAAGTTTTGTAATTTCATCCTATGGTAGCCCTCTGAAACCTCTTTCCAACCCCATAGATCTTATCAATATTGTCGTCTTCAAGAAAGAGTTAGGCCAAATCTCCCATTATGACCTGATTATAGACTTCTTCAGTAGAGCAAACTTGTACGAAGTGCCACATATCATTGTTTCCACCTTCAAACCTAAAAACACTACACAAAAAACTACAATCTGTCCTCTTTCTACAACTTCTTACAAAATTTCAATCTGATAATCAGAGAGAATGTTATGATGATTTTACCAAGGTCACTTGTTTGGGATGTAATTCAGGATCCTGCAAAAACCCTAACTTCATTGGATCATATATCCGAAAATATAGCAGACAAGATCGGAAATTTGGACCCAAGGTTTAGTGAGATTTTGTCTCAAATGGGATTTTTTTTAGCTTCTGAAACGTCGCAGAAAAAAATTCATAGCGAAAATTCCATAATGACATGTTTGGAGTAGAAAAACCCTAAAAGCCAAACCTCTGATACCAAATGTTATGCAACCAGCTCACAAAATAGAAGAAAATATAGATCAACACCTTCAAAATCAGTGTCTTCGAGAGGGAAACATCCTTTAAATTACACAAATGAACAATCCTTGGATGATTCAAATGACACAACCTCCTTTCTAGATATATGATTCTAAGGGGTCACAATATAATAATAATGTAAGGGCACCACAATAGTAATAGTGGGATTCTATGGGGCACAACAATAACAATAAGGGGGTTACACTAATAACAATCAGGGAATAGTGGGATTCTATGGGGCACAACAATAACAATAAGGGGGTTACACTAATAACAATCAAGGAATAGTGGACTTCTATGGGGCACAACAATAAAAATAAGGGATATACACTAATAACAATGAGGGAATACACCAGTATTATAGGGACCTAACAACTTGCATTCCATTGGAGCTATCACTAATGGTGAAGAATCTAAAGACTCCAAGGAGATTGGGAAGAAGTCTCAAGCATCTTCAAATAAGGATAAAGAAAAGGATTTTTTTGATATTAAAATCTTGACTAAATATTTAAATTCACTCACTAATGAAGTCTTAGAATTAATAAGAAAGTCAAGAGAGGCCTCTACTAGTAGCAAGCTCCCTAAGTCTTTCTTATTTAGAAGGAATAACAACAACCAGCCGGCTAAATTTACCTAGAGCTCAAATGTTGTGTTGAATGTCGAAAGCATAGGCACGAATAACTATTGCTCCTTCCACTAGGAATGGAATTCAAAGAAAATTATCCCACAATGGAACCACAACATGAACGCTCTAGAAGCCCATATTGTTGATACTTTATTAGAAGATGAGTAGTCTGAGCAGATAGAAGAAACAAATGAGCCTACAACAGTTGAAGAAAGTACAGGTATTGGACACTTAGTTAATACCTTTGATTTAATTCTCAATACTGACAAGAAAAGTGTTAAAGCATCACTTGAAAGTGAAGCCTCTCCTCAAAAAAAAATTGGCCGTTATACTTTGAGGAGCAAAGGGCCCGTTTCTAAACAGGAAGTGAAGAGACAAGAACTAAAGAATAAATTGTTAATAAGGATCTCACCACCAACCAATCCTTCTCAGAATTCATAAAACAAGTATGGAAATGTTACCGCTTCTAAGAACACTTCCACTAGCAGTAAAAATAAGTCTATCACTCCATAAATTTCCAACAAAGCTACACCTCCAAACACTACACCATTTCCTGCTAGAAATGAGACTATTTATTATAATATCATTAAGGACTTGAAAATATCTTATGCCAACATTTCCATCTTTGAGATTTCAAATATAGTCAACTAGCATGAACTTCTTTCCCAAGCCTTCTCACAACCTTCATCAGGAAACAAAACTTATACTTCTCAAATGGTGTCCAATAAGTCTCTTGGAACTCTCAAATATGTGGCTAATGTTGTAATTTTAAATACTAACACTATTTGCCCCCTATTTTTGTTAACTTTTGAAATCTTTTGAAATTTTTAATTGTTTTGTTGATTCATGTGTATCTATAAATGTAATTCCATTATTCATTGCTAATAAAATTAATGCTAAACTGGAAAAAGCCAATGCACAAATCATTCAACTGGACAGGTCGCTTTTCCAGACCATTGATGAACTCAAGAATGTTATTATCCATTTGTCATCATACCACAGGGTACACCAATGCATAAAAATTCTGATTGTGGACATCCCTAAAGCCTATGGCTTACTCTTGATTCGAGATTGGTCTAGTAAATTACAAGGGTATTTTGCAACAAATTGGTCACACTTATAGCTTCCATATAAGGTAGAAACAATTGTATTCGAGTAGAAAGTGAAACCTACATGAAATATATTATGAAACCACTTGAGGGTCATGATGAGTTTGTTGGATTTCCAGACATAATGTTTGGAAAGTATTTCTTGGAATTTGATCACGAGCGTTATCAAGCACAACCATCACCCATCCCACCAGATACACAGTTAGAGCTCCCTCCTTGTACTCCAAATGGTATTAATGAATCTTATAACATAAATGTACATAATTATAATAGTGTAGGAACTATTTTAGTAGCTAACAATATTTAGACTTTGTACTTCGATGGTTTAAAAACTCAGGATGGCTCTGGATCTAGTTGGATTCTCATAGAACCACATGACAAGAAATACATCCTATCATGTCATTTGGAGTTTGAGTGCACAAACAATACTGTCGAATATGAAGCACTCATTCTTGGGTTAAAGAAAGACATCGACCTGAAGGTAGAGTTGTTTTAGGACATTTTGTGTTAATCTAGGTTGTCATTGATGTCAATATGGCACTAGCCGAGATGGAAAATATTCATGAGATGTCTGGTTCCAAATGATAATGTCATAACTCTTGTTTGAAGAAGATTTCAAGCCACGAAGATGTCAAGCAACTAATGAAGAAGTCTTGCCTGAACAGTTCCTTGAACTAACTATAATGTTGCTGAGTGCCAATCATGTGCCTTGATTGGTGATCTAGACCTTAGGTGCCAATATAAAAGCCTTTGAAGTGGAGGACCATAATTAATGAAATCATACACGTGATAATGTCATACTCTTTGGCTCGAATAAATGGGGATCTCCAGAACCCTAATCATGGCAGAACCCTAGGTTTTCTGGGCAACTGATCCGAGGTTTCTACTACCAATGAAAGAGTGTTGGAATTTGCAGGATGGTTTTCCTCGTGGGTCTGACCACGGGTTAGGCATTCTATATTGTTTTTTGACCTCTAACAATGGGCCTGTCGGTGGATATATTATTGTTGTTTTGTGGAATATTGCCCATTGTTTTCCGCAACTCCGTTTTTACTCAGCAGCCTGCATTCCCCTGGTCATACGACGGTCAGGTATACTGTCGGTTACTATGGTTGAAGAAGACCTCATGGATTACGAGGAGGACCCCATGCCAGAACAGGAGATTTGGGCTCATCAAACTACCCCGGTCATGGGCCCCTGGCAGAATAAACCACTTTGGACGATAGCTGCTATTCAGATGCCACAACACCCACCCTCCTCCGGAAAACGACAACATCCTGCTGTCAATGTTGAGGACTTACCTGGTTTGGAATGTCCCCCCCTCTCTCCAGCCACTCTGAATCTCCTTGGCACCAGTCTACAGGCATCTCCCACCTTTGACTCCCCCTTGCCTTATCCCTCACAGCATTCCTTGCCTATGAACCCTCCCTCCATCTCCTTGGCTCCGGCTGGCCCTTTCAATCCCCCGCTTCCTGCACAATCGTTCATTCATCTGAGCTCGTGCAGCTTCAACCCTCATTCCCTGATTCGCTCTGGATGCTTCAACTCTCCAATACCGAATCCTTGACCTACTTTATCGGCCCAGCATAGCTCCTCGGATCCGTGCAGAAATCTGCTCAAAGACTATCCTATGGGCCGGCGCACGGACAAGCTAAAAAAGGGCTGGTGCCTCAGAGCAGTGGACACTGATATTAATCTGACTTTTGCTGAAGATGTTACTATGGCGGATGCTATGGACACTGTTAGCCTCCTACTGCAGCAGGTTAATCATCTTTCATGATCGACATTTTTACATGCCAAACATGTCGTACTATGCATGCTGCAATGCTCCATATTTGCTACAGATGGCCAAAGAAGTGTCCATGAGAGTGTGCTAGTCTCACTGCCACTGCTGTGTTCCAATTTTGATAAGCAATCCATTTTTTGGTTTGAGGCAGTTTTTTGATTCCTTCACAAAGCATAAATTCCCTTCATATGTATAAAAAAACATCTTTTGGCCTTGTTTCTACCTTTTCCAAGGCACAAACCCTTTTAAAGGCCATTAAACCCCTCTCAAAACACATAAAAATCCTCCCAGGTGCCTTTGGAATCCTTCCAAGGCATGAAAAATCCCTTTTTGGGCTTTCGGACCCCTTCCGATGCCTTGAAATCCATTCAAAACATCAAAAATTCTGCCTCCGATCATAAAAGCCTGCATCACTTACCTTGGGCCTTGCTCCGATTGCAAAAGAGTTCTATTTGGACCCCCTCCGATGCGATATCGCAGTCGGGAGGGGAGTTGTGTGTTAACAAAATGCATATATGGGAGTCCGATCAATAAAGGCCGATTGCGATTTCGCCGATCGGTGTATCGCATGGTTGCAAAAAATGTATATAAGCCCGACAAATGGTCCGCCGATCGCCGATTGCGATATCGCATCGGCAGTCATATGTATATAATGTCCCTCCCCCAGCTTGCTCCGACAGCGAAACGCCGACCAAATCTCAGCCATCCATTTGGGCCCTAGATCAATGGCTAATGTCTTATCGCTTCATTCCTATATAAGGCTTCGACTGGGCGGAGCCGAAAAGATATAAGGCGCGGCTTATAAAGTTTTCGGGTCCGTAAGGGCCCCTTGTTCAGCGAAGTGGAAAGGCTCCGAATGGCCGGAGCCGAAATAACAATAAAGCAGAGCTTAATGGTGTGTCGGGTCCGTAGACCCTTTTTTATTAAATCCGCTGATTTGAAGTCGCTGACGGGCTGGACTCGAAATCCATAAAGAAGGAGCATATAGCCCGTCGGGTCCGTGCAGTTTCGGAGGCGTTTTGTTTTGGGTTCTGCTGATGGGCCGGACCCGAAATAAAATAAAGAGGGCCTCAAAGCATTTCGGGTCCGCCCTTTGTTTCGCTCATCGCAAGTTTTATGTGGCCGCCCCCCGGTCCGCCCCGACGCCGATATTGCGATGAGATCTGGGCCGTTGGATTGGCCCGCACCGGATCCAACGGCCAGGACTTAAAGTTGTCCGCAGTGCCCACCAAAGCCAATTTTTCATTAAAATTTCATGTTTTTGACACATTTTCTGTGTTATTTGGAAATGGGCCGTTTTCAAAGGTTTTTGTATGCGGTGACTGCGCCCACCCAGCAAAGAAGAAACAATGGTTTTTGCAGCAATTTTCTAAGTCGCTCTGGCCCAAAAAAAAACACTTCTAAAGGCATGATTCCTCCTCAGATGCCTCTAGAGCGCTGCTTCTCCATCAATTATGGAATTTTATCAGTTTAAAGGCATTTTTTGATCGGCCAAGCGCCGATAGCATCCCAAAGGCCACGGAAGCATTTGCAGCAGTTATTCTTGCATTAAATTGGCAGATAAAGGGGCAATTAGACAGTTAAAGAGTATCAGAGAGAGAAAATGGCCTGATTCAGTGTCAAAGTGTATCAGAGGAAGCGGCAAAGAGTATCAGATCAAAATATCAACAGCCCGAAGCAGGAGGACATTAAAGAGGCCCCCATCAAAGTCAATAAAGCAGCTCAGAGCCATCAAAGTCCACCAGATCACAGTTATGAGCATTAAAGCCACTCTACAGCAGCAGAACCGCCTAGAGGGGCAATTCAAGTGTTTAAAGCCCAGATTTTGCAGAGACAATGTACAAAGCCACATATGAGCGGCGCAGCAAGTCCCAAGGCATAGTTATTGCAGAAGTGCCAGCGCATTGCTCAAAAGACCAATATTTATTCATTCTTGATGGCTATTGCTCCCTGCGCAGCTGTTAGATAGGCATTCTTTCATTTATTTGCAATAAATGTTAGGTTAGAAGCATTCATTTCTCCAGATCTGCTGTTGTAGATATTTTCTCTATTTATACCACCCTCTGGATAGTGTAAAGGGTTGGTTGGTTGTATCTCTCATTCTAGACTTGTGCTATAAGTTTAAGAACTTCTGTAATCAAAGATTGCTGGAATATTTGCATCTGAGCTGGCTGGTTGTGCTTTCAATGGCTGAAGAGCTTGATATGGAATTCTCATGCTTGCTCATGGTCCAATAAGTCTTTCCTCCCTCTTTTGTCAGCTTATATGTATTTGTATCATCTATATATCATAATCTAAGTTGCAGGAAGAAGGAATAGTTCAGAAATGGTTCTCATGCCCTCTGTGCTCAATTCCTGTAACTTTTCTATGTTTTCCTCCGAATTAGTGATGAATATGCATACTTAATTGATCATGTTTAAGTTATTTCCTTCACATATGAATGCTGTCTAGGAAACTCTTCATTGCTCCTATTTAGCCTTCATCCACTTTCCCTCTTTGGCTGGATGAGAGATCCTTAATTGCCTCTCATCCCCTGACCTCCATTTCATCCTTGTTCCAACATTAATCATTGTGCCATGTATAGCTATCCTACTCCATATTCCCCTCTTCTGCCAAGGAAAACACACCCTTCAGTTCACATTCATTGACTCCATGCCCAATGGTTTGAACTTCTTACACTTTGCATGCCAACTCTGCTTGAATAGATCAACCATCCCACCAAACTCAAACAAAACCCATGTGCATCATATCTAGCCTAAAATCATCCCTTAAACAAAGCTAAATCCTAAAGAGAGAGCCCTCTCTGACTGCAGGTAGGCTAGGACCTGCAGTCCAAAGATTGTTTTGTGGTTACCTCAGCCATATCCCTTTGGGAGTCAAAAGGGACAACCTGAGTGATAACATAATGGTGACTCCACTGGGGACCTGAAATCATTTGTTTATTACTGTATACCCCCAATTTTGATCAGTTTGCCTTGTTTTCTGGAGAAAGTGTCCCTTTTCTTCAGAGCTTCTCATGTTTAGCTCTGATCTGTGACGGTGGATAGAGATCAGGCACTTCAAGGTTAATTCATCCACCTGGCGACTCCACTCAGAATAAAGACTCCACTGGAGAAATGAACCCAAAAGAGATATATGAGTAGATCAAGCTTTTGACCTGGATTACTATCCAAGAGGTCATGTTTTTTCTCCATAAAGTTTTGCTGTGTATATTGTATTTTAAAGATGATTCTATATCAGATTTTTATGATTTTCCTTTGGAAAATGTTGTTGAAAAGCCTCCTTGCACATTAGAGCAGCAGTCTTCAAATGCTGTTGAAGATCATCATACAGCCAAGGAGGAACCAAAAATAGAGCCCAGTCTTACAGTTCCTGTATATACTCCTGTGTCTCGTAAAGTTCCTGATAGATATAAGCCTCTCATTTTGCCTCCTGTGCTTAATCCTCTGCCTGCAAATCATCCTGAGTATCTCCCTAGATTTGATGGAGAGAATGGTATTACTACCCAGAAACATATCCAGGATTTTGAAGACTATCTTAATATCTTTGAAGTGGAAGAGGAAGATGTTAGTCTTAGACTGTTTGCCCTTTCTTTGCAAGGTGAAGTTAGGACTTGGTTTAAAGCATTACCTGAGGCCAGCATCTCTAATCTTCAGCAGTGTTCCAAGCTCTTCCTTGATAGATGGATGATTAAAATCAATTTCCTCTCACTCATCGAAGAATATAATCAGTTAGAAAGGCGTCCAAATGAATCTGTTCAACAATTTTCTGATCGATTCAATCAAGTTTATCTTTCTATGCCTTTGAATATAAGACCTCCCCCTGATTTAGCTCTATTGCACTATCCTAGAGCTTTTGACCCAGAGATGGAATTCCGTTTGAGAGAAATATGGCCGTTGACTTTGAAACAAATGCAGGACATAGCAGTGGACGTGGAGGCAAATCTAAAGAGGAGGGAAGAACAGCGCAAGGCAGAGCAAGAAGAAAGACTTCATAGTGTGTTACAAAAGTTAGAAGAAATGATGCAGTTGATCACAATGAAAGTTGAATGCTTAGAGCACAAGAACACATCTGTTGTGCATGAGGAAAGTAGTGACATTCACGAACAAACCTACCACAAATCAGATGACATATTCATAGAGCCATATGTGAAGGAGGAGTCTCCTGATATACTGTGTGAATATAATAGCTTCTCTTCTTTCAACTGTCTGCCCAAATATGATCTGTATGATGATGATTATGAGCCTAACGACCAAATCTGCCATGCAGAGGAATCAGATCCTATTTTGGCAGGAAGCGAAGTTCAGGCTCTGCAGCTTGAATGTAATGATCAGCTTGCCCAGTTCAGCTATGAAGTAAAGGAGGAAAGCACAAAAAATTTTGATATCAGCGAAGGAACTTTACCTTTCTGTTTTGAATCTTTTCAATTTATTAAGGAGAACTATCATGCAATTAATAAGCATTTGTGAGCAAGTCTTGTTATTGACTGCCTGGAGGATGATCAAAATATTGTTCCAGATGTATTGCCTCTAGTTTTTCAGCCTCGAAGAGCCATCGAATATCAGATTGAGGAAGACTTGGCAGTAGCACCTGAGAAAATAAATCGATTCCCTTCCTTGCCGCTTTGTTTTCAGCCATCTCAAGTATTTGAAGAAGAAGAGGAGCAGCCTGTGCAGATCAATCAGGTTCCAAATGAGCCTGTATGTAATAAAGTGCAGTGACCTTTGCAAGTTTTGAATGACCCATCTGCTGGCAAGCAGAATGATGAAAGAGATCAGTGCTTTTCTCCATTAGCAGGCTGCAAGGCTCAGTATCGAGTTGTTGATGATCTCCCGACTCCAAGGCATGGTAGCGATCCTGAACCTTTGTACAGTTCTTTATTTCATCCTAGCAATTGTATATATATGTTGCAGGACAGTTTTGTACAGTGTTTAAACATATCAAAGGAGGTTAGTAGCTTCCTGATCTTCTCAAAGATTAACAAAGCCACATCAGATTGCAAGATCTCAGTTTTTCTCACCGGCAAGCACAAGCAGCAAAGCCCACTCATGTTTTTATTGCTTAAGTGGCTGCATTGGCTATTTCACTTCACCTAACAGCAAAGTAAGTGTTGGTTAGGGTAGGTAGGTAGGTAGGATCAATAAGCTAGCCAAAGGGAATTTTGCAGAATACAGCAACAATTGAATACAAGGCAGTCTGACCTGCTGTTCTTGGCTTTTCACAAGGAAAAGCCATCCCCAAGTGGAGCCACTGTTAGCCTCCTGCTGCAGCAGGTTAATCATCTTTCATGATCGACATTTTTACATGCCAAATATGTCGTACTATGCATGCTGCAATGCTCCATATTTGCTACAGATGGCCAAAGAAGTGTCCATGAGAGTGTGCTAGTCTCACTGCCACTGCTGTGTTCCAATTTTGATAAGCAATCCATTTTTTGGTTTGAGGCAGTTTTTCAGTTGGAGGACTTCAAGCGAGGCATGTCTAACTCCTCCCTTCTTCCTTTTTCCCCAAGTCACTCACTAACTTCCCCTAAAGAGGTCAAGATCTGCTTGATACCTCTTAGTTTCATCATTCTCCATATCATTTGCCTTGGTGAAGATCTGCTTCACTCAAGGAATGTTCACACTTCTTCTATCAGTCATTTTCCCCCATTTGATAGCCTAAGACATCATACTTAGCACTTTTCTCATCATTGTCATATTAACTATTAACTTTACTATGTAGCTCCCTATCTATTTCCCCTTCCCCTACTAAAGCTATGTATATTACTCCCCTATATACTTATCCCCTCCCCCTGGTTGAAAGATAACCATATACATCCTCGAGAATTGCTAAGTTTATCAGAAACTCAGCAAGAACCCACACTGCCCTCCTCTAACCATCTTCCAGATGCATTTCAGACTCCTTCCAATGCATAAAGCCCTTCATCACTCTATAAAACCCCTCTAGTGCTTTTTGATTCCTTCACAAAGCATAAATTCCCTTCATATGTATAAAAAACCATCTTTTGGCCTTGTTTCTACCTTTTCCAAGGCACAAACCCTTTTAAAGGCCATTAAACCCCTCTCAAAACACATAAAAATCCTCCCAGGTGCCTTTGGAATCCTTCCAAGGCATGAAAAATCCCTTTTTGGGCTTTCGGACCCCTTCCGATGCCTTGAAATCCCTTCAAAACATCAAAAATTCTACCTCCGATCATAAAAGCCCGCATCACTTACCTTGGGCCTTGCTCCGATTGCAAAAGAGTTCTATTTGGACCCCCTCCGATGCAATATCGCAGTCGGGAGGGGAGTCGTGTGTTAACACAATGCATATATGGGAGTCCGATCAATAAAGGCCAATTGCGATTTCGCCGATCGGCGTATCGCATGGTTGCAAACAATGTATATAAGCCCGAAAAATGGTCCTCCGATCGCCGATTGCGATATCGCATCGACAGTCATATGTATATAATGTCCCGCCCCCAGCTTGCTCCGACAGCGAAACGCCGACCAAATATCAGCCATCCATTTGGGCCCGAGATCAATGGCTAATGTTTTATCACTTCATTCCTATATATGGCTCCGACTGGGCGGAGCCGAAAAGATATAAGGCGCGGCTTATAAAGTTTTCAGGTCCGTAAGGGCCCCTTGTTCAGCGAAGTGGAAAGGCTCCGAATGGCCGGAGCCGAAATAACAATAAAGCAGAGCTTAATGGTGTGTCGGGTCCGTAGACCCTTTTTTATTAAATCCGCCGATTGAAGTCGCTGACGGGCCGGACCCGAAATCCATAAAGAAGGAGCATATAGCCCGTCAGGTCTGCACAGTTTCGGAGGCATTTTGTTTTGGGTTCCGCCGATGGGCCGGACCCGAAATAAAATAAAGAGGGCCTCAAAGCATTTTGGGTCCGCCCTTTGTTTCGCTCATCGCAAGTTTTATTTGGCCGCCCCCCGGTCCGCCCCGACGCCGATATTGTGATGAGATCTGGGCCGTTGGATCCGGGGGTCCGCACAGTTTCGGAGGCATTTTGTTTTGGGTTCTGCCGATGGGCCGGACCCGAAATAAAATAAAGAGGGCCTCAAAGCATTTCGGGTCCGCCCTTTGTTTCGCTCATCGCAAGTTTTATGTGGCCGCCCCCCGGTCCGCCCCGACGTCGATATTGTGATGAGATCTGGGCCGTTGGATCAGCCCGCGCCGGATCCAACGGCCAGGACTTAAAGTTGTCCGCAGTGCCCACCAAAGCCAATTTTTCATTAAAATTTCATGTTTTTGACACATTTTCTGTGTTATTTGGAAATGGGCCGTTTTCAAAGGTTTTTGTATGCGGTGACTGCGCCCGCCCAGCAAAGAAGAAACAATGGTTTTTGCAGCAATTTTCTAAGTCGCTCTGGCCCAAAAAAAAACACTTCTAAAGGCATGATTCCTCCTCAGATGCCTCCAGAGCACTGCTTCTCCATCAATTATGGAATTTTATCAGTTTAAAGGCATTTTTTGATCGGCCAAGCGCCGATAGCATCCCAAAGGCCACGGAAGCATTTGCAGCAGTTATTCTTGCATTAAATTGGCAGATAAAGGGGCGATTAGACAGTTAAAGAGTATCAGAGAGAGAAAATGGCCTGATTCAGTGTCAAAGTGTATCAGAGGAAGCGGCAAAGAGTATTAGATCAAAATATCAGCAGCCCGAAGCAGGAGAACATTAAAGAGGCCCCCATCAAAGTCAATAAAGCAGCTCAGAGCCATCAAAGCCCACCAGATCACAGTTATGAGCATTAAAGCCACTCTACAGTAGCAGAACCGCCTAGAGGGGCAATTCAAGTGTTTAAAGCCCAGATTTTGCAGAGACAGTGTACAAAGCCACATATGAGCGGCGCAGCAAGTCCCAAGGCACAGTTATTGCAGAAGTGCCAGCGCATTGCTCAAAAGACCAATATTTATTCATTCTTGATGGCTGTTGCTCCCTGCGCAGCTGTTAGATAGGCATTCTTTCATTTATTTGCAATAAATGTTAGGTTAGAATCATTCATTTCTCTAAATCTGCTCTCAGATCTGCTGTTGTAGATATTTTGTAGATATTTTCTCTATTTATACCACCCTCTGGATAGTGTAAAGGGTTGGTTGGTTGTATCTCTCATTCTAGACTTGTGCTGTAAGTTTAAGAACTTCTGTAATCAAAGATTGCTGGAATATTTGCATCTGAACTGGCTGGTTGTGCTTTCAATGGCTGAAGAGCTTGATATGGAATTCTCGTGCTTGCTCATGGTCCAATAAGTCTTTCCTCCCTCTGTTGTCAGCTTATATGTATTTGTATCATCTATATATCATAATCTAAGTTGCAAGAAGAAGGAATAGTTCAAAAATGGTTTTCATGCCCTCTGTGCTCAATTCTTGTAACTTTTCTATGTTTTCCTCCGAATTAGTGATGAATATGCATACTTAATTGATCATGTTTAAGCTATTTCCTTCACATATGAATGTTGTCTAGGAAACTCTTCATTGCTCCTATTTAGCCTTCATCCACTTTCCCTCTTTGGCTGGATGAGAGATCCTTAATTGCCTCTCATCCCCTGACCTCCATTTCATCCTTGTTCCAACATTAATCATTGTGCCATGTGTAGCTATCCTACTCCATATTCCCCTCTTCTGCCAAGGAAAACACACCCTTCAGTTCACATTCATTGACTCCATGCCCAATGGTTTGAACTTCTTACACTTTGCATGCCAACTCTGCTTGAATAGATCAACGATCCCACCAAACTCAAACAAAACCCATGTGCATCATGTCTAGCCTAAAATCATCTCTTAAACAAAGCTAAATCCTAAAGAGAGAGCCCTCTCTGACTGCAGGTAGGCTAGGACCTGCAGTCTAAAGATTGGTTTGTGGTTACCTCGGTCGTATCCCTTTGGGAGTCAAAAGGGACAACCTGAGTGATAACAGACACAACGAGGAAAGTTCTAGTTGGTCGTGTAAGAGGCAGGAACTACACTGTGGAGCGTCTGCGTCAATGGACCATGGAGATATGGGGTTCTCTACTGAAAGAACTTCCAGTAATTAGGGTTTTGGCCAGAGGATGGTTTGCCCTCCACTTTCATAGGGAGGAGTACACGGAATGGATATTATCGCACTACTGGCATATTGAGCTAGCTCCAGTACTGTTGAAGAGATGGGATCCACTTTTCGATCCAGAGCGTGAACAGCTAGGAGCAGGGCCTATTTGGGTCAGACTACCTGGTTTGCCCATGCAGTTTTGGACTCCTCAGGTGTTCAAACGTATTGGAGATGCACTGGGGACTTACCTTGAGCATGACCAGTCCTACGAAAAAACTGGCATAATGACTATGGCGAGGATTTTGGTACATCTTGACACCAGGGCAGGGCTTGAAGAAAAAATCACTCTACACAGGAGACACTTCTCGCGCAAACAACTTCTAGACTATGAAGGAGTCCCATTTCGTTGTAGGAGGTGCCACAAAGTGGGCCACCTATACAAGGATTGCCCACTGCTTTCTTCGGTGACTACAGAAAACTCGCGGGGGACAAAGCAACAGATCTCTGAAGAGCTGAACAAGGGAGAACAGAAACAAGGAGAGGCACCAACTGAGGCGGCGGTGGGCACTACACAGAAGGCAAAAAACCGGCGAAAAGCTCTGACCTCACCTCCTCGGACTCGCTCCAAATCAGCTGCGGAAGCACCTTCTCTCCCAGGTAATGGATCTTTCCCCATAACCTCTGTACTTTTTTCAGATGTTATGTTTACTACTCTGCATACATCTTTGCATCCTCCCTCCTCTACTCATTGCTCTATCCCCTCCATCCCTTGCTCCATCTTCCCTCCCCCCACCTTTCTCCACTACACCTACTTCCCTCAGGGATTTTTCCACTCCCCCTTCTCACACTTCCTCCCCTTCTGGGACGGGATCCCATCCCTACAACCTCTGATCCAGAGCTTGACCTAAGACCCCACATTTAGGGTTGGGTCTTTCCCCCGGACGGTCCAAGAAATACAAACCTACCAGAGGGCACCCATCCAAGATCAAAACTGCCATCAAGTCGGCGGTGGCAGATGTCGTGAGGGGCCGTCAATCCACCATTGAAAGGGCGCTTAGAGCAATTGAGCCCTCTGCCCCTGTCTCCCCATGATTTGGCTCTCCTACAACTGCAGGGGATTAGCCAACCCCAAAAAGAGATTGGCTCTCAAGAGGCTTTTAAATGGTTCCAATTGTGACATTCTCTTCCTACAGGAAACCCTTGGCACTTCTGACACCATTACCAGAACCCTCCACTCTATCATGTTGGGCTGGGTTTTTCAGGGCATGGATGCCATTGGCAGATCCGGAGGTCTAGCTATAGGTATAAACCCTAAAGCTGTCAAGCATATATCCACCTGGGGCGGTTTGGGTTTCATCGGAATGGACATTTTTGTGGGTGAGCTCGGTTACCAGTTAAAAGTGATTAACATATATGCCCCTAATCAGAACAGAATGGCGTTTTGGCACAACTTGTTGGAACATAATCTTGTTTCAAGCACCACCATTATTGGGGGGGATTTAAACTTTTCTTTGGGAATGGAGGAATCCTGGGGACATCATTCTCAAATCGACCCTATTTCGGATCAGATGAGCACTCTACTAGATACTTTCAAACTAGTGGATGTTCCTATGAACAAGAAATTGCCCACATGGCATAACAGGAGGACGGGGGATGCTGCCCTGGGTCGGAGATTGGATCGGTTCTTGATCCATGAAGATCTCCTCTGTAACCTTCCCCTATATAGACAATGGGTTGGTACTGGAGGATCTTCTGATCACCTCCCCATATTTCTACAAATCTCTGGACCCTCTAAAAAGCCTCGCGCCCCCTTCAAATTCTTTACCAGATACCTAAAAGATCCAGACTACATCAATCTGGTGACTGAGTTCTGGAGAGCACAACCCCCTCTCAGGGTGCAGAGAATGGCTGCATATTTCTTTATTCGACTTAAAAAACTCAGGACTATGACAGAGGAATGGTCAAGGAGGAAGAAGTTGAGAGATGAACAACATCTTAAAGACATAGAATTACAGATAGCCCAGCTCACGGATGAACAAGGGCTTGGCTTCTTATCGGATGATACAAAACTACATCTGATTAATCTGGAGAACCAAAAGATAAAGATTCTACTTGAAAAGGAAGAACAATGGAGGTTGAAAAGTAGAGCCATCTGGCTACAAGCGGGAGATGGAAATACTAAGTTCTTCCACAATTTTTCCAATGGTAGAAAGGCCACCAACACTATTTGGCAGCTGCCCTGTGAGCCAGATGGATGGGCCTCTACACACCCTCAATTAGCCAGGTTGGGGAATACCCATTTCAAAAGTCAATTTACAGCGCCGACAACCATCAATCTCCCGGACATCATAAACTTGGCAGGCCATTTTCCTAGGTTTGTGGATCTGGATGCAGTAGAGGATTTGATACAACCGGTCACCATGGAGGAACTGGAAGGAACTCTTAAATGGTTCAAGAAGGACAAGAGTCCTGGCTCGGATGGCTGGCCGGTGGAGTTCTACTCAGCTTTCCTAGAGTTGCTGGGACAGGATCTACTAGCGGTCATTGAAGAAAGCAGAATTACTGGACACATCCATCCCCCCATAAAATTCACCTACTTGGCCTTGATTCCTAAGACTGACTCACCAGCCTCTTTTAATGATTTCAGGCCCATATCCCTTTGCAACTGTCTGTACAAAATCATTTCTAAAATCATAGCCAATCGCATCAAGCCCATATTATCTAACCACATCTCTCAGGAGCAATTTGCTTTCCTCCACCATAGACATATTCAGGATGCCATTGGCACAGCCCAGGAAGCCCTTCACTCCATTAAGCACAAAAATCTCAAGGGACTCACTCTCAAAATAGATCTGTCAAAGGCTTTCGACAAAGTGAATTGGCTTTACATCAAGATGATTATCACTCATTTGGGGTTTCCCCCTGCTCTCATCAACTGGATCATGGGGTGCATCTCCACTGTTTCTTTTTCCATTCTCATTAATGGATCTACAACTCCATCCTTTAATATAGATAGAGGGATTCCCTTTATCACCACTACTTTTCTTATTAGTCATGGAAGGATTGAGCAGGCTCATTGCTTCAGAAAAAAGAAGAGGGGGCCTCAGAGGACTAAAAATCATGGAACAATACTATCTGACACATCTACTATTTGTAGATGACATTTTGATTTTTTTGAATGGGAGTGTCCTGGACACTACTTCATTGAATGAGATTCTAAATCTATTCTGCAGAGCCACGAGAATGGAGATCAACAGAGATAAATCCACCATTTCCCTATCTGAATGTACTCAACAGGAATCTCAATTAGCCATACAAAAATTTCCATTTCAAGCTACTAATTTGATGGAGGGACTCAAATATCTAGGTTTCAGACTAAAACCAGATGGATACAAAATTGCTAATTGGACCTGGCTCATCACAAAAGTGGAGAAGAGAATAAGCTGCTGGTGTCATAGGTTCCTCTCTAGGGCTGGCAGACTAATCCTTATCAAATCAGTCCTTGAAGCCACCCCGATTTACTGGATGTCACTAGCCTAGATTCCAAGAGGGATCCTTCACAGAATTCAACAAATCTGTAGCAAATTCCTCTGGAATGGAAGAAAGGAGGGAAAACCTTTTGCCTAGGTTAAATGGACCAAAATTGCTACTCCAAAGAAGTGGGGAGGATGGGGACTTAAATTACTTCCAGCCTTTGCTCAAGCCTTGGCAGCAAAACAGAGCTGGTTACTACTAAAGCAAAAAAGTCTTTGGGCTGAGGTTATTCTACACAAATATATCTGGTTGTCTACTATCATAGACTGGATCAGAAGTCCATCTTGGAACAGGAAAGGCATTTCGGTGATTTGGAGGGCCATACTCAATTCAATTCCCATTATCAAGGATGGCTTACTATGGAAAATAGGCAATGGAGCCTCAGTCCGCATTGGAATTGACCCATGGTCGGGCAGTGGAAATTCCCATCAACTACCAGTTGGACTGATAAATCACCTAAACAGCAGGGGCATAAAGTTTCTTGGACAGATTGGGGATCAACAGAATACAACTTTTCATACACAAGCTTGGCTGACCGAGCAGAACTGGCACATACCAAATGAATGGAGTAGAACATGGCAAATCTATTTACAGGCACTCACAAAATCACATGTTAGATTAAAGAATGTAGAGGATGAACTTATTTGGGCACACTCAAAATCTGGACAATACTCATCTAAATAGGGCTATGACATAATCATTGCAGATATAAAACCAGAGGTCTTAAGAAGCTGGTGGGTTACCTTATGGAAATTAAAAGCTCCACTACGTACCAGACTATTGATGTGGAACATTTTAGAAAATAAGATCCCCACTGGATCCTATCTAAAAAGGAGGGCTTTTTTGGGTCCTACCCGGTGTGTCCTATGCCTCCAAGAAGAAGAATCGACCCAACACCTTTTCCTTACTTGTCCGACCACCAGGAGCATTTGGTCTCAAGTCCTACAAACACTAAATATGACTATGAATTGGCAGGGGGCCGATATTACAACAGCTTGGGACATCTGGTGGAGTACTACGGCTGTGGAGAAAACTAAAAACCTTCCCCTACTTGTTTCATGGTACATATGGCTCAAGCGAAATATCAAAATCTTTGAAGACAAACCGGTAAACTGGAACCTGCTCCCTCCGCAAATCTGTGCTGCATTTGAAGAACTTCCAAATGATGATAGCCAAAAGAGACCTAGAATTATTCGGCAGGAACAGATAAACAAATCAATACCTTGGGCCTATTTTGATGGTGCTGCCCAACAGCATGGCTGTGGGGGTGGCATATGTTTCTACCTATCTGAAGCACACTACTTCCAGATTTGTATGGGACTGGGACTGGGCACAAATAACCATGCTGAATTGATATCATTACGCCATCTGTTATACTTTGCCATTCTGAAACATTGCTGAAATATTCAAATTTATGGAGATTCAAAGATTGTGACTGATTGGTTTAACAACACAGCTGTTTGTTCTACTTACTCTTTGAGAACTATTATGGAAGAAATTGTTTTTTTCAAAACATTCTTTGATCAGATTTCTGTTTCTCACATCTACAGGGAAAGAAATGAAACTGCTGACAGGCTATCGAAAGAAGCGACGCATCGCCCTCTAGGAGAGTGGATGATCGTCGAACATACACCTGTAGGAATCTATCACTATTTTCACAGGCCATATATAGATGGGGGACTACAGAGGGGCAACAACCTCTAATTCATCAGCACCTTGATTTTGAACTTTATTGAAATTTTGCTCTGTATATTTCAGATTGTAAATATGGACATCTACACCTGTGTGGGTGAATTTTGAACTTTTTCTTGTGGTCTTTGAACCAGCACAGTACACCCTTTGGGTTTTATTGTATATACTAGTTTTGGACAGTGGACAATCAGCCACATTTACAGCATATGCCTTCGGGCATCCACAACATGTAATTTCTCCTTTGAAATTATGAATTTTATTTATGGAAAAAAAAAAAAAGATAATGTCATACTCTTTAAAGAATGACCACACTTTGACATAATTAGAAGACTAATTTGGTCTCTTTGACAAATTAATGAAGCTTGCACTATGACATATTATTGCACTATCATTGAATACATGAAGTTATACCTTCATCATGATGTTGGATACTATCAAGATGACATTATTGGTGCAAAACAATGGAGAAGCCACGCTATCCCAAAACATTCCTCGTACTGTTCCAAATTTTTTATGCACAAAAAATTAATTACCAGCCACATTAAAAAATATTTTTTACTAACTTATAGGTATAATTTCTCTATGATACCTTAATCATCCTTTAGAGTATGTTTTTATCTTTCCAATGAGATATTACTTGGCCCAAAATTCCAAATAATTTGGGAGATATTAATTTTTTACGTTAGGAATATTAATCTCGTCCTTGAGCCGACATGTGCTAGGTCTGTCATGTTGGCCTCCCTCCATAAGACATGTCCATTCATATAAGCATCAAACCAGTGTTAATATGAGTTCAGACTCCTCATTTTAACCATCAGATTTCAGTGATCAATTCAGAGAAGAACCACAGAAGGAGATAAAAAGTCGAGGAGGACAGAAAAGGCATAGAAGTTGTAAAGAGGAAAAGGGAGAATAAAAGGGAGAGATCAAGGGTAAAAGGAGGAGTATTTTTATAATGTTTTTAAGAAGAATGATATCTCTGATTAAGGAATTCTTCTGGGCATTTTTTGTGATATCTAGAGTCAATTTTTTGGAGAAACATGGGCTTGTTTTGTGGCCCTATCCAAATCTGATAGAGGCCTAATATGGCCTTCTTGTCACCTCCATCTAAAGACAATTCGAACTCTATATGAATCCCATCTAAGTGAACCTCATGAGAATTCAAGTGTGAAAATCTAATCGTATTGACTATAGACCTGAAACATTTTATCATTGGAACAGACCTGATCCGAGGCTTCTATTTGGCCTCTTTGAAGCAGACCTTATCACTCTTTGAGATAAGACTTTATTTAGAGGGCCTTATGGAATCTACAACCAATTTTTATATATATAGTTCTTTGAAGCATCACTGAGCATTGTCTTAGAACAAACTTATGTAGACTTTAGAGTAGTTGTTGACCCTTGTGCATAAATGTTTTGAAGCATACTTTTTTGACCAGAACTTTGATCTAATCCTTCTTGTTGAGATAATATAGAGTGGGAATCCTTGTCTCCACCCGGAGAACTATTGGAGACAACCTCATTAGAGTAAATTTTGAAAGAATTTTGGAATTCCAAGTTATAGGACCAGTTTTGGGAAAAACTAAAGGAAACCTTGAAGAATACTTGAAGTGGACAAATCATGTTGTTGGATAAGAACCTTGAAGAAATTTGGAACCTTAATTAAAGGAGCAGATATTTGAAGCACCTTTTGAAGTACTCTTGGAAAAGTCTATTAAATACACCTTGATCAATTATTGAAGACATTTGAAGGACTTATAAGACACTCGTAGAGTTTCCTATTAAAGATACCTTGGAGGATACTTGAAGATATTTGGAGGACTTGTAGAAGTTTGTCTTAGAGATATTATTGGAGACCATGATGATGCCCTCATAAGGTAACCTTGAAGAAGTTTTTTTTGGGTAACATGAAGAGAAATGGTGACACCTTATAAGAAAACAAGGTTGTCATTGATGATATAACATGGATACTACAAGATAACTAAATATTGATAGGGTTCGATGAAGAATTCTTAGGGAGCCATGAAACCAAACATATATTGACAAAGCGAAGCTATATGATTGGTGTCCTTTGATTTTGTGCTCCTAAACTCAATTTTAATTCTTTGGATAAGATAGGTTCGAAGCCCTATAGGTCGAAGCCTCACTAAAGTCCAAGTAGGTGCTTGGCACATCCTAGGTTGGAGTTTGGGTGTCTTCTTCTAGGGTTGGAGCCCTACCTATATTGAACTTGATTCATTGTAAACATTATATTAATAAAATCATTTATTTCTCTTTTTCATTTTGTGTTCTAAATAAAAGTGATCTAACTGGTAAACATAAAAGTAACAATGATTCAACCCTCCTCTTAGTATTTCCAATAGTTCATATCAGAGCTAGTACCTTCACTCAAAGCCTAACAACTTGAAGGTTTATCATTAGAACACAAATGGTGAAACCAAGGAAGAAAGTCTTCAATCCTCCTAAATATGTGTCTACCTCAAACACCAAAATTGAAGTCAATCAATTTGTGAAGGCTCCATTGTTCAATGGAAACTTTGATATATGGGAAGCAAGAATGGGTAATTTCTTAAAGACTCAAGGCATTGAAGTCTGGAAATCGGTGAGTGTTGATAGCATGATGGATGGAGAATCCAAGGAACATAATACAAGAGAAATAAAAGTAATCTTGAATGCACTACCTGATTCTATTGAGGCCAATTTTGAAAAATGTTCATCAACAAAAGGCATGTAGGATAAAAATCATGATTTTCACTCAAAAGGAGCATTGACAATGATCCCTAGTTAAGAAAATGATGGAAAACAAGAAGGAAATCCAAAGCCCATCAAGGAAGTTGAAGATAAGAGTGATAACATCAAGGCAAAAGAAGACCTAGACGATGAAGAGAATGACGAAGATTTTAAAGAATATCTCCTCACTAAACTTATGGCTACCATAGAAGAGATAAACAATTTGAAAAACAAAAATGAAGAACTTAAGAAGAAAGCACAAGTTGGTGACCAGGACAAGACAAGGAAGGAAGTTAACCTTGCCAAGCCTCAAGTACGAGAATGAGATAAGGAGCTTGACAAGATTAAGGAATAATTTCATCAAAACAAGAGAAAGCATCATGTAGAAGTCATATCCATGACAAATCAATTGGATAAGGCAAAGAAACGGGAAGATACCTTGTCAAGCCACCTTGAACAAAGGCACAAGATCTTGAACAAACTTGAAGCAGATATCGGTCAATACAAGGAAGAGGTCTCCTCCCTTAGATATCAACTAGAGGAAGCAAGGAAACAAGCACAAGGAGCTAAGAAGAAAATGGAGGCTTTGGCATTCATAGAAGGACAAGTTGATGAAGCAGAAAAATAAATAAATACTATGACATGTCAACTAAAATAAAAGGATGAAAATATTCTCCTACTAAAATCAAATGTCATCTCTCTAAAAATCGAAACACGTGAAGTAACAAGGATGATGGAAGAAATGACGTAGAAAGTAGTTATGAAAGATGAAAATTGTGAAAAGTTGAAAGAAGAAATTGTCTTTCTTAAAAAGGAAGTTGACTTGCTGAATAAGAACTTGAAAAAATTTTAAACCCTAGATGACATTATAAGTCATCAAAGGTCTCCCCTTGATAAATCAGATCTTAGTTATGCAGGTGAATCCTCAAGCAAGAATGATGCAAACCCTAATGCTTCAAACAACAAGGATGTGAGAATTCCTGGAAGAAATGTTGATGCTTCCAGTTCTAGCAAAGGCAAGGAGAAGAGTCAAGACAACTATGGAAGAAACCCTCCTCCAAGAAGAAATTCAGATGGTGTCAAGGATGTAAGAAGTAATGTTTATCATCAAAGTATCCCAAGGAAAAAGACTTCAGAAGTACATCAAGGAAACCTTCTTCTCCCAAGTACCAAAGTATATTTCTTGGTTATTGATATTCTTGTACAAAATTTGGCCACGTGGAAAAGGATTATAGGGCATATCACAAACATAATTATAATGGTCCTCGTCAATCTTCGAGAATAAATTTTGCAAGAAGAAGTCATGAATTTTTATACATGAACAATATAGAGTGCTTCAAGTTTCATAACATTGGACATATGGCACATGATTGTAACTTGACCTGGACCCCTACACAAGGAAGAACCATGTTAGAGAAGAAATGTATACAAGTATGGAGAAGGAAGAAAATTAAATCTGGAAGTCTCTTGAACACTCTAGCCAACAACACATGTTGTTGACTTGATGAAGTCATCCTTGATATTCCAAGTATTTGATGGGGAGGCTCTACCAAAAGGAAGACCATGCATACAGTTAGGGGGAGCAAATGATGATTAAGCATTCTTGCAGAATCCATCTGTGAATGGGCCTTATGAAATCCTTGATGAGCTATATTGACAATAATTCTTTGATAGATCATTTTTCAGGAACACTCCATTGAATAACACGATGTCTTATTTACCCAATGGACTGTTGTTGAAGATGTCTTCCACTTGATCACTAAGTAGGTAATCTTTCCTGGCCTAGACGAGGTTGTGCAGACAAGGGGAGTTGGTTCATCACATAAAGGAATGTAAGCACATCTATCATGAAACAAATTTCCAGAAAGAAGATAACCATGATAGGGAGAGTAACATACCTATGAATAACTACTATTTGTAAAGAAAAGAAGCAACTTGACAGGTGGAGTACTTGGGAACCCTATTTTCCATTGATGTCAAAGGGGTAGATAATGTTTAAAGGGAAACAATATTTCCATAAATGACAAAGGGGGATATTGTTAATCCAGGTTGTCATTGATGTCAACATGGCACTAGTCGAAATGGAAAATATTCTTGAGATTCCTAGTTCCAAATGATGATGTCATAACTCTTGTTTGAAGAAGATGTCAAGCCATGAAGATGTCAAGCAACTAATGAAGAAGTCTTGCTCGAACAAGTCCTTGAACTAACTATAATGTTTTTGAGTGCCAATCATGTGCCTTGATTGGTGATCTAGACCTTAGGTGCCAATATACAGGCCTTTGAAGTGGAGGACTATAATTTATGAAATCATACATGTGATAATGTCATACTCTTTAAAGAATGACCACACTTTGACATAATTGGAAGACTACTTTGGTGTCTTTGACAAGTTAATGAAGGTTGTAATATGACATATTACTGCACTATCATTGAATACATGATGTTATAATTTCATCATGATGTTGGATACTATCATGATGACATTATTGGTGCAAAACAATGGAGAAGCCATGACGTCCCAAAACATTCTACATATTGTTCCAAATATTTTATGCCCAAAAATTTAATGACCAATCACATTAAAAAGTATTTTTTACTAATTTATAGGTAGAATTTCTATATGAAACCTTCATCATCCTTTAGAGCATATTTTACCTTTCCAATGAGTTATTACTTGGCCCGAAACTCCAAATAATTTGGGAGATATTAATTTTTTAAGTTAGGAATATTAATCTAGTCCTTGAGCCGACTTGTGCTAGGCTTGTCATGTCGGCCTCCCTCCATAGGACATATCCATTCATATTAAATTTCAAGATTGCGTTAATATGAGTTCGGACTCCTCATTTTAACCATCAGATTTTGGTGATCAATTCAGAGAAGAACCACAGAAGGAGATAAAAATCCGAGGAGGATAGAAAAGGTATAGAATTTATGAAGATGAAAAAGGAGAATAAAAGAGAAAGATCAAGGGTAAAAGGAGGAGTATTTTTCTAATGTTTGTAAGTAGAATGAGATCTCTAATTAAGGAAGTCTTCTGGGCATATTTTTTATGATATCTAGAGCCAATTTTTTGGAGAAACAAGGGTCTATTTTGAGGCCCTATCCAAATCTAATAGAGGCATAATTCGGCCTTCTTGTGGCCTCCATATAAAGACAATTAAAACTCTATCTGAAGCCCATCTAATTGAATTTCATGAGCAATCAAGTGTGAAAATCTAACTGTATTGACTGCAGACCTGAAACATTTAATCGTTGGAACAAACCTAGTCCTGAGGCTTCTATTTGGCCTCTTTGAAGCAGACATTATCACTCTTTAAGATCAGACTTTATTTAGAGGGCCTTATGGAATCTACAACCAATTTTTTTATATATAGTTCTTTGAAGCATTACTGAGCATTGTTTTAGAATACACTTATGTAAACTTTGGAGTAGTTGTTGACATTTATGCATAAATGTTTTGAAGCATACTTTCTTGACCAGAACTTTGATCTAATCCTTCTTGTTGAGATAATATAGAGTGGGAATCCTTGTCTCCACTTGGAGCACTATTGGAAACAACGTTGTTAGAGTAAATTTTGAAAGAAGTTTGAAAGTACAGGTTATAGGACCAGTTTTGGGAGAAACTAAAGGAAACCTTGAAGAATACTTGAAGTGGACAAATCCTGTTGTTGGATAAGAAACTTGAAGAAATTTGCAACCTTGATTAAAGGAGCAGGCATTTGGAGCACCTTTTGAAGTACTCTTGGAGAAGTCTATTAAATACACCTTGATCAATTATTGAAGAAATTTGAAGGAATTATAAGACACTCGTAGAGTTGCCTATTAAAGATACCTTGGAGGATACTTGAAGATATTTGGAAGACTTGTAGAAGTTGGTCTTGGAGATATTATTGGAGACCATGACGATACCCTCATAAGGTAACCTTGAAGAAGTTTTTCTTGGGTGACATGAAGAGCAGTGGTGACACCTTATAAGAAAACAAGGTTGTCATTGATGATATAACTTGGAGACTACAAGGACTGATCTATATTTTATCCATGATAAAGAATGAAAGGTATTACAGACTCATGTGCATGGATGTGCCTATGTTACTTATGCAACGAATCGATAAGATTGCTAGAATACATAGGCACTGAGGCAATCAGAGAAAACATAACAGTCAATCATGTAACAAAACAAGTTTAATAATAAGTTCACCCAATGCTCCTGGGCTATGTCTCCTAGTCCAGCCTTTCAGTGGTGGCCTCTCTATTATGTTTTCAAGTAGATTTTTTTATAACAGTGAGCTCAATTCAAGTCTCACTAACAAAATGAAGTCAATAGGAATGGAGTGCACAGACTCTCCTTACTGAAACTTGACCTCTGAGGGTCACAGTAGTATGATAGGCCTATAACGAGGAGCTTGCTTGAACCTCTCAAGCCTTCAATGGAGTACACAGACTCTTTGACTCCCTCTAGCTCTGTCTGGCTCGATGTTGCCTTCAAGTCATCTCAGCTTCTACTCTCTATTCTATGCTATTAGCTTTCTACATCTCTTCACTGTCTACCTTCGTGTTCTGCTTTTGTCCATCCATGGCTTTAAAGCCAGTCTGCTCTTCGACTACTCGTTTCCACTTCCCGGCCTTCTAGTTTCCTTTCCTCTATCCGTTTGAATTACTCTACTCTGTGTCAACATCATTAGGTAACACCTTGCAGGGAGGTGGCCACCTGTTTGCTAACGAACTGGGTGTCAAATTCCCTGATGAGTTTATGAGAGTATAATTATTCTTAAGCTTATGAGCTCTTACAATATATTCGATTCCATCTTTAACGAGTAGATACTTTTTCTGAACTCTATAGAAAATAGCTTTTCTATCATACAAGTAAGGACTTCCTAAAACAATTCCACATATATCCAAAGGAACTATATCTAACTCAACCTCATCTACAATGCTGGCCCAAAAGAAAACTTAAGTTTACATTATCTAATCACTTGTAGCTTTGCTTTATCACATAGCCAACCTAATGGATATGGTTTCTTATGAGGTGTGGTTAGGAATCCCAACTTCTTTACAATTGCTTTAGAAATGTAATTTACTTGTGAGCCCCTATCAAACAAAGTATCAATCTTTTGATGATTGGAAATAACTCGAATATGAAAAAGCTCACGTCTTTTTCTCTCATTTTCTTCATTATCATTAGATTATGCAGAATTACTAGTAGATGATTCAAAATTTTTACCTTTTATACTTGTGGTTGTGATTGTTTCTTCATCTCCTAAGTCTAACCCCAAATCTTTTTGAATAGCTGCAACAGTCTTCTTCTTCTTGCCCTCAAACTTGTTAGGTTTCAGCTCCAGATGTAGAATCCAGTAGTGTTCATCATCATGCCCATCCTTCTTACAGTGAGTGCATGAGGACTTGCTCTTCTGTATAGTATTTTTCTTCCTCTCTTTCCAATTCTATTTTCTTTTCTCCTTATTTTTGCTTGCAGTGGGTTGGGATGATCCCCCAACTTCTAGGTTCCCATTATTACCTCTAGCTTCTAGATGCATAGCCTAAACGGATACCTCATCTATGCTAGTGGGTTTAAACATGAGGATAGTGTGCCTCATGTAGTTGTGTAGACCACCTATGTACTTCAACAGAGTCTCAAGTGAGTCTAAAAAAATTCCTAGAATCAGAACTCTTTTCCTAAATTCTTGAGTGTAACCTTGTACACTTTGCCTTTTTAGTTGTCGAAGAGTTTGCTAGCTCATCATGGCTTGCTGCATGTAGGCTAATGGATAGAATTGATTTTTAATTGCAGAAACAAATTCATTCCAGACAGAAATAATCTTACCATGTTTCTTCATGTCAGCTTGTATCCTGCCTTCCCATCATACCAAGGCAGTGCCCCCAAGGCGTAGGCTGGCCAGCTGAATCTTACTCTTATCTGAGTCAATGCTCTGTATTATGCAATAACCATCAATTTGTCTGATCCAATTATCCAGCTTCTCTGCATTCAACTCTCCATCATATATTTGGTAAATCAAATTTAACATCTAATTTAATCAAAGATGTCTTCTTTTTATTTTCAGGGCTATTAGGAGGCGTGAGGAATTTTTATTCTTTCCCTTTGCCTTTGGAGTGGTCATGGAGGAGAGATTATTCTACTCCTTTGTCTTGTTTAGACCTTGATGCATCTTCATCTCTATGTTTCTTATAGTCCATATACATTTCCTACACCATGTATTTCAGGGTCATAAAACTATCCATGAATTGGGGGTCTGATTCCAAGGGATTTTCTTCTGACATTTTCCCCTTAGAATAGACTCTTCCAATTTCCAGGTTAGTTTCAGCCAATTCTCCTTCTACTAATTTAAGCTTTGATCTAGTTAGCAATCAAGAACAAAATCCAGCACAAGCTTGTCTAACCTTAGTAAACCTAAAGCTTTGATACCACTTGATCTGGAATTTATCCAGGATAAAGAATGAAAGGTATTACAGACTCATGTGCATGGATGTGCCTATGTTACTTATGCAACGGATCGATAAGATTGCTAGGATACATAGACACTGAGGCAATCAGAGAAAGCATAACAGTCAAACATATAACAAAACAAGTTTAATAAGGAGTTCACCTAATGCTCCTGGGCTACGTCTCCTGGTCCAGCCTTTTAGTGGTGGCCTCTCTATTATGTTTTCATGTAGATTTTTTACAACAGTGAGCTCGATTCGAGTCTCACTAACAGAATGAAGTCAGTAGGAATGGAGTGCATAGACTCTCCTTACCGAAACTCGACCTTTAAGGGTCACAGTAGTATGACAGGCCTATATAGAGGAGCATGCTTGAACCTCTCAAGCCTTGAATGGAGTACATAAACTCTCTTACTCTCTTTGGCTCTGTCTGGCTCGATGCTGCCTTCAGGTCAGCTCAGCTTCTACTCTCTGTTCTCTGTTATTAACTTTCTGCATCACTTCATTATTTGCCTCCATGTTCTGCTTCTGTCAGTTCATGGCTTTAAAGCCAGTCTACTCTTTGACTGCTCATTTCGGCTTCCCAGCCTTCTGGTTTCCTTTCTTCTATCCGTTTGAATTCCTCTGCTATGCGTCATCATCACTGGGTAACACCTCGCAGGGAGGTGGCCACATGTTTGCTAACGAACTGGGTGTTAGATTCCCTGAATCATACTCAAATGGCCGTTAAATCTGTTTTCTTCAATATCACCCACGAACATGAATTGTTTGCCAACTCATCATCCATGTCAGACTTCAAATCCCTGTCATCTTGCTTTTTGACCTGTCAAATCCGGTTAGTCATCGAGATGTATCTCTGTCGTCGATCTGGACCCCCCAGATCCTATGGTTGTCCTTCATATCAAGGGGACAAGTCACACGACGTTTACCCATCCAATGCAAGTGATTTTCTCTCTCTTCTGCCAGACGCGTGTCACTCGATGTGTGGCATCAGGCAAGATTCAGTCAAAACTGCTTACCGGCTTGAAGCCTTCCGATATCCTACCGGTTTTGGGGAATCCACGCTACGGAACCAAAACAATTATTTTTCTGAGTTTTAGAGCGTTTTTGGGTCCGAGCATTTCGGGGCTTTCCTTCACTGAGGGGGATGCCCTGTGATAGTGCTAATCGCGTATCAGAATCCACCTCCATTTCTTGATCTGGCCTCCGGTTTTGCCATTTTTGTGCCATTGCGCTTTACCATGGGCCAACAGTCTGCGCGCTCGACCAAGGGTCCTTGTTGCTATGCTTTGGCCACAACTGCAATTGTTATGAGGATTCCTTTTGATAGCTTTGATCTTTTCTAGGTTTTCAATCTTTTAGCATAATTTTAAACAGTCATGAAAACTTAAAGAGTTTTATGATCCAGTTCGGATCAGTGATAACTGAAGATTGATAGGGTTCGATCAAGAATATTTTGGGAGCCATGAAACCAAACATATCTTGACAAAGCGAAGCTATAGGATTGGTGTCCTTTGATTTGGTGTTCTTAAACTCAAGTTTGATGCCTTGGATAAGATAGGTTCAAATCCCTAGAGGTGAGAGCCTAACTAAAGTTCAAGTAGGTGCTTGACACATCCTAGGTTGGAGTCTGGGTGTCTTCTTCTAGGGTTGGAGCCCTACCTATATTGAACTTGATTCATTGTAAGCATTATATTAATACAAGTACTTATTTCTATTGTTCATTTTGTGTTCTAAATATAAGTGATATAACTGGTAAAAGTAAAAGTAACAATTGAAAAGGAATATTGATTCAACCCCCCTCTTAGTATTTCCAATAATTGGTATCAGAGCCAGTACCTTCACTAAAAGTCTAACAGCTTGAAGGTTTATCATTAGAACACAAATGGCAAATCCAAGGAAGAAAGTCTTCAATCCTCCTAAAGATGTGTCTCCCTCAACCATCGAAATTGAAGTCAATCAATTTTTGAAGGCTCCATTTTTCAATGGAAACTTTGATATATGGGAGGAACTTAGAGACACAAGGCATTGAAGTCTGGAAATCGGTGATTGTTGATAGCATGATGGATGGAGAATTCAAGGAACATAATACAAGAGCAATAAAATAAATCTTGAATGGACTACCTGATTCTATTAAGGCCAATTTTGAAAAATGTTCATCAGAAAAAGGCATATGGGATAAAATTCATGATATTCACTCAAAAGGAGCATTGACAATGATCTCTAGTCAAGAAAATGATGGAAAACAAGAAGGAAATCTAGAGCCCATCAAGGAAGCTGAAGATAAGAGTGATAAAATCAAGGCTAAAGAAGACCTAGAAGATGAAGAGAATGAAGAATATTTTAAAGAATATCTCCTCACTAAACTTATGGCTGCCATAGAAGATATTAACAATTTGAAAACAAAAATGAGGAACTTAAGAAGAAAGTGCAAGTTGGTGACCAGGACAAGAAAAGGAAGGAAGTTGACCTTGTCAAGTTTTAAGTACAAGAAAGAGATAAGGATCTTGACAAGATTAAGGAATAATTTCATCAAAACAAGAGAAATCATCATGAAGAAGTCATATCCATGACAAATCACTTGGATAAGGCAAAAAAATGGGAAGATACCTTGTCAAGCCACCTTGAACAAAGGCACAATATCTTGAACAAACCTGAAGCAGATATTGGTCAATACAAGGAAGAGGTCTCCTCCCTTAGATCTCAATTAGAGGAAGTAAGGAAACAAGCACAAGGAGCTAAGAAGCAAATGGAAGCTTTGGCATTCATAGAAGGAAAAGTTGATGAAGCAGAAAAATAAAGAAATACTATGATATGTCAACTAAAATAAAAGGATGAAAATATTTTCCTACTAAAATCAAATGTCATCTCTCTAAAAATTGAAACACATGAAGTAACTAGGATGATGGAATAAATGAAGCAGAAACTAGCTATGAAATATGAAAATTGTTAAAAGTTGAAAGAAGAAATTGTCTTTCTTAAAAAGGAAGTTGACTTGTTGAATAAGAACTTGAAAAGTTTTCAAACCCTAGATGACATTATAAGTCATCAAAGTTCTCCCCTTGTTAAATCAGATCTTGGCTATGCAGGTGAATCCTCAAGCAAGAATGATACAAACCCTAATGCTTCAAACAACAAGGATGTGAGAAATCCTTGAAGAAATATTGATGCTCCTAGTTCCAACAAAGGCAAGAAGAAGAGTCAAGACAACTATGGAAGAAACACTACTCCAAGAAGAAATTCAGATGGTGTCAAGGATGCAAGAAGTAATGGTTATCATCAAAGGATCCCAAGGAAAAAATACTTCAGAAGTACATCGAGGAAACCTTCTTCTCCCAAGTACCAAAATATATTTCTTGGTCATTGATATTCTTGTACAAAATTTGGGCACATGGAAAAATATTGTAGGGAATATCACAAAGATAATTATATTGGTCCCCGTCAATCTTCGAGAAGAAATTTTACAAGAAGAAGTATGAATTTTTATACATGAGCAATATAGAGTGCTTCAAGTTTCATAACATTGGACATATGGCACGTGATTGTAACTTGACTTGGGCCCCTACACAAGGAAGAACCATGCCAGAGAAGAAAGTTATACAAGTATGGAGAAGGAAGCAAATTGAATCCAGAAGTCTCTTAAACACTCCAGCCAATAACACATGTTATTGACTTAATGAATTCATCCTTGATATTCCAAGTATTTGATGGGGAGACTCTGCCAAAAGGAAGACCATGCATACAATTAGGGGGATCTTATGATGATTAAGCATTCTTGCAGAATGCATCCATGAATGGGCCTTATGAAATCCTTTATGAGCTATATTGACAATAATTCTCTGATAGATCATTTCTCAAGAACACTCCATTGAATAACATGATGTCTTATATATCCAATGGACTGTTATTGAAGATGTCTTCCACTTGATCACTAAGCAGGTAATCTTTCCTAACCTAGAGGAGGTTGTGCAGATAGGGAGAGTTGGTTCATCACATAAAGGAATGTAAGCACATCTATCATGAACCACATTTCCAGAAAGAAGAGCATCATGACAGGGGGAGTAACATACCCATGAATAAATACTATTTGTAAAGAAAAGAAGCATCTTGACAGGTGGAGAACTTGGGAACCCTGTTTTCCATTGATGTCAAAGGGGGAGAGAGTGTTTAAAGGGAAACAATATTTCCATCAATGACAAAGGGGGATATTGTTAATCTAGCTTGTCATTGATGTCAATATGGCACTAGTCGAAATGTAAAATATTCTTGAGATGCCTGGTTCCAAATGATGATGTCATAACTCTTGTTTGAAGAAGATGTCAAACCACGAAGATGTCAAGAAACTAATGAAGAATTCTTGCTCGAACAAGTCCTTCAACTAAATATAATGTTGTTGAGTGCCAATCATGTGACTTGATGAAATCATACATGTGATAATGTCATACTCTTTAAAGAATGACCACACTTTGACATAATTGGAAGACTACGTTGGTGTCTTTGACAAATTAATGAAGGTTGCAGTATGACATATTACTACACTATCATTGAATACATGATGTTATACCTCCATCATGATGTTGGATACTATCATGATGACATTATTGGTGCAAAACAATGGAGAAGCCACGCAATCCCAAAACATTCCGCATATTATTCCAAATATTTTATGCACATAAATTTAATGACCAGTCACATTAAAAAAAAAATTACTAACTTATAGGTAGAATTTCTCTATGAGAACTTCATCATACTTTAGAGAATATTTTTATCTTTCCAATGAGCTATTACTTTGCCCAAAACTCCAATTAATTTGGGAGATATTAATTTTTTAAGTTAGGAATATTAATCTAGTCCTTGAGCCGACATGTGCTAGGCCTGTCATGTCGACCTCCCTCCATAAGACACATCCATTCACCTTAAACATCAAACTAGTGTTAATATGCGTTCAGACTCCTCATTTTAACCATCAGATTTCGGAGATCAATTCAGAGAAGAACCACAGAAGGAGATAAAAAGCCGAGGAGGACAAAAAAGGTGTAGAATTTATAAAGAGTACAAAGGAGAATAAAAGGGAGAGATCAAGGGTAAAAGGAGGAGTATTTTTAAAATTTTTATAAGTGGAACTAGATCTCTGATTAAGGAAGTCTTCTGGGAATATTTTTGTGATATCTAGTGTCAAATTTGTGTAGAAACAAGGGCCTTTTTTTTAGGCCCTATCCATATCTGACAGAGGCCTAATTCGACCTTCTTGTGGCCTCCATCTAAAGACAATTCACACTCTATCTGAAGCCCATCTAAGTGAATTTCATGAGCAATCAAGTGCGAAAATATGACTCTATTGACTGCATACTTGAAACATTTAATCGCTAGAACAGATCTGGTCCTGAGGCTTCTATTTGACCTCTTTGAAGTAGACCTTATCACTTTTAAAGTTCACACTTTATTTAGAGGACCTTCTAGAAGCTACAACCAATTCTTTTGTATATAATTCTTTGAAGCATCACTGGGCATTGTTTTAGAACATGCGTATGAAGACTTTGGAATAGTTGTTGACCCTTGTGCATAAATGTTTTGAAGCAGACTTTCTTGTTGAGCTAATATAGAGTGGGCATCCTTGTCTCCATCTAGAGCACTATTGGAGACAACCTCATTAGAGTAAATTATGAAATCAGATTGGAAGCCCAAGTTATAGGAGCAGTTTTGGGACAAACTAAACAAAACCTTGAAGAATACTTGAAGTGGACAAATCTTGTTGTTGGGTAAGAACCTTGAAGAAATTTGGAACCTTCATTAAAGGAGTGGGCATTTGGAGCACCTTTTGAAGTACTCTTGGAGAAGTCTACTAAAGACACCTTAATAAATTCTTGAATACATTTGAAGGACTTATAAGACACTTGTAGAGCTGCCTATTAAAGATACCTTGGAGGATACTTGAAGATATTTGGAAGACTTGTAGAAGCTGATCTTGGATATATTATTGGAGACCATGATCATGCCCTCATGAGGTAACCATGAAGAATTTTTGTTTGGGTAACATGAATAACACCTTCTAAGAAAACAAGGTTGTCATTGATGACATAACATGGAGACTACGGGGATAACTAAAGATTGGCAGGGCTCAATGAACAAGACTTTGGGAGCCATGAAACCAAACATATCTTGATAAATCGAAGCTATAAGATTGGTGTCCTTGGCATTTTTGCTCCTAAACTCAAGGTTGGTGACTTGGATAAGATAAGATCAAAGCCCTAGAGGTCGGATCCTCACTAAAGTCCAAGTAGGTGCTTGGCACATCCCAAGTTGGAGCCTGGGTGTCTTCTTCTAGGGTTGGAGCCCTACCTATATTGAACTTGATTCATTGTAAAGCTTATATTAATAAAATCATTTATTTATATTGTTCATTTTGTGTTCTAAATATAAGTGATCTAACTGGTAAAAGTAACAATTGAAAAGGAATATTGATTCACCCCCCCCCATTATTTCCAACATTTTGTCACATCCGATCAATGAGACTCCTAATGAGATCAATAAACATCCTATTCCCCCCTGGTCACCATCTTGCACAAAGCCCTAAGCATGCATCTTTCATTTCCCAGAGTTTGAGCCCTAAACTATTTCATCTGAGCCAGTTTGAGGATCAATGCTCCCTGTAAGCCTACTGGGGTGTGTTCACTAGCAGGTTACTCCATTGTTGCCTGTGTTAATCACTTACGGGTTTCTTTATCTCAGGGGGCTATGCAGTGCACCCTGCATAATTTTGCGGGTGCATTGATTCTATAAATTTAGGAAAAAATAAAAAATTTATCAAGATTCCTCTTCAAGAAGATTCCAGAGGTTGTTTCAATAATTTACCTTGGATAAACATTAAAATCCTATTTGATTCCACCTTGGAGAAATCACCATATTATCCCTTGAACTCATCCTCCCATCACTTTTGGATCTCAAGCCTAGATTGGAAAATGGATAAGAATTCATGAACTACCTCTCCTTCCTATATATTTACCTCATTCCACAAGCACTTGGTTAATTTTTGGGCTAGATTTTGGAGAGTGATTCTACCCTTATGCTATTGTAGTGAGTGGCCATCATCTCGGTCATTTGGAGTGATTGGAGGTGCATATTGTGACAAGGAAAGGATAAGTCAACAACTTGGAGGAGCTCTTCTACAAGATCAACTACCACTTATGGTTGTAATATCCTTCCATTTATAGTAATGGAAATAATTCATTTTTTTCCTATATGTGATGTTGTTTCACTTATTTCAATACCATGTTAATCTATTGAATGAAGTACTTAGATGATATTGAATAGATTTTGTAGTTTATCAACTTGTGCTATCTGACTGTGCAGTTTCTAATTTTGGAAATCAGAGCTAGAATTGGAGCTTCTAAGCTAAAGAAGGAGTGAAGCGTGTGAAGGATTCTAGGCAAGCCTCAATCCATAATCTATTTATAACTTTAAGGAAAATCATTATATTCCTTATCTCTTTGTTGTTCTAGGTTAGCCACCGACCTAGGGGAGATGATTTCATTCGTAATCGTAAATCTGGTATAACAAATTAGTGAATCCACTAGGGAATGAAGTATTCCCTTAGTGGTTTCCTTATCCATTGTATTTGATTACCTCCTTGACATACCTTTGTTGTATCATCCAACCAAGAATAGGCCTAGGAATTGATTTCATTAAGCCTTTTTTGCAATTTTTGTGTCAGAATCCTTTTTCCCAAGACCAATGCACCTCATATGCCCTTGACATAGTGTTGCACCTCATCCTGGCCCACTCTGTGCCAGCATTGCAATGCATTGGTGCCTCTTCTACACAAGTGTTGGCACCTAGTTTTGCACGAATTTTTCCTTGGTTCTTTAACCTCCCTATTGGTTAGCCTACTTCCAGCTAAACTTCCCTGAGTCTTGAGTGTCTTGTGGTGTCTCTAAAGAATCCATTTGGTTTTCATTTGTGTTGTTTTCTTTTGGTAAGAATTGGTTTTGATTTTTCTTTGTTATTATCATTTGGTCACTTGTAAAATGATTTCATTTGATTTTTTCTTGCTTAGATGAATTGTTGTTCTAGTCCTCATTCTAAAAAGTGAAATTGAATCAGTAATTAAACATTTGCATCATAGTTTTCTTCATTTCGAAAATTAAGTGTGGTGTAAAGAAAAAATCCTTGCATTTGAATCTATGGTTTTTTGTGTGAAATTGGAATTCCCTAGTGTGAAATTACATATTTTTGCTTTCATTTTTGAAAAACAAAATCCCCCTCAATCGTCGGTGGGGGTGTGGGGGCGGGGGGGGTGTGGGTTGAATTGTGTATGAGTGTTAATCGACTTTGAGTGACATCACTTTTGATTTTTGGAATTTTAAGCCAATTTCATTTTGAGTCCTATGTTCATGAAATCCGAGATTATGTTTGATTTCATTGGAATCCTCTTGTGCTCGTTTTGAAGAATTATCTTGCATAGATCACATTTTCATATTTATAATTCTCGTTTTCACAGCTAGAAAGGAAATTTAGCATAGATTACATTTGCATAGTTTTCAGGGGAATCGTGCATAGATTAAGTTGCATGGTTTGGCATCTTTTAATCCTTTGAATTGAATTGGAATAGTGAAATTAAATATCTAGTTAGGAATCTCTTGTTAGCTGCATATTTGATTGTCGCATCATTGTTTGTGTTGGCATTATGGCTAAAGTGTTGTCCTTGATGGCAACTCATACAGGTGATGGATCACTGTACAATAGGTCAGTAGCAGAGATTGATGATTAGCTCACAAATAATGAAGAAAACAAGAGGTACGTAGGTACACTGTACAAAAGTTGCGGACCCGCAGGCATGTCATAGATAAAGTGCGTACATACCTGCAGGTACACCATGTAAAAGGTGTGGACCCTAGTTCACTCACTTCAAGGCAGAGAAGCGCGCTCACGTGGGGTTTCTTATGTTTGGCCCATGGTATTTAGCCCGACGTATTTGATCCTATGGTTTGGTCAGTGGTATTGTTTTATATTATTATTATTATTATTGAGCCCCATGTTTTTGGGCCTCTTGTTTTGGTTATCTATGGTATTGATCCATGATTTTAGGAAGAGCTTGCCTATATAAAGCAAAGGAGATCATTTGGCTAGACACTTTTGAAGGAAGAAGATCTTAAGAGAAGCTAGATCTGAAATTCTAGTGATGGGTTTGTGAGAGATAGCTGAATCTAAATCAAGGAGAAACATGAGAATTACAAGTCGGATCTACTAATGGGTTGAGATCTCCTCGGTGCATGTTCAGATCTGTAGATCTGACAGTCTGGGTTATTCTTGAAGTCTTGAAGTTATCTATACCCGCAGGACCGCAAGTACAGTGAAAGAAAAGTGCGGAGATACGCAGGCGCAGAAGTATTACTGGTGCGCAGATACGCAGGCGCAGAAGCGCTGTAGGTGCACAGATACGCAGGCCCAGAAGCGCTGCAGATGCGAAGGTGCGCAGGCAGTTCATTGGACACAGAGCGCAGGTACGTAGGAAGTCTGTGAGGCACAGTGCATGGGTATGCAGGAAAGCAGTTGGAAACAGTGCGGATGTACGCAGGTGTTCTATGGGTGAAGCTACGGACTTTTCATGAAATCTATTTAGCTGCCCCTGTTTATTATTGTTGTGTTCTCGGTTTTGAAGTGATGTTTGGTTTCTGATATTATGTTCTGATAACAGCAGTGATTGATTGAATGATTATGATTAGCCTCAGTATTGATAGATGAATGGATCAGGTTCATAATGACTTATCCTTATATGATCTGGTGGACTAGATCTGGTTGACAACTCTCATTGTATATGTATTGATCTGGTGATTGGGTGATTCAGAAGGTTGTTTGATTATGAGCTTCAATATTGTTGTTGGGTCCAGTATGAAAATTGGATGAAATGTGGCCTTTCAGATTATGTGTTGTGCTTCAGTGTATCCAGTCTGAAAATTGATGAAACGTGGTACCTGGAGGAGAGAAGATTGCAGGTAGCAGCCTGCGTACTAGTAAATGGATCGGCTAGTACAAGAGTAAAGAGGGTTGTAGCTCCCATACTGGTATAAGACTGCACCAGTACAAAATATTGTAAAAGGATTTTCTTATTAAGAAGAAGATTGAGATGACTTGCAGCAGGTGGTTTTCTCCCGCATTGGGTTTCCACCTTATATCATGGTGTTCATGTGTGTGCCTTATGTGTGATGATCTATTCTATGTTACTGCATCTGTTAACTGAAAATATGGTTGATAATGTTCTAATGCACTCATTGAAGATCAATTAACTTAATCATAAGAAGTTGTGGAAGTAGAATATATGAATCAGAGTTTGGAAATGAAAAGTTTTATTGACTTGATAATACTGATTCACCCTCCCTCTCAGTATTATTTCCAACAATTGGTATCAGAGCAGGTCCTTTGATAGAAGCTTGATCACTTGAAGGAGATCCGTGGAACAATGGGAAAGAAGCTTAAGAAGAAAGCACCTAAGAAGAAGAAGTCATCTCAGAAGAACTATGACAATGGGAGAATCGATTGGGGATTAGGTATAAGAAGCTCTTCAGATTCAGAATCAGATTCAGAATCATTATCAGGTATGAATATATTATCCTCTGATGTTCCAGCTATCTTTCCTTTTGGAAGAGATGAAAGTGATAGCGAAACTACTGAATTTGCTCTTATGGGTGAACAAGAAAGATATCAAATAGAGGTAGAATTTAAAAGGCTGACAGACAAAATTAGAGATCAACAAGATCTATTGAACAAAAGGGAATGTGACTTCAAAGAAGAAGCTACCAAACTAAAGGCCCAATTAGAAGAAGGAAACAAGGTAAGAAAACTACTCAAGGACAAGGAAGACCAATGTCAAAAATTGCAACATGAAGTGACATCATTAAGAAAAGAAGTCAACGAAAGAAGCACAACCATCAAGAAACTCAAAGATAGATCCAGCTACTATGAAAATCTTGAAGCTACAATCCTCTCACTAAAAGGAGATCTTGAAGAATCAAAGAAGCAGAATGAAGATCTACATCAAGCAATTGAAAAACAAGACAACGAAGTCATCAGCTTAAAATCTCAGCTGGAATGTGCATTCAGAATTCGTCAAATGCAGCAGGATCTGAATGAAGAACAAGAAAAGGAGATTCTCAAACTAAGGGAACAAATGGAGGAAGGAAGGAAAGCTGAAGAAGATTTGAAAAAGCAATCTCTTGAAAAGGAAGAACAGCTTCAGGTTGAGGTAAATATCTTGAAAGGTAAATTAGAAGAAAAGGATAAGCTTTTACGATTTCAAGATAGTTCTAAAGTCTTGGATGATATTCTTAGTAGTCAAAGGTCTCCTGCTATAAAGACTAGTTTTGGTTTCCATGAATCTGTTGAAGGTGAATCTAGTTCACAAGGTGAGGCAAGGAACTCTAAAGAGAAATCTAAAGTGATCAACGAAGAAATGAAATATCAATCTCATCATCAACCAAGGAAAGAGATTCCTCAAAGAAAATCCTTTACTCCTCCTATGAATAATGTTGAATGTTATGTATGTCATAATCTTGGACATGTTGCAGCTAGATGTAGAAGAAGAAGGGTTCAAGACCATTATGCAGAAAGATCATCACATTCAAGGTACTTTAATGGATATTGCTTTTCTTGCAATATGTATGGTCATAAAGCTGCTGACTATTACAGGAGGAATATGAAACATGTAAGATGTTATGCATGTAACAAGCTTGGACATATAGCTAAGGAATGCAGGAACAAAGTGTGGGCACCATATCAAAAGGAGAAAATATCATCATCACGCTTGAAGATATGGAAGAAAAAGGAAGTACAGTCAGAAAAAGGCGGCACAGCACAACATACAGACATACCAGAATCAGAGGGAGCTGAAAGTACAAAACTTCAGTGTCCTGAATCTCATATGCAAACTCCATAAAGGGAAGTCGCGTATATACGCGAGTTGGATACTGCACAATCGCGTATATGATTGTTTGAAGAAAGGCAGTAGGGAAAGTGAAGTTGGAAGTGAATCTATGAAGTATGATCTCTCGAGCACAAGATCAGATCTGGGAATCTGACTGTCAGTGGCACAGAGGAGGAATGTTAATTGGGTTCTAATCAGAGGTACGCAGACCATTCACTGTGAAAGTGTGGGCGTACACAGCAGAGCGGAAGTTCCGGTGCGAAGGAACGCAGGTGATACACAGAAAATGTGCGAGGGTACACAGTGAAGCAAAAGTGCCAGTGCGGAGGTACGCAGCGCGATTGATGGCACAGGTGCGTGGGTACGCGCTGTAGTAGAAGACTCTCTGCATGAATATGCAGAAACACAGAAAGTCAAGAGCGGGGATACGCAGAAGAGCGGAAGGTGAAGTGCGGAGCCACGCAGGCCATATAATGAGAAACTGCGGATCTGTCTTAAGGCATTTTTTGGCTGACTTTTCTTGTTGATAAGATCTGACAGATGGCACAAGTTTAGGGGGAGCATATGCTCTTAATGCATTGTTGGCATTATGGTCCTTGGTGACGATGCTTATGATTCATCTTGCTATGGTTATGAGTTGTTCACATGGTTCTTGGATCAGATTTGTGGTTGATTCTCAAATGGTGCTTGCATGGAGTCTTTATTGTTCTTGGCACATACATGGATGAGGATTGTTGGCTGGATTCATGGTTGACTATTCAAAGTTTCATTAATGCAGATATTCCAAATTGATGATACTTGGTTCATAATGGCTATGAATGAGTTGATGCAGACATACCTTGATGATTCATGCACTAATGCAAGTTGCTGATCTAGTTGTTGTTGACAGATACTATGGAGCAGATCATACAGTGTTGTTGCTAATGTTTATCTAGGTGATTGGTCTATAAATGTCATATCACGACTCATGATGTAATAGTATGTCTCTATCTATTGTAGTCATCTCTTCAGGTCATGTAACGACCTATGTTGGTTTCCCCACTATGCCTGGGATGAAAATGTAATGTATTTAATTCCTGATGTATCCCCACTTGGTTGGGTGATGGATGTATGTATTGAGTTGTTTGGTGATAGGAAGGTCATTTATGATATATAGAGTCATGTTCTTCTTGTAGAACATCTTTTTGCAGACCTTGCTTACAGTCAGGGGGAGCTTGAGCATGAACAACACTATATAGCAGAGCAGATATTTTAGAAAGAGCATTATCAGATTGGTGCACCATGGCATATACAAAGGGGGAGCTCATTCAGAGACTTCAGCAGATCTGGTTTATAGTCAAGGGGAGCATGTTCTTAGGGGGAGCAAAACCCTTTGCCCTTGATGTCAAAGGGGGAGAGTGATTTGGTGTTGTTGCCATCAAGTCCAAAGGGGGAGATTGTTGGCATTATGATGCATGTGTTGTATTTGATGGCAACCCTCTCATAAAAGATCATCTCACTTGTATACATTCAGATGAATCCACAGAAGAGATATCAGATATGACAGAATACATGGATGTAGGACAGTTCAAATGGATCAGATGACAATTCACAAGTAAGCTTTGCCATCAAGTCCAAAGGGGGAGATTGTTGGCATTATGGCTAAAGTGTTGTCCTTGATGGCAACTCATACAGGTGATGAATCACTGTACAATAGGTCAATAGCAGAGATTGATGATTAGCTCACAAATAATGAAGAAAACAAGAGGTACGTAGGTACACCGTACAAAAGCTGCGGACCCGCAGGCATGTCATAGATAAAGTATGTACATACCCGCAGGTACACCATGTAAAAGGTGTGGACCCCAGTTCACTCACTTCAAGGCAGAGAAGCGCGCCCACGTGGGGTTTCTTATGTCTGGCCCGTGGTATTTAGCCCGACGTATTTGATCCTATGGTTTGGTCAATGGTATTGTTTTATATTATTATTATTATTATTGAGCCCCATGTTTTTGGGCCTCTTGTTTTGGTTATCTATGGTATTGATCCATGATTTTAGGAAGAGCTTGCCTATATAGAGCAAAGGAGATCATTTGGCTAAATGCTTGTGAAGGAAGAAGATCTTAAGAGAAGCTAGATCTGAAATTCTAGTGATGGGTTTGTGAGAGATAGCTGAATCTAAATCAAGGAGAAACATGAGAATTACAAGTCGGATCTACTAATGGGTTGAGATCTCCTCGGCGCATGTTCAGATCTGTAGATCTGATAGTCTGGGTTATTCTTGAAGTCTTGAAGTTATCTATACCCGCAGGACCACAAGTACAGTGAAAGAAAAGTGCGGAGATATGCAGGCACAGAAGCATTACTGGTGCGCAAATACGCAGGCGCAGAAGCACTGCAGGTGCGCAGATACGCAGGCCCAGAAGCGCTGCAGATGCGGAGGTGCGCAGGCAGTTCATTGGACACAAAGTGCAGGTACGCAGGAAGTCCGTGAGGCACAGTGCGTGGGTACGCAGGAAAGCAGTTGGAAACAGTGCGGATGTACGCAGGTGTTCTATGGGTGAAGCTGCGGACTTTTCATGAAATCTATTTAGCTGCCCCTATTTATTATTGTTGTGTTCTCGGTTTTGAAGTGATGTTTGGTTTCTGATATTATGTTCTGATAATAGCAGTGATTGATTGAATGATTATGATTAGCCTCAGTATTGATAGATGAATGGATAAGGTTCATAATGACTTATCCTTATATGATCTGGTGGACTAGATCTGGTTGACAACTCTCATTGTATATGTATTGATCTGGTGATTGGGTGATTCAGAAGGTTGTTTGATTATGAGCTTCAATATTGTTCTTGGGTCCAGTATGAAAATTGGGTGAAATGTGGCCTTTCAGATTATGTGTTGTGCTTCAGTGTATCCAGTCTGAAAATTGATGAAACGTGGTACCTGGAGGAGAGAAGATTGCAGGTAGCAGCCTGCGTACTAGTAAATGGATCGGCTAGTACAAGAGCAAAGAGGGTTGTAGCTCCCGTACTGGTATAAGACTGCACCAGTACAAAATATTGTAAAAGGATTTTCTTATTAAGAAGAAGATTGAGATGACTTGCAGCAGGTGGTTTTCTCCTGCATTGGGTTTCCACCTTATATCATGGTGTTCATGTGTGTGCCTTATGTGTGATGATCTATTCTATGTTATTGCATCTGTTAGCTGATAATATGGTTGATAATGTTCTAATGCACTCATTGAAGATCAATTAACTTAATCATAAGAAGTTGTGGAAGTAGAATATATGAATCAGAGTTTGGAAATGAAAAGTTTTATTGACTTGATAATACTGATTCACCCCCCCTCTCAGTATTATTTCCAACAGTTTGCACCTCTTCCCTACACTAGATAGATTTCATCAAAATTGAAAAGAGTTCTTTTCATATTAGTTGCATCATAGATGTGTTCAGGTGACATTGATTTTTGAGCCTTAAAACTGAAACATAATTCAAGATCAACTTTAACATTCATCTCAATTAACCTAAGGATCATTTGAAATTTAATGACACACATAGAGGTCTAGGCTAGAGACTTGTTCTAGTGTCGTTAAACGTAAGAGTTGACATTACTTTCGAGCATTGTATCCCGGGGGTGAAATCCCATTCCATTTATGTAAGTGTATAGGATCATTGTCCACGTACCTTCGGGTATATCGGATGGTGCTCCATGCATGTAAAGTATATGGGAATGATCTCATCGAATGATTACGCATTAGACAACATTACTACAGACTGCACTCCCATGCACTGTCATGTATATTTTGGGAGTCTCCAATAAGTTTCTATCCATCCATAGTTAATTGATTCAGTCACCTTGTATACTGTGATACACCAAACACAACATTTGGGGTGATTTCTTTCATGTACATTAAGTCCTTGGTTCACTAAGGTGTATATGGCAGTTCACGGTTTCTTGGTAAACCTTTTGCCTAGTTTACCCCCTTTTTTTTTTATTTTGTGTCTTTAATTTCTAAAATCAATTAATTGATCACGAAACAACATGCTCCCCATTGAACAACTCCTTAGTATATCTTAGGTTGAGACTATTGGCAATAGTTCTTGAGTCCACCACTCAAGGAAAACCCTATGATAGGAACCCTAGTATTTTTCCTTCTTCTGCAAATATTGGTGCTCCTTATATGGCAACATTGTCCCTTCTTAGATTTACCATTGGTTTTCCAGTTTGGTTATTTTCAACCCCTATGGTTTGAATGTACAACTAATTCTCAACCGAGTTCTCCTCCACCTGAACAACGTCAACCTCATGTTGATCCTAAATTTGACCCTTTTCCTTCTTCACCTATTGTTTCTTCATCCCTTTCTTCCTATTCACCTGGTGAAATTATTTATTCTAGTAACCACGAAGCTAAGGAGAAGAAGAAAAGGACGAAGAAGAAGAAGCAAAAGAAGCAAGGGGGAAACCAAGTAGCCATTTCTATGGATGCAACTGGTATGGAGAAACCTTCCAATCAACCTCACAAAGTTAGATTCCCTTGCATGTTATGTAACGGTGACCACCTTCTTAGAGATTGTCCTAGTATTCCCAAGGTATTAGAAGTGTGGTCCAGAGGCTCACATCGACCTTTGTCGTCAACTTCTGAATATCATGTTGGTGACAAACCTTCAACTAGTGATAGTAAGGTCCATGGGCAAAAGAGTAAAGTCAATTTTCCCTGTAGGTTATGTGAAAGGAATCATCCTATTCATATTTGTGCTTATATGGATGAAGCCTCAAAAGTGTTGGAAAACCTTACAACTTCTCATCCACGACTTCCAGCTGGTTACCAGAAGCTTTCTCCAAATCCTCCACTAGTTGATGAAGTGATTGATCAGAATCAAAATCCAATCAATCTCGATCTCTCTAAACATGATTCCCGTGAGTCTATTTTCAACCAACCATTGGATGAGAAAATGGTTTACTTGATTCCACCTTCAGTTGATCATACCTTTCCCGTAGAGAGTGAAGTTCATACCACTCTTGTTCTTCTCATTTCTTCATATTCCAATGAACTGGGGGAAATCCTCCTGTTCCAATGGCACAAGGATGAAATCCTCCCATTCCCACAGCATAAGGGGGAAATTCTCTTGTTCCCATGACACCCCCTCCAAGTAGCATGGCCACTTCCTTTAATTGGAGTCGACTAGCAGGATATTGTCTTCCTCCTTTCGTGCCCTTCCATATCATAGTACAGGCTTATAATGTGTTCATACCTGGAACAATCATAGATGAAGGTGCATATGTTAGTATTTTATCCTCAACTACTTGGAAATATTTAGGTTCTCCGCAACTTGTGCTCATTACCCATAATTTTTTGGCTTTTAACAGAGGAACCAGTCAACCATTAGGGATCCTTCCTAAGTTTCCTATTACATTGGGAGGAAATATTGTCTATATTGATGTGATGGTAGTCCAAAGCCCTTTGGATTTTAATTTAATCCTTGGGTGTGACTATGTGTATATCATGGGAGCTCTTGTCTCTTCACTCTTTCATGTGATGTGTTTCCCACATGAAGGAAGAATTGTGACTATTGAACAACTTGTGTTCATTGGTCCTAATTTAACTCCTAACCAACCAACTTCCCTAAATGGTCCATATATGCAAGTGGTATCTCCCCCACCACAAGTTAATTATGTGGCAACATGTTTCATGCCTGCGTCTACTCATGATATAGTAGGTGATGTATTGCATCATTTACTGGGGGAATTGGAGTTTGATATTTCCATTGGGTCCCTTAATATGTATCCCTTCAAGATTTTTTTTCTCCCATCTGATGAGAACCTCTTGGAAGCCATGGTATCTTGGAGGCCATGATCTGATTTTGGAGTAGAGTTACTTTTCTTGTGTCAAGCTCCTTAAAAAATGAAACAAGGTCCTCATAGCATAGTTCCTTTTCTTGTGTCAAGCTTCTTAAAAAATGAAAGAAGTTGTTATGAGATGAGTTCATTTTCTTATGTCAAGCTCGTTAAAAAAAATGAAACAAGCTCTTATGAGGATAGTTATTTTACTATGTCAACCTCATTAAAAAATGAAATAGGTTCCTATGAGAAAAGTTCTTTTCCAGCATCAAGCTCGTTAAAAATGAAACAAATCCCCTTTCAATTAGAGTCTTTGATTAGATATCGTAAATTTCCAATCGATTCTTTTACTTGATATTGTAAATGAACCTTCATTCCATCCACCTATTAGTAATTGGTGGTCTAGTTAGGTGAAATAAATGAAGTTTTGGGGGAATGTACCTCGAATTGAGTCATTATGCTGGGGGAATGCAAACTTATTTTAAGCATAGTTTTTTCTCCATTTCAAGCTTGCGTAAAAATGAAACCAATTTCAAGCATAGTTTTTATCATGTTTCAATCTTGTGAAAAAATGAAACAATTTCAAGCATAGTTTCCCATGTTTCAAGCTTCTGTAAAAATGAAACCATCCCCATTTATCCCTCATGAATTCCATTTTTATCATCCTATTTTTTCCTGATGAGCCTTGGCTTTTTCATTCCATTGTCACCATCTGCTTAGCCGATCATACGCTTTCACTTGGTTGTTTTACCCTTTCCTGAGGAACAGTTGCGATGAGTGGTCTTATTAGCTAGCCTCTTGACCTTTTCATGTTTTGAGTAGTTCAATCATGACCGGAACCCATTGTTACCCTTTATACCACTCATTCCTCCAGGAGGAGTCCTCTTTCAACTCTTTTCATACTCCCAAAATATGAAAAGATAGTCGAGCACTTGTATTTTTGAACTCGTAAAATTAAATGAAAAGACGTCTACTCAGTATAAGTTTAACCCTTTTCCATACCGAGATATACTAGCTACAAAAAATGAATACCCTAGTCGAACATGGCTAAGAGGTTCTCTTGGGTATTGTTTTCTACCTTTTCAGACCTAAGGGACTACCTACGAAAATAGACATTTGGAGTTTTCATTTTCACCTCTTTTTCAAACTCTCTAAACATGAAAAATATGTCGATTTTTACCTTCTCTAGACCCGTAAAAACATCAAACAACAAGGGAGTCGTCAATCATGATGATGTCGAACCACTCCTTCTCAGGGTTCTTTAAATATACTCAGAGGGATTAATCCAAGCAATGAACTTACAAATCAAGCATATGTTATCCTCCTCAAGCTTGTTAAAAAATAGAGGTACTGACCAATATGGTTAGGGAAATTGGGAAAACAAGGTATTCCATTTTTCTAATGGCAGTGAGTCGCTCTTGAACATGAAATTCTTCCACTTCATCTCCATGGATGTTGGGTTGGGTAATCTTCTTCTCTTTTGGTTATCATACCATTTTCAGAGCCTCCATCTCGGTTTTGGGTCAATGCTACCAACTCTATTCAGTGTCGTCAGTGTGTTCAAGACAATTCATTCATTTGATCTCTGCTACAATAATCTTAAGCCTTCATTTCATGTTTTCATTTCCTGATCCAGTTCCATATCAACATCATTATGATCATTTTGTCTCAATCATCATACCTGTTTCGTGTCATTGATGAGGGATACATCAAGGCCCTCCTGCGACGAGTCACTTCTTGTCGACATCAACACATCATCTAGGAAGTTGACTTAGAAACATCCCTTTGGTACCTTGGTGCTTTCATACATCAATGGAAAGTTTCCTTGCTCTCAGCGATAGGTTTACATCATTGGACTTCGACCAAAAGATTCTATGTGGTGTTTGACATCAACTCATTTATTCACACCATATGGATTGTACTTGAGTACCTTGAGAGTCATTAACATCATCAATGGTTTCTCTCATGTATGTTAACAACTTACATCATTGGCAGGTAATTAGATGGGTTTTACCATGTTTGACTCCAGCGCATTGATTCACATGGTTAGCCTCATACATTGATTGGTTGTATGAATGAGATAGAAGACCACGGATCTAGTTTCATCCATTTGGGTTGCGATTTCAGGATTATACAAATATCACAATGTATGATGGTCGTGATCATGTTAATAGTCATGGGTCCACCATTTGCATCTGTGGACACGTCATTTGATCATTGACATTTTATGTTAGCTTATGAGTTGAGTATGGGTATGCCTCCCTTAGAAAAAAAAGATGGCATGTTGTAAATATATTGTAACAGATGAATCTCGTCAGTTGTCCTTCATCCCTACTTGTCACAAGGTAAATCACTTCAGTCATTAGTCATCATATCTAACTTTGTGCTTTAGGGGGATTTTGTTATAGGCCATTTTGTCACATCCGATCAGTGAGCCTCCTAATGGGATCAATCAACATCCTATTTTCCCTTGTCACCATCTTGCACAAATCCCTAAGCATGTACCTTTCATTTCCCATAATTTGATCCCTAAACTGCTTCATCTGATCTAGTTTGAGGACAAATGCTCCCTGTAAGCATACTGGGGTGAGTTCAACAACAAGTTTTTCCAATTTTGCCCACGTTGATCACCTACAAGTTTCCTTCTCTCAGGGTGCTATGCACTGCACCCTACATAACTATGGGGGTGCGTTGATTCTAGAAATTCAGGAAAAAATAAAAACAAAAAAATTGAAGCTTCCTCTTCCAAAAGCTTCCAGAGGTTGTTTCAACCATTTACCTTGGATAAACATTAGAATCCTATTTGATTCCATCTTGGAGAAATCACCATCTTATCCCTTGAACTCATCCTCCCATCACTTTTGTATCTCAAGCCTAGATTGTTAAATGGATAAGAATTCATGAACTACCTCTCATTCCTATATATTTACCTCATTTCACAAGAACCTGATTAGTTTTTGGGTTAGATTTTGGAGAGTCATTCTACCCTTATGTTGTTGTAGTAAGTGGTCATCATCTCATGAATTGAGGGTGATTGGAGGTGCATATTATGACAAAGAAAGGACAAGTCAACAACTTGGATGAGCTCTTCTACAAGATCAACTGCAACTTATGGTTGTAATCTCCTTCCATTTATAGTAATGCAAAGAATTCATTTTTTTCCTATACATGATGTTTTTTCAATTATTTCAATACCATGTTGATCTATTGAATGAATTACTTAGATGATATTCCATAGATTTTGTAGTTTCTTGGCTTATGTTATCTGACTGTGCAGGTTCTAATTTTGGAAATCAGATTTAGAATTGGACCTTCCAAGCTAAAGGAGGAGTGAAGTGTGCAAAGGATTCTAGGTGGGCCTCACTCCATAATTTGTTTACTTTAAGGAAAATCATTGTATTCCTTATCTCTCTATTGTTCTAGGTTATCCACTGACCTAGGGGAGATACTTTTGTCCACAATCGTAAATATCATATAACAAGAGTTGCTCAAGATAACTGGTGACTCAGAAGTGGTTTTTCACCAGGTACAGAACACTATCGACTATGTTGACCAAGTTTAAAAAACTATCAACAATAGGTATGCGACTGATTACTTATTTTAAATATTTTAATATTATTTTGTTCCTATATTTAGGAATGTTGCAGTAGTCACATTAGTTAATGTAGCTACTAGTATGTCACCTTTGAAAAATGGTTTTTCTATAGAGATTATATATAAACCATCAATTTCTGATAATGTAACTAATTTTCATGTTTTCAATGATGACCAACATATAATGCATTTTGTGGCTAATGTGGACGTGTTCAAAGATGCGACTATCGAGGAAGATGAGCATGACAAGGCTTTGCAGGAATTAGATGATACAATGAAAGGCAATATTATGCCTAAAGGTGTAGTTACCCTCGAAAATTATGTGACTTGAAAAACCAATTCAGAGGGCCGATTAATACAAATACTCAAAGCTAAAAGTTGTCATTTGAACACATCAATTTGGGCACTCAAGATGATCCAAAATATGTAAACCTCAATATGTATTGTTCTCCGTAAGAATGACAAGAATTCACCCACCTGTTCAAACAATACCGTGATGTGTGTGCATGGACTTATGATGATTTAAAGACATGCAATACTCATATTATCTAACATGTCATTCCAATTAAAGAAGGGGTGAAACCATTTCAGCAAAAGCTAAGGAAATTTCATCCAACATTAAAACCCCTAATTCAAAAGGTATTAAGAAATTTGTTGGATGCTCGGATCATTTTTAAGGTCAGACATTCTACTTGGGTTTCAAATTTGGTCCTTGTCAAGAAAAAGTTTGGTGAGATAAGGTTATGTGTCAACTTTTGCAATCTCAATCGAACATCAAACAAACATAATTATCCAGTTCCATCTATGGAACAAATCCTCCAAATAGTATATGGGTTCGATATGTTATTTCCGCTAGATGGTTTCTTGGGATAAAATTAGGTGCTAGTAGCATAACTAGACTGCCTCAAAACCACTTTTAGGAGAAATTGGGGAACATTCTCCTTTAAACACATTCCATTTGGACTTATTAATGTTGGCACTACATTTCAGGGAGAAATGGACATTGCTTTCCATGGCCTGATTGGCCAAAGTGTAGTAGTATATATGGATGATGTAACAATATTATCTAAAATAATATCAGACCATGTGCGTCATCTAAAAAAAATATTTGAGAGGTGTTGTAAGTATGGGATTTATCTCAATCCAAAGAAAATAATATTTGGTGTGTCAGAAGGTGCTCCCTTAGGACACATCGTTTCCAAGAGCAGAATTAAATTTGATCTGGAAAAGGTCAAAACTATAGCCCAAATCTCATTCCCTGTAAACAAGAAGGTTATGAAATCTTTCTTGGGAAGATTAATTCCCCACTCAAGTTCATATCTGACTATTCTCAAATAGTTAAACCATTGCAAGAGATAATAAAGAAATATGCCATCTATAAATGGGACAAAAGGGAAAATGATGATTTTTCTCATATCAAACAAGATATTGTTGATGCTCCTACATTGTTTAGTCTTGGTTATGGCAAGGATTTCCTTCTTTATACTTTCACTTTAGATTCATATATTGTGGTCGTATTAATGTTGACGCATGTTTAAGGAAATGAATGACCTATTTATTTTATGAGTGTTGCCTTATAGGGGTCGGAGCTAAATTACCTTGTCGATGATAAAAAAAAATATTATGTTATGTATAAGGCAGTCAAGCATTTTAGACCCTATTTCCTTAAAGCTCACACAATCGTTTATGTGCCTCATCCAACGGTTAGAAAACTTTTTTGCAACAAGATCTTGGTGAGAAGAGGAAAAATTGGATGATATGTTTGCAAGAATATGTTCTAGAGTTTAAGCCATTCATACTATTAAGGGTCACAACCTTTGTCAACTCACAATAGAAGCAAGAGATGTTTTGGAGCAAGACATTTTAGGATGGGAGCAGGAAATAGAGATGTATAACGTTGATCAAGTTCCCCAGACAATCTTGACAATGCCATGGTATTCATATATATGACAATACTTAGATAATGACACCTTTCCCACACACTTGTCCAATAAACAAAAGAGGGGAATTCACCTTAAATATATATCTTATCAGCTTGTTCATGGAGTGATTTTTAGAAATCACCATAAATAGTGTCATGTTAAGATGCCTAAAGCCTCAATACATAGAGAATGTATTAAGAGACTTGCACAATGGACCAACAAGTGGACATTATGCGGGAGATACAAATGCACATAATGTAATGAGGGTCGGTTACTATTAGCTCACTTTATTTAAGGATGCTCATGCTTATGCCCGTAAGTGCCTAGCTTGTCAAAGATGTGTTGGTTGATACTAAAAGTCAGTCACCCCACTGCTACCAGTAACAATTGACAAACCTTTCCAATAATGGGGACTAGATGTTATTGGAGAAATATTACCACACTCATCAATGCAACATTGATATATCCTAACAATGACAAATTATTTCACTCAATGGACCGAAGCAGTTCCTTTAAGACAAGTCAACAAGCAGGAAATTATCCAATTCCTAAAGAATAACATTATAACTAGGTTTGGCAATCCAATGTCTATTGTATTTGATAATGTGGCTTATTTTTCTTCGTTGAAACTTTATGAGTTTTCATTATAAAATGGTATCGTATTAAAGAATGCATCAATTTATTACCCCTAGGGAAATAGTTTAGCATAATCAACAAACAAAAATCTCATTTGTATAATCAAGAAAATCATTTTCTCTAAACAAAGGAACTGGAACAATACTTTTGTAAACGCATTATGGGTTGACCATGTAACTCCTAAACCTTCCCTTGAAACCTCAACATACTTCCTAGTATATGGTAAAGAAGCTACCTTGCCTCTTAACCTATATCTACTAGCCTTGCAACTCTCCCAAGAGTCCCAAGGTAGATCATGCCTTCTAGTTCAAAGCAGGATAAATACTTTTCTTAAACTTGAGGAAGAAAGGCATAAAACTAAGGAAATATTTTCCATTTGCCAAAACTATTTTATGTGTTGGTTCGATAAGATAGCTACAAGGACTAGGATTTTCAATGTGGGTGACTTAGTATTGAAGTCGGATAAAGCCCACGAAGAGAAAGATAAACACACAAAGTTCCAATCTCTGTGGATAGACCCTTATACCATCTAAGAGAAACTTGGCCATAATGATTTCAAGTTGAAATATTTAGATGGGAGGACTAACCCTCTTCTCGTTAATGAAAACATTTGAAGCATTATTTCCAGTAGCAACTATGAGCTACATTCCCTGTATAGTTCGTTTCTTTATCGTTTTTTTTATCTTACGTTGGTCATGTTGAGTCATGTCTCATCTTGTTTTTGTGTCCTGGTCATTTTACATAAATAAGACCTTGTGTGAAAAAGTGCATGGCTCAGAAGGGATTTGTGGTGGAGAAAAGAGGAACATGAAAACCACAAAGTTGGCTATCTATTAGTTCTTCTTCTTTGTTTGGGAATATTCCATAGGTTGAGCTAAGTATGGATGGAAAATACAATACATCCAAGAAGAAAAACTTGAGGGAACCTATTAGATCCACATCTATTCTAGTATCCCAACTCCTCAACTTGGTGTTAAATCTACTTGGTGTTTTTACATGCTTATCCAATCTAGTAGAGAAAGGATAAGGGGAAAATCTATAGTGAGAAAACTAATATCAAAGGTTATATTAATACTTCTCTAAAGGGGAAACCTCTTCTACTCTCAATAAGTTGGGATCCCTCTTCTTCCCATTGAAATAATAAGTGTCGAATCATAGTTCTATTAAATAAATAAATAAAGGGTAAAAGAAGAGAAAGGCTTCCTACGCAGGGAGGTGGAGGAAGTGACTTCACAGGAGTATTATTCAGCCTCGTTGGTAGCAAATAAATTATTTTGCACCTGTAGTGAATCCTTCAGGGTATTGTCCAGGCCTATTAGCAGTGGAGCAACACTAGAGATGAAACTCATACTCTAAATATCTAAAACTCTCCATGTACATATTACCCTTTCCTAGATTGAAACAATTGCGATATGGAATAACTATTGTGTGTTTGAACCAAGGAAAGGAAATTAAGGTGCTATGAATATAACCAGATCTGGAGGGGAAGTCAAGGAAGTCTAATTGGTGAATCAATACTTCCTAAAGGACTAACCCTTTAACTAAAAGGTTATTCCTAGGTAGAGAAGCTGAAATTTTCCTAGTGTGTCGCCAAGTGTTCTCGCCAATACAATATCCTCCAAAAATTCACTACACTCAAATTTTGGAGTGTACTAAATTGCTGCATCAAGTGTCGCTTTGGTCGTGAATTATTCCTTCAAGTCATTCCACATGCTTCAAGTGTTCTTGACAATTCCTAAGTGTTGTCACATTGTTTAGAACATCTTTAGCTCACTTCATGGTTATAATATCTTTGTTTGTTGTAAAATGACATGTTTGGTCGCAGTCACACACACTTTTTCTATTGTTCTTAGAGAGTGTTTGTAAACTCGAATATTGATGTGTATTTGTCATTTTTCAATCCGGTTTAAGGCTTATTGATGATTTGGTATATGTCGCACTTGATTTTATGTCTAAACTCATTATGTTTTCCCTTTGTTTTATCTATCTTTCAGACTTAGACAAATTTTGGTTGCACAAGTTAGCCCACTAAGGGTAGGAGAGTGCATGGAACACTCTTAAGGCTTACACGAGAGCCCTTCCCTATTAAGAGTGAACCTCACACCCTCCAAGAGCGCATAGCTCACTCCCAAGCACCTTCCTTTCCTTCCCTTTCTGAACTATGCCCTTAAAGAAAGCCTTCCTCCTTGTTGAGCGCATGGCACATCACCAAGAAACTTCATGGTCCCTTCAGCCTTCAACCATGCCCCATTCTTGGCTCCTCTTGAGCTCACAATGCACTTTGGAAAGCCCAATCCTGACCCCTTCAACCTTCGAACTTGTGCTTTACACCCTTCTTGGATCCCTTGAGCACATAGCGCACTTCCAAGCCTTAGTGGCCTTCCTTCACCCTTTAGACTTGTGCCCTATGCCCTCCCTTGAGCTTCCTCTCTCCTAGTGAGCACATAACGCATCCTTAATCCTTAAGAACTCATCCCTTCATCCTTCAGAGTGTGCCCTGCGCCTAAAAACCTCCTTGTTCCTCTTGAGCACTGATAAATCATGAACAAAAAGTTTACATGAAACATGTTAGAATAGGATATTTTTCAAATTGGTGTTTGCTTGCCATGAGTGATTTTAGTTGTAGGTATTCCATAACGGCATGGTAAATATGCATGAAGAGGTAAGAAAAATACAACATTCAAAGGAAGCACACAAGAACAAAGAACACATGATGTGACAAAATGAAGGACAATGAAATCTTGATGATCAAAGCAGCCCAAAAGGCTCCTTATGGTCAAATACCCTTTGGAGGGCAAATACATCAACAACATGGAAGCTGCATGAAAGATCGAAGATACAAGTGGAAGAAATGTCACCTATCAAGAAAGTCCATGTCATCATTCACTATAAGTCCAAGCCATTGATGTTAGTGACTTGACATGTTCACACCACAGGATGATGTGGAAATTGTGATGTAATTATGTAATTATGTAATTATTGTAAAGACAAAGAAGAAGTCCAACAATCATGTATGAAAAAAAGATCCATATGAAGAAGTTCAAAAGACATATAATTCTAATAGCCATATGTAATTCCAATATTCATTTTGAAGTCCAAGAGTTATAGATTTCCAAAGGTCATTAGAAGTTGAAAAGTCATATGAGAAACTCAAGTCATGGGGATATGAAAGGTCGTGCCTCAAGTTATAAAAGGAGCATCATTACTCAAGCAAAAGACTTTTCACCTTGGCTTCTCCCATAAGGCATTAGAGAGATAGGGATAGTACTTTTGGTGAGAAAGTAGTGGCTCTAACGCTCCACTATTAGAACTAGTGACATTCATTGTACTCATGTATCTTGGAACTTTTGCTTAATACTTGAATCCATTCAGCCAACACATTTTCATGCATGGATCATGGATGTTTTGAGACTATTATTTTAATGTTTTTGGTTTATGTTGGCTTTCATATGTACTAAAGTAATTTAACTATTTCGATGACTTTGGTGCTCAACTTGTTGGAAATGTGTTGTGATTATTTTAATGATCGTAGCATCTATGTGAACTATTTTTCTTGATGTCTAATGATTCTTTCTTGTTTATGTGTGTGCGTATCTACTAGATTAGTAATATTAATTTTCTTTTAGAGACACAATTTTCCTCCTTGCAGTGAAAGAGCCTTAATACATTTACAATCAAACATTCCACAAGGCACACTCTCTTTCTCATTCAAAAGTACATGCACACTACTCTCTCATGCTAATTGCCTAAGCCAAGGAAAATATCTAAATTAATAGCATTCAAGCCATATTTCCAGATGGGACTTCTACACCAAAGAATATGAAGTCTAATTGGGACCTCATATTAGGGATATCCCCTGTTATGAAACCAGCTCAAGAAAAGATAGAAAAGATAGATCAACGCCTTAGAATTCAGCCTCTTCGAGGGGGCAACCTCCTTTACATTACATAAATGAACAATTCTTGGATGATACAAATGAAAATACCTCCTTTCTATATATAGGAGTCTAAGGGGTTATAACATAATCAGAGCCGACATAACAATAATAATGTAAGGGCACAATAATAACAATAGTGGGCTTCTATGGGGCACAATAGTAACAATATGGGCACTACATGGGTACATCAATATAATAAGTGGGTTATACTAATAACAATAAGGGGTTACACTAGTAGTATAGGGGCCTAACATGCCCCTCTCCTTCAAAAAGTGTTGTCCTCAACGCTTGAGTAGTTCTTGATGCTTCTGTATAAAATTCTTGTCCTCCCATGTGGAATATTCAGTGGGTAAGTTCTTCCACTTGATGATATACTCTGAAATTGATCGATTTCGTAGCTGTCCGGTTCTTGTTTCTGTGACTGCTCCAGGTTCCAATATGATTTTTCCTTCCTCTTCAATTTCTGGTAATATTGCTTGAATTGGGATCTTTTGCAACTTTTGAATAAGTGGCCATACTTCTTTGTCCTTCTTCCATTCATCCCTTGCTTCATTTATCCAATCTGGTTGGATAATATAAATAGCACAAAACAATGCTTCCACATCCTCATCCTTGAAGAGTCTTCCCATTCGGTAAAGTCGCCATTTTTTAAGTGCATGTAGTATTGCCAACATTTCCTTCTCATAAATAGCTTGCTTGAGATGTAGCAGTAAAAATACCCAATCACCTACATCAAAACATTTTTCACTATGATGTTGATCTACCTGTTGTTTCGTTTTATTTTGCACCGAAGTGGCGTTATCCTTTAAAAGTTGGAGAACTTGCTGTTGATGCTCGATGTGATCTTTCTCTGCTTGAACCTTTTTCTTCTTGATATGTCCTTCTATCTTTTGAGGAGTGGTAATTTCTTCCAGTCCTTTACAAGATATGGTCGGATTCATTTCTTGATGCTCGATGTGATCTTTCACTTCTTAAACATTTTTCTTCTTGATGTGTCCTTCTATCTTGATAGTTTGAGGAGTGGTAATTTCGTCCATTGAATTACAAGATATGGTTGCATTCATTTCTTCTTCCTCGATGTGATCTTTCACTTCTTGCACCTTTTTCTTCTTGATATGTCCTTCTGTCTTGAGAGTTTGAGGAGTGGTAATTCTTGCCAATGCTTTACAAGATATGGTCTGATTCATTTCTTCTTTCTCTGGGGTGGTGTCCTGGCATATGTCCTCTTCTTTTGATGTTTCTTGATCCTTTTCTTCCTCCTCTTCATATTCTATGTAAAATAATTTCTTCTCAGCACACCTATGACCTTTAGTACATTTGCTATCACAATTGTAACAAAGCCCTTTTTCTCTTTTTTCTTCCAATTGTTGTGGTGTAACCCTTGTAGGTTGTGGAAGGCCGGGAGAAACAACACTTCCATCTTTATAGTTGTGAGGGGTATGCTTCCTGGTTTCCATAATTTTTCTTTCCATTATGTCACAAAGCCCTTTTACTCTTTCCAATTGTTGTGGTGTTGCTCTAAAGAAGGTGTTGCTCTTTGTATCCTCATAATGTGCTATCATTTCCTCCGTGAAAATTGACCATGTAACAAGTTTTTTACGAGAACAAAGCCCTTCATACCATAAAAATTGATCTGGTTCTAAATATGAAGATGCAATAGATACCTTTTGTAATAGTTGTACACCATGTAGATCAAAATATTGCTCCATCTGAAGTATCCAATTTACCGGATCCTTGCCATCAAACTTCCTCATCTTGCTTTTTCTTGATTTTAGGAGCTCGACCTTGAAACGACTATAAATCTGTACTTTCAGATCTTTAAGTTCTGAAATTGTGAGCTATAGTAGCCCTCTGTGTCCTCTTTCCAATGCCACCAGTCTGATCCAAATTGGATTCTCTAAGAAAGAGTTATGCACAATCTCCCAAGATGACCTGATTATAGATCTTTCCAGAAGAGCGAAATTGTATGAAGTGCCACGTGTCACTATTTCAACCTTTGGATCTGAAAAATATATAAACGAAAACTACAGTCCGTCCTTGTTCTGTACCTTCTTACGAAATTTCAATCCGATGCTCAGAAAGAAAATTATGACGATTTTCCCCAGGTCACCTGTTTTTAGTGTAATTCAGGAGTATGCAAAAAGACCAACTTCCTGAGATCATATCTCCGAAAATATCGTGCGAAAAGCTCTGAAATTTAGACCCAAGGTTCAACGTGATTTATTCTCAAATGGGTTTTTTTTGCGACTTCTGAAACGTCAAAGAAAAAAAGTTCTAGTGAAAATTCCACGATGACCTGTTTGGAGCAGCGAAACCCTAGAATCCAAAGCTCTGATACCAAATGTTATGAAACCAGCTCAAGAAAAGATAGATCAACGCCTTAGAATTCAGCCTCTTCGAGGGGGCAACCTCCTTTACATTACATAAATGAACAATTCTTGGATGATACAAATGAAAATACCTCCTTTCTATATATAGGAGTCTAAGGGGTTATAACATAATCAGAGCCGACATAACAATAATAATGTAAGGGCACAATAATAACAATAGTGGGCTTCTATGGGGCACAATAGTAACAATATGGGCACTACATGGGTACATCAATATAATAAGTGGGTTATACTAATAACAATAAGGGGTTACACTAGTAGTATAGGGGCCTAACATCCCCTATATTTTGGTGGGATCCAACATCTTCAACACAACAACAACGCAAATTTCTCAGCGGACAATGCAGAGGCTAGTAGCATTCAGAGGCTTAGGAGACCGTTGCAACACAGAGACATAGTTGATTCAGTATTTTTGATGCTTCTCAATTGCAATGTTTGTATTAGCAGCAACAGTAGTGAGAGGGATGTTAGTTGGGTTGTAGTGCAGATGCAAAGTTGGCAGCAATACAAGTTGTATAGTGTAGTGTCAGTAGCAACATAGATGCAACATGGTTTAGCTATAGTTAGTAGCAGATGAATCGGAGTTAGCGCAATCGTTGGTGGACAATGGAAGGCAGTTATAGTTATCAGACATCAACAAGGTGGGAGGATGTTGTGGATATAGAGTTGGATAACACCTTCCTCGCTAAGAGGGAGTGTTATTTTTTGTAGCATCAGATGGTGTTCTAGTCTCAAAACTTTGTGGAGAGGCTTTTAAAACATAGGAGTTCTCCAAAACCTAGAAATCGTTTCTGGAAATTCAATCTAGAGATAGACCAATTAAAGTAATTGATAGATAATTAAAAAATGCCTAAGTCTAACTTAGGGAAATCAATTAATTAATAGGAATTAATTGCGAAAGGTGAGAATTATCTAGAAACTCACACGAATTGACTTGGAGATGATCTCAACCATCGGTTAAGTTTTAATCTTGGTCATTAAAATCCCAACTAGAGATTATAAGAAGAGGTCGATGGGTAGATGGAGAATACACCAGTTAAAGATACTTAGTGATCAAAGGCAGTTCAATTTCCCAGTTTCAGGTGATTCCGCAGTGAGATTGAGCCATTGATCAAGTAAAAGGTGTCAGATGATTATAGTAACATATCTTCATAGGAGTTTCAGTTCCAAAAGACTTAGGAGAGGGGGTCCTATTATTTCCCCAGGAGGTTTCAAAGAGGTTGCATAGAGCCTCAAGAAGGTAGCTTGATTTAGTTGTGGGGAAGATCAATTCAACATCCAGAGGCTAGGAAATTCTTCCAAAGTGCCGGAGAGACACTTATAGCAGCAAATACAGGAAGAAAGGCTTGTCATGAGAGGGTTGGTTAGTTGCACGTGTGGAGGCTTATGCAATAGTAGTGAAATAGGTTTTGTGTAGAGGTTGGACAACTAGCCTTTCAAAGGGAGCCAATTGTCGGGATTGCTTGAGGAGGAGGGTAAATTCCCTCAAATATTTTTGTTAGTATTTCTCGTAGATAAAAATCCCAACTTGGTGTCATTTTATTGTACTTAGAATTTATGTTGTTGCATAAAAATAAAACCCTCACTATTGCACCGGTTTTCTTGCATTGGGTTTTTCCAAGGAAATTTGTCTAAAAATAATTGTGTCATTTTTACATGTGTGTTAGTATTTCTCAATTCCTATTTTTTCTTCCACGTTATTTTATTTGGTGAAGAAATTGCAGTGTGAATATTTCATTATTTTGGTGTTAACAAAAAAAATTGCATAATTAATTTAGCAGTTAGAAGAAATATTTATAGTTGTTGCATTTAAAGGAATTTTCACATACCCATATATAGATATATATATATATATATATATATATATATATATATATAATATTTTCCAAACAAAAACAACACAACATTCTAGCCAGTAAAAGGTTTAGAACACCTAGATGGGTTTCATCCACATTAAAGGAGAATGACCTTAGAGGGCTTGAAACCCATTTATACACTAGAAATTAATGATAAAATCAAGGGAAATATTCTTAAATTGAATGTCCCTTCCAAGGTATTAAGAATAATTTTTTTAAACACCAAAAGAGATAAGAAGTATAACTCTTACCTCCTAAATGTCAAAGGAAAAATTATTGACCGAGGAAAAGGTGGAATACTAAACTTGAACCCTAAACTTCTAGTTGCAGAGAAGAAAGGTCGAATACTAATATAACTGAATTAGGAAAAAGAACATGAATTAGCCCTAAAACAATCTCCATCATTGATTACGCAATGGTTAATCACAACCATTTGTTTGTTAGGTCAATGCACACAAACGTGGAACCATTGATGGAAGCCATGTGTATTATGGAACCCTTAATGGAAGCCACGTGTAATGTGGAACCCTTGATGAGAGTTTCTTGTATCATGGAACATTCCAAAGAAACCCTGAAATAAATCATAATGCTTTGTTTAAACAATTCACGAAAATATCACATTCATAACATGACTAAGGTGTTGGATCGTTTAAAAAATGTAGGAAGTCCAAACTAATGTATCAAACTCATATGAAAGGATATAAATCCAATATTGTATATTTGTCCAAGGTTGTAAGAATATAATATAGTTCCTTAACGCGTGACAATCATTTTTGTTTGTACGCTATGGTATCTTGTTTGTATATATCGTGTGGAAATGTGGATGAACAAAAAACTGTATTACAAAAGTTACAATAATAAACCCGACTAATAGTAATGGATGGATTCAATTCATAGATATGAGATGGATAACATATCCATATTTTTAATTAACAAGGTAAGAGCAAGGTGGTTATATATATATATATATATATATATATATAAAAAGTTGTGGTTATATTGTCAACAAAAGAGGAGATAAATACCAATTGCTATTGAAAGCCAAAAAAAATATTCTCATGTGACATGTCAAACCAAAGCATCAACCCAAGTTATTTAAAACGGAAATAGTAGTAAAAACATCAATATAAGAATAATGTTGGAATGATTAGTTGCATTAACAAATAAAAGAGAATTTATTGTGGAAAGAGGAAATATAATAGTAAGAAAGATTATTATGAAAAAAATAGTATGTGGTATGGTTACAAAAATTGTGCTTATGTGTTTTGAAAGTGAAGCAATTATACATGTCATGAACAAATTGCTTAAAAAATTGAGCTTGAAGTATGGATGAATACTTTAATGGATAAACTTTTATAGGATCACCAAGGGACGGTGAGGAACCTAATACTAAACTAGGAATGGTGGATAGTGGAACCTGCAATGTATAGAAACAAGAATCTGAATTATTGCAAGTAATAAGAAGTTTGAAAATAGATCTTGATGATATTAAGGAAAACCATGAAAGGTTGGCTAAATCCAAAGAGGAATAGGAGGATATTAATGGTTGTTTGTTAAAAAAATTGAAAGAAGAAAGAGTCAACAGAAAGACTCACAGTAAAATATCTAGAAGCAAATCTATAGTAGAACAAATTCCATAACTTCTAGTGAAAGCCAAACAAATGAGTCTAGTGACCGAGAAGAACATAAATCAAGTAGAAGTACCTCTATGCCCAATAAAAGAAGGCCTACTTCTTAATTACAAGGAGATTTTAAGAAGATTAGACCCCCTAATTTTGATGGTGAATTTGAAGGAGGAATAGAAGCACAACTCCCCAATATGTCTAGATATTTTGATTTACAACCACCCAATTAATTTGAAAGCAAGATTGGAAACTTACTAGTTGACTGGTAAGGCAACCTTATGGTGGGAAGAGAACAAAGCTATTAAGAGGATTAGGAGAAAAAACTTCACTTGGAAATTGTTCAAGAAATAATTTAAGAAGAAATATTTGATTGAGAGGTACTTTGATGAAAAGGATAGGGAGTTTTATGAGCTAAAATTAGGACAGTCTACCATGAATTATTTTGTTAATAAATTCATGAGCCTATTAAGATATGTTCCCTACTCGAAGGAGGAGAAGACAAAAATACAAAGATTTATCAGTTTCCTACCTTTTTCATATAGAGAAAGAGATGAATTTGACCAACTACAGGTTGTGGATGTGACCATTAGAAAGGTCGCTCTATGTTTCAACAAGAGTAAGAAAAAATGAGAAAGATGCAAAGGATGGGTAGCAAAGAAATCTAAAAGATTCAATAATAAAAGGAAGGGGTTTAAGAAACTTATTTTTTGTAAGAGTGTGCAATAATAAATTATGGTAGAAGTATTAACCAGCGAAAGAGTTTTGGGCATAAAGGAGGATCTAGTAAAGGAAAAGAAAACTTCAATGAATTAGTAAAACCATCAATTAAATTTGGGGTTGTGGTGAAAACCACCTATGGAGAGATTTTCCACAAAATCCATTAAAAACAAAGGCAACATTAAATAATATTAAGGAATCATCTATTGTGAATGATATTTCCTATAACATACCCAGAATCAGTGTTGCATTGGATTGGAGGCAAGCAGACCATCAGTCCACCATGGTAGAAATTCAAAGTAAGATTCTTGATAAAGATGTATCTGGGCTTAGAGATCCAGGATCCACATTAAATTACATTTCTCATGTTTTATTTGAAAGGTGTAAACGTGCAAAAGAAAAACAACATAAGCCTTTGTTAGTGCATTTGGCCATGGAAACTAAAAGTAAAGTGTAAGAACTTAGCAAAAATTACACAGTAAATCTTAATGGAATGAATATCACACTAAATTTGAATAGTCTACCATTCAAATCTTATGATATCCTCATAGGTATGGATTGGTTAGAATCACAGAGTGATATTAAACTTATTGGAAAATTCCTTTACATGTATTGATGATAAAGGAGAAGCCTACATGTTTCAAGGAATTTAAAGGAATATTTCTGTTAGACAAACTTTTGCAATGCAAATGAAAAATTATGCTAAGAAAGGTGTTAATTGTTCACTTTCCAAGTACATGATTTTTTTTTATTATAAACAACAACCCACATTAGAATCATATCCTATATTAGAACAATATAAGGATGTTTTTACAGAGGAAATACCAAGACTTCCTCTAAGGAGGGATATTGATTTCACCATTGATCTTATACCCGGAGTTGTTATGGTGTCAAAGGCCCCATACATAATGAGTATTAATGGAGTTGAAAATTCAATTACAAGAACTCTTGGACAAAAAGTATATAATACCAATTGTGTCTCCTTGGGGAGCACCAATTCTGTTTGTCAAAAAGAAGGATGGTACTCATAGATTATAAATAGATTACATACAACTTAATAAGATGACCATCAAGAATAAATACCCTTGACCCAGGATAGATGACTTGTTTAATCGAGTCATAGGAGCTTCCATTTTCTCTAAAATTGATCTAAGGTTAGCATATCCTCAAATCAGAATTAAGGAGGAAGACATTCATAAAACAATATTCTGAACTCATTTTTGACATTATGAATTTGTAGTACTTCCATTTGGACTTACTAATGCACTAGCTACATTCATGCACCTCATGAACAATGTCTTTAGACCATTCCTAGATATATTTGTAATTGTCTTTATAAACAATATTCTAGTGTACTCAAAGAGTAAAGAAGAGCATGACCAACATTTGCAGATGATTCTTCAAACTCTAAGGGATAATCAATTGTATGCTAAATTCAACAAGTATTCATTTTAACAGAAACAAATTCACTATCTAGGACATGTAATATTAGAAGAAGGAATTTCTATTGATCCAAAAAAGATAAAATCAATAATGGAGTGAAAAACACCTGAAACTGTAGAAGAAGTCAACCATTTTATGGGAATTATAGGGTACTATACGATATTTATAGAAGGATTCTCTAAACTTACATATCCAATTACTTCTTTAAAGAAGAAAGGGATCAAGTTTGAGTGGATTCAAAAGTGTCAAGACAACTTTGGCAAGTTAAAATGACTTTTGAACACAACTCCAATTTTAAAATTGGTTGATCGCGGCAAGTATTATGTTGTGTGTATAGATGTGTGTAAGGAAGGTCTAGGGGGAGTTTTTATGCAAGATGGTCATGTTATGTAACAGCCCCGGTGAAAATTCCATGTAATAAATGTTAAAAACAATAACCACGGATGACTGGGACACTTATTCCATGTTGAATGTTGGGAAAGACATTCTAGGGGGTGTTCATTTGATTGTTTATGGCTAAGGAAATTGGCAAAGGAAATGGATAAGGCATTAAAATGAATTTTGGCACAATTATTTATGAAAATAATGGAAATTAGGAGAAAAAGAAGGTGAAAGGTCACAAGTTTCATGTGAGGAGGAAAATGAAGGAAAATAAAGGAAAATGAAGAAAATAGAGGCCTCATTCATAAAAAGGCTTCTGAGGATCAATTGGTAACCTTTTGTTAGTTCAGTTTTGGAGCTCTCTCATTATTCTCTCACTCTCTCATACTCTTAATTACTTAGAGTTTTCTTGGAGCATGCTTGGAGGGTATGGCATACTTTGATTCTTGGAGCAAGAAGCAAAAGGATGAGAAGGGAAGCACAAGAGGGCACCGACATCAGCAGCTACATCAGATTTTCTTGCAGGTACTGAGTTGCATGTATGATTTCTTCACTAGTTTTGGCATGCATGGCACATGCATGTGGTTTCTTGGTTATGATCTGTCATTGGCATGGAGGATGGCGAGGATTGACAGTGGATTGCCCAACCTTGCCATTTCCTGGATATCCATGGTGATTGCGGGTTTAATTTCATTGTTTTGTTTTGGTTGGTTCTCATGTTTCCTTAGCTTGGGTTGAGTAATTAGTCATGGAAGCTCTGGTTGAACAAACACTCTAGAAGCCCTATAATAGTTTGGGTTGAGTTACTAGTCCTGGAAGCCCTTGTTGGACAAACGCTCTAGAAGCCCTTGGTGGGTTGAGTTACTAGTCTTGGAAGCCTTGGTTGGACAAACGCTCTGGAAGCCCTGTATAAGTTATGGGTTGAGTTACTAGTTCTGGAAGCCTTGATTGGACAAACACTCTGGAAGCCTTGGACAGCTTGGATGGAGACCAATCCGATGATGGATTTGGTGATGTCCGACTGTGAGGTGGAATCAATGTTTGATGGGTTGAGATGGATGGCCTCTGGAAGCCCTTGATGAGTTTTGATTGATGTGTTCTATGAGATCCCACATTCATGCTTGGAATATGGCACGAGGGTGAACGTCTGAAGTGAAATTTGGCTCAACCATTTTACAATCGAGTGGAACGTGGTAGTCCCATCTCTAGTTGGTTCATTTCATTCATTAATGAGAAATTCATTCCCTTGATTTTCATGTGTAAAGGTACTGATATATTTATGGATTTGATGGCTAATATGTTTATGGTATTTCTGTTCCTATTATGCTGGTTATATGCACATTTTATGACAGCCTCTATGTATGGCTCCCAGTGTGTTTTTACTTGTATATGAATGGATAATATGTTTATGAGTTAATGGAGGATAATGAAGAAAAATGGCATGAGGAACGATGGTTCATAGAGATTCTCAGATAAGTATGAGATTCTTACACTTAATTATATTATTTACACCTGTAGGTTACATGTTGATGATATGTTTGACGAAATGCATGTCATGGCTAATAGGGGTTTGATTATGATCTTGTTCATTTTATTAATTATGCATCATTGTTTCCTTCCATCCTTACTAATTCTAAGTGATCATTCCATTCTGTGCAGTGTCCCAGGTTCTGGGCCGAAAAAGGTGGGTCAAATCCTGGAATGCTAGCAAAACAGAGCGTTAGTTTGAGATTAACTCGCCTGGGCAGTGTCTGGGAAGCGTTATAAAGCACCTTGCTAGTGTCTAGGGAGCATTAGCATTGATACTAACTCGCCTAGGCAGTGTCTGGGAAGTGTTATAAAGCACCTAAGCAGTGTCTGGGGAGCGTTAGTCCTAATACTAACTCACCTGGGCAGTGTCTAGGGAGCATTACCCTGCCCTAAGTCTCTCAAATAGTAGTAGGACCCAGGGATAGGGATTATTAGTGGCTAACTTGTCTCCTAAAGGTTATTTGGATAATGTTGGATAACTGTATGTGATGTTCTATTGATTCCATTTCCTTAAAGTCACCAAGGAGGTTGAATCTTATCATAGTGGACTCTCGTCACATGTGTTACCCGGCTTGGCCGGTTGCTTGGGTAGATGTGGGAGGAGGGTGTTATAAAGTGGTATCAGAGCATGGTTCAACTCTCGGACTGAATGGGTTGAATGTTTGTTGGTCATGCATGCATGTCAGTTGCATGTGTGTCTCTTATGCTTATTTACTTGTTACACTTTCCTGATGATGGATTAGGGTTGTAGTATGGTTATCATGGAAGATTTGATATTGATTTCATGAAATGTATTTGAAATAAGTATGTGACTGAATGTGTATGGATAATATGTTGCTTACATGTTGATTTCATGATACCTACTTACATCCTTGTATGTTAGATTACATTCTTGAATATTTTGATTACATGCATTAGTCTTGTAGGTTGATTACAAGCACCAATCGATTATGTTCGACTACATGTGATTATGTGCATTGGTAGTTGTTTTGGCATTGCTTATGCATACTTCTAGTTGCATGTGGAAATGTGTATGATGGAGAAATGTTGTTGTCATGCATGAGGTCATAGCATGCATAGTTGATATGGCCTTGCATTGGTGACTAGACCATAGTTAGAGTTATTCTTATGGGTTGATACATTTACTTACGTATGTTGATATGTTGTTATGATTATGTTATACATGTATCACACTGATTTGGTAATATTGTAGACAAGTATCCTCCTCGAGTTATACTAAGGTATGTTGGTTTATTGTGATTTGGTTTATCTGATATATTATGCCTTGCAGGAAGAAATATCAAATGGCTAGCAAGATGGTTGACTATAGAGATTCTCCCTACGGATCCGAAAACTAGTATGGTGTTGGGAACCCCTCTGACTTAGCAGTTACATTGAGAAGTTTAAAGGAGGATATAAGGAGTTGTAAGGCAAATAATGACAGAATCATACATTCACAGGAAAAGTTAGCAGAGGTGAATGTAGTAATACTTCAAAGCTTGTCGGATCTGCAGCGACAAGGACCACTACGGATCAACCATGAGTAGGAAGATAAAACTAATGGGGCATATGGCAGAAAATCGCATGGTGATCACCGATCAGATAGAGAGGACACAATCCGGGATGGAAGATTGTTGGAAACTCTGGAGAGGAGAAGGGATAGGCACATGTATGATTCTAGTTCTGATTCAGATAGGCACTATGATCGTCGTCGCTATCATCCTTACAGGAGGAGTGATAGGGGGTATTTGCTAGAGGAATTTAAGAAGGAAAAGCCACCTACTTTTGATGGAGAGATAAAGAGATCACAAGATGCAGAGGCATGGTTGCTTGGCATGAGGAAATTCTTCAGGTTGCATGATTATTCAGAGAACATGAAAGCTAGAGTGGCTACTTTTAGTCTTAAAGGTAAAGCAGACATCTGGTGGGAAGATGTGAAGAATGTCAAAGACATAGATGAGGAAGATCTGACTTGGAGTGAATTCGAGCAACTATTCAAGAAGAAGTATTTGTCTGAAAGGTACTTTGATGACAGAGCAAAGGAATTTTATGAACTAAAGATGGGATCCATGATAGATGATGAGTACATCAATAAGTTCTTGGAACTGTTGAGGTATGTGCCTTACACGTGCCTTACGTCAAGGAGGAGAAATCGAATATTCAAAGATTTTTTAGTGGGTTACAAGTGGCATTCAAAGATAGGATTGAATTTGATGAGCCTAGATCATTGGAGGAGGCCATTCGAAAGCTAAGGCATTGCTATGAGCAATCGAAGTGCAGAATTGAGACTAAGCCAGTCTGGAGAGGTAATGGAAGGAACAAAGGAAAATGGAATAAAAATCAGGCAAGTCCACAGAGTACAGATAACAAGGAGAATGTGGCACCACCTAAGAGGTTCAATGCATCGAATAGAGGACAGGGACATAGAGCTAAAGAGAAGAACAAGGATGGAAGTTGGAAGCCTCTAGAGTGTTGGATTTGTGGCAAAGACCATCGCAGGAGAGATTGTCCACAGAATTAGGGTGGTACACCTCAGATATATAGTGCACAGGAGGTGCAGATTGTTGGAGATGTTGGCTAGAGTATTCCTCGTATCTACGCAACCGTGGAAAACAGGTAGGCAAAACACCAGGCATCTATCATTGAGATGGATGGTAATCTTTGTGATCAAGTTATTTCTATTTTGATTGACCCTAGATCTAATTAAAGCTATGTTAGTCTTGACTTGGTACATAAGTGTGGTTTGAGTAAGGAATTGCATGTAGAGTCTTGGTTAGTGCAGTTGGCTATAGGTACGAAGAAGCGAGTTCATCATTGGGTAAGAGCTTGGGTATTTGATTTAAATGGCATGCCTACAACGGCACATTTGAATGTTTTACCGTTAGGTTCTGTTGTGGTAAAAACACAACCCCCCATTTTTTACTTGCTCAACTCAAATAATGAGGACTCTTTCTATAAAAATTTGGCTAAACACCTTTTTGGATTTTTATTTAGTTCATTGTCCTACGCTTTTGTTAATTTTTCATTTTCTTTGGATTCTTGTTTTGATTACTTTGTTGAAATCGATTTTTTATAAGCTTCCCATTGACGCTTGTTTTGCCTCATTTGGTCAACCGGTACATAAATGTCACTCCTTTGAAGTCTCATCATTTATATAGCATAGGTTAGAAAATGCATAAAATGTACAATATTGCATTTTGTAAATAAATTAGTCCAATAATGCATTTATTGTAAATATTAACCTCTAGTTAATTTTTACTATCATTTTTCATTTTTTTTACTTATACAGCCAAATCATGAAGCATCGGGATTTAAGAAATTTACTCCAATATTCAAATCAATTACTAATCTTCAAAAACCCATAATATCCAAGTGGCTGTAGTTTAGAAACTAAAATTCATAAAATAAAACCAAAATAAAGTTGATATTTAATGTTAAATTTTAAATTAATTAAATTAATTAATAATTAATTAAATTAAAATAAAATTCAATACATAAAATATCAATATAATAAAATATATAATAAAAATTTTCCGATCGCATTGGAGACTTTGACCGTATCGGGAGTTTTCAAGTGACACATTTTTAAAAAACCCTGATAGACTCAATCCTCCCAATCCGATCATAAAAAATACACACATCGCATCGGGGGTTTTTCACTTGACACATTTTTCAAACCCCGATGGATTCATGTCCCTGATCGCCGATTAACCAAAGGGCAATGGGGCATTAACCAATGTTTAAAATTCATTTGAATCGCATCGGGAGTCTTTATTTGATATAAGTTTTATGCCCCCGACACCACTCCTCCTCCGATTCGATAAGTCAAGGTTTGACTTTCAAGTTAATATCTCCATTCATGGTTTTAAAGTGGTTTATGTAATAACGTATGGTGATAATAGCTTTAGTTTAAAATGTTTAAATATTTAATGGTGAGAATAGGTTTAGTTTAAAATGTTTAAATATTTAATATATTAAATTTTAAATTAAATAAATTAATTAATATTTAGAATTTAATTAATTTAATTTAATTAAAATTTAATTATTATTTTGATTAATGTTAATAATTAATTATATTAGTTAGTTAGATTAATTTTAATTAATAAATAGTTTGTTAAATGAATAGTTTAATTCATAATTAATAATTAATTTAGAATTAATTATTAATTAGAATTCTTATTTAGGATTAGATTTTTAATTAAAAATTATGATTTTTAGCCCAACAATAGAATTTCCAGATTTATGCCAGATATGACTCATCAGCTTTGGAAGCTCATAGAATGAGTTTTACTCGGCCAAATGAGGCCCAGGACAGCTCATTGGAAAGATAAAATCAAAGAGAACATTTCTGAGGAGGTTTTATTAACAGATTTGGTCATTTCTGAGGAGGTTTTCTGCATTTTCATTTGTCCAAGCTTCTTCTATTTGCAGATCCATTCGTCAATAATATCCTTAGCCAATTAAATCATCTCAGGCATCAAAGAGAAAGCTTATATTTTATTTTCAATTATTTATTTAAATAGAATTTGATTGGATTTGATTTAAATGTTAGCAATTCCATTTTGATTTTATTGTTGCATTTTAATTTCTTCTTGCAGGAAAACAGTAAAAGAGATACGGAGAAAAGGATTTTAATCAATGAGAATGCTCCAGCAATTGAAGATCGGGATTTTTGAGCAAATAAAATTGGATTTAGCATATTTCTCTTCAACAAACTCTTCTCTCAAGAATTCCTTCACAAATATTATAAATAACAGATTGCAGAATGTAATTAAGGGTTGCTCTCCTCTGCAATTTTAGACTTCTAAAAGCACTACTGTAATAGGAATTAAGAATTGTAGGAGGGAGGAGAGAAAATCTCAGATTTGGGGATTATTGAGGATTTTCCCTTTGTATCTTGAATTATACATGAAGGTCAAAGTTTGCATTATTGTGGCTTTAGCTTTGAAAGTAGAAGTTCAAGCAATGTAAAGAGCTGTTGGAGACTAGGGACAGAGAGATGGATGCAATAAATTGGTATTTCTAATACTATTGTTTCAAATATCAGTTTTATTTTTATGGTAATAGGAATGTGTCATTTTATTCATGTTTGTGCACTATTGTCAATATGTGTAATTTGTCTCAATGTTGTTATTATGTATCTCTGTTTTTATGAATTAATTTCTCATTTTTGAGTAACTACTTGCTCAGAAATCTGTCTTATAAAAATGATTTATTGAATGGTAATGTGTTGTAAACTATTTCTACATATCATTATTCAATTATTGGATTTACTGATTTGATAATTAATATCATTTTTGTGAACTACTTCTTGAATATTGTTGATTTATTATTTCAGTTAAGAGGTCTTAATAGGATGTGTTTTGGTAACCATAATATCAGTTAATTGAACTACTTAATTAACTTGATATTCATTATAAACAAGACATATTTAAATCCCAACACTTTAATTATCTTGCTCTTAGTTGAGTTAGATCTATATCTGCCTAATTAAGATAGGATTTAGATTAGTTTCTTTTTGCTTGCATTATAGAATAATCATGCATTTAGAGTAATTTCTACATTATTTCAAGTCCTCTTCTCAAAGAGGCAAAACTTTAGTTGTGGCTTGGCTGAATCCAAATCAGATTAAGGGTCATTCTCTTGCCTGATCAGCAAGAAGAATTGATCTGATATCCCTATCTATTGGTAGTAAAAGATATATAATAAACCAATAGCGATAGGGAGAAGGTAACTGGACCTAGTTAAACCAGTCAGAGCCACCACACCAAATGGAAAAGGAGCTGCTTTAAGGTCCGGACCGGGTGGTTATCCCCCATTGTTGTTGCAGCGATTTTCGAGGCATCAACATTTTTGGCGCTAGAAGGAGGGCCTGAGATTTTTGTCTTTTGGAGTCTCTTCAATTTAACACTTTATTTAACCACGATGACTCCTCTTAAACTTCCAATTTGGAGTTGTATCCATGGACGTGCATCTTCAATACTCCACCCGAAGTGGTAAGACTCTTGTCTCAGGTAAAATTCAATGGTAAGAAAAATTCTTCTGCTTTTAATCATGTCTTTCAATTTATTCAAAATGTTTCAAATTATGATTTTCAAGGAATTGATGAAGGCATCTTAGGCAGAATCTTTGCTCTCACATTTGCAGAAAAAGCCAGAAACTGATGTAAAACTCTTCCAGTTGCCTCAATTCGCAGCTGGGATCAATTTGTTACAATTTTCATTTGTAAATTTAACAGCTATGATTATGAACAGGTATGTGAAGAAATTGAATATCTACAAAGGTTTGAAAATGAGTCTGTTAATGATTTTAATATTCGATTTCACTTAAATTGTTTAAGATTTAAAGTTGAAGATAAACCTACGGAAGAAGTATCATTAGATTGGTTTGAATATATTTGTTCTCTTCCAACCATTCCCAATCCATATGAAATTAATTCAAGCTTTGTTCCATCCCCTTCCAATATAAATGAGAATCCCAATTTGGATGTGCAAATAAATTGTGATGAAGTGGTTTCACAAAGCTTAGAAAATATTTCTAATCAAATGCAAAAAGACAACAACAACAATTTTGGAGAAAAAGTTGCCTTGGAATCTGAAAATTACTGTGCGGTCAATTCAGAAAATCAGATCACAAATCAACAAGTGCAAGCAGAAATCAAAGTAAATAATAGCATGCAAACTGTTGTACAAATTTCTGAATTTTTCCATGATAAGCAAATACCGAAATCAAAGCAGCAAAGCAACCTTCTTCAAGAAAGCATGAACACACAAATGAATGATTTGCAATCTAAAATTTACAATGAGCATAATGCACAAGAATTCTCAAATAGAGACACTATTAAATGCATTGTTTCAGGTTCACATTTTTCCCTTTATCCTGATATTTTTAATGATGGTAATTTTTCCCCTCTTGGTGGTAATGATATTTCAGAAAATACAGAGGTTGATCTAAATGAATTACCATTAAGTTTTTATCAAGATAGAGAAGCAATTAACGATCATTCTTTTGCCATTAATGAACATGAAATTCTTGTCCCTCCTGGTTTTGGTATATTGAATGAGATCGAAGGGAATTCTAGGGAATTTTGTGAAGTCATTTATGATAATTACTCTGACACTGAGGATATTGATTTCTATTTCTCTCAAAAGAATCCTCATGAGAAAATTCAAATAACATCTGAGAATGAGGAACGCTTCAATTTAGAAATTACCCCTATCAATCCTCATTTTAGAGTAGAAAATTATCTTCATGATTTCACCATTAAAGAAAACATTCCAATTTATGATTCATATCATGATCAAGCTCTCATTCCTACTCATAATCATAATTCGTTTTCTAATTCACAAGTTGGAATTCAAAATTACTCAAATTCCATAATTATGGCCAATTCTTGTGAAAAAGAAATCATTTCAAAACAATCCCAATTGTGCTGTAACATTAGTTGTAAAAATAGTGATTTGATTTTAGTTTTTCTTTCACACTTATTTTGTTTAAATTTAGATTTATTTTTTGATTTTATTTTTCAGAATTTTAACACTTTATGCTACCATATTGGGCACTTTACTGTCAAACACTCAATTGATGAATTGCTTTATTGAGAAATTGAAGTTTCATGCTATAACCATGAATATCAAAAGTTGTTAACATGTCAATATCAATTGATGTTCATTTCTTATCAAAAGATTCTATTTCCTCAAAGACAATCTCAACTAGAGGATATATTTTTACAGTCTAGCCAACATTCTAATTCAATTAATAATTTTCAATTGTATTTAACAGATTTCCATTCATTTTTCATGAACTCATTTGAAAAATATTTGGAAATTTTTCCTTCAAGGAAAATTATCAATGATTTAACATTTGTACATAATACTAACAATTATTTTCAGGCCTTTGAATTTAAAAGCTCATCTTCACAATCTGGCCTGCTATCTCTTCCTTTGAACATTTCAAAATCCTTAATAGAAATCCATCCAGATTTTTACGATCCAATTGGTAGTCAATTGGAAAGGAAATTTCAAAAGAAAGAGATTTTAATAAAGTTCCTAACAATAACTGTACATTTTGATTTCATATTTATTTTCCTTAATTTAGTTAGATTTGTATTTTTATTACTAACATTTGAACTGTACATAAACGCGGGAATAAAAATGAGAGAATGGTTACACTGGAAATATGACTATACCTAGTCATTTTCCTGTATATGGTTAGAATAGGAGTAGAATTAAATTAGTTAGTTTGTTTTATGTAATTAATTTGTTTTCAACAGTTTTGTAGATAAAAAAATAAAACAAAGCAATCAGCCCTTCTCATACATGTTCAGTGAAAACATTTTTCCCTATCAGAAAATTTTAATTATTGCTCTCCTTTTTAAAATTTCTTACAACAATACCTCTACTCTGTCTATTTTGAATAATGTCTTAATTAAATTCAATTAAAGTTGCACTTGACAGGGATTGCCTCAAAGCCACTTTTCTTCATTTTGGGATTTCTTTCTAAGATTTTCTTTTGAAATTTATATGGTAAGGATTTGAGAATATAAAAGCTTCATGATCCCATTATCCCATGAAATGTATGACTGTCTATGATAAGCTTAATTCTAATTCAATCATTATTAGTCAGTCTAACCTTTCATGGTAATCATATGAATTTCATATTATCTTCCTTGAAATTTGCTAAGGATGTCCATTCGGCTCTGTGCACACATTCAAATCTGTGTTGATATTCTTCCACGATTTGCGGCTTTATCCCATTTGGATCTTTAGTTTATTATTTGATGCTGCAATACGCATCATATTTATTTACTAAAGGAATTATTGAACAGTCACTATAACAATACAGATTCTTCTCAAGTTATTCGAAATAAGCAAAGGTAATAAATTGTTGTTTCAATTCAAAAGGGAAGACTATTTTCATATTTATTTCTGGTAAATTTTACATTTCCTCAACATGAATAAACAGATTTTATTTAGGCTGATCGCACACTTAGATTTAAAATAAATGATGAGATGATTTTGAACAAAGTCAAAATTTTGATAAATCAAAGGAAGAATTTGAAGATTCATAAGGTAAAATTTGCAGACAATTTCCTTCCAGGTAATTTGCAAGTTCGTTCTCATCTCTTATTAGTTTCTCTTTTCCTTAGTTTATTTTTTATTTGTGTTCTGTTTTATTTACATGTTTTCATTTGTTTTCGAAACTTGAAGTAAGCAACCAACCCATTTCAAATTTGCAATAGGTTTAGGGAAATTTTATTTGTGTTTCATTAGAATTTAAGAAACTTTTAGCTTTGCTTTCATTCATTAGAAAACCCAAGTAAAATTTAAAACATTATCGCAAGACTCATGTCTGAAATGTTTCGACTTGATTTTCATATTGCTAATAAAAGATCTCCGATGTATTACCTCACTCATATCGCATTTCGCATATCGGAGGCTTGCAAGTGAAGTGTACTTCCATTATCATGAATTACCGATCTCCGATAATCGACTTTACCGATATTGCGACAACCACATAATTCCGGACCCGATATGAAATTCAAATCCAGTTCACAAGAGATATCGCGTCCGTTCAATCGCAATAGTGATGAGAGCATAATTTTAAAGGGTTGATGTCTCAGATCCGATATGTTATCAAATTTTCATCATAAAAGTTATCGGGTCCGCTCTTCATCGCATATCGACATCGCAAGAAATATATTGTGTTACATCGGATGCTTAAGATTGCCGATCGCCGATTAGTTATGTCATCCATCGCATTGCCAATATTGCAATCGCTTCCTTGCATTTTTATTTATGGCCATATCACTATCCCAAATTTGCAATGCGCAATGTGCAATGTGCAAAATACAAATCGCGAGATGCGATGTGCGATATAAGAATTGCAGCATGACTGTCCCCGATTCGCAATATAACAGCTCTTCAATAGTGTGATCACTACATCTCATCGCACATATTTTCTTCGCATGATCTCATATCTGCAATTTGATATTTCAACCACCGATGCAATAACTTCCAATGCATGCCTTTAAGCCATTAACATTTAATTGATATATGGCATAGCAACAAAAATGAAGCCTTGCAAATTAAACTTGAAGCATGGTGAAGAAACATGTTATGTGAATCATCCGATACGGCGATGTGTTATTTTAAAAGCAAACTTGGGTAACCATTATGGGAAAAAAGCAATTGATGATAAATTTGCAGCATACAAAAATAATTTTGATTTCTCATATATTTCAGTTTTAAATATATAATTCCATAATTAAATATAGAATTCAAGACCTCTCTATCTTCATATTTAAATTTTATTATCTTGGACTTGGTCTTGATTCTGGACAATTTATAAAATCATGGAGTTTATATGAAACTTATAATATTTTGAGAAACAGGCATTACTGCAAATTCTCATTCTCATTTTTGATGCATTGGTTTTATTTTCAATTCCCTTGAACACAAAGCATTCATTTTTACGTTTTACTGCTTGCTTTAGTGTAAATAAAATAAATAATGATTTTGGGTTATAGGATTTTGGTTAGTTTGACTTCTTCATGTTTTTAATGTTAATTAAAATAAGAAGTCAGCTAACTTGGAGAAACTGATACCTTTCAGGTAAGATCAAAAGCAATTATCCAATGGTAAGATTCATGTGCCCACTTTCATTAATTTCTATTTCATTACTTTAGTTTCAATTTTGTTTTTGTTGATATAAAAAATCTGTTTTGCAGTTCTCCATTTGAAGCTTTCAATCCTCTGCCGAATTAGATTTTCGAGGTCTTATACTCTTCTCCTGGCTTTATTTCAAGAAGCAGCGATAATCTTCGTCAAAACAAATATACCAGGAAGTTTCTGAACTTTTAGTTTGTTTCTTTAAGCATTCCTTTTATTAGAAAATGATTAAGATGATGCTTTGAAATAAGAAGAATAATATCAGACAGAAAGGTTTTCATTGTGGCTGAATTTTATCGTCACTGCTATTCAAAAAGCCTAAAACACTCACAACCCTGCAAGGTATGATTTACCCAAATCTCGACATGAGAATGATTGATTACACGATTATTTTCTTTTTCTTCATATTGTTGAGACGTTGATATAAACATTCTTGTTTGAGTTTATCTTTTGAAACTTGGATTTTCCTTTCCACTTCTAAAATTTCTTCATTTTTGTTTTCTTTGTTGATTTCTTTTCTCACTTTAGCATAAAAAAAAAAATATTTTGGTTTTCAATTTTGATTTTGGTGAATTTTCCGTGCTTTATATGGAAGGCTTATTTGTTACCTAACAATGGTCAGCATACATGGGGAAAAATAGTTAATAGTTATCTATTAGCTTTTTCTTAAAATCTCTTGGTAAAGTTTAATTTTCTTATTATAAAGGTAGACATATTTAAGGAAGAGATTACCAATCAAGAGAAGTTGGCAAAGTATCATAAAATCTGAAAAAAATTCTTTTTCATCAAATCGTAATCATTTTGAGATTTCGAAATTTCATTAGGATCTTTCAAAGTTCTATTATCAGTAAAAAAAAAATATTTTTAACCAAGTAAAGACACTTTATAGCAAAACACCTTTAACTCTAAAATTGTCATTCTTAACTCTTAAGGAGTCAATGATTCTCCCTGTCCCAAATAGTCTTATTTTTCTAGAGTATAATCCAAAAATATATTTAAACTTAAAAGATAAGAGGTCTCATCATGAGCCTGCTTACCATGATCATAGGGGAAAAATAGGCTGACATTACCAACACTGCTAAACAAACTAGGGTAATGGCTTATGATTGCCAACAATTATAAGACAAGGGCTTTCATCACGAGCCAGCTTGTTCAATCCAATTATAACCAGTGAATGGCATTGTTAACTATCTGGCCACCAAACCAGGACAATGGCTTTTAAGATTTATAACAAAAAAAAATAAAAATTAAAAGAATAAAAATAAAATAAACATATATATATGGATTTATCTCTAGGTCAATAATTTTTAAAGAGATGGGATTCTGAATCATTGATAATTAAAATGTAACCCTGTCGAGACTATAAATATTTACCGGCAACAATGGCTCTACTTGTGACAAATGAGTATATTTTAAAAGCTAAGCTGTAAAGTAACCCCTGCTTTATCTCTACAACTAATTAAGGATTGATATAAAGTTTTGAAATATTTTAATTCATGAGAAATTTCGAGAAAAATTACGGTTAGATGATTCTTGTTTTTATTCAGATTAATGAACATAGTCAAGCATTTCAAGCATAATTCTCTGTTCTTTAATTATTTTTATTTTGATTTTAGGAAAATCTTATTTATATCAAACAGAGATAACTGGTTCTTCTCCCATGTGTCGCCATTGTTGTGGTAAAAACACAACCCCCCATTTTTGACTTGCTCAACTCAAATAATGGGGACCCTTTCTATAAAAATTTGGCTAAACACCTTTTTGGATTTTTATTTAGTTCATTGTCCTACGCTTTTGTTAATTTTTCATTTTCTTTGGATTCTTGTTTTGATTGCTTTGTTGAAATCAATTTTTTATAAGCTTCCCATTGACACTTGTTTCGCCTCATTTGGTCAACTGGTTCATAAATGGCACTCCTTTGAAGTCTCATCGTTTATATAGCCTGGGTTAGAAAATGCATAAAATGTACAATATTGCATTTTGTAAATAAATTAGTCCAATAATGCATTTATTGTAAATATTAACCTCTAGTTAAATTTTACTAACATTTTTCATTTTTTTTTTACTTATACAGCCAAATCATGAAGCATCGGGATTTAAGAAATTTACTCCAATTTTCAAGTCAATTACTAATCTTTAAAAACCCATAATATCCAAGTGGCTGTAGTTTATTTTTATTCTTTTTATTTATTATCCAAGTGGCTGTAGTTTATAAACTAAAATTCATAAAATAAAACCAAAATAAAGTTGATATTTAATGTTAAATTTTAAATTAATTAAATTAATTAATAATTAATTAAATTAAAATAAAATTCAATACATAAAATATCAATATAATAAAATATATAATAAAAAAAATTTCGATCGCATCAGAGGCTTTGATCGTATCGGGAGCTTTCAAGTGACATTTTTAAAAAACCCCGATAGACTCAATCCTCCCGATCCGATCATAAAAAATGCACACATCGCATCGGGGGTTTTTCACTTGACACATTTTTCAAACCCCGATGGATTCATGTCCCCGATCGCCGATTAACCAAAGGGCAATGGGGCATTAACCAATGTTTAAAATTCATTTGAATCGCATCGGGAGTCTTTATTTGATATAAGTTTTATGCCCCCGACACCACTCCTCCTCCGATCCAATAAGTCAAGGTTTGACTTTCAAGTTAATATCTCCATTCATGGTTTTAAAGTGGTTTATGTAATAATGTATGGTGATAATAGCTTTAGTTTAAAATGTTTAAATATTTAATGGTGAGAATAGGTTTAGTTTAAAATGTTTAAATATTTAATATAATTAAATTTTAAATTAAATTAATTAATTAATATTTAGAATTTAATTAATTTAATTTAATTAAAATTTAATTATTATTTTGATTAATGTTAATAATTAATTATATTAGTTAGTTAGATTAATTTTAATTAATAAATAGTTTGTTAAACGAATAGTTTAATTCATAATTAATTATTAATTAGAATTCTTATTTAGGATTAGATTTTTAATTAAAAATTATGATTTTTAGCCCAGCAATAGAATTTCCAGATTTATGCCAGATATGACTCATCAGCTTTGGAAGCTCATAGAATGAGTTTTACTCGGCCAAATGAGGTCCAGGACAGCTCATTGGAAAGATAAAATCAAGGAGAACATTTCTGAGGAGGCTTCATTAGCAGATTTGGTCATTTATTAGGTCAGAAATCAAGCAAAAGATCAAGCTCCGAATTTCTAAAACAAAATCAATTTTCTAAGTTATTTTCTGCATTTTCATTTGTCCAAGCTTCTTCTATTTGCAGATCCATTCGTCAATAATATCTTTGGCCAATTAAATCATCCCAGGCATCAAAGAGAAAGCTTATATTTTATTTTCAATTATTTATTTAAATAGAATTTGATTGGATTTGATTTAAATGCCAGCAATGCCATTTTGATTTTATTGTTGCATTTTAATTTCTTCTTGCAGGAAAACGGTAAAAGAGATATGGAGAAAAAGATTTCAATCAATGAGAATGTTCCAGCAACTGAAGATCGGGATTTTTGAGTAAATAAAATTGGATTTAGCATATTTCTCTTCAACAAACTCTTCTCTCAAGAATTCCTTCACAAATATTATAAATAACAGATTGCAGAATGTAATTAAGGGCTGCTCTCCTCTGCAATTTTAGACTTCTAAAAGCACTACTGTAATAGGAATTTAGAATTGTAGGAGGGAGGAGAGAAAATCTCAGATCTGGGGATTATTGAGGATTTTCCCTTTGTATCTTGAATTATACATGAAGGGCAAAGTTTGCACTATTGTGGCTTTAGCTTTAAAAGTAGAAGTTCAAGCAATGTAAAGAGCTGTTGGAGACCAGGGATAGAGAGATGGATGCAATAAATTGGTATTTCTAATACTACTGTTTCAAATATCAGTTTTATTTTTATGGTAACAGGAATGTGTCATTTTATTCATGTTTGTGCACTATTGTCAATATGGGTAATTTGTCTCAATGTTGTTATTATGTATCTCTGTTTTTATGAATTAATTTCTCATTTTTGAGTAACTACTTACTCAGAAATATGTCTTATAAAAATGATTTATTGAATGGTAATGTGTTGTGAACTATTTCCACATATCATTATTCAATTATTGGATTTACTGATTTGATAATTAATATCATTTTTGTGAACTACTTCTTGAATGTTGTTGGTTTATTATTTCAGTTAAGAGGTCTCAATAGGATGTGTTTTGGTAACCATAATATCAGTTAATTGAACTACTTCATTAACTTGATATTCATTATAAACAAGACATATTTAAATCCCAATACTTTAATTATCTTGCTCTTAGTTGGGTTAGATCTATATCTGCCTAATTAAGATAGGATTTAGATTAGTTTCTTTTTGCTTGCATTATAGAATAAGCTTGCATTTAGAGTAATTTCTACATTATTTCAATTCCTCTTCTCAAAGAGGCAAAACTTTAGTTGTGGCTTGGCTGAACCCAAATCAGCTTAAGGGTCATTCTCTTGCCTGATCAGCAAGAAGAATTGATCTGATATCCCTGTCTATTGGTAGTTAAAGATATATAATAAACCAATAGCGATAGGGAGAAGGTAACTGGACCTAGTTAAACCAGTCAGAGCCACCACACCAAATAGGAAAGGAGCTGCTTTAAGGTCCGGGCCGGGTGGTTATCCCCCATTGTTGTTGCAGCGATTTTCGAGGCATCAACAGGTTCATACAATATGTTGTTGGGCATATATTGGTTGTATATACATAGAACTAAGGTTGACTGCTATGACAAATTTATTGAATGTGTTGATGACAATGGGGAACCAAGAGTTTTGCAAGGTAAGAAGAAAGCCACATCAGTTAGGATTGTGACAGCTGATTTGAAAATGGGGCTCTTAGGCTTCTTGTCTAGCTTACAAGAACCTCTCCCACTTCCAAAGCTTGAATATTCCCAAGTCTTTAATGATTAACCAATGCGGAATTAAGAAATTCTTGAAAGTATAGGTATATGCTTGTATTTATGGTTGGTTGTTTATGTGCTTTAAAATCTGTTGTGTATGCTTATATTTAAATGTTCTTGAACATATACATAAATGGATATAACAATGAATAATGCAGTAGTAAAATAATACACATAAGACATCAATTTAAGGAGTTCACCCAAAATTCTTGTGGGCTACATCTCCATGAGCTCTTGTCAATTTGACTTGGCTCTTTGGGATTATGGCTTCAATTCTTTTACAAGTGCTACACTTAACTCCATTAGTTTACAACTGAACCAATGGGTTTAGAATGCCATCTTACCCACTAGCTATCCATGCTCTGCTGATAGATCTAGGCTTTTCTGGACTAATTCCTTCAGTGAGTGCTCTGAGATTCTTGAGCTTCTGGCCTCTCTGACTCCTTTAGATCTCTATGTTGTCTCTGGAAAATGCCTTCTTCTATGTTTATGCACCTCAGACACCAGCAACAGCTAGACCATTTGATATCTTGATGTTCTGCAATCTCACTACAGCTTCATCGCCCCCCAACCTCGGGTGGCTTCGCTCTTTGCTCCTCTCGTTTAGCCTTACCAACCTCTGGTGGCTTTCTTAGCTTTCGAGCCTCTCTAAGTTCCTCTTACTCTATAACGAGTATCCTTACTCTGTAGACTATCTTCTCTGAGCTTACGCTCAGCATTCAAGCATCTCTATGCTTCCGGAGGTCCCTCTGCACATCTGTTGAGCCTCCGAGAGTTCGCTGGGCCTTCCCACAAATTCCCCAGCCTCTTTTCTCTCCTTGATCATTCCTCTGCCTGCGCCTCTAAGAATCCTCCTTCTCTGTGCTTTTTGTGTCTCTTTCAGCCTCTCTTTGTTAACTGTGTTTTCTGTTGTTTTATTAAGCATTTGGTTACCTGCCCAAGGTGTGGAAGGCCGATCATTACCAAAGAATCCATTTTCCAATTGGACTAGATCAACGAGCATGGGAAACCCAGTAGTTTCCCCTTCCTTTGGCATAAATCCCCAAATAGACATTATAACGGAAAACACAAGCGAAACTCATGAAAACACATCATGAGCCTTTTTCCAGGACTTCAAATTTTATGCAATCGCGCAGGTGATCCCCATCGGGTCCGATTCTGATCGCATATCTCAATCGCAATGTATATTGGCCCTGGCATCGGGGGTTCACTGATCGCCAATTGCCGATCGACGATGTTGGCGTATCGCTATCGGCCCCTTTGCATCGGCGCTATCGCTAATCGCATATCGGCTTATCGTAGAGCTACGGACCGAGGGTCTTCCCTTATGACGCACGCTGATTTGATACATATGCGAATGCGATATTGCATTGAACTATGTTGCAATCAGACCATCAGGTCCGCAACATACATCGCAGTCAGGGGTTTTGGGGTGTTGGCTTATAACCAAACCCACCGATTACAATGTCGCCGATATATATATGTGTCGATATATATAAAATCTTTCCCTCTCCGATAGTGTATTCCACTATACCTTGGTCTTTCTACCTTTGATAGTGTATTTTCCATATAGCTATGTTTTTTACCGCCGATAGTGTTGAATGCATATATGTATGGGTTTTGGCCCTCGATAATGTTAATATGGGTTTATGCCACCAATAGTGTATATGTATATGAGTGTGTGTGTGTGTTTGTGTGTTGTTGATAATGTAAATACATACATACATATACATATATATATATATATATATATATATATATATATATATATATGCCTCCGATAGGCTCAATTTCATGGTTTTCTTCATGTTTTTGGGTTCCGTTATTAGTGGATTTTGCTCCTTTTTACAAGGGATATAAGCAGCTTCATTTTATAATAACTTCTGCATCCTAAGTCAGTTTTGGCCCAT